>OZ057400.1:69132816-69732816 GCA_964056695.1 Melieria picta
CTGTGAAAGTTTCAGTTACCGCTTGTTCTGGAGTTTCTATCACTTTCTTAAGGGCGATGGGAAAAAAAATGACTGAAACTCATGTATACATGTGATCTTCTATCCCATTCTCACACATTTGTTTGCCAACATATTTCAGACATACGCTTATCTCGCTCACTCTCGTTAGCAGTACTGGGTATATTACCGATAAAATACCCGAAAGTTTTCCCAAATGAGTAACGTAAGTATCGGTTATAGGTAACATATAAACCAGTCACTCTCGTTAGCACTACTGGGTATATAACCGGTAAAATACCCGAAAGTTTTCCTAAAACAGTAACGTAAATATCGGTTATAGGTAACATATAAACCAGTCACCTCTACCAAATATTTTAGCCACTGCTATTTTACCAATAAAATAACTAAATGATTTGTTTTTAATTAAAAAATGCTTTATTATAATATTATTTTGCCGAATTTTTACATTTACATTTTTTTGCTTTACCCGATTGTGGCAGCGCTCTACCACCTTTTTCATCGTGGGCCTTGAATGCATCTAAAAGAGAGAACACAAATTATGTTTTATCACTATGTATAACTACTTGTAAGAAAAACGTTTGCAGACAATGGTAATTCTGTCACTCCTACCTTGTGAAAAGTTTTTAATAAATCATCGAGAGCACTTTGACTGATTTTGTGGCGAATTGCCCATGACATAACCTCAAAACATTTGTCTTGGACAATGTGTTCGCCCCCATCAGCAAAATGCTCGCTGCTAGCCTCTTTCTCACTTACTTCATAAAATAATTAACACGTTTATACTTATCTTCTTTAATTTTGTGGTTTCTCCGCGCTGTATTTTGCAAATATTTTTTCAGCTTCTTGTCCAGCAGCTTCAAATTTCACCAAAACGCACAAATTTCACAAATCTGAATTTCACAATCATGATGACAGGTGACTGTGACGTATATATTTGTTTCACTCTCACAAATGGAAGAATGAATTCAATTGAAATGTAAAGGAGTTCTTTCACTCTTGCGAGTAGTCAATGCCCGAAATTGAAATGCGCGCGTAACGGTAAATGTGGTCATCATGTGGGGAATTAGTTTTAGTTAGTTTTAGTTTTTTTATATTATACTACTTTTTTGGGGGTTTTTTACTATTATTTTCTTTTTTGCAATGAATGTTGACAACTATAGATTGAGTTACATAAAAATGGTTGCATAATACGTTCTACTATAAGCAACTTTTTCACATGATGCCCATTGCGAGTAATAGTACTATTAGAAAGCAACTGTCTATGTATTAGTTAAGACAAAAATTTTAAGCATGTGTTGGAGTTTCCGTCACCTCCGTCTTGCAGGGTATGTATGTGGGAATTCGGAAATTTGTGTATAAGTACATATGTGTTTTGGGAAGGTATGTACAAATAAATATTATGCAACAAATTTTATATGTCAAATGTGTATGATAATTTGTCTTTATTTGTGAAAAAAGTGAACTTATTTGTATGTAAATGTGAATGTGAATGTGTGTGAATATACACGTATGTATGTGTATGTGTATAAATATGTGCGTATATATATGTGCATGTGATTATTTTTATTAGTGTGTTAATGTGAGTTAAAAAGTGTGAAATTAATTTTGAGTAACAAAATTTTTGTGTGCGAGTGAGCGATATATGTCCCACTGTATGCACTTGGGGTGGCAGCAGATGTGCAGTGTATGAGTATGAGTATATGTGTGTATAAATATATATATTTGTATATATATATATGTATGTGTATAAATTTGTGTGTGTATATGCACGTATGTATGTGTATATGCACGATTGAAAATTTTCTAAGTTAAAGAAAATTTTCAATGTGCCGTGAAAATGTGCAACTTGTCCCACTGTATCCGCTTTGTGCTTTATTGTTTACGTATATGCACTTGGGCCAAGCAGCGGGATTGCGTGCTGCCAAGTCCGTGCGAATATAGCACAAAGAGAAATGCGGAAATAAGTGCAGAAGTGGGCGCGCAGAATGTGCACAGCAGCTGAGCTGTCGCTGCTGATCTTGTGTAAGTTAAATAAAAATTTACTTTTTATTAAATAAAAATTAAACAGAGCTATGCTCCTCTTTATTTGAGATTCAAAAACGGAATGAATTACAAGTAAGTAAACCGAAAGCTGCTAGCTGCTCCAACAGCGTTGGTGGCACCACAATATTCTGGGAATTGCATTTTTTGCTTCCCAGACGCATTGTCAGCATATTTGCTTGCTGGTGGTGTTTTGTTTATTTTAACTTCGAATATTCATCGTTGCTGACTGGTATTTTTGATTATTTTCGCTTCAAACATTGTCGTTGCTAACTCCTCCTTCCTCAGTTCCGAGCGTCCTCGGTCGATAGCAAAGAGCTAGGTAGGTCGTTGATCCCAAGAGTTATTGTCCCAGGTTCGGGTTTTGGTTCCGATATGACCACCGTTGTCTTCGTTTTGCATTGTTTTACAAAGATGAGCAGCATTATAAAGATAATTGCCGCAATCAATCCGGAATTGACATTGTTGCGCTCCTTGCTGCCGTCTTCTAACAGTTCGAGGTGTTCCGTGTTATTTATCTGCAGCTGCCTTATCATTTTTAGCGACAGGATTTCTTCTGCTTTATCTGCTGTAGTAGGCGGCTGAAGAATGGCTGGCATTGGCTTAGCGTTAACCATTTCTTTTGTTTTGAATATTTTGTCTTCTATATTGATAGTGGCGTTATGAAATTTTATTAGGAATGTTCCGTTGAGGTTGACAGTTTCGTTATTTATGTTGATGGACCCCTTGTACTGATTAAGGAGTATTAATCCGGGGGTGATTTCCTCGATTGATGGTAGATGCTGATTGTTCGTTTCGATGCAATGCGGTGGTTGGCTTCGTAGCAGGTTCGGTATACATGAATTATTACTTAGATTTACTATATTACTATATGAACAAATTGATAAATCGTTATAGTTCTGGCATGGCTTTTCTATGCCGTATAAATTTTCTTCACATTTTAATATAATTTGATAATCGATTTTGTTAATTTTATCGCCCCTTTTTATAGGTCTTACAGTGAGTGTATCGCAAGGTTTGGGTTCGGTTGTGGGTAGGCTTATAATATAAATGATTGATTTATCGTCTGTGGCGATTTTTACCTTGGCAAACTCTAGTGCTTCATTCACATTAATATAGGGTATTTCTTCTTTTTTTAGCACATTTTCTATAATTTTTATTTCTTCATTCGAAAGTACATATGAATTTATTATATCGGCTTTCGCCCAATGGATAGCGTACGCTATGTTTATTATTTCTTCTTTTACAATTTCTAGTCTACTTCTTATGTCTAGAATGAGGTTGTTCTCAGATTCTCTGTCCTCTTTTACAAATTTCAATATATTGTTGGTAATATTTGTTAATTCATTTATTCTGTTTGTTGTCATTCTATTTATAATTACTTGTTTGTTGTTGTTTTCTAGTAGGTTATTTATTTTGTTTTCTATTATTTCTAGGTCATGATGGTCCGGATTCCCGGCGATCCATTTCCATGCACTACCTATGAAATCTAATGATCTCTTTAATTTCTTGTTTACTTTAAGCCTGCCTAAGTAGGATTTTGTTTGGGATGTTAGAAAGGAAATTTGGGAGACGAGGGGATTGTTGGGTCTTGATTGAATGGTTGCTGCATGTTCGAGTCTGTTGATCAATTCATCATATTTGTCCAAGTCTATTATATGGATTAGTTTGAAGGTGCCGGTTTGTATCCTAGCTTCTCCAGTGTGAATCGTTACCAATTGGGTACTCGTATAGTCAAGTATCTGCACTTCCGCTATTGCTAGCGTTAAGATGGATCTGGAAGAGTAGTATAGAGACAGTTCTTTATTAGATTTTTATGAATCGTTCTTCCTGATCGGGTAATTACTGTACTATTTCTGTTTTCTGCTACAATTTCTTCTTTATACCTCGGGGTCAGCTTATTTCCTAATCTTTTATTGATATTGACATAAATTGTTTCTCCTATTAAATAGTCCTTGTAGGGTGTCCTATTTTTATTGTGATAATTTAAGTCCGCTTCTTGTTTCTCTTGTAGTTTTTTAATGTTTTCCTTTTTGTCTTTTTCGATTTGTTCTGGGTCTGTGGTTACTCTTTGTCCGAAGAATAGTTCGATTGGTTTTCGTCTGGTTGTCGAATGGATTGAATTGTTATATTCGAATATTGATTTATCTAGAAGTTCGGAGAAGGTTTCATGTGTGTTTTCTGATTTGAGGCAACGTATTATTTCAGATAGTGTTGAGTGGAACCTTTCTATTTGGCCGTTGGATGTGCTTGTGTAGGGTGGAGCTTTGTGGATATCAATACCAAATTGGTTTGTTAGCATAAATGTTATTGGACTTGCATTCAGAGATTTCTCGTTGTCAAATACTATTATTTTGGGTATTCCGAATGATATGATGATATCTCTAAGCGGTTGTTTAATATCCTCAACCGCTCTTGATTTCAATATTTTGGCAAGTGTGTACTTAGAGAACTTGTCTATTGCAGTTAGTATGATATGCTTGTTGGTGTAGTGGATGTCGATATGGACAATGTGTCCGGGGTATTCTGGTATTGGGGTAGCTTGAATCATGTGTTTGTTGGGGTGACGATCATATTTATTAAGTTTACATATCTTGCATTGGTTAACTATTTTCTTTATTTTAGCTCTCATTCGGGGAAAATAGCATTTCTGTAAAATTTGTATTTTGTTTTCTTCGCCATTTCGGTGTGCACGAGTGTGTTCGTTAATAATTTCCGTTTCCTGGTCAGTTTTGTTTGTTATGTCGGTTACCATTTTCCTACAAAAACGTGTTCTGTATCTGCTAAAGTGAGCTGAATAGATGCTTTGAATTTTTCCGAGTGTTCTTTCGTCGGTTTTTAAGCCGTTGATGACTGAGGGGTTTAAATAACGTTTGAGGATATTTGTTAGTGTTTCTTCTGTGTATATCGGTTCTGTTATAATGTGGCGATGGTAGGTAGGAAATATTATTTTGAACTGATACGTGGAGGTTTCTCCGGGGTCTAGAATGATTTGATTTTTGTAAACATTTAACGGCTCGTTGGCGAATTGTATTAAGGTTTGGGAGGAACTTTCGTCACTGTTTTGTGTCGCAGTCATAGAGTTGATTTGGGTTTCGACAGGCGGTCGTGAGAGTGCGTCTGCCACTCTGTTTGTGTTTCCCGGTTTGTATAGTAGTTCGTAATGGTATTCTTCCAAAATGGCTTTCCAGCGTTTGATTTTGGAATTGGAATTCTTGTTGCTTAATGCGTATGTTAGGGGCTGATGATCTGTATAGATTTTTACTTTTGCTGTGCCGTAGAGGTAATTTCGTAGGCATTTAAGAGCCCAAATTATTGCCAACATTTCTCTTTCGTTAGTGGCATATGTTTCTTCTGTTTTACTAAGAGTTCGGGATATGAATATAATGGGTTTTTTATCTTGTTCTAATACTGCACCTATCGCATACTTCGATGCGTCCGTTGTCAGATAGAATTCTTTGTTATAGTCGGGGTATGATAGCATTATGTCTTCTGTCGTTAAGGAATTTTTTACTTTGTGAAATGAATCGATGGCTTCTTCGGAGAGGGTGATAAGCTTTTTGCTTGAATTGGTTTTGGACACGCGTCCATCTTCCCCTCTTAAAAGGGACGTCAAGGGCTTTGCTATTTTAGCATAGTCTTTGATGAATCTTCGATAGAATCCGGATAGACCTAGGAATGATCTTAAATCTTTTAATGTTTTGGGACGCGGGAAGTTCGTAATTGCTTCCACTTTCGCTGGGTTGGTTTTTATTCCTTTTTGAGAAACGATGAACCCTAGGAATTCAACCTCAGTTTTGAGAAATTCACATTTATCGATTTGCACCTTCATATTTGCATTGTGTAACGTTTGGAAAATGGTTTCGAGATTTTGGAAGTGGGAATTAGTGTCTTTGCTGAAGACAATGATGTCGTCGATATACACGTAACATATTTTGCCTATATGTTCGCGTAGTATGTCGTCGAGTGCCCTTTGGAAAATTGAGGGTGCATTTTTGAGACCAAATGGGAGTCTCACGAATTCATATTTGCCATGTCTTACGGAGAAAGCGGTTTTCTCAATGTCGCTTTCTTTGAGAGGAATTTGATGAAATCCACTTTTGAGGTCGATGACGGAAAAGAATTTATTCTGTCCTAATTCTGAGAGCACATTATTGATATCTGGTATAGGATAACGATCAGAAATGGTGACCGTGTTTAGTTTCCTATAATCGATCACAAGGCGGTATTTCTTTTCGCCTGAAGCATCCATTTTTTTCGGTACTATCCATACCGGGGAATTATAAGGGGACCGTGAAGGTCGTATTATGCCATCATCTAGAAGTTGTTTGATTTGGTTTTCAACTTCGTCTTTTAGGGAGATTGGGTATGGGTAATAGGCAGAATAGACGGGTCGGTCCGTGGAAGTACGTATCTCGCCTTTGACTACTGTAGTGAATGTGAGTTTTTTGTTCGGTTCGGCAAACAGGTCCGAGAATTTTTTTGTCAATTTTTCCGTTTGTAATTGCTCTTGTTCTGTCATGTGGTTTGTTCTAATGCTAAGAGCGTTTGTGGAATTAGCAATTTGTTGCTTAATTTTGATTTTGTAATTGTTTCTGATTAGCATGTAGTTTTCTTTGGTGTAAATGATCGCGGACAGTTCCTTCAAACTGTCGTTCCCTAATATCCCGTGGAAGGATTTTAAGGTAGGTAGGAGGAAAAATTTAACGTTGATGTCTTTTTGTCCAAATAGATTAACTGTAGTATGGTGGGTAATTCTAACGTTGCCAGCTATTGAATTCGCGTAAAATATTTTTTCGTTTGGAATGGGTTTCGATACAAGGTTCGGCTGTATGTAGTTTCTATTAGATCCTGTGTCTATCAGGAATTTCATCATTTCACCGTTGGCCAATCTACCTTCAAAGTAGGGCAACGATGAATATTTTAGTCTAAAAAATGTATGTCGGTAAAATCGTTAGTTTCATCGGTAGGTACGTCTTCTGTTGCATCTAATTGATCTACGTATTCATTTAGTGTCTGTTCGTAATTGCAGTCTTCCTGGTCTTGGTGTTGTTGTGACTGCGTTTCCTCAGTGTTAATATGGAAATTTCTTTGTAGTTTTGGGGGTACTTGGTTGTATGCATTTCCCTGTGTGGGTCTCTTTCCTGCATATTGGAATGGTGTGGGCCTATTTGCATAATTAACGTTTGCGGTTTTCATGCTTGCGTCCACCTCCATTGGTTGGGGTGGTTTTGGTTGATGTGGTCTGGGTGGTGGGAATTGGGAATAATAATTTCCATATTGCTGTTGAAAATTTCTTTGTGGCTGATAGTAGTAAGAGTTGTTGAGTGGTCGGGGATTTTGTAAATTTCCTTGTCTGGATTGCGGAAAATAGGCTAATTGGGGGAAAAAGTGTTTTTGTTGCGTATTGGGATAAGGTTTGCGTGGAATTGGTGGTGGTATGTTTATCTCCATGCCCCTGTTGGTCCCACCAGTATTCCTAGCATGATGAGCTCGGTAATTCTGGTTTTCAAGCTTTGTACAGAGATGAAGAGCTTGAGGTAGATCAACAGGCTCTTTCATTCCGAGCAGCCGAGGCAAGTCGCCCCTAAGGCCTCTTACGAACGTGTCAAGGGCCTTATCCCTGTAGTTTTTTGTCAGGACATACATGGATTCGGTGCCGATGTCCATACAGGAAATCTTGTTTAGAATTAAGGATAAATGTTCGTAGACGGCTTGATAGAATTGTTCAATGGTTTTGTTGCCCTGCACTAGAGTAGTCATCTGGTACTCTAGTGTACCAAGATCCCTTCTGTCTGCATAATGCAGTGTTAAGCAGTGTGAAATGCTATCCCAATTGAGCGGAGTGTTGTAGGACTCCAACACGTTATCGGCATTGCCGATAATTTTGTTTCTAATGATATTTATTATACCAAAATATTTGGGGGTGCCTCTAATGGGTTCGTATATTTTTAAAATTCGATCCACGCTCTTTTTCCAAGAGCTATACTCAATATGGTTGCCTGAGAACTCTCTTAGGCATCGCACCACATCTGGCACTTTATCAAGTTCGTCGATATTGTTTCTATTTTCGATGTGTATTTCCTCGTCCGTATTGTTAAACAAATTTGCGTTTGGATTTTGTATGGAGTCAATAATTGTCTGGCGTTCTGAAATGCAAACTCTATTAACTATTCTGGTTATGATGGCCTCTAATTCGGGAGTTGCGTTTACTTGTGGGGGGTTGGTAGAAGGAGCCGGTGCGGGATTGGGAGGGGTCCCGGAGGGAAGATTCAGAATAGAGGGGCGGATGAGATTGTTGGGGTTCGACATCTTATTGTATAAAAATTCACCCTTTTGCTTATATTTGTATGCCTTAAAGTTTACTTTTTATTCAGTTGATTAAATTTTTGTTTCTCTTAATTCTTTAATTTATCGTTAATGTAACCTCTCCTATGGAGAGGGTCCTTTTTGCTCCGGAGGGTCCCGTGGGAATCTCGGAGCTAGGCGCAATTTATAGGCTGGAGGGACTCGTAAGTGTCGCAGCCTTAGTTATATTGTGTTATAATTCTACGTTGATTGTTATTAAAAAAATCCTTTTCCTTTTTTTTTTTTTTTTTTGGATAGTTCGTATTTTGTTTCAATATCTAGGATTCTAATTTTATTTAGAATGATTTCGAGTGCACTAGTTTTTTAATTTCTTTCTTTATTCAATTTTTCATTCAGTTGTTTTTTTTTTATAATCTTAACTCTATTGATTTTTTTAACTTCTTAAATTCACCTTTGCGTTTTGTTACACGGATGCACTTTTTGGTTCTTATCATAACATTTCTCTTAATTTCGCTTATATTTTCAACTTCACTTTTTCATTTACAATATCTGTTGCATTCAAAAAAAAAAATTTCTTATGTTAGGCTTACATTAGTATCGTTCCGCGCATCATCTCCAGGGGGAATCCTTTTTACTGTGTTACGGCTACTCGGGGTCCTAGATGATGACTGTCTTGCACGTCTCTTTTCCTCAAGCGTGGGTAAGGGACTTGTTTTTAGATTTGTGTTGTGGGTTGGTAGAGTTACCTGCCCAGGTCCAAGGAGACGAGCCAATCCGGGTCGATTTAATCCTGTGGTTGTGGTTAGCGAGGCGAGCCTCCCGGGGTCGACTTAATCACTTTTTGCCACTCCTGGGCCCCACGTTGGGCGCCAGTTAAATAAAAATTTACTTTTTATTAAATAAAAATTAAACAGAGCTATGCTCCTCTTTATTTGAGATTCAAAAACGGAATGAATTACAAGTAAGTAAACCGAAAGCTGCTAGCTGCTCCAACAGCGTTGGTGGCACCACAATATTCTGGGAATTGCATTTTTTGCTTCCCAGACGCATTGTCAGCATATTTGCTTGCTGGTGGTGTTTTGTTTATTTTAACTTCGAATATTCATCGTTGCTGACTGGTATTTTTGATTATTTTCGCTTCAAACATTGTCGTTGCTAACTTGTACAAGCGCAAAGAAAAAGAGGAGAAATAGTGTGTGCAAATTAGTGAGTAAGTGGGAAGCAGGCTGCAGCGGGAATTTTTGCTGCTTTGCCTGCGTAGGTCGCACAAAGGAGAATGCGAATAAAAAGCGCAAAATTATGTGCAGTAGCGGGATTGCTTACTGCACTGCGCTATTTTCTATGTGTACAAGGGAAATGTACACGGAAACCGGACAGTGGTGGGGTACCAGTACGTAAAATTTGTTGACTGGATTTTTTAAGGGTTTTTTTTTTTTTTTTGGGAATGGGTATTTTATAGATATATATGTTTGTGTTAGTGTCAGTGGCGTCCCCAGGATTTCGGGAAGGGGGGGGATATGCCAAAAAATCCAATTTAACGCAATTTATATATTTACTTTCATCTTTACGTATTATTTTTAATACATGTTGCATAAAATTGTACATATGGGCATCTCCCAAAAAAGGTCCACCACGAGTGAAAAATTCAAATTGCTCAGAAAAACTTTTTATTATCCAATAATAAAGCTTAAATATCTATATTTTATAAATGTAAAAGAATTATTAATTTTTTTTAATTTTTGACCGAAATATACTACTGTAAAAGAAAAAAAAGGTTTTCTGAGCCTTTCGACGAATTATATGCACATTTTTTCTTTGCGTTTTTTTCTTATTCAAGTAATATTATATTTTTCTTGTAATGCAAAAGTTTTCTACTAACAACAATCTTATGTATTAGAGAAAGCGAGAGAAAGTGGAGTTCGAAGAACGGAAGTTTTTTTAGTTTGCTTCTTCCTGTATCTTATTGTCGCGTCCGTGCTCAAAAAACCTTATTAGTTGTTGTCATTAGTGGACAAACTTTTCAAATGCAAGTAGCTGCCAGTTTTTAAATAGGTGCATTGTTCCCGTTAGAAAAATATAATAATTGGTTCCCGGCAAAATCGGAAAAAAATTTTATGGGTGTTTAAAATTTGTCGCGTCCGTAACCGGAAGCTCTGAATATTCGATTGTTTAATGAAGAATACTGCACAAATATGATGAAACTAATATTGGTGAGCAATCCATGAGAAAAATCCCGTCTCACAGCATACCTTGCTAAAAAAAAACACTTGTACCCCTACATTCGGTTATATTTTTATGACTAAATATGTATTCATATAAAATGCAATGCGAATATGTGCCACTACTCAAAAGGATGGATATGAGTATGTATCATCACCGCAAACGAAGCATTCATTCAGACTATGCAAATATCCGTTTTAATTAATTCGTACCACCGCATTCACAGTGATATGAGAATGCGGTGGTGTCGATGATTCAAACGAAAAATGGAAATATCCTTTTGAATCATTCGCTCATTCGTTTGATCCAAACGAAAGATGGAAACACCGCATACCAACGCATTCTCACATGCGGTGGTGCGTTGGTTTCTCTGAGTTCGGTTTGTTGATTAAATTACAGTTTCTTAAAAATGATTTCTAAATCCTTACACAGCTCAAGTAATCTGTTAGTATCGAAATATCAATATGCACCAGTCGATGACTTTGCCCGTTGCCCGGTCCAATTATCGACAATTGATTCAATCATCATAATTGGAGTTCCATCGTGTTTTTAAAGTATTTTACAATTTGTTTTTGCATCATTCTACCACTTTTAAACTTCAACTTGCTTAGAAAAATAGCAGCAGTCGAGCTGGCAAAACCCATGCCGCCAACATTTCTTCCAAATGGTGTACGTAGGTATACGTACTGTAAGTAGGTATACGTACTGTAAGTAGGTATACGTACTTTATACGCTTCGCGAATTGTGCATTATGCGGTGCTTATGAGTAGTAGGTAGTAAAAAGAATGAGTATTAATGCCAGGTATCCAAAATTGCGGTACCCATTGCTAATCTCTGATTCGTAGCGCGCCGGCACGGTAGTCGTCAATTGAATTCAGTTTTCTAACGGATGGACCATTAAACGGGCGTGTCGGTGTGTTAAGTTACGATTAAATTTTATGCTTTATTTCAAAAATTGTGAACACATTACAAAAACAATACGAAAGAATTACAAGCATTTATATTTTTTCAGATGGGAGCAGTTGCCAATTCAAAAAAAAATTTATTCTTTCTAGTATTCCTAGACTCGCAGCAGAATTTAATTGCGGAATATTGGAGTGGAACTTTTTCGCCACTTCACATGGCAAAGGTGCTGTAGACGGAGTAGGTGCCGTAGTAAAACGAAAAGTCTGGCAAATTGTCAAAGCAAGAAATATCATGCTCGAAGATGCTCAATCTTTTTATGAATGTGCTAAGAACAACATTTGTGGAGTCCACCTTTTATATATCTCTGGAGAACAACTTCAAGCTTTTTCTAATCAACTGTCAGAGTTATGGCAAAATGTTCCGAAAATCAAAGGAGTTAAAAGTTTGCATTGGTTTTCATATTTCGACAGTCAATTTATTGAAGTAGCTCGAACCGCTTATTCATCAAAGAAGAAAATTAAAATAAACCACACTAAAAACTTGTAACTTTATTTTCCCTTATTTATTACTGTTATGTTACTTGAATTTAACTTGTTATGTGTTATTTTTATTAAAAGTTGAAGTGTTATAATGAACATCATTACTGTGTTTTATTCCCCTTGGAAAAATTTGTCGCGTCCATGATGTCGCGTCCGTATTCATGATATAGCTAATTAAAAAAAGGTAAGACAAAATTCTCATATTTCATAAGTCTACGAAGAAAAGTTGTCCTTTGAACTTCAATTGCATGTATATATATAAAAAAAAAAGTTCCCAAAAATTGCTAAATTGTGTATATTTCTATAAGAGCTTCAAAAACACTTCTTTTTTTTGTCGCGTCCGTTTCATTGCATAATTGCTTATTATTTTGTACTAATTTGTACTAAATCTTTCCAATATATTTCTAAAATGTAGCACTATTTCAGCGCGTTAGAACACTAAAAATACATTTCAACTCTTTATGTTTCTTTCTTGTTTTTTGTGTAATTGAAAGCGTGCGAATGTCGCGTCCGTGCCACTGGGAGATGCCCATATGTACATACATGCATGTATATATACACACATATATACATATATGTATATGTATGTATATGTATAAAAATGCTAACATAAAATTCTTAAAGCGAAAAATTCAAGTGACATGTATTTTTAAGTCATAAGATCCCAACTAAAAAATTCATGTTTGTTTTAAGTTAGGACATTTTGAAAACTCCTTCTAATAGAATTACGAAAAACTCAAAAGACCTATTTTAAAAAGCATAAAACATGAATCGGAATTTTTTTCAAATTTCAACAGCTGATGCAGGATTGGCATGAAGCATGCGTTTGACTACTACTTTTAATAGTCGATACTTTTGAGAACACTGAAAATACAACAATATAAAATACAGCAATACTGATTTTTTTATTCATTTATTCTTAACCCTTCTGCGGGCATCCGATTCTGACCATACCATTTTGACCTTTGGATCCACTTTAGTAATTTTGTAGTTAAGCTATCGAGATCATATTTCATGATATCCTCAACTGATCCTTTCTAAGCACAAAAACCAAAACCATGACCTGGCCACACCATGGTGTATTTTCATAGAAATTTGGCAGTTACAATTTTTTTGTTATCTCCCACGTAATTACTGTCGGAATGAACAGTGATTCGACTCCATACAACCGCGGGACAAAATTAGAAGGAGTGGTCCGTTCTTCATAATACTGGTATACTAGTTAATCATGATCTGTTGAATTCAAATCTCCATTTTGTTTTTCTTAAACTGTTGTAGTTTGGCAATGCCTGAGTTTTAAATTTGCAAATTTCGTCATTTTTGGAGAGCTACAGCGCCAAGTGTATTGGCTAGATTTTTCAGATTTTACAATTAATCGGTAACGTCAACATTGATAATTGCAAAGAGTAACAGAAATTGTCTTAGGACCCTTTAGTTTTGCACTAAAAACGGTAATAATAGACGTAAGTTTTGTTTTTTGCAGTTTTCTCAATTTTTCATACTGATTGCATACTTTTAGGGATGAAAATAATAAATTTTGTCGAAAAATTGGTGTTTAGACCACTTTTCAAATTGAATTATTTTCTGAGATCGGAAGATATCGGAAGATGTAATTACATATCCAGGAACATACTTTCACATACTTTTTAGATATCTTCCTCTAAGTTTTGCCAATTTTCAGATTTTTAATTTAGAAAAATATTTTAAATTAAAAGTGAAGTAAAAGCCTCAGCTTTGCAAATTGTGAGAAAACATTAAAAGCGAAAATGGCCACATTATTTATTAATCTATATTGAAAGTTTTAGCAACTTCTTGCTAACCATGTATTTTCACAATTCTTTTTACTTAATAGACTAAAAAGCAGAAAATATGTGTTTACATTTTTTTGTGAAAAAAGTTTCAACTTTGAGCCGCTTTTGCACAGAAACTAATTAATTTTTTGCACAGATTTTGTTGGGTTTTCTTAGTTGGAGTTTTACCGTCAAATGACATCAAAATCGTTAAATTCTGAGACTACAAATTTTTTGAACTTTGTCTATGGAACGAATCACTGTGGAATGGCTTAAAAAATATTTTTCCAGCCCTTTACGGAGCATAGGGCTTCAACTAGGCTTTTCCATTTGACTCGATTTGAAAAACCTTTTTCGTGCCATCCCATATAATCGTGACATAAGTAAGTTGGCGCAAAACTATCTGGTCCAAGTGTTTTTCACTCGCCTTTTATATTATAATTTTTGGTGAAAAATAAAGTCGGAACATACCATATTCAAATTTAATATTTATCCATTGTATTCATGGTTATGTTCGTGTTTTGGTGCCAATTCAGTTACATTCCTGAAGTGAAGATAGTATTTGTGGTCTTGTTGTGTCTGGTTTCTTATCAATTCGATTAGGTATTTTCTGTGGCAGAGATGGAAGGAAGACAATGCTATTTTAAGGATCAGGTGGACATTGTTTTTGAACTTCGACGCTGGAGTAAATCAGAGAGGACAATTTCTCTGAAAAAATTTCTTATAATAACGGTGCTGACAATTTCAGGCTTTCATTTGGCACTGAACAAAACGAAGCTTCTAAAACTGATAGAAAAAATGGTCGTTTAGATAGTTCCATGTGAAGATAGCGACGATGAAGGCGACAAGGAAAACCATATCCGGCCCAGGTCTGCATAAACAATAACATGTTCTGCATGTTTTTCTTTGGCAAAGCAGTTCAGAATTGTTAACAGTTAACAGTGCAAGGAATCGAGAAATAGCAATAGATATATCTAAGCGCGATTTGTATGTGTCCAATGTAAAATCTCAATGTGTTTCAGTCATGATATTGCATTATATTGTTGCAATAATTGCATTGGTCAAGCAGTTGAAGCAAATCCATAAAAAACTTATTTCACATTTATAAATTTTTTTATTATTTTTGTGCTTTACTGTCGTATTTTTTGAATTTCAAAATTAATTCATTGAAGTTGAAACTCGCTATTTACTTAATTATTCAAGTATATTTTTACCGTTTTACGTAAATAAAATGTAGGCAAGCAAAAGAAATCATTGTGTTCACACGATCTGTTTTTTTTATATCCTTAACTACAATCCTCGACTATCCTCTTGTTTACACCATGGTCCGGCCAGATCATGGGATGTTCAACTATTAGGTTTTAAGTGGGTGCTCACAGAAAAGATAAAGCAAATAATAAAAATTGTTCACAATTCTATATTGTTACATCAAATTGGATAAATGAATTTATCCACCAAGGGGGGGATCCATCCCCCTAATCCCCCCTGGGGACGCCACTGGTTAGTGTATATGTAATTGAATGTCGAATTTTTAACGTGAGTGCCGCCACAGTGTGGCCTAACCCCACGGTGCTCAAAAGCACAGCGTATCAAAATTAAGCATTGATAAGCGCCCCGAGAGCAAGCTCCCGGTACCAATTGGGTTAATGTAAATGGACATTACCCCTCCTTGGTAGGGATCGAGGCCTATCTAAACCTCTGCCGTGCTATGGGTCCGGCACCCGGTTGTAAACGCAACTCCACGCCGAGACGAAACTCTACCCGCATTTGGGTGTTAAACCACGCCACCACGAAACTCCCCGAGGGGCCATTCCCATGA
The DNA here is from genome assembly GCA_964056695.1 of Melieria picta. Lineage (NCBI taxonomy): Eukaryota > Metazoa > Arthropoda > Insecta > Diptera > Ulidiidae > Melieria > Melieria picta. The sequence goes on from OZ057400.1 coordinate 69,148,461, forward strand.
TCAGGCTGAAGTACAAGGCTCCAGGGGCACCCTGATTCCCGTGGTACCAGACAAAGCCTCTGGTCAGACTTCGTAGCCGTGCTACTACCAGTTGAGCCCCATTTAGCTCGTGGACTGGTGACCACTACACCGCACTTGACTCCATTCACGTGCGCACTCATTCATCCACTCAAACAGACCAGCCCCCTCGCCCACTCACACATTCACACTTGGCAATACACTAAACTGCCGTCGCCGCCGAAACACAGCATTCGCATAATCATTCATTATGGCAATCAGCTGGCTGGTGGAGAGTGCTTCACGCACACACCACACACTGTCCGTCCGACTAATCCCCATCCGCCCTAGATCCCTCAAATCTGAGTACAACGGGCACTCACACAACACATGCAACCAATCCTCACGCACAGCCCCACACATACACTCAGCACTTGCACTCAGGGCTCTCTCATGCAAAAATGCATTGAGTGACCCGTGTCCGGTGAGTAGGAACCCAAGGCTCAAGCCGAAACCGAAATCCTTGAGCCCTACCACGAACCTCACGTCCCGTATGTACTCATAGGTCGTTTTGCCATGGGGACTTTCGTCCCAACGTTGCTGCCACCGTTGCAGAACACAGTCCTGCAGTATTCGCTTACGCTTCATACTGTCAGCACTCTCCACACCTTCGCCTTGCAGCCACTCATACTGCAGCAGCACCTCTCTGTTCCCCCTCCTTAGCCCGAAGCCCACGGCACGCCGTATGACTACGAGATCCAGAGGAGCCGCACCCATCAACACCTGCAATGCATCTGTTGATACAGTGCGGCACACAGGCATACAACCTAACAACATAACACGCTGAATAGACAGCAAGTGTTTGCGGCCTACAACCGTCGCGGCCAATTCGTGCCATGCCGATGCTCCGTACGCAGCACAAGCTACGAACAGACCGTGGTAAATGGTGCCACTCAGGATGGTGGTGCCGGATACTCAGTCACTCCTGAGTATCCGGCGCACCTGTCCCATCATACACACAACCCTCTCTTTCAGCCTGACCAAGTGGGGAGCAAAACTCAAACGCTCGCCAATGGTTAGCCCCAAGTACTTGACTTGCGTCTCATACCGGAGGCCAACACCATTCACACGCACAATGGGCGGACGACTGCGAGCCAATTTGCAGCATGGTCACAGTCTTATCCATTGCCACATCCACACCCACCGATTCACCCCATTCACACACCATGCACATATATTGCTCCCCCAAGCGCTCTACATCCGCTCTTGATCTGCCCTCCACAAGGATAAGCAGATCATCCGCATACGCACAACACTTGCATACTGCTGCCAGACGCCGCAGTAGTGGATCCATCATGTAGTTCCATATATATGGACCACAGACGGATCCCTGCGGGCATCCTCGAGCCACATCTATTTCAACCCGTTCGTTCTTCCCAATCACACATGCCTTCCTGTCTGTGAAATAGCTCTTCCAAAGAGCTGTTTCCAGGCAGTCGGCATTGTTCAGCCATTCTACCACTTTATCCCAGCGCAGGTGATCAAACGCCCCCCTAAAATCAACAAACAAACCGAGAACATAGTTCTCGCTACTCTCACGCACCACCGATTTAACATACATCCACGCATCTTCCACGCCGAGTCTCTTTTGAAACCCAAACTGCCTATCCGATAGCCCACCCAGTTGCGCTTGAAGCCGATCCACCATGATCCGTTCCAGTACTTTACCAAGTACCGGTAGGAGGCAGATACCCCGATAAGAACGGGGGTTAGTCCTGATCTTATCAGGAGACTTCAAGAGCACTACGACCCTAGCTATCTTCCACGCGAGTGGAAAATAAGCCTCAAAAAGGCATTTCTCATAGATGGCCTCCAGGTACTCCGGTATGACTTTGTACAAGGCGTTGCACATCTCGCCAGTCAAACCATCGACACCCGGTGACCTTCTAGACCTAACCAGGCCAAATGCGTACTCTAACTCTCTAATTTCTAATGGATCAGCAACTGCCACTTGTGCTGGTGGCGTCTGCTGAACCGCCCTAGGAAAGAACTCGGCTAAGAGAACGTTCACACTGTCCCTCCATGTTGATGTCGTAGTGTCACCAACACGGAGGGCACTCACATCCACCTGCTTCTTCTTAGAGCGGCAGATCCTATAGACATGACCCCATGGGTCATCTCTATGGTCTGCCACAAACTCCCTCCAATTATCTTCCTTAACGCGAACAAGCATACTCTTGTACTCGTTCATACACCTATTGAAATCACACCTGCGCTGGGCCAAGTGCTCAGAATTGGCCGCCGGGGCGCGCTGAAACTTTCGTCTCAGACGCCTGACCGACCGCCTCTTTGCACTTAACTCATTCGTCCACCACTTCACCCGCCTCTGATTCACTCTCTCCCATTTTTGCAGCATATTATCATTCACGCGCCAGACACACTCGTTAAGTCGACCGACCTGGTCGTCCACATCCATGCTTTCAAATTCACTAAGTGGCACTTCCGTGACCACTTCACGCACATGGAAACCATATGTCTCCCAATTCACACCACAGGTGCGCCATCGCCTTTCACACACACCTGCCCTTTCATTCATACTGTGGGCAGGCACAGTAATCACAATTTCAATCAAATTGTGATCGCTTATGCCCCACCCACCACGGACACGCCAGCTGAATTCAAACATTCTGCTCGCTGCCCCATTCACTAGAGTCACGTCAATGTCACTCACCCCTCTAGGCCCGTCAAACGTATACCATTCACTTGGTTCGTTGAGAACAAGAATGTCTCGCGGAACCAACCATTCACTCATTGCCTCACCCCTACCGTGGCTCTGGTAGCCGGCAGAATGCCGCGATACCTTGCTGAACCACAGCGGAGATGTGGCATTTGCATCCACACCTAGCAAGACAGGTGTGCCGCCTGCCAGACGGAACACCGTGTCGAGGTAGCTCAAGTAGGGCTCTAGAGGCTCACCATACTTGCAGTAGACACTGCCCACAATCACTTTACCAAAGTGACCTTGCACGCTCACGCAAACACCATATTCAGTCGCACACACAACCATACAGTCCAGATGGACATCATTCACAATTACAGCCGCATTTGCCCTGGTGTCAGAAAAGACCCGCATTGCTGCAGGTATTCCCCGTACGACACCATTGGTGGCGTACGGTTCCTGCACCAGGGCAATTGCACTGCCACATTCAGACATACTGTAGAAGAATAAAACCGATGTAGTGTCTTTTGCGTCCGAAGACAGACTGCCTTTATTTTTCATTAAAAATTCTCAGCTTAAGCTGTGCGCCAAATATGCAGACCTGCTAGCGTGCGAAAATGCTGACGCTGCGGTATACACGTTTAGCGCGCGGAGTCAGTGGCTGAGACTTCGCTTGCAACTTGTGACCATGGATCGCAATATTGTATTACGCCAAGTAGTCAGTCATGCCGGCGACGTCTCATTGCTACACCTCCCTTTTTTACAAAAAAATCTTTAATATTAATATTTATGAACTATCTTAATGTTAAAGATTTTTGTTATTGTTTAACAATTGTTATTTTGATTTAATCAATGTAGGTATATTTTTTTTTTTTTTTTTTTTTTTTTTTTTTTTTTTTTAGTGATTATACAGTTTAGTCCTATTTTTATGGACTTTCATTAGCTTGCCGTTATTGTCCGTTACTGTTACATTATTCTTATTATCTAGACTCTTAACCTTAAATGGTCCCATGTATATGTTGTCTAACTTATGTCTAGCTTCATTTTTTACTAAAATTAAATCTCCTATTTTTATTGTAGTGTCCGAGGCTGTTTTGTCATAGTTCTGTTTTTGTTTAATTTTTGTCCTTTCTAGTAATTTTTGTGCTTGTTGTTGCGCTAATTGTAATCTGAATTTAATTTCTTTGTCATATGCGTCGATGTTGTATAATGGGTCTATTGTGTTCCCGTTTGTAAAATTTAGTTCGGGTGGTATTTTGCCAAATATTAATTCAAATGGGCAGTATCCGTGAGTGGTCGTAGGGGTCGTGTTATAGCAATACGTGAAGTATTTTAGCCACGAGTCCCAGTCCGATTTATCAGGGGATATGTAGGTCCTTAAATATGCATTGAAAGTGCGATGGGATCTTTCAATGGTACCGAGTGTTTCGTGGTGGTATGCTGTTGAAGTAATTTTATCGATTTTGAGTAGTTTGCATATGTTTTCGAGTACCTGATTTGCATACTCGGTGCCTAAATCAGTAAGTAATTTTTTCATTGGACCATAGGTAAGTATGAATCCTTCTACTATAGCTTTTGCAACGGATGCAGCTGCTTTATTTTCAATCGGAATTGTAATTAAATATTTGGTTAGATCGCACATTATAGTCACTGCATATTCGTTACCATTATTTGACTTTGGTAAGGGTCCTATGGTATCAATTAATACAATGTCAAATGGTTTAGCTGGTGTCGGTGTGACGATCATTGGTGCTTTTTGCTTGCCGTGGTGTTTATTTTTCTGGCATTGTTCGCATGTCTTGACATAACGAGTAATATCCCTCGTCATGGATTCCCAATAGTAGTGATTTCGAATTTTATTTAGTGTCCGTGTTATTCCAGTGTGTCCTCCTTCTGTTGGGTTGTCATGGTATCTCGAAAGAATTGATTTAATTACTGCCTCATCCTTTTTATTTATTTTGGTCACCTTTGGAAGTAGCGCTACTTCTGTATTTTTTAAATACTTATTGCCCATATTTTTAAATAATTGCAGCGAAACGATTTCAAAAATTCGTTCGCTAGGTGCCATTTTTAATCGTCTGATATTTAATACACCGGCTTCCGAATTCAGCCTTTGGAAGAACTGACCTAAATCTAGTTTTCCATTGGTGTACAGATCATTAATTTGAAATCGTGAGATGATCTTTTTCCCATGCTTTATCATGCATATTGTGGGATTAAGTTTCATCTGCACCGATTTTTTCACGTCATTAGCATTAATGACTTCATAAATTTTGGGCTTAATTGGATGGGTGTTCAAATTTATTTTTTCGGTACCTGCGCAGGTATTTTTCTTTCGAGTACATGATCTCGTTGTCATTTTAAGAATCTGAATATTTTGTTCTTTCAAGTCATGTATCGTTATGCGTGAGAGGGCGTCCGCCACATAGTTATTCTTCCCCTTGAGGTACTCTACTGTAAAGTCGTATTCTTCCAAATCTAGTCGCATTCGTATTAGTTTGGGACTAGGATTTTTCTTTGAGAACAGGTATGAAAGCGGTCTATGGTCCGATTTCACCAAAAAATGTTTTCCGTAGATGTAAGGTTTGAAATGTTCTATTGCCCAATGAATTGCCGTCAGTTCCTGTTCTATAGTTGATTTGTTGGATTCCCCTTTTGTAAACGTTTTTGAAGCATATGCTATTGGAAGTTGTATAGAATCGTGCTCTTGGCTGAGCACTGCTCCACATGCATATTTACTGGCATCTGTTGTAATACAGAATTCTTTTTCAAAGTTTGGATACTGTAAAAGTGTTGGTTGCATTAGTTTATTTCTGAGATAGTTGAATGCGTCCTCGCACTCTTTAGTCCATTCGAATTTTATATTTTTCCTGCAAAGTCTCGTTAAGTGTCGAGAATGTTCCGAAAAGTTTTTTATGAATCGCCTATAATAGTTGCAAAAGGCTACGAATCTTCTAGCGCTATCTGCATCTTTCGGTATTGGATAATTTTGTATCACTTTGTACTTGCTGTCGTCGGGCAATATTCCTTTGTTTGTGCATTTGTGCCCTAGAAACGTTACCTCATGCATGAAGAACGAGCACTTTTCGGGATGCAATTTGAGGTTATGTGTTCGACAGAGTTCGAAGACATTTGTTAAATTTTTTAACATGTGCCTTTCCGAGCAACCTAGTACTATTAAATCGTCCATATAGACGAAAGCCTGTGAGGGAGTTAGACCTGAAAACGCAAGGGTCATCATGCGTTGAAATGAATTAGGCGCAATTTTAAGTCCGTATGGGAGTCGTGTGTAACGATATGATCCATTATACGTTGAAAAAGAAGTTAAATCTCTTGACTCTTCGTCTAATTCTATTTGATGGAAACCGGATATCAGGTCGAGGCACGAGAAGTATTTAGCTCGGCCTAGTTGGTCGAGAATATCTTCTATTCTCGGAAGGGGGAATTTGTCGGCGATTAATTTTTTGTTAAGTTGGCGGTAGTCCACTACTAACCGCCATCTTTTATCTTTGCTATTTGGGAGATTTTTCTTAGGGACTAAAAGGAGAGGGCTATTGTAATTGGAGATCGATGGTTCCACTATGCCATCTTTGACCAACTTTTTTACCTGTTTATCTATTTCTTCTCTGTGCGAATGGGGGGTTCTATAGTTTTTTATGTATACAGGGTTGCTGTCACTCAATCGGAGGCTTTGTTTGTAGAAATTATTCGCTGTTATGGCTTCGGTTTCTAGGCCGAATATATCAATGAAATTTGTACACAATTCACTTAGTTGTGATTTAAATTGATCTGGGAAGTTAAGTTTTTTTAGAATTTCTTCGATTCTTTTGTGATTCTTTTCTGATGGTGCGGATATTTCATAGTGAGTCATTGACTCGAATTTAATGTTTTTAGTATTTAAAGCAACGTGTTCATTGGTTGTGTTTACTATCCGGAGTAGTGCGGTATCCGTGTTTACGATCGTATTTGCGATAACTATTCCGGGTTTGGGCTCTTGGTTTAGTACTAAAACTTGTTTTTCTATCGTGTTTAATTTTATTTGCCTAATGACTTCGGATCGGGCTGGCAGTAGAATGGTATCGTATTTAGCTGAATGAATTATGGGGATTGGTATTTCAGTTTTGAGTTTTTCGGGCCTTATAACGAACCAATCTTCTTCTTTCCTAAAATCAAGTACGCAATTATATTTTTTTAGAAAATCTATCCCAAGTATACCGTCGCATGGTATTGGAAAATATTCTGGCACAATATGGAATTGGTGTGGGATAAGATAGTTGTCAACCCTGATATTTAATTTAATCGAACCTAATGATTGTATGGTTCCATGCCCTATTCCGCTAAGTGTAGTTATATTGTTTTTATTTAAATTGTTGTATTCATTATTGAATTGTTTGAGAATAGATATATCTGCGCCAGTATCTATTAAAAGGATTAGTGGACGTTGGGTTTCGCCATTTCGTACTTTTACAAAAACGCTTAGATTGAGGTTAAGGTTGTATATTTTAACAGTTTTTAGGTGTGGTGACTCAAGGGGGCTAGTTGGTTTTCCGGATGATCATAGAACTCCTCATGATCATTTTGTATTACACGTACGTTTCCGTTTCGCGTATTGTTGGCGTCGTTTCCTCTGTAGCGCATGTTGTTTCCGCGGTTGTAATTGTTGTTTGTATTTCCATTATTGTTGTATGCGTGTCCTCTTCGGTTATTAAATCCTCTACGACTACTAGAGTTTCCACGGTATCCTCCATAGTTTCCACGGTATCCTCCATAGTTTCCGCGGTATCCTCCGCGATATCCATTTAAATTTCTGTAATAAAATACGCAATCTTCCTGTCCCGTTGCCTCTGTACAGCTGTTAACGAATTTGGAGACTGCGTCGTTCATTGTATTGAACGTGCCCGCCTCCATGATAAGTTTTACCTTATCATTAGCGCAATTTTTAGTCATCGCTTTGACGGCCAGTTGCGTGCTATATCTTGTCGCTAAATCTGGCGAAAGTCCATCTGTTATGTATGCGCCCTGAAGTGTCTTTGTAAGTTCTTCTATTTCTTTCGTATATTGGTTTGCGGTTTTATTCTTTTGTTTTATATTCATGATTTTTGCCGTAATTACTTCTACTGATTCCCCTTTTACTGTAGATTTCAGTGCTTTGGCAATGTCGTTTAAAGTGGACTCATTGCTAATTAGGTTCCTAGCATTGCCTTTAAGCTTTGTTTTTATTAAGGAAACGGCAATTGCTTCGTGACCTTCTTTTATTGTATCTACCAGCTCTAGGGCGTCAATAAAACTTCGTAAATTCTCCGGTTTACCGTCAAATTCCGGTATCAGCTGTGACGCTGTTTTCAGAAATTCAATATTTGTTTGCGGCATTTTGCGACACTTTGGTTTTTCCAATTCCTCTTCCGAGTCGGAAGTGTTTATGTAATTGTAGTTATATCCAACTTCAATTTCTAATGTCACTGGTATGTCCAGTTCTATTTTACGCTTTGTGCATATTTTGAGCAAATTATCTCTGAATTTGCTAAAAATTGCATTAGCTTCTTTTTTATGTTCTTCTGTTAATTTTCTGTTATAAGCGTGTAATACGCTTCTTATGTTATTATATTGTGTTATTAAAATTTTTATATGCTTATCTTCTGTTTCTTGAGAAATGTGCCTATTTGTATTTAGGCATTTGATGGACTTATCGAATTCAATTTTCAGTTCGTTAATGTTATTAACGATATCGTCCCATTTCATTCTCAAAAACATTTTTTTTTTTTTTTTTTTTTTTTTTTTTTTAGTTGGCTACTAATTCATTGCAAAAGTGATGCAAAGTGCGCCAAAGCCTTCTGTGAACATATGGATCGAACCGCTTGTTCGTTAGGAATATAAATCCCGCAGGCCTAAATGCCGATTTCTCGAAATATGCTATAAATAATGCGTATGGAGCTTTTAACCGTATATCGTGAACGTGAATAAAAAGAAAGGAGTTTATAGTAAAACGAACATATGGAGCTATTAACCATATAAGAAGAGAGAAAAATATGGATGCAAATCGAACATATGGAACTTCTTACAATTTTTCGTGAAGAGCAAAAAGGAAGAAAAATATATATATACGTATTAAATATGCAAATATATTTGTCCACCAATCTGAGCGGTTAATCTCAGAGTGGAGAGAAAAAAAATGTAATAATCATTGATAAGCTCAAACCTTATCCAGGTTGTTGGCTATGGAAAATGCTCTGACAGCTTTCTTTTTTAGACCCCGTGTGTGTATTTTATAAATTTGTATTATAACGAGGATCAGCATCACAATCGCTATGATCCATAGGGGTGTTTTTAAGTCTGAGTTAGTCGTTATTGTTTCGTTTACTTCATTTATTACATTAGCCGTCGGTTTGTTTAATTTAGTCTGTTGTCCGCCCATGATTTCTATCTTGTTGGTCTTTTGTTGTCCGGTCTTTTGTATTTGGTATTGTTATTATTTCATTTTCCAAAAAAAAATTTTCATTGAATTTAAAATTAAAATTTATTTTCTGTTTGTATTTCGGGTGTATGATCAGGTGTAAACATCTTAATTAACGGCTTGAATATTGTACATACATATACTGTATCAACAAAAAAATTTTATTATTATTATTATTATTATTTTTTTTTTTTTTTTTTTTTTTTTTGATCTCTTCTAGGAAGAGAGTCCTTTTTGCCTCGGAGGGTCCCAGTGGGAGTCGCGAGACTAGGATTTGTTATATAAAACCGGAGGGTCCCCCCGAAGGTGGTGAATCGCGGCTTTTGGTTGTGTTGTTATTGGCTGTACGAGCCTTTGATTATTGCAATATAATGGGTTTTACGCTTCTTATTCTAAATATTCTATATATATTCTATTAATCTTATTACTAATGGACTGAAAATTTTAATTTTTTTTTTTCATATGTTGCCTTACTGTTACTGTTGGATTTTTTTTTTCGGTTCTTCTGCTTCCCGTAACTGGGCTCTTGATTGTTTATATTGTTGATTCCGGTAACTGGACTGTTGATTGTTGCTTTTATTGAATCCGGTAACTGGACTGTTGATTGTTGATATTGTATTACACAGACAATGCGTTTCAATTGCTCGGTTTTTCGTTTAATTGGCTAGTCTCTTTTAAACATGCCGAAAGGCACCACGATTGCTCAATTTGAAGTTTTGGTAGTGTTAGTTCACATGTTTATGGCGCTGTTTTTATTTTTATTTTTTTTTTTTGTTACTTTTACATTTTGCTTTTATTCATTGCAGTAAATATTTGAAAATCATCATCAATATTTGGATTTTGGTTTCACATATTGTTGAAATTTGTGTTTTCTGTTCACTTGCGCATGCTTTAATTTTATTCTATTTATTGCTTTAATTTACAGATGCGTTTCAAAGTTGCTTCGGCTGATTTTACAACAAAATCTCTTTCACATAGTACATTTCGCACGTGTTCGTTTGACAGCAGTTTGGTTTTTGTTTTCTGTTTTGTTTGGTTTTTGTGTACGAGTCGCTGTGTATAATATGAATTCACTGGTATTTTAAATTTATAATCACACTCGCATCACTGTTGTTTTGCTGTTCACTTCTTCACTTAGCTTTAAATTTAAGTTATTCATTTGAGTTGAATTTGCTTTTGCAGTTGAATTTCTTTGCCATTTGGTTATGTTTATTGCTTTTTGTTGCAGTGTTTCTCGTTTCCTTCTTATGTTTGTGTATATTTTCAGATATATTGTAATACTTGTTACAAGTCGGAATTATCCATTCTTTTAATTCATGTTGTTGCATATTTGGTTTTGTTTGTTTAATTTGTTGCATTCACCAACAATACACAATACACTTTTTGATACACATATTTCACCTGTCACGGCCGCCATGTAGAAGAATAAAACCGATGTAGTGTCTTTTGCGTCCGAAGACAGACTGCCTTTATTTTTCATTAAAAATTCTCAGCTTAAGCTGTGCGCCAAATATGCAGACCTGCTAGCGTGCGAAAATGCTGACGCTGCGGTATACACGTTTAGCGCGCGGAGTCAGTGGCTGAGACTTCGCTTGCAACTTGTGACCATGGATCGCAATATTGTATTACGCCAAGTAGTCAGTCATGCCGGCGACGTCTCATTGCTACAATACATGCACCTAGCTCACACATCACAGCATATGGGTCATTCTTTTACAAACCGAACAACTTTTTTTACCCCATAATTTATATTCATCCCAAAATTTTTTTTTCACTTCTGGGCATAAAATTAACCGACACGTATATCAGAATTTATTCGAAACAAATTTTTTTTTCTTTATATAATTATTTAAAATTTTGAAAGTTACGCGTATTTTGCTAGATTCTAACATGTTTAAAATTCAATATCTCCGGTTCGGCTTATCTTATCGACACAATTTCAAAACCGTTTTTTAGCTTATTGTATGCACTTTAGAGGAATATGTTTTAAAATTTTTTTTATTTTTAATAAAAAAAGTATATTAACAATTTGATTGTTTAAACAATTTTTTGATGATGTTCCCCAAAATCAATTTGATTGAAAAAAATACTGCTATTTTTGCAATGTTATTAACTACAAAACGCATATTTCAAAAAAGTGGAGACTTAATTAGATCATAAGATAGAAAAAAATTTCCACCGCAAGTCAAGCGTGACGAGTCCCATCAAGTCACGCGCGCTCACTGTGTGAGTATCAAGGGAAACGGTGCGCGCGACTTGCTACCAACATCGTTTTCTATCTTATGATCTAATTAAGTCTCCACTTTTTTGAAATATGCGTTTTGTAGGTAATAACATTGCGAAAATAGCAGTATTTTTTTCAATCAAATTGATTTTGGGGAACATCATCAAAAAATTGTTTAAACAATCAAATTGTTAATATACTGTTTTTATTAAAAATAAAAAAAATTTTAAAACATATTCCTCTAAAGTGCATACAATAAGCTAAAAAACGGTTTTGAAATTGTGTCGATAAGATAAGCCGAACCGGAGATATTGAATTTTAAACATGTTAGAATCTAGCAAAATACGCGTAACTTTCAAAATTTTAAATAATTATATAAAGAAAAAAAAATTTGTTTCGAATAAATTCTGATATACGTGTCGGTTAATTTTATGCCCAGAAGTGAAAAAAAAATTTTGGGATGAATATAAATTATGGGGTAAAAAAAGTTGTTCGGTTTGTAAAAGAATGACCCATATGCGCCCTGACAGTTCAATTGTACTGCCTGCAGACCCATCAATGACGAGCCTGCGCCCTGGCCAGAATTTGGCTGTACGCCGGACAGTCGGTGGACATCATGTCCAGCCGGCTTGCCCCGGAACGCGCAATTCCGGCAATGCAGCTCATTGCTGCATTGCTGGACGCGATGACCGCTCCGGCCACAGCGCCGACAAACGTCCGCTTTCATTCGACACTCAGCCACTCTATGGTCAAAGCTCAAACATCTAAAGCAGCCAGGCATTGGCATGAAGGGCCGCACGCGGAACGAAAACCACTTGATGTAGCATCTTTCCGCCTCCAGAAGGGACGAAAGCGAGCCTTCGTTCCCTTCCAACACGACGTTAGATGATCCACCAGAGCCAACGGGCCACAAGCGACTCACCATGCGGACGCCTTTCTTAAAGGCGGCCGGGCTTATCCACTCTTTGAGATTTAACTCATAGAGCTCTTCCATGAATTCACTCGGAGAAATCTCAGAGTGAACCCCATGGACGACAACCCTCGGGCCCAGCTTCTCATTCGCAGCCACGTCAAGTCCAAGTTCGTGCAGTTTGGCGTTCGTGGTCAGCTTCACTGCTTCGGCCTTGGAGGGGGTGCGAATAATCGCACCGCCACCTCGCAGTGGCTTCACCTCATGAACCCTCACGCCCAGTGAAGGACCCGCCTCTTTCACGACCTTGGTAGCCACCTCTTTCCCGGATGCCTTAGCATCACGGCTTCGCACCACAACAGACCAAGTCTGCGCCGGCTGCACAGTCATGGCCTGCGCAACCGGTACAGACACCGGCGCCAAAGCAGCGGCCGCCTGGGGGGCGCCCACACGCCACGTGCTCAACCCTCTTACGAGGGGGCGACCGGACGTCCGCCGACACCGACTCCGCGTCAGAAGACGTCAAGTCGGTGGTGTCCCGACCGGACGGCTCCCGGGCAGAATCCCCTGCCACACTTCCCTTGCGCTTAGGGCGCCCCATTCACACTCTACACACTATACTCTATCTAACACTAGACTTATTATTACAACAACACTCACTCACTCAACTCAGTAATTGTTGTTGTACAACAACCACTGTACACACTGCAAGTGCCTTACGGCTACTTGCTTGAGCTCAAGCAGTACACAAACAATGCACACAGGCCACCTTTTTTTTTTGTTTTCTGCCGGAGGTGGAAAATCTTCGTAAGATACCAGTGCACCAGCATTACGGATTTTTACCGCATAAAAACCACCCCCCGCGTTCGACCCCTGTGGCACCCGCCTCCTGGCATTACAACACAGGAGGGACTCCTGCCTAGACTGGCCCCGTTCTTACCCGCGCCTGCACGCGTCTCTGTCGCTCAACTTGTCGTTGCGTGGTCATGATGCTCGCTGCATATTCGTCCACAGCATTCCAATTTGCGGCCGATTTAAGCATTAGCGCAGTGAGTGTCTGCACTGTGGGCACACACCCCAGCTGTGAGGTCAAGCGGCGTCGTTGTCGGTTGTACCTAGCACACTCAAACACGACGTGCTCCGCGTCCTCGACTTTTTCGCTGCATACTCCGCAGTACGGGTCGTCTTCAAAACCACATCGATGGAGGTAGGCCTTGAAACAACCGTGCCCTGTGAGGATTTGCGTTATGTGGTGATTTACCATCCCGTGCGTCCTGCTTGTCCACTGCTGCAGGTCGGCTATAAGGACGCGAGTCCATCGCCCTTTACTGGAACAGTTCCAGCGTATCTGCCACCTCTCCAGAGTTTGCGTCGCGTAGTCCGTGCATTGTGGGGATTTGCCACGCTCCGAGTACTTCGAAAACGCTTCTTCCGCCAGCATGTCAATGAAGACCATGCTTGCCACCACACATGCGGCGTCGTAGGACGTTGTCCGAAAGGCGCAACACACTCGCAACGCGCTGAGCCGATACGCCGTTTCTATGTGGCTCCGGTACGACTTGACCCTCATCGCCGGAGCCCATACTTGCGCAGCGTAGAGCATCGTTGACGCAGCAACTTTCATTAGCAGCTGGCGTCTTGGCTGCTTTGGGCCGCCAATGTTCGGCATAATGCGCGATAGGGCAGCTACAACTTTCGCTGCCTTGCTGCTTACGTGTGCCAAGTGATATTTGAAACTTAGCCACGTGTCACCAAGGTATCTTATGGCTGGCTGCGAATGGATGGTGTGGAAATGTACACGGAAACCGGACAGTGGTGGGGTACCAGTACGTAAAATTTGTTGACTGGATTTTTTAAGGGTTTTGTTTTTTTTTTGGGAATGGGTATTTTATAGATATATATGTTTGTGTTAGTGTATGTGTAATGTTAATTTTTAATAAAAATTTTTAGGCTTATCTTAGTGTAGGCCCAGTGCCCGAGAATGGGGATCTCCTCTATAGTTTTGTGTCCGCTGCTGTGTTGTGCTGCGTTGCTTGCTGTTGTTTGGCGTGCTCTTCCTCACTGTCCTCTTTTGCACCGTGTTGTGGATGTGTTTGTTGTTGGTATGCGTTCTGCTGCCCTTCTTTTTGTGTTATTGCAATGTTGAATGTTTTGCACTGTTTTTGTTTTTAATATTTGAGCTTGTGCACTGTTTGGTTATTGTAATGACACTTTTTGTTGATTTGGATCTGCTTTCACTGTTTTGTAAATTGCCATTGTTTTGTGTGAATTTTTTGTGTAACTTGTTTGTTTTGATGTAACTATGTATTTGGGTTTTTTTTGTTTAATTGTAATTGTTTATGAATGTCACTCCTGGCTGTACCACCAGAGTATAGCAACGGTGCGAACAACAGTACTTGCACTGTGTCGCCTTGGAGAGTGAAATGATTCAAAATGTTTATGAATGGCACTCCTGGTCGTACCACCAGAGTATAGCAACGGTGCGAACAACAGCACTTGAACTGTGTCGCCTTGGAGAATGAAACTAGTGAAACGCTGTCACGTTGGGTTATCACTCAAACTTTATTGACTATTGAACCCTTATTTATAGTGACAATATTGCTTACATGCTAAAATGTATATAAATGCAAAGCCCAAAAATACCAAAATTACAATATTGCTTACATGCTAAAATGTACAAAGGGGTAAAATGCTAACTTGCATAACTGTTGCAGCGGACACTGAACCACTTTGTTGCCTAGCTTGCAGTAGTATCATATTGCAATGCAGTGGTCAGTGTCCGCTTGCATGCAGCTGTGTTTACGTACAAGTAATAATAATAAAGAAAACAATAAAAAATAAACACACAAACATCCTGCCCCCCGTTGAACAACTGTTCAACTATATATTGACAGTGAAGTCTGCTGTTGATAGTCTTCTAGGGGCGGGTTCCGGGGGTGTAGTTTCAGTTTTCTCGTTTGCTGTCGTTGATCGTCGTTTAGATTGCCAGTACCAAACTGCTAGCAATAGCAAAATAATTGGGCATACGAGAGCCACACTAGATAACGATATGGTAATGAGGCTGTGTGACTTCAGATCGTATGGTAGCTCTGCTATTTTCAATGTGTTGAGCAACGTTTGTAGATTTGTTAGATTCTTCATGTGGTCTGTGTAGTCTGTTGAGCTGATGTCTTCGAATAGTTCTCTGATGTGCTTTGGTGATGACAGTTGGGAAATGTTGCCGAAACTTGCAAATGTTGTTCGCAGACAATTAGATAGCGTTTGATGTCCAGTTATTGTCACCGTGTTGCTTTTTATTGTGCATCCTGGTGCCAGAGTTATTATTCCAGTTCCTCTTAAAGTAAGCTGAGAGAAGTCGTGGTCACAAACTGTGGTGAATCGCATAGAATCTGTTATGGCAAACAGCCATTGGTTTTTCTCTTCCAACTGTGTCAGGTAGTAAGCTGATTTAACCCTTTCTAGTTTGCATGTCGGTGAAGTCTCGTTGACAAACAGGTTTATTTCACAAGAGCATAGGTGAGAATTTCTGTGATATAGAGCTTGGATGTTGGAACATAAATATCTTCTTGTTGCTATAACTACGCATTGATTTAATTGATCTTGCGTTACAGGAACGTAGTGATCCACGTGTTTATTTGTCGCTAATGCTGTTGCACATGGTTTAACCATTATCATGCTATCATTTATTGATGTCGGAATTGGAATTATTCTAAACAATTTTAATTGCTCTGGATTGACTAATGGAAGTGTAATTTCGAAGACGGCGTGATGTTGGCTGATGCCCCCCTTGATCGTCATTAATTTATACAATTGTATGAGATTGTCATCGTCCAGGGGGAGCTCCAAGGAGGACGGTAGGTGGGCTCTTATTGTGCTTAATTCTGCTTTCAACTGGCTTGCAGACAATAACAATGTGTTCGTTTTGCCATGATGTGTGTCAGCTAATACATCGATGAGTGCATCTTGAATGCGCTGCAGATTCGCCGCCATTAAGGTGAGTTGTATCGTCATCATAAGAAAGGCTTGGTGTAGTTTCAGCTCGTAGTCTTGATTGCCTAGTTGGTTGAGGGTTTTAATGATTTCTGATAGCTGCGATTCGAGCTTGGAGGATCTCTTTTTGGTTTCGATGGAGTCTGCTCGTAATATATTTATCGTTGAGTCAATGATGGATGTTTGATTTCGCAACAAGTTCGACAGGTGATTCTCATTGTTTTTAATTTCATTGATTGTCTGGGACATCTCTTTTGCATACTCGCTGTCTAATACACCAAACAATGCACCTGCTACATTTCCAATCACGTTCATGGCACCTCTTTTCACTCGTTTAGGAGACAGTAATATACCTTCCAGCTGAAGGTTCTCAAGTATGCCCTTAAAATGAGCGATTGTTTGGTTGCAGCTAACTTTATCTTGCATTTTGTTACATAAATCCTGTGCTATGTGCGTTCCATTAATTAACGATGATAATTCCGTTGCGAGTATTGCCATATCGTAATACACTATAAAGTTCCACTGGCTTGTTGCTATCTTGATTTCTCCCATGTCCTCAAAATGGACACCTAGATCAGGTTTGAATCTGTTTATCTCTATTCGGGTTGCAGTGATTAGTGGTAGTAGTAAGAGCGAAATCAATGTCATAAGTAGATAATTGGTGGACACTGTTCGACGGTTTTTGGCTGGAACTTCGGTTGAGGTGCTTGGTTTTATTTCAATGTTCTGATTGTAAGGTGTAATATCGGTTGCCGGGGATTCGTCTGGTTTAGTGGGAAGTGGAGCAAGCCGATGTATGGACCGTCTAAAAACTCCTCTTGCTGTTTTCACGTCTACTACCCTCACGACGCCATCCTCTCCTGGATAAAGCTTGATGACCCTTCCGATTGGCCAAGTCATTACTGGGGTGTTGTCTTCTTTTATGATAACCATATCTCCTATGGTAATATTTTTTGCGCGACTCTTCCATTTTGATCTGCATTGGAGTTCATTCAAGTATTCGTTCGACCACCTTCTCCAGAAGTTATGTTTGATTTGTGAAACTAATGCCCATCTTTGGAGTAATGTTTGTTTTGCAGGCCTTGCCTCGCTATCGACTGTTGCGGTTATTGCTTCGCCAATCAGGAAGTGTCCCGGTGTAAGGGCCGTTGGATCGTTAGGATTGTCTGATATCGGTGTCAATGGTCGGGAATTTAGAATGGCTTCGACTTCAACCACAACTGTTTCTAGCTCTTCGTACGTCATCGATGCACCTGTCACAGTCCTTACTAGATGATGCTTTGCTGACTTCACTGCCGCCTCCCATAAGCCACCAAAGTGAGGTGCTCGTGGAGGTATCATTTGGAATGTTATGCCTCTCTTGGTGCAGCTTGTAGCTATTGATTCAACTGCTTCTTGGGAGTATACAGCTGCTGTTAGTTCATGGAGCTGATTTTTGGCGCCTGTGAAGTTTGTAGCGTTGTCACAGATTATTGTCTGGCATTGACCGCGCCGACTGGTGAATCTTTTGATGGCTCCGATAAAAGCTTCGGTAGTTAGATCGCTGACTAGTTCTAAGTGTACCGCCTTAGTCGGAAAGCAACAAAACACTGCAATGTATGCCTTGGTGGGCCTCTTTCCTCTTACCTTGTAATGTACCCAGAATGGTCCGCAAAAATCCACCCCAGTATTGATGAAGGGGCGTGCGGGTGTTACGCGCATTGTGGGCAAGTTGCCCATTACCTGTGTGAGCAGTTTTGGTCTGGCCTTGGTGCAAATTATGCATTTTTGGACTGTCGATCTTGCCATTGATTTGCCTTTTATTGGCCAAAATTGTTGCCGCACCTGATACAAAAGTGTCTGGGGTCCCGAATGCATGTTTTGCCTGTGTGTTGCTTCAAAGATGAGTTTCGTCAGCTGGTCATTATAAGGAATAATAAGTTGATGTTTTGCGTCGTATGGAAGATTAGAGGCCTCCAGTCTTCCTCCGACTCTCATTAGCCCTTCATTGTCCAGGAAAGGGGATAGGTTTGCTATGGATCTATTCTTTTTAAGCTCTTTGTACCGTTTAAAGTCCTTAATTTCTTCGGAAAATTCAGCGTCTTGTATGGCTTTAATGATTGTTTTTAATGCTTCATTTAATTCTGTTGGTGTCAATGTTAATTTGCGCTGGGGTGTTACGTGCCCACTTCTGGTATGCCTTATGAACCGGTGTATATAGCCCATGACTCGTTTGAGCCTTTCAAAGGAGTTTTTGTGGTTAATGCTGTAAACAAGTTCTACAAGCGTGTCTTGATCCCTCACTGAGGTTGCTGAGACTGCAGTCTTGTTTCTTCGTTCGGGATCGGATACCACATCGATGGATAACTCTGGTAGGAACTTCTGCGGCCAAATATCTTCTGATCCATGCAGAAAGATTGGGCCTGCGAACCAGATATTACAGGCTGACAATTGATCAGGTGGTAGGCCCCTTGATAGGATATCAGCTGGATTGTCCTTGGTGTTCACATGGCGCCACTGGCTGGGCCTCGTCAATTCTTGGATTGTCGCTACTCTATTTGCTACAAAGGTATGAAAACTGGACGATGACGTATTAATCCATGAGAGAACAATTTGTGAGTCAGACCAAAAATAACTCTGACAACTTAATTGTAGCTCTTCTTTTATCCGATTGGCCAATTGCGCACCAATTACAGCAGCACATAGTTCTAGCCGAGGAAGTGTGACTCGTTTGAGTGGGGCTACTCTTGACTTAGCACATAGGATTCTTACGCTGATTTGCCCATTTCGCAATACCGATCTTATGTATGCTGAGGCTCCATATGCCTTTTCCGAAGCATCTGTGAAAATATGAAGCTGAATGGCCTTAGCAATTTCCCCGTTGAACATGTGACGTGGTATTTGCAGATTAGACAGGGATGATAGGTTGCTTCGAAATTCAGCCCACTTCTTGCATACTTCAGCTGGCAGTGCTTCGTCCCACCCTATGTTTGAAGTCCAAAGCTCTTGGATGAACATTTTTGCTGTCACGACGATTGGTGACAAGAGCCCAAGTGGATCAAATAATCGTGCCAGGTCTGATGTTACTGACCGCTTTGTAATCTTGCCAATTGGTGGAAGGTTGACCTTTATACAGAATTTGTCTGTGCTTGGCGCCCATGTTAAGCCAAGTGTTTTGATGGTTCCTGGATTATTATGTGCTAGATCTAGGTTGATCTCCTGGTCACTGTTCGGAATCCCTTGTAGTAATCTTGAGTGATTTGCACACCACTTCCGGAGTTTCATGCCCGCAGCACCCAACATGTTTTTTAGTTGTTCTTGCATTTCTATGGCTGTAGTCAGATTGTCCGCACCACAAAGACCATCGTCTACATAAAAGTTATCCTGCAGCGCCTTGGCTCCTAATGGTTGCAATTCTCTATTATTGTTCGCGATTACTTGTAGGCATTTTGTTGCCAAATATGGTGCCGCTCTAGTACCATAAGTGACAGTGTTTAGTTCATAGTACTTTATCGGCGAGTCTTGAGTTTCTCTCCAAATCACGAGCTGATATTTCCTGTCATCAGGGTGTATGAGTATTTGTCTGTACATCTTCTCGATGTCCGTCGTGAACACAAATCGAGGCATCCTGAACCTTAATAAAATGGATAGCAGATCCTTTTGTATTGTAGGTCCTGTGTGCATTAAGTCGTTTAATGAGAGTCCGGATGAGGATTTGGCAGAAGCATCGAACACCACTCGCAGTTTGGTTGTAGTGCTGTCAGGTTTGAAGACACAATGATGAGGGATGACGTAGTTGGGGCTGGTAATTGATTCAATGCAAATCTCACTCATGTGGCCTAGCTTTTCATACTCCTTCATGAAGCTGACGTACTGTTCCTTTAATTTCATGTCCCTCGATAACCTTCGCTCTAATGCCAGGAATCAGTTAAAAGTCATTTGTTTGGAATCACCCAGTCGGGTGGTGTCTTCAATAAAGGGAAGTCTGACCACGAAGCGGCCGTTGATGTGATTGGATGTGGTTTGTGCAAAGTGTTCCTCACACTGTTTTTCACTTGAAGAAAGGATTTTTAATTTTGTGTCGATTTCTTCCATCTTCCACAGTCGTTCAATTGCGTCTTCCAATTTGTCTTCTGTAACCATTCCACATGTCAAGTGAGTTGATGGACTTTCATGAATTTTTCCTGCGACTACCCATCCGAAAACAGTATTCTGTAGGGTTGGTAGGCCCTCGGACAATTTAATTTGCCCTATTCTCAATAATTGGTGATAAAATTCTGCACCTAGCAAAATATCAATTTTCTCAGATCTGTGAAATGCAGGATCAGCTAGTTCAATGTTTTCTGGTATTTTCCAGTTATTTATTTGTAAATGTTGTGAGGGTTGCTCCGATACGATCTGTGGTAGAACGTAGGCTTCCATGACTACCTTGAAATTGTTAGATCTTGACTCTATTGTGAGTGTTATTCGACGGTGGGTGTTCATTCTGCCCTTTCCGATACCTTCGATGCTAATTGCCGCAGATCCAGCCTTGAGTTTCAGGTTCTTCACCAATCGGTCCGTTACCAAATTTACTTGTGAGCCCGAATCCAACATTGCACGACATTCAGTGGAGTTTCCGTTGCTGCCAGAGGCAGTGACTCGGGCTGTACCCAACAGAACGTAGCCTCGCCTCTCATGAGGAACTGCTGTGGCTAGAGAAGCTGAGTTAGGTAGTTCTTCGGAGGTTGTTGTAGTTTGGCTCGAGTGTATGGACTCAGAAAGTGATATGGCAGCTATGTGTTGTTTTTCCACCGGTACCTTGTCTTTATGTAGTAAGGTATTGTGTTTTTCATGACACTTGAGACAATTACCATATGAACATTGATTTGATCTGTGTCCCGGCTTTAAACAATTGAAGCAAAGATTGTTGCGTTTTACTAATTCCATTCGTTGTAGAACCGGTAGTAGCTTGAATTCGGGGCATGCAAACAGTGGGTGATTGTTGTTACAAACTGCACATTCTTTTGTTGTTCTTGTTGCTGCCAGGGCCGTTGTGCCTTGTCGTGTCATTTTATCTTTGGAGCTTAAGGATTCCAATGTCTGGAATCTGGCTTCTAAAAATTTTAAAAATGCACCTACTTCTTGTTGTTCCTTCGGTGACGTCAATGATTGTTCGTAGAGTGCATGCGTTTGCCGATCTATTTTTCTTACTAAGATGTATAATAGTATCGGATCCCATGTGCCGACATCAACTCTCAAGTTCTGCAGCGCAAAAAGGCATTCTTGCGTAGTGTCATGAAGCTCCCTTAGGTGATGCGCGGTGGGTGCTGCCGTCGGCTGACTTAGTAGCTTGTGGATGATAGTATTCACCAAAATCCTCTTATTGTTGTATCGTTCTATTAGCAGATTCCAAGCGGTGTCGTAGTTCTCCTCGGTTAGTGCTAAGTGTTGAATAAGTCGTTCAGCTTCGGATGTGATATTAGTCTTGAGATACCACATCTTCTGGACCTTCGGTAGGGGCTGCACGTGAACCATTTGACTAAACATATCGTGAAATTGTTGCCACTTCAGGTAGTCTCCATCAAACTGTGGTATGGTCACTTTAGGCAGCGGGAGCGTATTTATACTTGCATTAGTTGATGTTGGCTGTACAGGCTCCATTTCGCATTTTATTGTGAGTTCTGTTATATGTTCTTGCACTAGAGCTTCTAGTTCCAAATATTCCTCGAAGTCGTAGCCTGCAGTTGGGGGATCATCATGCATGTCCCATATCTCGAAATTTAATGCCTCTATTTGTTGCCAAAACTGCTTGATTGTTTGGCATTTGACCTTGTAATATGCGGACGATTGATCAGTGCGCAATGCTGTGTCCAAAAATCTCCTCAATGATACTTTCGATGCGTTCTGTCGTCTGATTAGACCGTCAATCTTTGTCCCTTGCCCTTGGGTTTCCTTCATGTGATCATGCTCGGATGGTTCCATGGCGACACCTTGAGTTGCGCTTGCACTTGCGCTTGCCGTGTTGCGTATTTCTTCAATTTTATTTTTAAAGTGAGCCGTGTATTCGTGCACAACATTGCTGATTTCAGTGTAGAAAGTGAAATATTGATGCTGCAGAGGGACTTCCTTGAGCATTCGAATAGCGTTGTTGTTTGCTTCGAACTCTCCATAACGGGTAATGATCCGTTTGAGGCGTTCCTCGAAGTACTCCTCCGATACCTTTCTTGTGTTTGCGTCCTTTTTGTAGTTCACCACTACTTGCTGGATCTCTCTTCCCAACGCCTGCTGCAGCTTTATTAGTTCTTCGAATTCCATGGCCAATTTGAATTGATTCTTGAGTCGGGGTCACCAAATGTTTATGAATGTCACTCCTGGCTGTACCACCAGAGTATAGCAACGGTGCGAACAACAGTACTTGCACTGTGTCGCCTTGGAGAGTGAAATGATTCAAAATGTTTATGAATGGCACTCCTGGTCGTACCACCAGAGTATAGCAACGGTGCGAACAACAGCACTTGAACTGTGTCGCCTTGGAGAATGAAACTAGTGAAACGCTGTCACGTTGGGTTATCACTCAAACTTTATTGACTATTGAACCCTTATTTATAGTGACAATATTGCTTACATGCTAAAATGTATATAAATGCAAAGCCCAAAAATACCAAAATTACAATATTGCTTACATGCTAAAATGTACAAAGGGGTAAAATGCTAACTTGCATAACTGTTGCAGCGGACACTGAACCACTTTGTTGCCTAGCTTGCAGTAGTATCATATTGCAATGCAGTGGTCAGTGTCCGCTTGCATGCAGCTGTGTTTACGTACAAGTAATAATAATAAAGAAAACAATAAAAAATAAACACACAAACAGTAATTTTTTGATTTGTTGTGTCACTTTTCACTTTTGGATTGTCACTTTGTAATTGTTATTTTGTTTTTGAAATTGTTTTATAGTTTTTTATTTGTTAATAAAAACATTCGCGGCTCGATCACGAATGGCTCGAAGGACCATGTTTAATCGCTTCGTCGCGGAGCGGGGAAAGAAAACGCGGTTGTTCGGTTTATGGGTGTTTGGGATCTTTATTCGCTGGCTGTCGAATAACGAATGACAAGAAGTACAATAAACATTAAACGATACAAACGGCCGAAGCCGGGGAGCAGAAAATAGGGGGAAACATGAGTACAAAAGGAGAAGGAAAGTAAGGGATTAGAGGTGGGATCGACAGATCACTTGAGACAGCACTCATTTAGCCATCTTTAGGGCTTCCCACGCGAGTCCGGAACTCACAAATCCCCGTGAGATAATCCAAAATGGCAAACACTTTTCGTTCTATCTGCCTCATCACGCAGTCATCCGCCCCGAGAAGAAGACCACCGAAGTCCGAGTGGTTTTCAATGCCTCAAAGTCCTCGAGTTCTGGTCAGTCACTTAACGACATTCTGCACACTGGCCCCACTCTTCAAAATGACCTCACAGCTCTCATTCTCAGATGGCGCCTTTACCGCTTTGTATTCAATGGCGATGTCCAGAAGATGTATAGGCAAATTCGGGTCCATAATGATCACCAGGAATTCCAGCGAATACTCTTTCGCAAATCCCCGGAATCTCCTATTCAAGATTTCAAATTGAAAACGGTGACATTTGGGGTTAACTGCGCGCCATATTTGGCCATCAGAACGCTCCATCAATTGGCCCACGATTCTCAGCCAGCCAGCCCGTTAGCGGCAAAAATACTTCTTGAGGAAACGTATGTCGACGACATTCTTTCCGGAGGTCATGATCTTCCCACAACTAAGGAAGCTCTCTCCCAAGTGATAGCCACCCTCAACTCCGGAGGTTTCCCTCTCAAAAATATAACGGCTAATCACCCGAAACTCTTAGAGGAAATTCCCGAAGACGACCTTTTCGACTCGGAATTCCTCAAGTTCGATTCAACGAGTTCCACTAAGACTCTTGGCATCCGTTGGAATGCCCTATCGGACTCATTTTCATATTCCATCTCTCCCACTACTCCTGCAAACTCATTCACAAAAAGGCAAATTCTTTCGTCCGTTGCCAAACTTTTCGATCCCGCAGGATGGCTTTCGCCTATAATGATTCTTGCCAAAAAGCTTCTTCAAGAGCTTTGGCTTGAAGGCACTGAGTGGGATGAGTGCATAAAGCCAGGATCACTTATCAAATGGCAGCAATTCATTGAGAATTTGCCTGCCATAGAACTTATCGAAATTCCCCGGTGGGTTCACTACGCCCCCAATCGAAATGTTCAGATCCATGGATTTTGCGATGCCTCCGAAAAGGCATACTGTTCAGCTCTATACATAAGTATTAGCACGAATGGTGACAACCTCTCGTCACATCTCCTTGTTGCAAAAACAAGAGTTGCACCTCTCCAGACAATAAGCTTACCTCGCTTAGAGCTTTGCGGAGCAGTTTTACTCTCCCAGCTCATCAAATCCCTCCGCTCTCACCTCGGGTTCGACAAATCGGAAATCCATTTATGGACCGATTCTGAAATTGTCCTTGCTTGGTTGGAAAAACCACCTTGCACATGGAAAACCTATGTTGCCAACCGCACGACCGAAATACGTCAAAATGTGCACAACGCTCCGGCGACATGTCCCAAGCGCTGAAAATCCCGCGGACTTAGGAACGCGCGGATGCAAGCCGCAAGATCTCAAAGATCACACTCTGTGGTGGAATGGCCCCTAATGGTTGCAGCAAGCTTCCGATGCTTGGCCCAAAGGTCACTCTCGCAAAGTTCCAATCCCGGAACAACGAGCGATTGACTGCCACCACCTTCTCGAAGAGCAGGCCGACATCCTCGATCGGTTCCCTTGCTTCTCTCGAGCTCTACGAACGTACGATTATAACGTACAAAATAATCCCTCATAACCCTCTCGACGACCACACCGACATTCTCGGTCGGGTCTCCTGCTTCGTTCGAGTCCTACGAGCACCTACTTATCCCGAGCGGAGTTGACCTTGTTTATAAACAACCCCTCGAACCTCCTCACAACTCTCGCTCGAAATTCTCATTCCCCGTAAAGAAATGAAATGGCAATACAGCCAATTTATATATGTATTTTCCCATATGCTCCCGGCTGTAGCTTAAGCGAACCCCGCAGCTCAGCCACGTTTTCTCATTCCCATGATGTCAGCCTCAATATTACTATTACAAGAAAATGACATGTTACTCTATTTGCAGTTCGGTGACTACGCCCCAATCGCTGCAGCAGCACTTCCCCAAGGACGAGACGTCAATGGACGGCACCCCCGCACCCGCAAAAGCTGGATCCCGGAGTCCTCGTCCGTCTGGCCCGCGGCATAACTTAATTGCAATATGCAATGGCTAAATGAGTGCTGTGGTTGTTCAGTGATCTGTCGATCCCACCTCTAATCCCTTCCTTTCCTTTTCCTCTTGCACTGATGTTCCCTCTATTTATGCTCCCCGGCTTAGGCCGTTGTTCTCGTTCAATGTTTATTGTTATTCCTGTCACTCTTTATTCGTACGTCTAGCAATAAAGACCGAAACCCCATAACCCGAAAAACCACTGCGTTTTATTTAACCAGATGGGTTCAGCAATTTGATGTAAAATACTACGAAGAATATTTTTGTGGAACATTTTAACCCTGTAGCTATTATTTTTATGGGTGAATTTTACCCTTTTTTTCTAATGCCAAAAATGTCCTGTAAAACATGACTTTTTAAGGAAAAAATTTACCACGAAAATATTCGCCATAAAATTCTACTATAGGTCTCTGAATACATCAAAGCTCAGAAATCAATTTCAACGCCAAAATTAAGCCAAAACTTAAAATGTGTTAAGTGTTTATTTCGTACTTAATCAAAATTGGTACTAAAATCTCCTACAAAACTTGATTTTTGAGGGTAATTGTGTATGAGAGAAATTTTGAACGCAAAATTTCACTATAAGTCACCGTATAAAAGAAAGCTCTAAATATAATATATATAAATAAAAATATGAGAACAAAATTTGGGTTCCATTTACCTAAGCTGTTTTTATGTCAGGCCAACAAAAAAACACCTCTTGTAATGAAGAGACGGAATCTTTTTAATTTTTTTGGTGTGAAACAATTGTCAAAAAGTAACGATTGAAGTTTATTATTTCGCAGTGCCATATTGTGTAAAAAATATTCGGCGTTTTTTTAAAGAATTGCAGCCGATATTCTTTTCAAACAAAGCTTGTGTGATTTACTTAATACTGTGACGACACTACATTTCGCTCTGCATAGCTGTAAACAAGGTGATTACGGTGATGAACTGCTTTAAAGGATTTTAAAGAATATTGAATTTTCAGTTTTGCTAAAATGGCGAATTGTTTCAAAAAATATGATTGGTTTTGTTACGTCTGTGGCAAACATATTATTCCTGAACATAGAGTTACTTTTTTCAATAGCAAAATAGAAGACATCTATAGAAGTTATTTTCAACTGGAAGTTTTTCCTGATGAGCTGTGGACGCCAAAGCATTGCTGTCGCAATTGTTACAACAGTTTAATGTCGAAAGGTAATGTAATTTTTATGTTTAGATTACAACATAGTATATAGTAGTATTTTTGAATTTCTGCTGTAGGTCAACGAAATTCAATGCAGTTTGGTATTCCCATGCGCTGGCTAGACCCAGGTGAACATGACAAAACCAACTGCTACGCGTGCCAAAATCGTGGCATATTAAATTTGAATAGGTATAGGCGAAAGAATTTTGTATATAAAGCCGTACCATCAGCTTTGCTCCCTGTGTCACATTCTGATGAGCTTCCAGTACCTGAACTACCCCGTACAAGTCCTTGTCTACATATTGGTGCTACTTCATGCGCTGAGAACACAAGACATTGGCAGTGATTATTCAGGAAATGAAGCACCTCCAAGCCCAATTTTAATGTCGCAAGAGCATTTAAATCAGGGGTCGGCAAAATTGACAATGAGATGGTGTTAGTGAGCGCAGAGTAATTTTACTAGACTGTATAAAATTAAACCGAAAAGCGAATAAGAAATCAATCGCCAACACAAAAAAGCATACACACAAAAACTACAACAACAAAAGCATCAATTTTTTGTCATACATAAAATTTCTTGCAGCTTACACAAGACAAAAATCAACGCAACCACCACACGTGTTGCTTCGTTGCTGTCTGAACAACGACTGATTGAAAGAGCGTAAGAATGCGTGTGCTGAGCGTACTGCTCGTATGAGTAAGCTTTGCCGACCAGTGCTGCCGTTTTCAATTTTTCTTCAGTGGTATAAATTCTAATTTTTGGGTAGTATTTATCGACTTTGAGTAGTACACATGCATATTTTCTTAACAATGTAAAAAATCGCAAGGATTCATCAACTACTAAATCAGATACTAAGTTTCAAAACACATTAACAATTTTATTTATACAAAAGTGAAAGAAACAATGTAATTCAGTTACAAAAATGTATATAAACAAATTTTATATGTTTTTATTATATAGTATTTTTTTTTGTGGCTCCCATTTTTCCGCAAAATTTTCCCCTAATAAACTTTTCGAAGTTAAATCGAGTGGAGAGTAGCCTTTAGTAAACAGTTTCTTTTCTAATCTTTAATTAAATTTACCTCGGACTACTATGCGGAAACGCAATTACAGTACCAATAAACTGCCGAAGGAGCGGAATCATATACCCCGTTTATACGACAGCTCAAGTCGCTTTCAGTCAATACGCATCGACTCAATACAGGTGATGTACACTCAGTTTTTGAGCAGTTTCAAACGCAGACGTCAAAAAATAGGAAAAACGAAAATATAAAAGCATACTTTTCAAACCTTCTGCAGTCAATTCGCTTCTGAAATCAATGTATAAACACCTGGCTCGAAAGCGTATCGAGTCAATGCGAATCGACTGGGACCGTCGTATAAACATGGTAATAAATTCATTAATACTGTTTTTTTTGGAAACTTGACTCAAGTTCCAAATTTAGCAATGCCATCCATTTCGTTTCTAGAGCTTCAACATTCTGTTCTTCAATTAAAAGTGAGAATCTTTCAATTAGAGGAACTAGGGTGGGAGATTAATTTTTTCGATTTATACTTTCCAAGCACCCTTAACTCAATGATGTCTTAAGTCGACCTAAGCGATTATCGTTTTTGACCACAGATTTAATAATACTTAATAATACTAATACTTCTTTTTCGATGGACTTCAATGGAAAAAGTTTATAAAGCTTTGATAAAATACTTAATTACTTAAATTTATTAATATCAAATATGGTTCGAATTTTACTTTTAGCACTTCAAGCAAACAACCTTGAAATGGCTAATTGGGAATGGGATAATTTTGAGCAAACTTTAAATTGATTTTTTAAATTCAATTATTAGTTTCGTTTGATTAACAATCCAACGGGATTTGGCCCCAATTTGCGCTGGTCAAATAAAAATGCCAAGCCCAAGAGAAATCGAACGATTTTATACACTTGTATCAGGATATTCCAATGATTACGAATTACATGTTTTTTACATGTTTAAGTTTTCCGACTAGTCGACGTCCCATTGACCACTTTATTGTCTTTATAAAATTTTAAAAGATTCTTACAAGAATATGCAAAAATATTAAGTTATTTTGTATTTAAATACAGTAATATTACTCTATTATTTCACGATTTTCATTTGTGGGTATCGCATCCGTTGCGCTGTTTCCAAAGTTTAACACTTTATCAAAAGCTATTGTACGAACAGCATTTGGCAACATAAAAAAGGTGCAATTGTCACTTTAGTCGCACAACGGTAACTCTACGGCGAGCTCATTTGCTTGATTGCAAAAAATTCAGCAAAAAGTGAGGCATACGGAAACACATTTGTTAGAAATAAAAAACGGCAACGTTGGTTTAAATTTCGTGCTTTGGCAATGTTCAGTTCGGTAACATATTTGTATATTCTTTTCGAGTAGCCTTACTTAAAATATGAAAATTAAATTGCTAAAACTTATATTACAGAAAATAGTAGTACAATCGGCCTGTGGGTAGTACGGTAGTACAGATGATGAAATAGTAGTAAAATACTGCTATAGTAGTACGTTCGGCAGCACTGTTGCTGACCAGTGATTTAAATGCATTGGTACGGAAGCTGAGTCTATCGAAAACCAAAGCAAAAGTATTAGCTGCAGACTTGAAAAGTCTTCATCTGCTTGAACCTGATGTTAATGTTAAAAATTTTCGTAAACGCCAAGACATTTTCCTGCCATACTTTTCAGTTAACGCATCTAACACGTTTGCTTATTGCAACAATATTGAAGGCTTAATGACTGAAATGAATATAGAATATAACCCCAAAGACTGGCGTATCTTTATAGATTCATCCAAGAAAAGTCTAAAAGCTGTACTTCTCTATTATGATAACTCCAAAATTCCTGTTCCTATAGTATATGGATCGACATGAAGGAAACTTATGATTCCATGAAATTCTTATTGGAATCGGTTAAATATAATTATCGGAATAACGGAATATAATTATCTCTCAAATTCTTTGGATATTGATCTTGGTCTATCTAAAAAAGTTTTTTGCAATACTTTGTCTAATTCTAAGTTTCTTAGGTAATTTGAATTGTTATCTTTCTATCTGTTACTTCTGTTAGTCTGTAAGTTGTTAGACTGAAATAAATAAAAAATAAAAATATGAAGAGCACGAATGGCGGGTCTGTTGTGACTTAAAAGTAGTAAGTTTCCTCTCGGGTATGCAGGCTGGATACGTTAAGTATGGATGCTTTTTATGCACGTGGAATAGTAGATGGAAGGGCAACCAATATTCCAAAAAACAATGGGACCCGAGAACTGAAGGGACATTAGGCGAGCATAATATTCTCCATACACCGCTTGTGCCAACAAACAAAATTCTTTTACCACCATTACACATAAAACTTGGTGTAGTAAAGAATTTCGTTAAGTGTTTGGATACGAATGAATCGGCATTTAACTTTCTGAAGACATTGTTTCCAAAACTAAGCGAAGCAAAGATAAAAGAAGGTATGAATGCTAAAACGTTACTTCTTTATTTTGGTTTCACACCAATAAATTTACAAAATCTGGTTTTGTCATTACAACAGGTGTTTTTGTTGGTCCAGAAATAAAAAGGCTTATACGTAGCGCCGAATTCGATGAAATGCTTTCACCAAATGAGCTTGTCGCGTGGAAAAGCATTAAAGGAGTCATTGACAATGTTCTAGGCAAAAATCGTTCTCCTGCTGCTCGAATGTACGTCGACACCATGATGAGTGCATTCGAAAAACTAGGTGTTCATATGTCACCAAAAATTCATTTTTTGAATTCTCATATGGACTACTTCGAACATCAGTTGGCAACAGAATCCGATGAACATGGGGAACGATTTCATCAGACATGTGCCCTCATGGAGGAACGATATAAAGGCAAGAGTATTCATTCCTTTATAGCTGACGTATGCTGGACATTATTGGATAACGGTGTGAAATTACCAAGAGCAAAACGAAAAATATAATGAATACACTGATCAACAGCAAAATGGCTTTTCTGGGTTTGACATCAGTTCTAGGGTAATTAGGGAGCGCTGATTTCGAATCCGCAAACCGTTTTTAAAACTAAGTTTCCGTTTTCGCAAAAAATGGGCGTGTCACTTTTTCGGATTTTCCCTGACTTTTTTCACGTTTGGGATTGTCATTTCTAAACCAATAAATCGGTTGACATCATTTTCACCTCGTTTCATTTTCAACACCTCACGGCTTCTTTTCTAATGTAACTAATTTTTTTAAGTTTTACAATTCCGCGGTAATTGGACCTCAAATTCGGAAAATATGGAATTTTAAGGCGTTTTCTTTGATGGTCAAAAACATGCACATTTTTCGTAAATCAAGTATCATGTTAGGTGTTAAATGAAAGCGGAAATATCAAATAAGACAACACAGCCAAATTATTTGGTGTAGTTTCCATTCTCATCGAAATAATTGCAAAAATGTACCATAGTCATTTTCATCATTTCTCATACTTATTCCTTAAAAAATTAAGGGCCTCAAAATATGCTCTTTTCTATGTTTCATTTACAGTCTGGAATACAAGCAACAAACAAAAAATTTTGAATTGATCAAAACAAAACAAAATTAAAAACTTTGCATATTTTGAGGTTCCAAATTTTTTAAGGAGAGAAATGATAATGATAAGTATGAGAAATGATGAAAATGACTATGGTACATTTTTGCAATTATTTCGATGAGAATGGAAACTACACCAAATAATTTGGCTGTGTTGTATTATTTGATATTTCCGCTTTCATTTAACACCTAACATGATACTTGATTTACGAAAAATGTGCATGTTTTTGACCATCAAAGAAAACGCCTTAAAATTCCATATTTTCCGAATTTGAGGTCCAATTACCACGGAATTGTAAAACTTAAAAAAATTAGTTACATTAGAAAAGAAGCCGTGAGGTGTTGAAAATGAAACGAGGTGAAAATGATGTCAACCGATTTATTGGTTTAGAAATGACAATCCCAAACGTGAAAAAAGTCAGGGAAAATCCGAAAAAGTGACACGCCCATTTTTTGCGAAAACGGAAACTAAGTTTTGAAAACGGTTTGCGGATTCGAAATCAGCGCTCCCTAATTACCCTAGAACTGATGTCAAACCCAGAAAAGCCGACCAAAAGTCGAAATTTGTTGCCCTGTGATATCAGTCTCTCCGCCTTTTTGCTCCAAATCGGTTGCCAAAGATTGCCTATCCTGTGCTCTTTGCAAGTCAGTCTTCCACAAATGGTGTTGCAGTAGTTTGGACCCGCGTGTGCTTTGAATTGTGATGCCTGCATAAATTCAAATTGGCATGCCGTTGTTGCTGCTTTGATTGCCGAAGTTAAGGAGCTCAAATACTCATCTCTGCTTTACTGCCTAATCAGTGTACCAACAACGTTCCTACTGATGTTGCTAACGGTGTTTCTCGCGCCCAATCTGATGTCGTTACTACTAGCCCGGCTGATGCTGGCTCTCACACGCAATCTACTCCACGCAGTCACACTGCTGCGGTCGCTGCAGTGGGATTACTCCGTTGTTGCTGATTCTTACGCTCCGAAATCTGACATGTTGCGCGTTTCCAGTCCTACTGTTCGGAATGTTGCCAACCCCGGTGCTTTTGCTGCTTCTCAGAGTGGTGTACTGCGCTCGATCGTTGTTTTGACCTCTGCTCCACCGGCGCCGCCATATATGGCGTTGCTCTCTCATCATCAAGCAGCTCACCCAAATCCGGCCTCGCTGTTGCTGCAAGTTCCAATGCTCAATCCATTCGTATCTACTTTCATTATGTGTCTCATCGGCGCGAAGTGTCCTAGAATAGCGTAAAATAAACTGAGTTTTTTGAGCCGATGGCTTTTTCCCAAAGAGCGTGTGTTTTATTTAAACCGCAAACAAGTCTATAAACTGCCACGGTACACAAAAGATTTGAAACATCTTAAAAATCTAAAAAAATAAGTTCTATAAGAAATACAAGTAAACCAAAAGTTTGCATTACTTTAGGAAGTGCACTACGACCTAAAAGATATATTTGCTTTCAACATTTTTCCCATACACACTAACCCTCAAAAATGAAATTTTGAATAAGTACGAAATAAACACTTAAACACATTTTCAGTTTTGGCTTAATTCTGGCGTTGAAATTGATTTCTGAGCTTTGATGTATTCCGAGACCTATAGTAGAATTTTATGGCGAATATTTTCGTGGTACATTTTTTCCTTAAAAAGTCCTGTTTTACAGGACATTTTTGGTATTAGAAAAAAAGGGTAAAATTCACCCATAAAAATAGTAGCTACAGGGTTAAAATGCTCCACAAAAATATTCTTCGTACTATTTTACATCAAATTGCTGAACCCATCATATACCTAACATGTAAGGTTACACGGTTTTCGTATGCCGATTCACCATAAGAATGTGCAAAAGGGGGAAAACTTTGACCCCCCTAAAAAAAATGCAGACGTAAACTTTCAAAACGCCGATACACGTATATTTTTTTTTGGTCCCCTCTACCAGAATCCGTTGTCAGAACCTTGTTATTTTTTTTTGTGTTGTGCAGTGTTATTTTTGATTTCAAGTGTTTTCACCAATTTGGAAGTCAATAGGAATATCGATTCATTTTTTTTCGTAGTTTTCCCGTGTTCTTCAAAATTGCTATCAACCATGTGAAAATATGTGTAAAAAAATAATTTTACTTGGAACTCGCCACGTAAAAATATTTGTAAAGAATTTAAATTGGGATCAACCACGCATAAATATTTGCAAATTTTTAAATCAATCAAATCGCACAGCAAAAATCCATACACCACAAAGTTTCGATTGATGGTGACATTACAGAAATTTGTGCAGCAAAACCAATCCGAAACACAAAAAGGCATACACACAATAAACGACAACAACAAAAACATTAGCGAATCCCGAATTATCTTCGTTGAAACGACGATGATGATGCTTTGGTTCGTTGTTTGCTCTCCGCTTGCGC
Source organism: Melieria picta (assembly GCA_964056695.1). Classification (NCBI taxonomy): domain Eukaryota; kingdom Metazoa; phylum Arthropoda; class Insecta; order Diptera; family Ulidiidae; genus Melieria; species Melieria picta. The sequence goes on from OZ057400.1 coordinate 69,182,201, forward strand.
TTCGGCAAACAAGATCAATAAACATACATGCAAAAAATGATTGAGCGATCACTGCGCCACAACAACCACCATTTCAATGTACACGAATGAAGCCGTTGCGAACAACAACATTGCTTTTCGCTGTTGTCCTACGCAAATCTAACAGAAAATGTTATGAACTTAACATGCTCAGTTGCCTACGCTTCGCTCGTCCCGCTCGCATCATAATAGCCGAAAACACTTTTGTGCCCACATGCGCGTTCTATATTACTTCATATTCTTTGGTCAAACGCAATACATCAAAAACATGCTTACTCACTATGGTAAATTAAAACAGTGTGGTTAAGGTTCTCGTGCTATGCACGTTGTTTTATTCAATTATATCAGTTGGTGCTATGCACCCTGAGTTCTGCTTATTTTTGTTTCCCGTTACTGCTGCCCGCTGCCATTCCCGTCTGCGCACGTCGCGGTTTCGTGTTCCGTCTTTCGCTGACCAAGCGAGATTGTCTTATGTGGGACCGGAGGCGACAAACGTTTCTCAGCTTCGTCAGCTTTTTTCAACGTGCCTCAACTTGCAAGCGGATTCCTTAACTACCCTTACATGAATCGTCCCGATTCAAGGAGGAGTAGTAGTTAATCCTTTCCATTATGTGGTCGAAGGAAATTGCTGGTTCTTGTATTGGTGTTTGTTTAATGTTAACTTCGACTTTGTTTTTCTTACGTTTCTTACATTTCCAGATGATTACTATTACTATTACTAAGCTTATGATTGTTATTAAGCTGTAATTTATTATATTGCCTTTCTTGGCTTCATATTTTAGCTCTGTTATCTGGTGAATATTTTCAATGTTTTTAAAGTGCAATTCTTCCATAGTTAAATTCTGCATGATTGTTATATTAATTAATCTAACTGGGTTTGGTAATAGTTGTATTACATGAGGTTTACGATGGTTATAGGTTATATTATCAATTTCAACATTACAACCTTCAAAGCGCATTAAATAATTTCCATTAATAGTAAAATTGTTAGAGTTACAGTTGTGATATATATTTTGATTTTTCGCATTAATTACGTAAACATGATTAGTGTATAATTCTATTATTTTTGATTGATTATTTCTAATATATGTGCAGTGCATGCTTCCTTTAAATAAATGTTCGATACCTCCGTCTTTATATTCTTTTAATTCTGTCTTAAAGGTAGTTTTCTTATATGTAACATCATATAGGGATAAAATTTCGTTTTCTTGAATATAAGTTTCTGCTTGGTTAACATTAGGGATAGGTTGAATATGGATTGATTGATAGATTTCTTTAGTAAAACAAGGAATTTTACCTAAAATTACAATATTTTCATCATGAGTGACAATTACAAATTATTAAAGTTCACACTGTCGTCGTCCGTAATTATGTCTCGGCTTAAAAGGTTATTTTGGCTAGTCATCAGGATTTCTTTGACTCTGATAATGTTAGTTTCAATGTACATTCGATTTTCTAAAAGTTTATTAGCCCACTTCTCTTTTGATAAATTTTGTAATTCTGCGTTAACTTTATTCACATTTTGAATCAATTCTTTGTAATGATGGTTTAGGTCAGCAGTGATGGTTTTAATTTCATTGTTAAACTTCTCGTTGATATTTCTCTGCAAGTTGATCTGTTCAATTGCATTGTGTGAGTTTGCCGAATTTATTAGTAATTTCTCTTCTATTTCCTCGCGATCCTCATCATCCATTGTGCCGTAAGGATATTTTAACCCTGTTCCCAAAAAGTTAAATAACCCTCTTTTCTGGATTCTGTGGTATGATGTTAGTATGTCTACCTGAATTCTAATATGTTTGATTTTAGCGATCAAAAGTGGGTTATTTTTATTTAATTATTTATTTAATAGATAGATTATACAGGCATATAAGATATAATCTTTTGCATGCCAATTTGGAACACATTCATTTTAGGCCTTACACAATAAATACTATATTATTACAATATTTTAATAATTTACAAAGAAAAAACTTAACTAAGTGTAAGTGAAAGTAGATAGGGTAAAGAGCGAGAGAAAAGTTTGAAATGTTATGAGAAGTGTTTGAAGAGTAGATGCTTAAAATTACCACTACCCGAAATACATTTGATAGCACTAGGAAGCGAGTTCCAAGACCTAATGGCGCTAACGAAAAATAGCCTACTGGAGTTTTTGAAATTATGGTTAGGAATTAGGAGATTGTAGTTTCGACTTGACTTGCAAAACAGAAGTTTTTCAAAAAGGTAGCTGGGACGCTTCGTGTGGATAAGTTTATGTAAAAACATACAGTTTCGTGCTTCTAAGTAGCTTTTGGGGCTCTATTTCTTTAAGTACTAGAGCTTCTAAATCGTCAACTTGCTCTTTATACATTGTTGTGTTAATTAAGTAGGTAATTCTATCGTATCTTTCAATTAATTTTATTCCTGGAGTGAATATCCGTTTCCGTGATTAAGGTATATGATTTCTATCTGGGCTGTGATCAAAGGGATCGCCGTACAAATTATGACGAGGTGCAACATTGTGAACCTAATAGAATTTAAGATTTGATGTTATCTTTATGTATTATTCTGTTTCTATTTTGGATCATTATCTTATTTCCTAAATCTGCTTTGACTACTTGTTTTTTATATCTAGGCTTTAGCTTATTTTGATATTGGTTATCTTTTTCAAATACTATTTCAAATTCCTCCTTAATGCATTTAGCAATTTCTATTATCGTTGAGTGTACTCTTTCTATTTGTCCGTTAGTTGTTGAATGTTTAGGGTCACAATATTTAACTTGTATTCTCATTCTTTCTGCAAAAGATTTAAATTGTGCTGAACTAAATCCTGGTTCGTTATCACAAGTTATTCTTTTTACTTCTGGGAAGCTTTGTAATGCTTCTAATACTTTATCTTGTAGTTTAGTTTTATCATCGATGTGCTTAATCACTAAAAATTTCGAGTATGCATCTATTAGAGTTATGAATTTTAAGTTTAGTGCAAAGAATATGTCAATATGAATCTGTTCTCCCTCCTTATTTGGGATTGGCGCCTCGCCGATTGGGATTTGTTTAGGGTGTCTATCGTATTTATTTTTATTACAGATATCGCAGTTTCTAATAAATGGTTTAAATTGTTTTTTCATTTTCCTTATAATTTCTATGTGCTCTAGTGTGGGTTTGTTTAATAATTTTCTCTTGGTCTTCTTCGTTGATTACATCCATCGCTACTATGTCTGTGTGGAAAATTTTCTTTAGTATTCTATTCCTTAATATTTGTTTTACTTCATATAGATCTTCTAGATTACAATTTATTCCCGTTAGTAGATTTTTATTTAATCGTTCTGTTACTATTTCTTTTAAAAAGTTTAAATCTTTATATTTGATATGATGTCTAAATTAATTAAAACTTTTTGTTCTAAAATGTTCATTAGTATTATCCTTGTTTACTACTATTTGTTGTGGAAATGAATTTAGAGGTTTATTGATTGTTTTAATGTGAAAAATATCTAAGCTTTCTACTGAATGTGCAGTTTCTGTTAAATCATCGTTTTCTTTTTCTAAATTATTATTGTTTAAAACCTGTCTAGAAAGGGCATCTGCTACGTGATATGTATTTCCTGGTTTATATATAATTTTAGGTGCATATTCTTCTATTAGTGCATGCCATTTTTTCATCTTGGCGTTGGGATTTCTAGCTGATACTGCGAAAGCTAAAGGTTGATGGTCTGTGTGTATTTCTAAATCTGCTACTCCATACAGGTTATTTCTAAGATTTTTCAAGGCCCATACTATCGCGTATAATTCTTTTTCGTTAACTGCGTAATTTTGTTCTGTTTTATTTAGGGTTTTGGAAATAAACGTAATGGGCTTATTATCCTGCGAGAGCACTGCTCCTATGGCTTCATTTGACGCATCTGTTGTTAGAATAAATTTTTTATTAAAATTTGGTTGTGTTAATTCTACTTGTTGAATTAATTCATTTTTTAGTTTTTCTACTGCGTTTAATTCTAATTCAATTATGACTTTTTTTGATTGATTTTGCGAAATTCTTCCGTTTTCTCCAGCTAAATATTTTGTTAACGGCTTCGTTATATGTGCATACTTGTGCACAACCTTCCTATAATAACCTGTCATTCCTAAGAAACTTTTTAGTTGACTTAGTTATTTGGTACAGGGTAATTTTTTGTTTCAATTTTCTTTTCATCTGTTTTAATGACATTATGGGCTATTTGGTAGCCTAGAAATTCTACATTTGACTTGAAAAATTCTGATTTCTCAAGTGATATTTTCATATGTGCATCTTGCAATGTATTTATTATTTTGATTAAATGTTCATAGTGCTCATCAGCGTTGCTAGAGTAAACTATGATATCGTCTATATAGACATGACAAAATTTTCCCACGTATTGGCGAAGAATATTGTCCATAGCCCTTTGGAATATTGAGGGTGCATTCTTTAAACCAAAAGGCATGCGGACATATTCGTATTTGCCGTTGTTTACCGAGAATGCCGTTTTTTCAATATCTTCTGGTTTCATCAATATTTGATGGAAACCCGATTCTAAATCGATTGTAGAAAAGACTTTTGCTTTTCCTAAATTTGAAAGTATTACATTGAAATCAGGGATAGGATATTTATCTGCTATAGTTTTTTCGTTCAATTTTTTGTAATACAACCATTCTCATTTTTTGTGTGCCATCTTCATTGGTACCTTTCTTGGGAACTACCCATATCGGCGAATTATAGGGACTTTTGCTTTCTCTTATAATATTTCCTTCTAACATTTTCTTTATTTCTTTATTAACAAATTCGTTAGCTGATAGTGGGTAAGGATATTGCTTACTCCAAATGGGACCGTCTGTAATCGTTCTAATTTCCGCGTTTACATCCGTTCTGAAGGGTAGAGACGTATCTATTTTTCCATGTTCATTTAAAATTATATTTTTTATTTTTTCTATTTTATCCTCATTATCATACTTTAAGTTATTTATTTGTCCTAATTCACTTTCGTCGAGTGTATAAAATTTTTCCTTATGATTACACTGCACAACAAAATCAAATTTTTTTTAAATAACAAGGTTCTGACAACGGATTCTGGTAGAGGGGACCAAAAAAAAATATACGTGTATCGGCGTTTTGAAAGTTTACATCTGAATTTTTTTTTAAGGGGGTCAAAGTTTTCCCCCTTTTGCACATTCTTATGGTGAAGCGGCATACGAAAACCATGTAACCTCACATTTTAGGTATATGATGGGTTCAGCAATTTGATGTAAAATACTACGAAGAATATTTTTGTGGAGCATTTTAACCCTGTAGCTACTATTTTTATGGGTCAATTTGACCCTTTTTTCTAAAATGCCAAAAAGTCCTGTAAAACAGGACTTTTTAAGGAAAAAATGTACCACGAAAATATTCGCCATAAAATTCGACTATAGGTCTCTGAATACATCAAAGCTCAGAAATTAACTTCAATGCCAGAATTAGGCCGAAACTGAAAATGTGTTTAAGTCTTTATTTCGTACTTATTCAAAATTGGTACTAAAATGTCCTACAAAACTTGCACGTGGAATAGCAGATGGAAGCGTGTTGAAATATATACAATTGAGTACAACAATGTACACAACGCACATATCCATGCAACCCTGTCATTACTATTGTCACCGCTTGTACTTGAATAAAATTGAAATAAAGTTTCATTCGCACTTCGAACTTCAACAGGTTATGGGCCCAGGCACCTAACCGCAGCAAGCAGATAGGCAGTGGCCGAGTTACAAAATTAAATTAAAATGAGTTCATCACTCTTTAACATTGAGAAATTGGATGAGTCCAATTATGACTCATGGAGCCTGCAGGTAAAAAGTGTTCTCATTCACCAAGAACTTTGGAAGCTGACGTCTGGTGAGGAGCCTTGCCCAGAAAACGAATCTGCTGCCGCTAAATGGAAGGTGAAAGACGAAAAGGCAACAGCAACCATAATCCTTAGCATCACGCCCATACAAATAAACTACGTCAAAAATTGCAAATCATCAAACGAAACCTGGAAAATGCTGAAAGAAGTGCACAGGCCAAAGGGACCGGTAAGGAAAATTTCACTTTTTAAGAAGCTGCTTGGAATGCGCATGAACGACGGTGAGTGTGTACAGCAATACGTTTGCAATTTTACATCATTCGCCGAGGAACTTGCCGAAATCGGAGTCAGTCTCCAAGAAGAGTTACTCGTTATAATGCTTCTAGCGAGTTTGCCGCACTCATATGAAAATTTGGTCGTAGCTTTGGAGTCTCGCGACGAGCTACCAGCACTAAATGCAATAAAGGTGAAGCTGATCGAAGAAGGTGAACGTCGTAATACATTCAATTCGGAAAACACAGATTGCAGCGTACAAGCTTTCATGGTGCGGGAAGGTACAAAAACAAAAAACAAGCAGAATAAGAACATCACGCAACCTGCGAATGCAACTCCCGTTAGCAACAACAGCGAAAAAGGCAAAAAATCAAATTTGAAATGCTACAACTGCGGTAAAAAGGGGCATTTTGCTTTCCAGTGCAGGGACAAACAACGGGATCAAAAGCAACAGTCAAATAACAACAACAACAAAAACGGCTTGTTTGCTGCAGTTAGTCAGAACATATTACATGCCGATGCTTGGTGCGTCGACAGCGGCGCCTCTGCGCACTTATGTTGCAACCGCAACATGTTCGATAAGTTCGAGCCTTACGAAGAATCAATCATGCTGGCTGGTAATAACAGAATGTTAGCAACAGGAAAAGGAGTAGTGCATTTGATAACAGAGCAGTTCGATATCACACTTGTTGAAGTCTTGTTCGTACCAGGGCTACAGTGTAATTTTATATCAGTCGCAAGGGCAGTTAACAGTGGCTATAGCGTAGAATTCAAAGGAAACGCAGCAGCAATCAGAAATAAGCACGGCCGCATCATTTCACGTGCTTACAAGGTCAATGATCTGTTTTTATTAGAAACAAATAAGAAGAAATTGTTCTTTTCAGGAAAACTGGCTGATGAGGCAATGAAATGGCACTCTCGTTATGGCCACCTAAACTTCGCTAGCCTACGAGAGTTAAGCAACAAACAGATGGTCCATGGGCTGAATGTTAATATGCCCACTAACATGAGTTGTACATTGTGCTTGACCAGCAAATGTTGCCAACGCCCTTACAATAGCGCAGAGAATCGAGCAGCTGATCTTCTGGAAGTGGTGCACACCGATGTGTGTGGCCCGATGAAGAAAACGTCAGTTGGCGGAGCAAAATACTTTGTGACGTTCATCGACGACAAAACGCGTTATGTTTTTGTGTGTTTTATCCGACATAAACATGAAGTGTTGCAGAAATTTAAAGAATTTAAATTAATGGCAGAACGCCAAACAGGAAACAAGTTGAAAACACTTCGTAGAGACAACGGAACAGAGTTTGTTAACAATTCTTTTGATGATTTTTTAAAACAAAACGGGATCGTACGGCAGTTAACAGTGCCGTATACACCCCAGCAAAACGGGGTAGCAGAACGGCTCAACCGAACGCTCATCGAAATGGCAAGGTGTATGCTACTTAGCGCAGATGTTGATGAGTCTTTGTGGGCGGAAGCAGTTCACACCGCAGCATACTTACGCAATCGCGCACCAACTAAGGCATTAGACACAATTACACCATATGAAGCATGGTATGGTAACAAACCAACAGTAGCGCACTTGCGCACTTTCGGCTCATGCGCAGTCGCATTCGATAAAAGACAACATAACAAGTTTAGGCCTCGAGGTAAAGAGTACATGATGGTTGGCTATAGCGATACATCAAAAGCATATCGGCTAATTGACTATTCAACGAAGCGACTAATCGTAAGTAGAGACGTTTATTTCATTGAGTCTCCAGCGCCGAAGCAGAACGCTCTACTAGATACGTTAGTGCAAGATGTTGACGAAAACATAGATGAGTACTCGACTCCCTCAGAAGGTGATGCAACTGCAAAAAATGAAACAAGAGAAGTGGACGATGTACACTCAGACGAGTTCGATTCAGTTGACGATGAATCAAGGGAGGCAGTTGCGATGAAGCGAGGCCCAGGTAGGCCACAGTTTGTTCGCTCTGGGGGTCCTGGTAGACCAACAAAGAAATACAACTATTTAAGTCTAATTAGAGCTAATGATGTGAAGGTACCAGAGTCAGTAACTGAAGCACTATCGAGCAAGTTTGCTGATGAGTGGTACGAGGCGATGCAAAATGAATATAACTCTTTATTGAAAAACGAGACTTGGGAGCTGACAGAGCTTCCAAAAGGACAGAAAGTCGTAAGAAATAAATGGGTCTTCTCCGTGAAAAAGGACAAAGACGGCAATGTGGAACGCTTTAAGGCTCGATTGGTAGCGAAAGGCTGTTCGCAAGTCTACGGCATAAATTTCAGCGAAACTTTTTCACCCGTTGTGCGATATAGCACCATTCGAATGATATTTGCTATCGCAGCCGAATATAAGTTACATCTTCATCAAATGGATGTATCTACTGCATATTTGAATAGTGAACTTTGCGATGAAATTTATATGAGCCAACCAGAGATGTTCGTTGATGATAATTTACCTAACCACTGTTTAAAATTAAAAAAGGCGCTTTATGGGTTAAAGCAGTCAGGGCGGCAGTGGCACATTCGATTAGATGGCATATTAAAGAAGATTGGTTTCAAGCACTGTGAAAGCGAACCATGCGTTTATACAAATCATGGTGATGGTCAAATGAATTTTATTGCAGTCTACGTTGATGACCTTTTGATCGCTTGTTCGAACTACAAACAAATTCAGCTGATTAAAACAATGATTTCCAAGGAAGTAGAGGTGGTCGATAAGGGACCTGTTCAACATTTTCTGAGTATCGAGGTCGATCGCGATGGAGAAGTTCGCTCGATTTCTATTAGCCAAAAAGGGCACATCAAAAAATGCCTACGAGATCACGAAATGGAAGATTGCCGACCGATCGCAACTCCATTAGATCCGGGCTTCCAGGTCATTTGCAGTGATGACACATGCAAACGAGCTGATCAAACTCAGTACCAGTCTCTCATAGGGTCATTGATATATATAGCTATGTGTACGCGGCCGGATATTTTGCACTCAGTGTGCAAGCTAGCACAAAGAAACAACGATCCACACACTGAGCACTTGGCGGCTGCGAAACGTATATTAAGGTATCTTTGCGCTACGCAGGATAAGCAGCTGAAGTACCACAGCACAGGAAGTCCGATCGAGTGTTTTGTAGATGCAGATTGGGGCGGCGATGCGAGCGACCGCAAATCATATACGGGTTATGCGTTTATGATGGCCGGGGGCGTATTCTCATACGAATCAAAGAAGCAGTCTACGGTGGCACTCAGTAGCACAGAGGCGGAATATATGGCATTGGCGTTAGCAGTAAAGGAAATCAAATATCTGCGGCAGCTGCTGGGTGAGATGCAGTTACAATTCCCAAAAACAATTTTTGTAAACGGCGACAACTTAAGCGCGATGAATCTGGTGAAGAACCCAGTTTACCACTCCAGGAGTAAACACATAGACATCAAATATCATTTTATTAGAAATGCTTTTCGAGAAGGCGAGTTTAATATGAAATATTGTTGCAGCACCAACATGATTGCTGACGTTTTGACAAAGAATCTCCCTAAGGGACCTCATGTTAAATTTTGTGAAATGTTAGGTTTAAGTTAATTATTGAATTTTTGTAATGCTTGGATATATCCGTTGAGAAGGCGTGTTGAAATATATACAATTGAGTACAACAATGTACACAACGCACATATCCATGCAACCCTGTCATTACTATTGTCACCGCTTGTACTTGAATAAAATTGAAATAAAGTTTCATTCGCACTTCGAACTTCAACAAAGCGCAACCAATATTCCAAAAAACAATGGGAGCCGAGAGCTGAAGTGACATTAGGCGAGCATAATATTCTCCATCCACCGCTTGTGCAAAAAAAAAAAATTCTTTTACCACCATTACACATAAAACTTGGTGTGGTAAACAATTTTGTTAAGTGTTTGGATACAAATGGATCGGCATTTAACTTTCTGAAGACATTGTTTCCAAAACTAAACGAAGCAAAGATAAAAGAAGGTATGCTAAAACTTTACTTTTTCATATTGGTTTCATACCAATAAATTTACAAAATTTGGTTTTTTCATTACAACGGGTGTTTTTGTTGGTCCTGAGATACATAAAAAGGCTTATGCGTAGCGACGAATTCGATCAAATGCTTTCACCAAATGAGTTTGTCGCATGGAAAAGCATTAAAGGTGTCATTGACAATGTTCTAGGCAAAAATCGTTCTCCTGCTGCTCGAATGCACGTCGACACCATGATGAGTGCATTCGGAAAACTAGGTGTTAGTATTTCACCAAAAATGCATTTTCTGAATTCTCATATGGATTACTTCGAACATCAGTTGGCAACAGAATCCGACGAACATGGGAATCAGACATGTGCCCTCATCAGGGGCGGATTCAGAAAAATATCTCGGGGGGTTTCAAAAAGTAATTCTTTAATATTTATAAAATGCATTTTAATTTGTATGTAGTTTTAAAGTCGATCCTAATATTTCGGGGAGGTTCGACCCCAAACTCACCCCCCTGAATCCGCCACTGGACCCCATTTAGGAACGGTATAAAGGCAAGGGTATTTAATCTTTTATAGCTGATGTATGCTGGACATTATTTGATAACGGTATTGAATTGCCAAGAGCTAAACGAAAAATAAAATGAATACCTTAAATACCCAAAATTGTTCTCATTTTTCTATTATATATATTATATCTAGAGCTTTCTTTTGTACGGTGACTTATAGTGACATTTTGCGTTCAAAAATTTTCCCATACACACTAACCCTCAAAAATCAAGTTTTGTAGGAGATTTTAGTACCAATTTTGAATAAGTGCGATATAAACACTTAAATACATTTTCAGTTTTGGCCTAATTCTGGCGTTGAAGTTAATTTCTGAGCTTTGATGTATTCAGAGACCTATAGTCGAATTTTATGGCGAATATTTTCGTGGTACATTTTTTCCTTAAAAAGTCCTGTTTTACAGGACATTTTTGGCATTTTAGAAAAAAAGGGTCAAATTGACCCATAAAAATAGTAGCTACAGGGTTAAAATGCTCCACAAAAATATTCTTCGTAGTATTTTACATCAAATTGCTGAACCCATCATATACCTAGAATGTAGGGTTACATGGTTTTCGTATGCCGATTCACCATAAGAATGTGCAAAAGGGGGAAAACTTTGACCCCCCCTAAAAAAAAATTCAGATGTAAACTTTCAAAACGCCGATACACGTATATTTTTTTTTGGTCCCCTCTACCAGAATCCGTTGTCAGAACCTTGTTATTTTTTTTTGTGTTGTGCAGTGTTATTAGTTAGGAGTGTATTATCCTCAAAATTCAATTGTAGTTTTGCTTTGCTTAGTAAATTCATTCCTATTGTTACGAAAATCACTAGTTCGTATCTGATTGTGCTTGAAAATAAAACAACTTCAATTATTCAGCGCAAACGCCGTCAAAAACCAACAATCACTTTATTTACAGATTTACACTTTGCTTGTATCTACACGTGTTTCTACTTTGCTTGCTCAACTAAGACTCCACTCTCTGCGCTGCACACTGCTGCTTTTATATTGGTTTTCTTATCGCGCCGAAGTTTCTTGCACATTCTAGTTGTACTCTCTATCTCGATTGTTCTAGCACAGCTCATCACCTTTCGCGAACCATCCTCGCCATATTATAGCAAGCGAATTATAGCAAGTTTGCCGTACTCTGAAGTGCATACCTAAAAGTATGCTATGCATTCATGCATAGCACAACACAGAGTGCCTCATCGTTTCACTATTAACATATCACTTTGTAAATTTTGAATTTCATAAAATCGTGTTAAATGATTAAAAATATGTGCATTATAACAATGGGTAATCGTTGTATAGCCATTTATCGTTTTTACGCGTTTTGCAATTTCTAATTGCTGCCTATTAGGTAAAATGTTTGGTTTACAGTAGCAATTTGTTGCTCCTGTATCTATCAAAACTTTTAATTTTCTGTTTGTTCCCCGTAATTGTCTGAATATGTAAGGTACGGGGTTGCTTCGTCTAAAAAAGCATTCTCCTGTATATTATTAATTCTTTGTTGCTTCAGTTGGGGTTGATGACTATTAACTGATTCGAAACTTCTTTTTGGCATTCGCTCTTGTGTATTATTATTTGATTGGGGGATGGTCTAAAGGTATTCTGTCTAGGTTGAGGTGCATACCTAAAAGTATGCTATGCATTCATGCATAGCACAACACAGAGTGCCTCATCGTTTCACTATTAACATATCACTTTGTAAATTTTGAATTTCATAAAATCGTGTTAAATGATTAAAAATATGTGCATTATAACAATGGGTAATCGTTGTATAGCCATTTATCGTTTTTACGCGTTTTGCAATTTCTAATTGCTGCCTATTAGGTAAAATGTTTGGTTTACAGTAGCAATTTGTTGCTCCTGTATCTATCAAAACTTTTAATTTTCTGTTTGTTCCCCGTAATTGTCTGAATATGTAAGGTACGGGGTTGCTTCGTCTAAAAAAGCATTCTCCTGTATATTATTAATTCTTTGTTGCTTCAGTTGGGGTTGATGACTATTAACTGATTCGAAACTTCTTTTTGGCATTCGCTCTTGTGTATTATTATTTGATTGGGGGATGGTCTAAAGGTATTCTGTCTAGGTTGAGGGTTAGATTGTTGTCTAAATTGGGCTGAACTATCTACCTCCATCGGCACTGGCTTAGATTGATTTTTCCATCCAAAATTTCTATAAGTTGTTTTGCTGAATGGGGCGTTGATTAAAACGTAAATTATTTGAATGTTGATTATAATTAGTTTGCCTAGGGAAATCCCTTTTATTGTAATTAAAATTTCTATTATTATTCACTTGTCTTCTAACTTGACTGAATTCATTGGCAAATTGGATTCTGGTTAGACTCCATTTCCTGTGCTTTAGCTAGCGCGTTTGGCAGATCTTTTGGGTTAAGGGACATTAAAATATTGTTCAAAGGATGATTTAATCCTGTTATAAAAACCCTAAGTGCATCTGAACGATGTCTTTTATTACGTACGTACGTCATTATCGTCTTATTAATCATTAGTGTCAATTGTGAATTCACTTTGCTGTAATAATCCACTAAGTTCAAATTTGTTTGTCTAATTAAATTCAATTCCTGTTCTAATATATGCAGAGGACGTTTATCTGCATAGGTAAAGTCTAGAAGGCTGATGATCGCGTCGAAATTAAGGACTGTGCCATGATTTGTTAAAGTATCATTGGCTTCTTGTGTAATCTTATTTCTCAGGATAGTTAAAGCAGCAAAATATTTCCTACTGCCTTGAGCGTATAATGACATTGTATTCCTAGCTGCTTCTCTCCAGCTTACATATCCCTGTCCATTAAATTCTGGTAAGGTTTTATAATATCTAAAGTCTCATTACATTGAATTGTTTCTGTAATAGTTTGTGTTTCAAATTCTGTAACATTATGCGTAGCCGTCAAATTTCTTAGAAATTTTGAATAAGTACGAAATAAACACTTAAACACATTTTCAGTTTTGGCTTAATTCTGGCGTTGAAATTGATTTCTGAGCTTTGATGTATTCAGAGACCTATAGTAGAATTTTATGGCGAATATTTTCGTGGTACATTTTTTCCTTAAAAAGTCCTGTTTTACAGGACATTTTTGGCATTAGAAAAAAAGGGTAAAATTCACCCATAAAAATAGTAGCTACAGGGTTAAAATGCTCCACAAAAATATTCTTCGTAGTATTTTACATCAAATTGCTGAACCCATCATATACCTAACATGTAAGGTTACACGGTTTTCGTATGCCGATTCACCATAAGAATGTGCAAAAGGGGGACAACTTTGACCCCCCTAAAAAAAATGCAGACGTAAACTTTCAAAACGCCGATACACGTATATTTTTTTTGGTCTCCTCTACCAGAATCCGTTGTCAGAACCTTGTTATTTTTTTTGTGTTGTGCAGTGTTATTTTTGATTTCAAGTGTTTTCACCAATTTGGAAGTCAATAGGAATATCGATTCATTTTTTTTCGTAGTTTTCCCGTGTTCTTCAAAATTGCTATCAACCATGTGAAAATATATGTAAAAAAATAATTTTACTTGGAACTCGCCACGTAAAAATATTTGTAAAGAATTTAAATTGGGATCAACCACGCATAAATATTTGCAAATTTTTAAATCAATCAAATCGCACAGCAAAAATCCATACACCACAAAGTTTCGATTGATGGTGACATTACAGAAATTTGTGCAGCAAAACCAATCCGAAACACAAAAAGGCATACACACAATAAACGACAACAACAAAAACATTAGCGAATCCCGAATTATCTTCGTTGAAACGACGATGATGATGCTTTGGTTCGTTGTTTGCTCTCCGCTTGCGCTTCGGCAAACAAGATCAATAAACATACATGCAAAAAATGATTGAGCGATCACTGCGCCACAACAACCACCATTTCAATGTACACGAATGAAGCCGTTGCGAACAACAACATTGCTTTTCGCTGTTGTCCTACGCAAATCTAACAGAAAATGTTATGAACTTAACATGCTCAGTTGCCTACGCTTCGCTCGTCCCGCTCGCATCATAATAGCCGAAAACACTTTTGTGCCCACATGCGCGTTCTATATTACTTCATATTCTTTGGTCAAACGCAATACATCAAAAACATGCTTACTCACTATGGTAAATTAAAACAGTGTGGTTAAGGTTCTCGTGCTATGCACGTTGTTTTATTCAATTATATCAGTTGGTGCTATGCACCCTGAGTTCTGCTTATTTTTGTTTCCCGTTACTGCTGCCCGCTGCCATTCCCGTCTGCGCACGTCGCGGTTTCGTGTTCCGTCTTTCGCTGACCAAGCGAGATTGTCTTATGTGGGACCGGAGGCGACAAACGTTTCTCAGCTTCGTCAGCTTTTTTCAACGTGCCTCAACTTGCAAGCGGATTCCTTAACTACCCTTAGATGAATCGTCCCGATTCAAGGAGGAGTAGTAGTTAATCCTTTCCATTATGTGGTCGAAGGAAATTGCTGGTTCTTGTATTGGTGTTTGTTTAATGTTAACTTCGACTTTGTTTTTCTTACGTTTCTTATATTTCCAGATGATTACTATTACTATTACTATTACTAAGCTTATGATTGTTATTAAGCTGTAATTTATTATATTGCCTTTCTTGGCTTCATATTTTAGCTCTGTTATCTGGTGAATATTTTCAATGTTTTTAAAGTGCAATTCTTCCATAGTTAAATTCTGCATGATTGTTATATTAATTAATCTAACTGGGTTTGGTAATAGTTGTATTACATGAGGTTTACGATGGTTATAGGTTATATTATCAATTTCAACATTACAACCTTCAAAGCGTATTAAATAATTTCCATTAATAGTAAAATTGTTAAAGTTACAGTTGTGATATATATTTTGATTTTTCGCATTAATTACGTAAACATGATTAGTGTAGGTTAGGTTAGGTTAGGTTAAAGTGGCTGCCTAGGCACGGGACTTGCCGAAAGACACACTTAGGCCGCGAAAAGGGCCCATTGTGATACCACAAAGAGTGAGTGATCTGACTTACTGCAAGTTAGGTGCCCATACGAGCCAATTCGTTTTGTGGATAAAACCCAGCAAGTCCCTAATGTTGACTGATCTGAGGTCATCCAGGTTATCGAAGAAGAAGGAGCCCAGGGCTTTCCACCTTCGCATAGAGAGAGCCGGGCAATGACAGAGAAGGTGACTTATAGTCTCTTCCTCCTCCACATTATGACAGCTACGGCAGAAGTCCCGACTGTCAAGACCTAATCTGTAGGCATGACGACCAAAGGTACAATGTCCCGTAAGAATCGAGACGATCGTATTGATATGTTGTCTACCGAGCGAGACAAGAGTTCTAGTGCGCCCGGGGTTTAGGGTGGGCCAAAGTTGCTTTGTGATTGAGCAAGTATTCTCATCCTGCCAACGCTTGTTGGCTGTGTTGAGGAAAGAAGATCGAATCATAAGTTTACATGTGGCGAGAGGGATGCCTACTGTAATATCAACGTTGTCATCTGAAAGGGTGGTGCCACGTCTAGCGAGCTCATCGGCTATGCAGTTTTCTCTAATATCACTGTGGCCCGGTACCCAAGTCAGAGTGATGTTGTACACCCGCCCTAGCTCATTCAGCAGGGATCGGCAGTGAGAGACCACTTTGGATGTGGTAAAGGCCTTCTTGAGGGCCTTGATTGCTGCCTGACTGTCCGTGAATTAGTGTATAATTCTATTATTTTTGATTGATTATTTCTAATATATGTGCAGTGCATTCTTCCTTTAAATAAATGTTCGATACATCCGTCTTTATATTCTTTTAATTCTGTCTTAAAGGTAGTATTCTTATATGTAACATCATTTAGGGATAAAATTTCGTTTTCTTGAATATAAGTTTCTGCTTGGTTAACATTAGGGATAGGTTGAATATGGATTGATTGATAGATTTCTTTAGTAAAACAAGGAATTTTACCTAAAATTACAATATTTTCATCATGAGTGACAATTACAATTTTGGTCTTACTTAATTTTTCAAAAGTTTAATATAAAGTTCACACTGTCGTCGTCCGTAATTATGTCTCGGCTTAAAAGGTTATTTTGGCTAGTCATCAGGATTTCTTTGACTCTGATAATGTTAGTTTCAATGTACATTCGATTTTCTAAAAGTTTATTAACCCACTTCTCTTTTGATAAATTTTGTAATTCTGCGTTAACTTTATTCACATTTTGAATCAATTCTTTGTAATGATGGTTTAGGTCAGCAGTGATGGTTTTAATTTCATTGTTAAACTTCTCGTTGATATTTCTCTGCAAGTTGATCTGTTCAATTGCATTGTGTGAGTTTGCCGAATTTATTAGTAATTTCTCTTCTATTTCCTCGCGATCCTCATCATCCATTGTGCCGTAAGGATATTTTAACCCTGTTCCCAAAAAGTTAAATAACCCTCTTTTCTGGATTCTGTGGTATGGTGTTAGTATGTCTACCTGAATTCGAATATATTTTATTTTAGCTATCAAAAGTGGGTTAGGCTCTGTTTCTTTAAGTACTAGAGCTTCTAAATCGTCAACTTGCTCTTTATACATTGTTGTGTTAATTAGGTAGGTAATTCTATCGTATCTTTCAATTAATTTTATTTCTGGAGTGAATATCCGTTTCCGTGATTAAGGTCTATGATTTCTATCTGGGCTGTGATCAAAGGGATCGCCGTACAAATTATGACGAGGTGCAACATTGTGAACCTAAAAGAATTTAAGATTTGATGTTATCTTTATGTATTATTCTGTTTCTATTTTGGATCATTATCTTATTTCCTAAATCTGCTTTGACTACTTGTTTTTTATATCTAGGCTTTAGCTTATTTTGATATTGGTTATCTTTTTCAAATATTAATTCATTTTCATTAAACGTCCGTGTTTCTCTATTTCTATTTCTGCTAGTTAGTGTCATTGTTTGTGCATGTTAAAGTTTGTAACGATTTACCGTTATGTTTGATTTTATTATAAAGGACTTCGAAAGGGTTTTTATCTGTTACTGAATGTACTGTTTGATTACACTGTGCAAGTCCAAAATTTAGACATGGGGGGGACCTACTGGGTGAGTTTCCTATAGGTATACTGAGTTGAGATCCACCAGCCGTTTGGTAAGATTGGCTCTAGTTTATGAGAAATCCGACTTTGAAGTTTGGTAATGTTCGTCAAGTTTGTCGCTTAAGTAGGTCCTAAATCGTTTCGAATATCGCTTTACTGTCTTCGGCAAGTTTGTAGATATTTTAACGACCAACAAATTTGCTTAAGACACCAATCCAAAAAAAATACATTTAAACTGTGTAATTGCGATATGTGCATTTTTGAGCGCAGCGCAACGTGGCGTATGAGTGTCATTTAATTATAATTAACACTCATATAATTGAGTGCAGTTTCTAATAAATGGTTTAAATTGTTTTTTCATTTTCCTTATAATTTCTATGTGCTCTAGTGTGGGTTTGTTTAATAATTTTCTCTTGGTCTTCTTCGTTGATTACATCCATCGCTACTATGTCTGTGTGGAAAATTTTCTTTAGTATTCTATTCCTTAATATTTGTTTTACTTCATATAGATCTTCTAGATTACAATTTATTCCCGTTAGTAGATTTTTATTTAATCGTTCTGTTACTATTTCTTTTAAAAAGTTTAAATCTTTATATTTGATATGATGTCTAAATGAATTAAAACTTTTTGTTCTAAAATGTTCATTAGTATTATCCTTGTTTAATACTATTTGTTGTGGAAATGAATTTAGAGGTTTATTGATTGTTTTAATGTGAAAAATATCTAAGCTTTCTACTGAATGTGCAGTTTCTGTTAAATCATCGTTTTCTTTTTCTAAATTATTATTGTTTAAAAGCTGTCTAGAAAGGGCATATGCTACGTGATATGTATTTCCTGGTTTATATATAATTTTAGGTGCATATTCTTCTATTAGTGCATGCCATTTTTTCATCTTGGCGTTGGGATTTCTAGCTGATACAAGCTAAAGGTTGATGGTCTGTGTGTATTTCTAAATCTGCTACTCCATACAGGTTATTTCTAAGATTTTTCAAGGCCCATACTATCGCGTATAATTCTTTTTCGTTAACTGCGTAATTTTGTTCTGTTTTATTTAGGGTTTTGGAAATAAACGTAATGGGCTTATTATCCTGCGAGAGCACTGCTCCTATGGCTTCATTTGACGCATCTGTTGTAATGAATAGAATGAATGAATAGAATAAATTTTTTATTAAAATTTGGTTGTGTTAATTCTACTTGTTGAATTAATTCATTTTTTAGTTTTTCTACTGCGTTTAATTCTAATTCAATTATGACTTTTTTTGATTGATTTTGCGAAATTCTTCCGTTTTCTCCAGCTAAATATTTTGTTAACGGCTTCGTTATATGTGCATACTTATGCACAAACTTCCTATAATAACCTGTCATTCCTAAGAAACTTTTTAGTTGACTTAGTTATTTGGTACAGGGTAATTTTTTGTTTCAATTTTCTTTTCATCTGTTTTAATGACATTATGGGCTATTTGGTAGTCTAGAAATTCTACATTTGACTTGAAAAATTCTGATTTCTCAAGTGATATTTTCATATGTGCATCTTGCAATGTATTTATTATTTTGATTAAATGTTCATAGTGCTCATCAGCGTTGCTAGAGTAAACTATGATATCGTCTATATAGACATGACAAAATTTTCCCACGTATTGGCGAAGAATATTGTCCATAGCCCTTTGGAATATTGAGGGTGCATTCTTTAAACCAAAAGGCATGCGGACATATTCGTATTTGCCGTTGTTTACCGAGAATGCCGTTTTTTCAATATCTTCTGGTTTCATCAATATTTGATGGAAACCCGATTCTAAATCGATTGTAGAAAAGACTTTTGCTTTTCCTAAATTTGAAAGTATTACATTGCAATCAGGGATAGGATATTTATCTGCTATAGTTTTTTCGTTCAATTTTTTGTAATATAACCATTCTCATTTTTTGTGTGCCATCTTCATTGGTACCTTTCTTGGGAACTACCCATATCGGCGAATTATAGGGACTTTTGCTTTCTCTTATAATATTTCCTTCTAACATTTTCTTTATTTCTTTATTAACAAATTCGTTAGCTGATAGTGGGTAAGGATATTGCTTACTCCAAATGGGACTGTCTGTAATCGTTCTAATTTCCGCGTTTACATCCGTTCTGAAGGGTAGAGACGTATCTATTTTTCCATGTTCATTTAAAATTATATTTTTTATTTTTTCTATTTTATCCTCATTATCATACTTTAAGTTATTTATTTGTCCTAATTCACTTTCGTCGAGTGTATAAAATTTTTCCTTATGATTATTAGTTAAGAGTGTATTATCTTCAAAATGCAATTGTAGTTTTGCTTTGCTTAGTAAATTCATTCCTATTGTTACCAAAATCACTAGTTCATATCTGATTGGGCTTGAAAATAAAACAACTTCAATTATTCAGCGCAAACGCCGTCAAAAACCAACAATCATTTTATTTACAGATTTACACTTTGCTTGTATCTACACGTGTTTCTACTTTGCTTGCTCAACTATGACTCCACTCTCTGCGCTGCACACTGCTGCTTTTATACTGGTTTTCTTATCGCGCCGAAGTTTCTTGCACATTCTAGTTGTACTCTCTATCTCGATTGTTCTAGCACAGCTCATCACCTTTCGCGAACCATCCTCGCCATATTATAGCAAGCGAATTATAGCAAGTTTGCCGTACTCTGAAGTGCATACCTAAAAGTATGCTATGCATTCATGCATAGCACAACACAGAGTGCCTCATCGTTTCACTATTAACATATCACTTTGTAAATTTTGAATTTCATAAAATCGTGTTAAATGATTAAAAATATGTGCATTATAACAATGGGTAATCGTTGTATAGCCATTTATCGTTTTTACGCGTTTTGCAATTTCTAATTGCTGCCTATTAGGTAAAATGTTTGGTTTACAGTAGCAATTTGTTGCTCCTGTATCTATCAAAACTTTTAATTTTCTGTTTGTTCCCCGTAATTGTCTGAATATGTAAGGTACGGGGTTGCTTCGTCTAAAAAAGCATTCTCCTGTATATTATTAATTCTTTGTTGCTTCAGTTGGGGTTGATGACTATTAACTGATTCGAAACTTCTTTTTGGCATTCGCTCTTGTGTATTATTATTTGATTGGGGGATGGTCTAAAGGTATTCTGTCTAGGTTGAGGGTTAGATTGTTGTCTAAATTGGGCTGAACTATCTACCTCCATCGGCACTGGCTTAGATTGATTTTGCCATCCAAAATTTCTATAAGTTGTTTTGCTGAATGGGGCGTTGATTTAAACGTAAATTATTTGAATGTTGATTATAATTAGTTTGCCTAGGGAAATCCCTTTTATTGTAATTAAAATTTCTATTATTATTCACTTGTCTTCTAACTTGACTGAATTCATTGGCAAATTGGATTCTGGTTAGACTCTATTTCCTGTGCTTTAGCTAGCGCGTTTGGCAGATCTTTTGGGTTAAGGGACATTAAAATATTGTTCAAAGGATGATTTAATCCTGTTATAAAAACCCTAAGTGCATCTGAACGATGTCTTTTATTACGTACGTACGTCATTATCGTCTTATTAATCATTAGTGTCAATTGTGAATTCACTTTGTTGTAATAATCCACTAAGTTCAAATTTGTTTGTCTAATTAAATTCAATTCCTGTTCTAATATATGCAGAGGACGTTTATCTGCATAGGTAAAGTCTAGAAGGCTGATGATCGCGTCGAAATTAAGGACTGTGCCATGATTTGTTAAAGTATCATTGGCTTCTTGTGTAATCTTATTTCTCAGGATAGTTAAAGCAGCAAAATATTTCCTACTGCCTTGAGCGTATAATGACATTGTATTCCTAGCTGCTTCTCTCCAGCTTACATATCCCTGTCCATTAAATTCTGGTAAGGATTTTATAATATCTAAAGTCTCATTACATTGAATTGTTTCTGTAATAGTTTGTGTTTCAAATTCTGTAACATTATGCGTAGCCGTCAAATTTCTTAGAAATTTTGAATAAGTACGAAATAAACACTTAAACACATTTTCAGTTTTGGCTTAATTCTGGCGTTGAAATTGATTTCTGAGCTTTGATGTATTCAGAGACCTATAGTAGAATTTTATGGCGAATATTTTCGTGGTACATTTTTTCCTTAAAAAGTCCTGTTTTACAGGACATTTTTGGTATTAGAAAAAAAGGGCAAAATTCACCCATAAAAATAGTAGCTACAGGGTTAAAATGCTCCACAAAAATATTCTTCGTAGTATTTTACATCAAATTGCTGAACCCATCATATACCTAACATGTAAGGTTACACGGTTTTCGTATGCCGATTCACCATAAGAATGTGCAAACGGGGGAAAACTTTGACCCCCCTAAAAAAAATGCAGACGTAAACTTTCAAAACGCCGATACACGTATATTTTTTTTTGGTCCCCTCTACCAGAATCCGTTGTCAGAACCTTGTTATTTTTTTTGTGTTGTGCAGTGTTATTTTTGATTTCAAGTGTTTTCACCAATTTGGAAGTCAATAGGAATATCGATTCATTTTTTTTCGTAGTTTTCCCGTGTTCTTCAAAATTGCTATCAACCATGTGAAAATATGTGTAAAAAAATAATTTTACTTGGAACTCGCCACGTAAAAATATTTGTAAAGAATTTAAATTGGGATCAACCACGCATAAATATTTGCAAATTTTTAAATCAATCAAATCGCACAGCAAAAATCCATACACCACAAAGTTTCGATTGATGGTGACATTACAGAAATTTGTGCAGCAAAACCAATCCGAAACACAAAAAGGCATACACACAATAAACGACAACAACAAAAACGACGATGATGATGCTTTGGTTCGTTGTTTGCTCTCCGCTTGCGCTTCGGCAAACAAGATCAATAAACATACATGCAAAAAATGATTGAGCGATCACTGCGCCACAACAACCACCATTTCAATGTACACGAATGAAGCCGTTGCGAACAACAACATTGCTTTTCGCTGTTGTCCTACGCAAATCTAAAGCGGCATTTACACGATCAACTTTGTTTGCAAACATTTGCGGTGTGATGAGAAGAATGACCGTGTAAACGCAAGAAATTCAGGTTCGTCACGCAAGTTCGATGGTTTTCAAAAATTTTTGATTTTTCTGTCGGTGTGACGAATATGTTTTACCGTGTAAAGGGTTGCATCATACACGCAGTGCATTTTTTCAGTCGCATAGTAGACACCGAAGGGTGAAGATGGCGTCGCGAAGTAATGAAGATATGTGGAGAGAATTTTTTGAACTGTATAGGAATCACCCAGAACTTTGGAAAATCAAAAGCGAAGAGTACAAAAATAAAAAGAACGCCGCTTATGAGGTGCTATTAAATAAGTACAAAGAAAGTGACCCAAAAGCGAATTTAGAAACTTTGAAATATAAAATTCATTCTCTGCGTGGATGCTATCGGCGTGAACTTAAAAACTTCTTCGCACTCCAAAATTTCATCAATTATTAGTGCTGCAATTAATGCGCGTGCCACGTTGCTTCGTCGACGAGTGAAGAACAACTGAAGTGTGATCAAATGTTCGATCGTGTAAACGCCAAAAATTTTATTGCGCATCACACAATGTTTGCAACCAAGTATGATCGTCTAAAGGCCGCTTAACAGAAAATGTTATGAACTTAACATGCTCAGTTGCCTACGCTTCGCTCGTCCCGCTCGCATCATAATAGCCGAAAACACTTTTGTGCCCACATGCGCGTTCTATATTACTTCATATTCTTTGGTCAAACGCAATACATCAAAAACATGCTTACTCACTATGGTAAATTAAAACAGTGTGGTTAAGGTTCTCGTGCTATGCACGTTGTTTTATTCAATTATATCAGTTGGTGCTATGCACCCTGAGTTCTGCTTATTTTTGTTTCCCGTTACTGCTGCCCGCTGCCATTCCCGTCTGCGCACGTCGCGGTTTCGTGTTCCGTCTTTCGCTGACCAAGCGAGATTGTCTTATGTGGGACCGGAGGCGACAAACGTTTCTCAGCTTCGTCAGCTTTTTTCAACGTGCCTCAACTTGCAAGCGGATTCCTTAACTACCCTTAGATGAATCGTCCCGATTCAAGGAGGAGTAGTAGTTAATCCTTTCCATTATGTGGTCGAAGGAAATTGCTGGTTCTTGTATTGGTGTTTGTTTAATATTAACTTCGACTTTGTTTTTCTTACGTTTCTTACATTTCCAGATGATTACTATTACTAAGCTTATGATTGTTATTAAGCTGTAATTTATTATATTGCCTTTCTTGGCTTCATATTTTAGCTCTGTTATCTGGTGAATATTTTCAATGTTTTTAAAGTGCAATTCTTCCATAGTTAAATTCTGCATGATTGTTATATTAATTAATCTAACTGGGTTTGGTAATAGTTGTATTACATGAGGTTTACGATGGTTATAGGTAGTGTCCGACCGAAACCACTTTTTTGGGCCGAAACCGAAACCGAAACCGAATATTCGGTTTTTTTTTAATATTCGGCCGAAACCGAAACCGAAACCGAAACTTTCTAGTTGAAATAAAAATCACCATATCAAGCACTTTTTTCAACAAACGAGTTTTACATGAAGTAAATAAAGAACAAACAAACAAACATAGCATAAATAAATAAATACTTATTAAAAAAAAAACAATTTAATCATTTTTTAAAAACGTTAACATGAAAAAATCACCCTTTCGTACCTTACTCGCTAATATTCAAAGTTAAATAATTTAATATTATATGCTAAAAAAAGAAGTTTATTTACATTGGTGGCATCTAAATTATTCCTCCTTTCACTATATATCTGCTACACAATAAAATGTAAAAAATATTCTAGAAAGTTTCGGTTTCGGCTATTCGGCCATTTTTTGGCCGAAACTGAAACCGAAACCGAAACCACTTATTTGGGCCGAAACCGAAACCGAAACCGAATATTCGGTCGGACACTAGTTATAGGTTATATTATCAATTTCAACATTACAACCTTCAAAGCGTATTAAATAATTTCCATTAATAGTAAAATTGTTAGAGTTACAGTTGTGATATATATTTTGATTTTTCGCATTAATTACGTAAACATGATTAGTGTATAATTCTATTATTTTTGATTGATTATTTCTAATATATGTGCAGTGCATTCTTCCTTTAAATAAATGTTCGATACATCCGTCTTTATATTCTTTTAATTCTGTCTTAAAGGTAGTTTTCTTATATGTAACATCATTTAGGGATACAATTTCGTTTTCTTGAATATAAGTTTCTGCTTGGTTAACATTAGGGATAGGTTGAATATGGATTGATTGATAGATTTCTTTAGTAAAACAAGGAATTTTACCTAAAATTACAATATTTTCATCATGAGTGACAATTACAAATTATTAAAGTTCACACTGTCGTCGTCCGTAATTATGTCTCGGCTTAAAAGGTTATTTTGGCTAGTCATCAGGATTTCTTTGACTCTGATAATGTTATCAGGTGTACAACTTTGCTTCCGCCGTTTTCCGATAGGTGGCTGTACCGGCTGAGGCTGGTTGAAATACATAGATGGTAATGCCTTTAAAGTGAGTGTGGACAGTGCCTAACGAATTGTCATCGCCGTTTCAGTGACAGTTGTTCTTGTTTTCGTATTATTCACGCTCGAAAATGTCCGTTTATGTGCCCAATTCTCGCCATTTGTGGGAAGTTTTACTTTTCTGTTACAATTCGCAAAAAAATGCAGCTGAAGCGCATCGAATGCTCTCAGAAACTTACGGTGATGCTGCTCTGAGTGAAAGAACGTGTCGGGAGTGGTTTCAACGTTTTAAAAATGGTGATTTCGATGTCGAAGACAAACATGGTGGGGGAAGAGAAAAAACCTTCAAAGATGAACAACTAGAAGCATTGCTTGATGAAGATTCGTGCCAAACCCAAGAAGAGCTTGCCGAATCGTTGGGAGTGAGTCAGCAAGCCATTTCAAAACGTCTCAAGGCCCTGGGCATGATTCAGAAAGAAGGAAACTGGGTGCCGTACGAGTTGAAACCGAGGGACATCGAGCGCCGTCTATTTGTATGTGAGCAACTGCTTCAAAGACAAAATCGTAAGGGGTTTTTACATCGAATCGTAACCGGTGATGAAAAGTGGGTTCGATACGATAATCCTAAACGCAGAAAATCATGGGGAAAGCCCGGGCATGCTTCTTCGTCGACGGCAAAACCGAATATGCACGGCGCCAAGGTTATGATTTGTATTTGGTGGGATCAGCTCGGTGTGATTTACTACGAGCTCTTAAAACCGGGTGAAACCATCACAGGAGATCGCTACCGAACGCAACTGATGCGCCTTAGTCGCGCGCTAAAAGAAAAGCGGCCACAATATCAAGAGCGACATGACAAAGTCATCCTCCAACACGACAATGCTCGGCCTCACGTCGCAAAAGTGGTCAAAAAGTACCTGGAAACGCTGAAATGGGAAGTCTTGCCCCACCCGCCGTATTCCCCAGATGTCGCCCCTACTGACTTCCACCTATTCCGTTCGATGGCACACGGCCTGGCAGATCAACATTTTCAATCCTTCGAAGAATTGGAAAAATGGATTGCTTCATGGATAGCGTCAAAAGAGGACTCCTTTTTTCGAGCCGGGATCCGAAAATTGCCGGAAAGATGGGAGAAAGTTGTCGCTAGCGACGGACAATACTTTGAATAATACATCTGTAAGCACTTTTTCGCAATAAAGCTTTTAATTTTGGGAAAAAACGGCGGAAGCAAAGTTGTACACCTGATATTAAATAAAGAAATAATAAAATTATATTTAACTGGTGCCCAACTTGAAGGACCAAGGACAAATGCTGAAAGGACATGCGAATCCTGAAAGGACATAGGAACACTGATTGCCTTCTTACAAATTCTGAAAGGACATGCGAATCCTGAAAGGACAAAGGAACACTGATTGCCTTCTTACAAATGCGGAAAGGACATGCGAATTCCTGCCTTCATCTAAAATCTAATTAAATTTAAAAAGTGTAAGTGATCATTTAAAAAATTTTCAAAGTGGATATTATTTCAAAAATTAAATTCTTAAAAATCCGTGTTATATTTGACAACATTACTTAAAAATTGAAAAGTTAAAACCCGGTGTGCAAATGTTAATTTGTTTTTCGATTCAAGTAAAATTACAAAATATTTTCTAAAATTACGAAATATTTTCTAAAACTGATTTTCAACTTAAAAATAAATCACAGTGTTTCTTAATATTTAAATTTTCGATAAAAGTATTCGATATAAAAGTGTTTAAAGTGATACCTTCAAATAAATACCCTTAAAAAAGAACACGTGCTGGATATCGTGTTAGTTACATAATTTTAAGGTTATTCAGATATACTCATTATTAACCACTTTTGCATATATCAGTAATATATGAGTGATTTCAAAAGAATCCTGTGAAGAAATTTAATTTTCAATTTAAAAATAAATCACAGTGTTTTTAATATTTAAATTTTCGATAAAAATATTCGATATAAAATTTGTTTAAAGTGATTTCTTCAAAGAAATACCCTATATTTTCGTTTAAATGAAGTACTAAAATTTCTAAATAAAGTTTATTTTCTATAACGACGATTGTATTTTCTATTGGTAAAGTGCGAAGAGTAAAAAAATATATAAAAATTTAACCTTATAATTTAACCTTATAATTCTACTCAATAATTTTGATAATTGTAATTGAACTTTTCCGATTCTTATCAAGTTTTCCCTACCAAGTCTTTTACTAAAAAAAGGGTTATAGTTTGACAAAATGTCTCTTAAAAGAGAGGAGGTAGTTGAAATCGTTAATGAGACGAATGAGCGTACAAGGCAGCAATTATCTGAACAGCTAAATCGCTTGACTTTGGCGATTAATCAATTGCAACCGCGTGGCGTTGAACAATATTTGCCTGTCTCGATTAACCCATTGGTTGTAGAAAATAATTCAAGTTTAGATCTAATAAAGTCCTTTCCTGAATTCAGTGGTGATTCTGTTTCTTATCCAGCCTGGCGAAGCGCAGCTGAATTTGCCATTAACTACTATACCGAGGGTTCGGAAAAATATTACATCGCAATGGGTATATTTCGAAACAAAATTATAGGTTCTGCAAACGCCACACTTGCATCTTTTAATACGGTGCTTAATTTTAAGGCAATCATGGCTAGATTAGATCAAGAATATTCCGATAAAACGCCGTTATATGTACTGGAAAATGAGCTAAGCATTCTTAGGCAGGATAATCTTTCTATTACTGAGTACTACAATAGGGTAGACAAGAAGCTATGCCTCATAATAAATAAACAAATTATGACATATAGCGGAAATAGAGATATCATCGCCACTCTAAATGAACGCGCTAGACAGAATGCTTTACGCGTTTTTATATCAGGACTCCGTCGCCCAATGTGCGATATACTTTTCTCTGCCAGACCCCAAGACCTTCCAACTGCTCTTGCAGTTGCTCAAGAACTCCAAACCAATCATAGGCGATATGATTTTGCAGAAGCTTTTGCGGTTGGAAATACTTTTAAACCCAATAGGCCAATAATGTCTCAATACAAGCAAATAGAGCACAATAACCGACCGCATACGAGTATACGTTTTAACCAAAACGCTTCCAATAGACCAACTCCAATGGAAGTTGATACCAATACATGTTATTACAGGCAACGTAATAATATTCCAAATCTACCTACTTCACAACACCAACATATTAAAAATGCCGTGCAACCGCATATTATACCTAACTATATTTCTAAACCCCAGCATTCAAATCCCAATTTTCCAGTAGCATATAAGCGGAATCGCGAACATTTACATTCCGATCGTTCACCTTTTCAGAAATTACAAAAGGTAAATTATATGCCGGAAGAATTAGAAACTTTTTCGAATGAAGGGGAAAACCTGTGCCAGAATATTGATTTTGAAAATGAATATTATTACGAAAGCTCTCAAAATGATAATCATAACTGCAATGATGATGTTGCAGCGGAATATGGGGATGAAATTAATTTTTTAAACTGAAATCGCTCCTACCGTTTATTACGAAAAAGTGCAAAAACGGTCAGGAGCTTCGCATTTTAATTGACACGGGCACGTCAAAAAATTATATAAAGTACTTTTCATTTCTTCAAGGAATTAAGCCTTTTGAAAAACCATTCAATTTGAAGTCAATAAACGGTAAAAATTTGATAAATAAAAAATGCCTAATTAATGTGTTAGACAATACCTCAACGTTCTTTCTGCTTTCAAGCTTAAGTACGTTCGACGGAATTATAGGTTACGCTTTTTTAAGACAAATTCGCGCAAAAATTGATACTGTTAGAGGGTATTTACTTTACCGAAATGGTAAAGAAAAATTACAATATATTTCATGCGATCAAGTAAATTTAATTACAATAGAGGACGATTCAGTTCCAGCCAAATTTCAAGCTCAGTTTCGACAGATAATAAATAAAAATATTACTGCTTTTGCTGACCCAAATAGAGCCTTACCATACAACACGACCGTTAAAGCCAGAATTCGTACAAATACAAACGAACCGATATACAGCAGAAGTTATCCTTATCCTATTTCTGTAGCTCCATTTATCAATAATGAAATAAAAACAATTCTTAGGGAAGGTATAATAAGAGAATCTTGTTCGCCTTATAATTCACCTGTCCACGTAGTGTCTAAGAAGGGTTTTGATGAAGATGGAAAGCCAAAATTGCGAATGGTGATCGATTTTCGGAAAATTAATGAAAAAACAATTCCGGATCGATATCCCATTCCGGATACATCTGTAATCTTGGCCAACTTAGGAAGTTCGAAATTTTTTACAACGTTAGACCTCAAGTCAGGATTTCATCAAATAATTATGTGTGAAGAGGATAGGCAGAAAACAGCGTTTAGTATAAACAACGGAAAATACGAATTTTGTAGATTACCTTTTGGGTTAAGAAACGCGCCCAGTATCTTTCAAAGGGCCATCGATGATGTTTTACGTGAAGTTATAGGGAAATATTGTCATGTTTATGTCGATGACATAATCATTTACTCTCCAGATGGAGAGTCACATTTAAAACACATCGATCACATACTACAAAAACTTGAGAATGCAGGGATGAGAGTGTCGCCTGAAAAATCAAAATTTTTTAAAACCCAGGTAGAGTTTCTGGGGTTTCTCGTTTCTGAAATAGGCATTAGAACTTGTCCGGATAAGGTTCATGACATTATTAATTACGAGCTTCCGCAAACCCTTCGAGCGTTACGTTCATTTCTTGGCCTATCCGGGTATTACCGACGTTTTATAAAAGATTACGCTGCCATCGTTAAACCTTTGACTGTTTATCTTCGCGGAGAAAACGGACAAGTGGATACGCGCAATTCAAAAAACGTGAAAATCGATTTTAATCCTGAAGCGCTTCAAGCCTTTGAACGAATAAAACATATACTAGCCTCAGAGGATGTTTTACTTCAATACCCCGACTATACCCAATCTTTTGAGCTCACAACAGATGCCTCTTCTACAGCTTTAGGCGCGGTTTTGTCGCAAAAAGGTCGTCCAATTACAATGCTTTCGCGAACGCTCTCTGCTAGCGAACAAAATTACGCCACTAACGAACGTGAGCTACTCGCGATTGTGTGGGCATTGAGAAAACTTCGCCATTATTTGTACGGAATCAAAGATATAAAAATTTTTACTGACCATCAGCCACTGATATTTGCAATGTCAGAGAAAAACCCGAATGCAAAAATGAAAAGATGGCGGGCGTTCATAGAAGAGTTTTCGCCCAGTTTTCATTTCAAACCTGGAAAAGATAATAAAGTAGCGGACGCACTTTCTAGGCAGTTTTCCCACAATTTGAGTGAAGTTGCATCAGACGAAACCGTGCACAGCGAAGAATCTTTAAGTAAAGTCATTAAAACAGTAAATTGTCCTATTAACCAATTCAGAAACCAGTTAATGGTTTCCAAGTCTAATTCTTTTAGCAAAACTACTAAAATTTTTTTTCAAAAACTGATTCGTCACACGATCACCTTTGATACTCTTGAAAGTCTTATGCAATGTTTAAAAAGTATTATTAACCCTAACGTAACCAACGGAATTTTCTGCGATCTCAAAACATTAGCAGAGATACAAAATGTAATAATATCGGCTTTTCCTGGCGTTAAATTTATTCACACTGAGCTTCTCCTGATTGATTTAATCAATAAAGATGATCAAATGGAATTGATAGCAACGGAGCACAACCGGGCTCATCGGGGCTTACATGAAAACTTTCGCCAAATTTATCGGGAGTATTATTTTCCAGACATAAAAAAATTATTGAAAACAATAATAACAAATTGCAAGATATGTTTGGAAAATAAGTATCAACGAAAACCCCCCGATCCTGGAATAGGTAAAACACCAATTCCACACCTTCCAGGAGAAATCCTCCATATGGATATTTTTATCACTGGCAAGCAATTGTTTTTAACGTGCGTAGATAAATTTTCTAAGTTTGCTATTGTAAAACCTATTATTTCAAGAGCTACGGTGGATATTAAATACGCTATGTTAGAAATTTTATTAGCATTCAATAACACCAAAATCATTGTTTCTGACAACGAAAAAGCCTTCCAATCAAATGCAATTAAAGTTTTACTAAGAGATAGTTTTTCAATAGACCAATTCTTTATACCTACTCTTCACAGCGAAAGCAATGGTCAAGTGGAAAGGTTCCACTCCACCCTGTTAGAAATCGCACGCTGTATTAAAGAGCAGCAAAAGATACTATTGATTTGGTTATTTTGGCAACGCACAAATACAATTGTAGATACCATTCCGTCATCAATGCTAGGCCAACCGATGTATTTCACAATTGCGCGGCGGAAAAGTTAAATATTATAAGAAACAAGTTAGTTGAAACTCAGGAAAAGACTTAACAAAGAAACAATCAGGGGCGAAGAGTTAAAATTTATAACCCCGGAGAAAAAGTTTTTATAAGACGAAATAAAAGACTTGGAAATAAATTTGATAAGGTGTTTGTTGAGAAAATAATTGAAAAAGACCTTGGCACGACAGTTTTGATCGATGGCAGGAAAATACACAAAAGCAATCTTCGTTTAAAATAAACTGCTCAAATCTATATTTTCTTCCGAGCAAAAAAAACAAAAAACCAAACAAAAAACAAAAGAAAAACAATCTATATTTTCTTCCGAGCAAAACAAAAAAAAACCAAACGAAAAACAAAAGAAAAGCAAAAAATTATCAAAACAACCGCAACAGCATTAAAATAACAAAAAATATATGTTTAAATATACCACTTGTTAATTTTTTGGATTATCACGATAGTCGTAAGAAATGTCACAAATTGAATTATTATTAATTTTTATATGACTTTGTTTAATTCATTCTGTATAATCAATATTTATATTACTTCTGTTCTTAATGGTAATCAGTAGTAACTAAGCCAAATCCTTTGTAAAGCTTAAGCCAAGCAACTACGCAATATGTTTCCACTGCCAACAAATTCCTAGAATTCAAGCATCGTATGTGCATCAAAAGACTATAGTGCGAATCGAGGACGTTTCGAGATTTAGAAGGGGGATAGTTAACATAGCAGCTAACATCACCAGATATTGTTCCGTGGTTTGTTATGCTGGGATGCTCTGTTGACACAAGCTAACATAGCTGCTACTTAAAGTTTCCCCTGGGCTGTCTATGCTGGAATGCTGCGCTACAAACATACATACATTCATACATACATACATGCATACATTGCATTCATTGTTATCATCATCATTATTGGCAAGAGCACATAGCAACAGCGGAACATTTTACCTTTTATAATGTCATCAATGCGCGTAAGCAACACCGCTCCAACCAACAACAACGCATCGGTATGCAGCTTGGATGCTTGAGCTTGGGCTTCGGCTTAATTGGCAAAATATTAGAGCGGCACTTATAAAGTGGAGATCAAGCGAGTCAGATCGTTATGAAAATTATTAAATAAAGAAATAATAAAATTATATTTAACTTATACTTACTCTGACTGAGCTGAGGTCCTTACACTGGAAACGCACGACAACAAATGATAAATTTCATTGAAAAATCAATGAACTTACAATTTTCGTTTGAATTTTTAAGCCTCTAAACGCAACGCATGCCTTGATGTAAATTTATTCAAAATTGATCAAATTACCGTTACTCGAGTAAAGGTTTGCAAAATGTTTGGAAAACGTTTGCGATTTGTAAGCTTGGAAAATGTTTTCCAACTCGCTTTCAAGCAAATTGTTTCCAAATGTGTTTGCCTATTAAACATTGGGAAAGTTTGGAATAAATTTGGAAAACACTTGCGCATGTAAGTTTGGAAAATGTTTATTAATTCATTGAAAATAAGTTTGGGAAACATTTACGGTTCATAAGTTTGGAAAACGTTTGCTAATTTGCTTACAAGCAATTTGTTTCCAAACGCGTTTGTCTTATTGTTCGCTGGGTTTATAGATGCAGCCAGTGCTAAACATATCGACGAGGACGTTAATGTTCGTGGCACTAAGGCCTTTTTCCAATTTTCCAAAAATAGGCAGAAACAAAAAGTAAACAAAAGTCTTAAAAATAAAATGGATTAAAAAATTGAGGGACGTTTTTTAATTTGCGAAATGTTTGAAAAATGTTTGGATCCAATTTTAAGGCAAACGGAATTGACCCTCATTGACAAGCTCATTCCAAATGTGATGTAAGCTTGGTGCAAATTTATTCCAATTTATACCCAGCGAACAATTTGCATTTGGAATAAACTTACTACAAGCTTGCATCACATTAGGAATGAGCTTGTCTAATAAGTTTATTATAAGCTTATAATCATATATGTAATACTTCTATATTGGCACTAAGCTCAAGGTACATTCGCCAACATCACAGTACAGCAATAGTGAAATATGAGCGAGAAAGCGTATAAACGAATGTACCTTGACATATGTCAAAAGTCAGGTGCGGTGAAAATTTACTGGAAATAAATAAAAATTTGTCGAAATTGACTGAAAACCCTACCTTTTTCTTCAACCGCCCCTGGAGCAGTTTGACAGTTGTTCATGTGTAGAAGTGCACATGTATGGTTAGGTTAGGTTGAAATGGCTGGATAGCAGATATCCTCCACTTAGGCCAAGAGACAGGCCCATTGTGATGCCATATACAGCTTAGGCTAACTAGGTTGTTCTTGGTCAAGCCATTTGGACGATGTTACAAACTTATGGAGATTTTTGACATCTATGTAGGATGTTTCTGTTAGATTTGAGAGAAAAGGTTGTCCTAGGGTGCGTAGCCTACTTCTCCAAAGTGCTGGGCAATGACAGAGAAGATGCTGCACGCTTTCTTCCTCTTCAGCACAGTCGCAGCTTCTGCAGAAGTCTCTTGCATTGACACCTAGTCTGATGGCGTGTGCTCCAATCAGCCAGTGTCCTGTGAGGGTTCTAGTTAAAATGGATATCTCCGTCCTTTTGAGGTCCAGGATGCTCGCAGTCCGCTTCCTGTTGTATGCCGGCCATGTGAGTCTGGCTGTTGCGCATGAGGAGAGATTATGCCAACGCTCCTGAGCTTTTTGGATTGCATACGTTCTAGCGCGAAGTCTGAACGTGGCCAGCGGCATACCTACAGTCTCCTTGTCAGGAAGGATATGTGTGGTCGTGCCTTTCCTGGCCAGCTCGTCCGCTTTGCAGTTACCTTCAATGTTGCGGTGTCCAGGCACCCAGATTAGGTGAATACTGTAGTGCTTGCCCATCTCGTTAAGAGATCTGCGGCACTCAGTGAGAGATTTTGTGTTATCCACGCACGAGTCCAGGGCTTTCAGCGCAGCTTGGCTGTCGGAGAAGATGAAGACTTGCTTCCTGTTGTTAGGGTATGGGTTCAGGTGCAGAGTGGCCTCCTGGATGGCAGTCATCTCCGCCTGATATACACTGCAGTGATCCGGGAGTCGGAAAGAGACTTCAATCTCCAGGTCTGGGGAGAAGACGCCTCCTCCAACCTTCCCGTCCAGCCTAGATCCGTCAGTGAAAAAGTTGATCGCATTCCGTATTTTTGGAGGTCGATCGAGCCACTCCTGTCTGTTTGGTATGGAGACCTCATATTCTTTGTCAAAGGTCAACGTTGGTATACAGTAGTCTGTATTCTGGGGAATTGATATAGGAGCTTGCGCTCCCAGGATGAGGGAGTGTCCAAAACTACCCATGTGCCAAGATCTAGACTCCCTAAGTCTTAGCGCACAGGCAAGTGCGATCTCCTGAGCTACAATGTCAAGAGGAGGTAAGTGAAGAATCGTGTTAAGAGCATCAGTGGGGGTAGAACAAAGTGCTCCACTGATGCATATCTCCGCACTTCGTTGCACCCTATGCAACTGCTTCAGCGTCGATGACTTCTTTGTTGCTGGCCACCATGTAATTACCCCGTAGAGTAGAATTGGTCGTACGATGGCCGTATATATCCCGTAGGTGATTTTGGGGGAGAAACCCCATGCTGTGCCTATAGCTTTTTTACAAGTAAATAAGGCTGTAGTCGCTTTCTTGATGCGCTCCAGTACGTTTTCGTTCCAGAGCAGCTTCTTATCGAGAATGACCCCCAGGTATCTTGCCTTGTCGCTAAGGGTGAGATCTACTCCTCCCAATCTGGGAGGGGTAATGGAAGGAGTCTTATATCGTCTAGTAAAGAGTACTAGCTCAGTCTTAGCCGGGTTTACA
Organism: Melieria picta; assembly: GCA_964056695.1. Lineage (NCBI taxonomy): Eukaryota > Metazoa > Arthropoda > Insecta > Diptera > Ulidiidae > Melieria > Melieria picta. Next base: position 69,217,575 of record OZ057400.1, read on the forward strand.
GCGAGTCCACAGCCACTCGCCCAGGTTGAGAGGGTTTGAAGGGCTGTTTCCGTGGACTTGCCCTTGCTGTAAGCGTGCTGTGAGCTGGATAGCTGTGAAGAATTAACTGTCTGTTTGATATAGATGTCTATAAGTCTCTCCAGGGTTTTCAGGAGAAAAGAGGATAGACTTATTGGCCTGAAGTCGTTCGGCCTAGCGTGGGAGGCTTTTCCTGCCTTAGGAATAAAAACGACTTTTACTTCCCTCCAGCTTAGCGGGATATAGTTAAGTCTTATGCAGCTAACAAAGATAATATGCAGCCAGGACTTGGTGATGTCCAAAGTGGATTGCAATTGTACCGGGTAGATACCGTCTGGTCCCGGCGATTTATAAGGTTTGAAGGTAGACAGAGCCCAAGCTATTTTCCTGTCATTTACTATATCCAAGTATGGACGAGGTTCGACCAAAGTCGACTCCATTGGATTAGTGGGGAGTGAGGTGCAGCCCGGAAAGTGAGTATCCATAAGAAGTTGTATCGTTTCTAGACTCGAGTCTGTCCACGATCCGTCCTCTTTCTGGATGAAACTAGGTGATTAGTGTCCTAGTCCATTGGATTAGTGGGGAGTGAGGTGCAGCCCGGAAAGTGAGTATCCATAAGAAGTTGTATCGTTTCTAGACTCGAGTCTGTCCACGATCCGTCCTCTTTCTGGATGAAACTAGGTGAGCTAGGTGCTTTAGCCAGGATTTTTCTAAGCCGAGAAGCATCTGAGGTAGCTTCTATTTGATTGCAGAAATCTGCCCAGGATGTACGTTTAGCTTTCCTGATTGCCTTCTTATAAGTGCTCAGGACGTTCCTATACCTGGCCCAGAAATATTCTTGGCCTTCTCGTTTGGCGGCGTTGAAAGCTTTCCTGCACTCCTTTCGAAGCCGGTTCAGCTCAGAAGACCACCAGGGAGGTTTATACGCCTCGTTATATTTCCTTCTTGGGCAAGCCTTGTTTAAAGCTGCTGAACAACAGTCTGTATATTGCTTTACTAAATTATCTATCTGTATCCTAGTTTTTGGTGTGTAAGGTGGTTCGGCGGATAGATATCTAGAAACAAGTTTGGAGTAGTACCCCCAATTTGTTTTCCTCACATTCTGTAGGATTTTTGGGGTAGGAGGCGAGCCAGAAAAAGTGAACTCTATATACCGATGGTCTGAGAACGAATGCTCTTTGAGCACTTTCCATGTCGCTATCTTGCTGTTATGAATATCAGCAATAAGAGTTATATCTAGAACTTCCTTACGGTTGCTAGTAACGAATGTAGGGTCACAGCCTCTGTTACATATACTGAGGTTCGTACTTAATAAGTAGTTATAAAGCAACTCACCCCGCTCATTGATATCCGTGCTGCCCCACTGGGTGTGGTGGGCGTTCGCGTCCCCTCCCATAACCAGAATTGCCTTATTTGGGTCCGTACTCTTCACTAGATCCTGCATCAATCTGGTTGGGAGTGGTTCCTGCTCGTCATGCGCTAGATAAAAACTGGCTATCCTGAACGTCTGTCGCTCTAGTTCCCAGCTCACTGTCGTGATGTCCCCGTCGCTAAACTGAGGAAGAGTAAAAGTATTAAGGCTGGCTTTAGCTAAAATACAGGTACGGGGTTTGCCTTTACCGTGAACGCGATGGAGCGTATATTTGGGGGTCCTTAAGCCACGGATCCTATCAGCAGTGATCCATGGCTCTTGGACCAGAGCGAAGTCGACTTCGCCTGAAGACAGGCGAAGCATAAGTGCAGCCGAGGCTGCCTTACTATGATGAAGGTTTATTTGGAGGACCTTCACCATAGCTCTCTTTGCTCCTCTCCTCCGTGAGTGTAGCGTCGGCTTCGTCATCGCCTAAAAGTTCCTCTTCCGCATAGAGCCTTCGCATTAAAGCCCCTGCTTCCGAGCTAGAGGAAGCGTAGCCACTCAGGTCGTCGTTGGTCTTGCCTACTTCCATTTCAACGTCGCTCTGCGGTTCGTTCTCCTCAACGCAGGATGCCAGATTAACCAGAGCTTCGGTATCGGGTTTGTACACCTTGAGGTGTATCTTACCGAAGCCATAGTTAATCAGGTGGTTACGCTGCTTTAGCGGCTCCAGGCTCTCGTTGTTTAGAAGCAGGACCACCTGCATAGTCGCTCTTTCTGTCTTCTCCGTGTTGACAACCCTCCATGTACCGGTGGGGATGTCCGGATTAAACTCCTGGAGCATTTCCAGAATCTCCGCTGGTTCCGAAGGTGTGACCGGGACCCATGCACGAGCCCTAGGGCGTGATGGAATGTCCCGGGCCTCCACGACTTTTAGGCGGGCTCCCGGGTATACCTCACCTACCCGCGCTACCGCTGCCTTGTATAGGTCTGCCGACCTCGTATCATCGCAGGCGATGAGTTTCACATTGCCCTGAAACCAACCAGCATCAGTGCAGGAAGGTGGCGGGCCTGGGTATTCGCGTTTGACCAGCAAAGCTACTTTGGCCAGGGCAGCATTTACCCATTTCCATTGGTGTCTGGGAATTCTGCCGTCTTCGTTACTTTCGTCCATAACGCCAATGATTTTCCGATCCTTGGCAACTTCCGCAAACGATCGGGTCCAGGCTCCGCGTGTCTTGGCCCTCTTCGGTGCCGCCTGTACAGACTCCTCGACTGACCTCTGGCGCTTGGCGACCTCAGTCTTACCATACCGGTCCAGTTCGAAGTCCGGAATAATGGATTTGGCCCACACAATGTCCTTCTGTACTTTGGCAAAGTCCTCTTTGGAGACCTGGTCCTCCCTTATCGGTGAGGTAGCCAGTCGCCGAAGGATTCGTGCCGCAGTACGCCGGTCATGGTGTGTTGCGTTCGCGGGTTGTACCCTCACGACGTCCTTGGCCCTAGCGCTGACCAACGTGGTGGACCTGCGTTCCGCCGCAGACGGATCCCCAACCGCATGTCGCTGATTGGAAAAACCGTGCACATGTATACACGCATAGAAATACATTCGCAAAATTTCGTGTTTTCTGTCTCATCGCTTGTCTCCCTTTGATTTCCGAATGAAAACACATTGTGAAGATAGGTTAGTGCCAATATAGAAGTATTACATATATGCTTATAATAAACGTTTACAAAATGTTTGGATTAGGTTTGTCTAAAACATTTGCATTAAGTTTGTAGAAATAAGTTTTTTATCAAGGGTCAATTCCGTTTGCATAACAATTGAATCCAAACATTTTTCAAACATTTCGCAAGCTTATTCCAAATAAAATGCTTGCGTGTGTAAGCTTGCAGTAAGTTTATTCCAAATGGAAATTGTTCGTTGGGAAGAATATGAAGTAATATAGAACGCGCATGTGGGCACAAAAGTGTTTTCGGCTGTTGATGCGAGCGGGAAGTGCGAAGCGTAGGCATTTGAGAATGTTAAGTTCATAACATTTTATGTTAGATTTGCGTAGGACAACAGTAAAAAGTAATGTTATTGTTCGCAACGGCTTCACTCGTGTACATTGAAATGGTGGTTGTTTTAGCGTAGTGATCGCTCAATCATTTTTTGCATGTATGTTTATTGATCTTGTTTGCCGAAGCGCAAGCGGAGAGCAAACAACGAACCAAAGCATCGTCATCGTCGTTTCAACGAAGATGATTCGGGATTTGCTTATGTTTTTGTTGTTGTCGATTATTGTGTGTATGCTTTTTTGGTTTTGCTGCACAAATTGCTGTAATGTCACTATCAATCGAAACTTTGCGGTGTATGGCTGTTTGCTCAGATGCTGCGCTTTGATTGATTTTAAAAACCTGCAAATATTTAGACGTGGCTGAATCCAGTTTGAAATTTTTAAAAATATTTTTACGTGGCGCATTCCAAGTAAAATTATTTGTTTATACAGTCCATTTCATAACTATACCACCATCTTATTTTTATAACTCCTTTGCAAAAGGAAACACTTGCAAAAAATTTGCCAATTGTTTTTTGTTTGTTATTAAAAGTAACGTATATTTGTAATTTTTTAAATAAAAAAACTACTATTGTTTCACATAAATGTCAAAAAAATATTTTTTTTACTGTTTCATAACTATATCACCACTAATCAAATACTCATTTTCCTTGCTGTCAAAACAATTTTTTTCGACATTGTAATGCTGTAAATTATACATATTCATTCGTTACACGAAATGCCGCGCGGAAAATATTTAACGGTCGAGGAAATTGGCAAAATTAAGGCATGTCGTGAAGTTGGGTTATCCTTACGCGAAATTGGACGCAAATTGGGGCGTAATCACGTGACAATCGCAAATTTTTTGAAAAATACCGATAGTTATGGCACAAATAAAACGCGCGGCCCCAAAAAAAAATTATTACCACGAGACGAGCGTCGAATTGCCAGAGCTGCAAGCAATTCTACCAAAAGCTTAAGACAGTTGCGGAATGGATTGAAGTTAAATGTGTCACTGCCCACGGTTTTTCGCGCACTTCAAAATCAAAAAATGAAGAGCACGCCAAGACTCACCAAAATCATATCGACGCTCGTCTAGGAGTTGCACGAAGAAACTTGACCCGTAACTGGACCAAGGTACGTAATCGAGAAACATGTTTTTAATTTCGTGTAATTTTATCACCGCTTTCTTCTCAGGTAATTTTTTCAGATGAGAAAAAATTTAATTTGGATGGTCCAGATGGTTTCCAGTTCTACTGGCGAGATCTTCGCAAGGATCCACTATACTTCTCGAAACGGAATTTTGGCGGAGGAAGTCTAATGGTGTGGGGTGGGCTTTCATCGTGTGCAACGTCAACTAGGATGAACAGTGAAGAGTACGTCGGAGTCCTTGCGAATAATCTCCTGCCCTTTTTAGAGAGCCGCAGTGAGGGGGAATGGGTTTTCCAGCAGGATAACGTGAGCAGAGTATCAAGGAAGTGGTTTTCTGACCGCGAAATTGATGTTCTTGACTGGCCTGCATGTTCACCAGATCAAAACCCAATGGAAAACCTCTGGGGAATATTAGTACGGAAGGTTTATGCTAATAACCGGCAGTTTAGTAACGTGCAAGATCTACAAGCTGCAACAGAAATTGCTTGGGTTGATATTCCACAGGAAACGCTCCAGAAGCTGGTCGACAGCATGCCAAATAGACTGGCCCCGTTGCTGGAAAACAGGGGTGGCAAAACCAGCTACTGAGTTAACAACTTTGCAGTTCATTAATTGTTTACTCTTAATTAAAATCAAATATTGCAAGTGGTGATATAGTTATGAAATAGTAGAAAAATAAACTTGTCAATAATTATCTATGTAACAGCCTTGTTTTTTTTTTAATTTTACATACACGTAATTTCAGATAACTAATAAAACACAATAGGCAATTTTACTGGAAATGATTTATTTTACTAAACACTTGCAAAAATAAGACGGTGATATAGTTATGAAATGGACTGTATTTTGACGTGGTTGATACCAATCTTGAACCTTTTGCAGCTGTTTTTTTGACGTGGTTGAATCCAATTTGAAATTTTTACAAATATTTTTACGTGGCGCATTCCAAGTAAAATTATTTGTTTATATTTTGACGTGGTTGATACCAATTTTGAACGTTTTGCAGCTGTTTTCTTGACGTGGTTGAATCCAATTTGAAATTTTTACAAATATTTTTACGTGGCGCATTCCAAGTAAAATTATTTGTTTATATTTTGATACCAATTTTGAATTTTTTGAAGAAGTATTTTAACGCCATTGTCCTACATTGTAATTCCATTTTGTGTTTCGGATTGTAACAATATGGCTACAAATATAAAGGCAAATAGGAATTCCTCAACGTCTGGAATTCAATGTTGTGTTCGCAGTTGCAAAAAATCGAGACGACAATACGAAAATCTAAGATTATTTCGATTCCCCGCTGCTGATTTCGTGTTTGGCCAAATTTGGCGCGAAAAATGCAATATATCTTATGACGACTACAACCGAAAACTGTATATTTGTGAAAATCATTTCTCCAGTACTTATGTAGGGAAAAGGTTTCTGAAAAAGGATGCGATTCCAACCTTAAACTTAGACGAAGATCCTGAGATTTCGGATGAAGAATTTTTAGAACTAGATTCTTTATTGAAACGACCCCGTTATGATGACATAGTATGCAGTAATTGCGAAAAAAATGTCAAAATAACCCATTATTACAAAAAGAAATACAGCGACCTATTAAAAAAATTCAAAAAAACTAACGAAAAATTGCGAAAAGAAAAGCGCTTTATTTTAAAATCCAAGAATTGTTGTTCAAAGACGTTGAAAAATTCAACTGATTCTTTAAAACATATCAACTTTGAATCCAAAACATTTTGTAAACTGTTACTTAGCACCCGGCCAGAAGAATATTCTGACGAAGTGAAATAGTTAGCGCAAAATATTTTTTATATTTCACAATCAACATATTCTTTCCTGAGAGATAAGCTAAATTTCAATTTGTCACATATCAGCACCTTAAATCGGTGGGCGCTCCAATAAAGTTCCTTCAGCCCGGTATCAACAATGTGGCTTTTGAATCCATTAAGAAGATGTGCTTAGAGTTGAAGGAAAAAAATGAAAATAATATGGTTCTTTTAATGGACGAAATGGCAATACGCAGAGAATTACGATACAATCAAAAACTAGATTTAGTTAACGGATTTGAATGCACAGGCTTCGAAAGAACAACAAAAATTGGTAAGCAAGTATGTGTATTTATTAGAGAGCTGCATAAATCCATTTATACTCGATGCCTTCACGTGCAGTTTCAAAAACGGAACACGTATCCGAAGAGAAGCCGAAAAAAAGGTACTCATTTTTTGGTACCTCTAAATTGTCGAGTAACTGCACGTTGTTACTCGACGCTAAGCGAGCAGCTTCTCGTTGCTACTCGTCGCTAACAGACTTCCTTCTCGTTGTTACGCAAATACTCCCGGAAGGTGTCGAGTATGTCGGAAGGTTTGAAACTGCATGAGGTACCGCAAATACTCGCGGAAGGTGTCGAGTATGTCGGAAGATTTGAAACTGCATGAGGTACCGCAGATATTTTGTGAAGTTTGAGTTGAATGTGCTTCAAAGGAATGTTGCAAAGCATTGCGCGCATTGCGCGAAGCATAATTTTTTGTATTTTATATTTATTTATTTATTTATAACGAATAATATGAACGAATATATGCATGTTATTGTAAATATTAATTTCTAAAAAATTTAAGGAAATAATGATGTTTTAGAAAATAATAACTAGAATATAAAGATAATATTATTCTCTTGCTTTTGATTTTTTGGATTTCTGATGAACATTTTACCCATAAAGTGATCAATATATGCAATAATAAAATAAATTTCTTATTATATGACTTATTTTAATAACTATTCAATAGAGATTTCATTTGATATAATTAAGTTTAATATAAAACAAACATTATTTCTGAAAACTTATATAACATACATACATATATAATTTTTAATTTTTATAATTGACTGGCACGACAGCCCGCTTACGCGAGACTAAGGCCTAGCTTCCCGCAACCACCCGTGTTGTGCGTGTGAATTTGTACGCGGGTGGAAGGCACCTACAGTTTTATGCCGGTTCCGAACGGCAGGTTTTTTTTTTACTCTCAGAGGTTTGCCATTTCCAGCTGAGAGGACAGCCACCGAAAGAGAAAACGAGTTTTCCCGTTATTTTTTTTAGGTGTTATTACAGGCAGTATTTGAACCTGGGTCGCTGCCTTCGACTCGCGGTCCAACGCACTAACCAACTGAGCCACGGCGGCTGCACACATATATGTATGTATCAAACTATTCGATGGACTAAAATATATATGTATATGTACATACATACATATTTGAGAGTTAATATAGCCAAAACTAATATTCATTGTGAATTGGATGCAGTAGTTGATTAATTTTATAAGTATGTAAGTTTGGAGTTTTCTAGGTTTTTTTTTTGTTTGCTTATGGCTGTTTTACTTTTTGTTTTATTTTATGTTTTAAGTATATACTGTGCTTTATTATTTAAGGAATTAGATACAATTTATTTAAGTTTATTTTTTTGTTAAACTATTGAAATATTTCGTTGAATAAAAAACTATGTTATGAATTAAATTCTGCTAGTACCATTATTTCTTTACTTTTACCATCGTATGGTGACATCATGAGCTTGACTTTGAAGCATCGAAACAGTGTAAAAAAAGCAACCAAAAACCTCTTAACTAGTACCACAGAATAAACAGTAATACAGAACGCGCATCTCATACAAAATCCAAAATGTTAAGGGGTCGTAATATTACGACCACTGTTAATTTAACATTACGTCCTCTGCTATTAACATTACAAACAGCACAACAGACAGCTTTCGTTTCTGTTATTTCACAGAACAAACAGCACAGAGATAAGATGAAAGTAATGATCGCATGCAGCTCCGAAGGGAAAATAGCGTCAGGCTGTGGGTGCTGTTGTTGTCGGCGAACAAAACGAAGTGCCACTTGCTTCTTACATATATGGGGAGAAGAGCAATAAGGTATGGTTGTTGTTATTGTGGCCGGCTAGGAATTGAAACATTGAATTTGAATTCTTTTTGCTTTGTGGTTCATTCTGCGTGCAGCGCAGTGCGTACATACGCTGTCGGTAGCAATTTTACGACGGAGTGTAGCGTGCAAAAATATATGAGAACGAATGTCAAAAGGGGGTAACTTATCGACTTAAAAAGTCACTACGGTATAAAGATATCACACTATTTTTAATATTGATGATAGTTAAACGATGTGGCACAACCGTTATGTACGAAATATTCTTTAAATGGTGGATGTACGTACATATAGCGAAAAAAAAGCAAAACAAAAAAATTATTCTGCCGTCATTCGGGATCGTCGTTGCTTACTTACTTTTTTCTCATAGCTTTTTGCTTTACAATAGATATGTACATACATTCGACATGATTAAATGCACAAATTCGTAATTACGATTCTTCGGAACCTCTCATTTTTTTTTAGGTTTGACAAACAAATGTTTGGGCCAAAAAACTGGGGGCCTAGAGTGGGATAAAAGGCGTAGGGATAAAATAATTAATCGCGGCGAGAAGTCATTTACACCAAAATTAGCGAAACCTTAGAATTCAAGTGCTCATAAGGAGATACAAATTTCTTCACGCAGAAAGTCGATCGCATAATAACATGATAAAAACTTGTTCTTATTAACCGACACATGTCGGGAATTGCCAGCCAATGTCAGCCAGAAACAAAAATTCAAAATTTACAATTTTCATTCGCTGATCAACAACAACAACGATAGCACATCGCCCTTCATTCGCTTCATTGAAAATGACAGTAACTTCTATGGCCGGCATCGAGCGCACGAACTCGCTCTGCACCACTCGGCACTTACCGAAGTTGACAATAACAGAGATCATCGTCGTACGAGAAATTAACAGAGACAAAAGTTCTGTTCAACAAACTGTGTTATCTCCCCCCCCTGCTGCTTTCGGCCCGCACCCTAAATTCAGATTGCTTCGCTGGTCGACATGCGCATTCTGTATACTGTTTATTCTGTGCTAGTACTCTCCTTTACTCCGGGGTTTCTAAACCGATTAAAAAACATGTTCACCAATATACAGAGTGCGTCTCATACATGCAGACTCATTCGGTTCAGATATATAATTAAACGAAAACATCTCCATCACCTTTCCCTTCCCACATTAACAACATTCATTGATTTCAACAACATTTCAACAACATTCATGAAATAAAATAACTAATAAATAAATATTTTAATTTTGATTTATATAGATTTAAAAATATTTAATTATAATAAATATTAAAAAATTGATAATATAACTATAATAAATAATATAACTATATTTGAAGATTTTAAATCAATTTACTGCATAAACATCGCAAAAACATTCCAAGTCTAACCACAACGCCATTAGCAGCAGCAAAATCTGGTCTGCCGTTGACCTTGAAGCTGCAAAAATTCTCGAGCTTCCGTAGGAAGGTACCTCATACTCGCGGAAGTTTTGCTATTATGTTCCTATTTTTACATGTTCCTATTTTTTCATGTTCCGATTTTTCGGCTACCGCTTTTTCGCGGCTTCCTTCTCGTTGTTATCCGAAATTCTGTGCTTCTCTTCTCTTCTCTACGCGTGAGCGAGAGAGCGAGTAAGAGCAGTATACATACTCGACCGCGATCGAGTAAGTGAAGTATTTCCGACACCAAACTTCTCATGTGCAGTAAAAAGTTATCCGATGCAGCTCTCTAGTATTTATGTTGAAGTCCATGTTCTCGAGTTGGTGTTCAATTTTAAACTATTTTGTGTCGGAGAATGGATTAACTGCAGATACCTTGTGCAAAATAATTAAAGAAAATCTTAAAATTTTAAGCAATTTTGGCATAGTAGTGAATGTTTTGGTTTGTGATCAGGGGTCTTCTAATAGAAAGTGTTTCTCCGAATTATGTATAGAGAAACCATACCTTATGTATAGAGAAACCATACCTTTAATTTCAAAATCAAAAAATGTATTGCATGTTCGATTTCCCACATTTAATCAAGTCATTGCGAAATGGTTGGCTTAAATGCGACTTGAAAACGCCTGATGGTTTAGTTAGCTTTAAAGTAGTTCAAGAGCTATGGGAGAGGGAAGAAAATTGTAAAACCAAAATGTGCCCAAAATTGACTAGGCAACACATATTTCCAAATTCATTTGAAAAAATGCGTGTTAAATTTGTCACTCAAGTGTTCAGTAAAACAGTTAAAGCTGCTATTAGAACAATTTCAGACATAAGTGGATTTAAAAAAACCTCACAAGAGGTAGCGTTATCCACAGCTGATTTTATAGCAAAAATTGATCAAATATTTGATTGCATGAATAGTGGATCCTTGTATGGAGATAACTGCTATCGATCTGCTCTTCAGATTAATAAAGAATCGCACACATTTATTCAAACATTTTTATGTTATCTAGAGGAAGTGAAATTTGTTGATGAAAAAAAACGAGTTTTCTTCCTAGATGGCATGAAACTATCCTTAAAATCGGTCCTTCTACTTGTAGATGAAATATTAATAGATAATTCGGACAAGTTTTTTATTATGACAAAGGCCTTTAACCAGGACAAGTTGGAGAATACGTTTGCTGTGTTAAATAAATAAATAAATAAATAAATAAAATAAATAAAAAGGAGGCAATAACTGTAACCCCTCTGTAGCCGAACTTAATAACATCTTAGCCAAGTTATAAGCCTTTAAAATAATAAAGTTTAGCTCCTCTACCAATTGTGAAGAGACGCAAGATTCAATGACTAATTTAATTTCAAGCGCTTCTTTTAGTGAGGATGTTTTGCATGCTAATGACGATGATAATGACAATGAAATCCTGGATAACCTTGATCTAAGTAGCGAGATGCACGAGACGTATTTTGTAGGTGACACCTTTTGTAATTCGAAAGAGATTAACTTAGAGCTGGTTTCCATGAGGTATTTTGTTGGATACGTGGCGTACAAAATTATTCCTAAATTAAATTGAGAAAAATGCGGTGACGAATTGAGAAAAAGGGATGAAGTTTTGACTGCTCCAAGTAAAATTTTTATTTTTCACAAAAATTATCAGTCAATTTCTGATTTTGGTAATCTTTTTTCTCCTTCCAATTCCCTAATGAATGTATGCATAAAACATATTTTAATTTTTCATAAAATTTTCGAAGCAGAACCTGAAAAAATTGGTATTAAGGCACACGTTTTACAATCTTGTAAAAATGCTACAGCTGAATGGTTCCATGGTGAGTGCTGTAACCATAGAGTCACATTCTTAGATTTTCTTATTTTAGTTCTTCTACGAAAACACTGCATGTGGGCTGTGCAAAAAGGAAGTTCAAAAGAACGAAAATTGAAAATAATTGTTGGCCAATAAAAAAATTATTATTAAAAATTATTATTTTATGAAAGATAAATTAAAACAAAAGTAAAACAAAAAACATAAAACCTTACAATAATTTGTTTAACAAAGAACTATAAACTCCCTTGTGCAACATGTTTGCACCCATATTTTACTACATTAAGTTCATGCATATTTTTGCTAATTGTAATTTGCTTTTGATTATAAAAAAGAAAGCAGAAATAGCGACGCAACAATTACCAACAACATCAATGCTATCCCGCCTGCACGGCACAGCGCAAAAAATAGTATACCTATCTTTTTTTCGTTTGCCAATATAGTAATGCTATTCCCCGCAACAACAAAAGCAGCGTTTATCGTCATGTTTATCAACTGGCGCAACAGCAGCGAGAATACGAATGAGTACAGAACAGAGAACTGCAATTATTCTCTTTTTCAAGTCATTGGTTGAATAACACAAGAAAGAGTATTAGTGGATTTGAGTCAAAGAAAAACATCCGACTCATATCCACGCATACTCGTTTACGCATGCACACATATTTTGTGTGTGAACAATGAATAAGTTCTTTGCTGATATGAACCGGTGCGTGCTCAGATCTGTCAATGAGTGAATAGGTTCATTGTGTTATACCGTAATCACTCACAACACCAAGAAACACCAATGGTTCAATGGAATGACTTAAGTCATTGGAGTAATTTTCAGTTTCGCTTTCTCCTTAGTTGAAATTGAGAATATTGCAACAAAAAGCGGAAAACCAAAACGCAGGTCAATAAATGCAAAGCAATTAAATGAACTTTTTGTTAGTTTTTATTTGTAAATAACAAAATGAGATCAAATCCATGCTTTTTAAATATAATTAAATTAAAAGAATTCATAAGTATTAAAATTATACTTAAGAAAAAATATACGCGTACAAATAATACTCATTCTAAGTTAAATAACTAAAAAACTATAAAGATGAACAAAACTTATTTTAATTTTTTTGTTGAAAATAGAATTTAAGAAAAGAATATTGTCAGCATCAATGCACAGCAGGAACCAGATACGCGTCCAAAAGCAAAAAATTACTGTTTAGCAAAAAGCGCGAAGCACAACACGAACTATTACTCAACTCATCACACGAACAAGTGAGTCAAATCAGATTATGAGTCAGTAACCAATAGACACACAAAATACCGGTACATATTCGTGTAAGAGAATTTTGAGTGTTTTGATGATTTGGTGCAAATGAGTAATAGTATTTTGTTGAATTGGTTTGAGTATTCACTTGCACCAATTGTTATGGCTCATGACTTAAGTATACTAATTTTATAAGTACTCATTGCCGGTCTCTGGTACAGAAGCGACTTCTATTCACATGTTACGCCGAAGTTACATAGAATTCTGCTGTTAGTAACAGAGGGTTCTGCTGCCAATAACAGAGGGTACTACCAGCAGTACCCGCCATACAACGCGTTTGCTTGTATGAGATGCGCGTTCTATATTACTTCATATTCTTTGCTCGAACACGCTATCATCATGTTATCAACGTATAAACCGATGATGCAGATTTTATCACCGTTTCGTCGCACATAAACACAAGTATCGTGTATGCATCTAATAAAGTTCATCTTCAGTATTATATCAGTAACTTTGCGATTCCATTCGCGACCAGCTTGTTTTAAGCCATACAAAGCCTTTTTAAGTTTACAAACTTTATTCAAATTATTTTCATCCTCAAACATTGGCGGCTGAACCATATATACCTCCTCTTTTAATTCGCCGTTCAAATAAGGCGACACAATATCAACATGATTTATCAATAACCCATGTTTCGCTGCTAACGCCAACAGTAATCTTATTGTAGAGTGCCGAACAACTGGCGCAAATGTTTCCCGGTAATCAACGTTGTAGCGGTGCGCACAACCAAGCGCAACTAGCCTCGCCTTGTACCTTTCGATTTTACCATCTGACTTTCTTTTCAGCGCGAAGACCCATTTGCATCGAATTACACTTTTGTTTTTCGGCATGTCCACCAGCTCCCACGTACCATTGCGCATTAATGTGTCATATTCCACTTGCATTGCCGCTTTCCAATCATGGGGATTTGACGAACTTAAAGCCGGAGCCACAGTGCTTGGATTCTCTACTACAGCATTCAACATTTCAGGTCCACTATCTGTACAATAAATTTTCCGTGGTCTGCCTACGCCGCCTGTCCGCACAATCTTCGGTCGTCCCCTTTTCCTTTTATTCCTGACCTGTTCTATTTCCTCTTCTGAACTGGATTCACTTGCTTGTTGCACGCTGCTGTCATCTGACACCTCAACATTTGTATTAGTTGTGTCAAGTCCTATTGGATCATGCAACTCGTAAGACTTAGGCTCAAATTCACTTACGAAAATAGGTTCCTCGCGATCGTGCGTACTGCTTGGCATTTGTTCAAATGAATTGAATAAACATCTGCATATTGAATAAACGGTACCCTTTTGTGAGATCGTGATACCCAACAAACTTCAACTTTTCACCTTTTGGTACGAATTTATTACCGCGTATTTTCGGACCTTTCTTTAGGACTACCGCATCGCACCCAAATGTGCGCAAATGCGAAACCGATGCTTTCCTGCCATGACATCTTTCATAAGGTGTCACGTTTACAATCACTTTCGTTGGCGACTTATTCCTGATGTACACAGCTGTGCTTATTGCTTTGGCCCATAAGCTTTGCTGCATCCTCGATGCATACAACATGCACCTCGCCATTTCACACAACGTTCTGTTTGCTCGTTCAGCAACCCCGTTTTGCTGTGGAGTATACGCGACTGTTGTTTGATGCCGAATTCCTTTTTTCAGCAAAATAGTGTAACGATGAGGCACTCTGTTGCTGTGCTATGCATGAATGCTTTTACGGGCTACTTTTAGACGTGCACTTTGGAGTGCGGCCGGCTTGCGTAATTCCGATATGGCAAGGATGGTTCGCGATGGTAATGGGCTATGCGAGAACGATCGAGAGGGAGAGTCCAACTGGAATGTGCAAGAACAATCGGCGCGATAAGCAAACAAGTATAAAAGGCAGCAGTGTGCAGCGCAGAGGGTCGAGTCTAATTCGAGCAAGCGAAGTGGAAACATGCAATAATAGTAGTGTAAAGGCAAACAAGTGTAAATTTGTAAATAAATTGATTGCTGGTATTGGAATGCGTTGTGTGCTGAATAATTGAAGTTGTTTTATTTTCAAGCACAATCCAAGAACGAACTTAGAGATTAAAGAGCTAATTTTCGTAACAATAGTTTTTAAATTGTGAGTTAACAAATTCTTTACCGTTGTCACTTCGCACAGTTTTTATTTGGCGGCCTGTCTGCTTCTCCGCTGTCTCAGCAAAATGTTTAAATATTGTTACGAATATGAGTTTTAGTGGGCTAATACGTATCTCTGGATTGCGTAATTTGAAAATAAAACACACTTAGTTCCTCAACCGCAGTCAATAAAATAAACCAACAATCACTTTATTTCACAGGTTTACACTTTACTGTCTTTACACTTAATTATTCGCTCAATTACTCCGTGTGGCACCTTCACTAGTCAAAATCAGACTGACTCGCTGCGCCGCACCCGGCTGTCTTTTATACCTGTCCGGCGATCGCGCAGATCGTTCTCGCACATTCCGGAGTGGACTAAAGGTTTCCATGATGATCGCGACCATCATTGCCAGATTGGACTAAAAGTTGCCATCATTGTCGCGGCCGTCGTTGCCAGATTGAATTATAGCACGGCGCGTAGCGACAGGGTTGCTTTGCACAGCGACAAACTGTCTTATCGTTACACTGCCCACCACTTAGACTTGTTCGTCCCGAACAAGTGCCGAGGTTCCGCTGTGATAAGGCGCCAGGCGCTGCAAATGGACTACCTTCAGCTTAGCGCCTTTATTGCTGCAACGTTGAATCCTGTATACCACGTCGTTTATCCTAGTCACGACTTCGTAAGGTCCTTCCCATGACGCTTGAAGTTTCGGAGACAAACCTTTCCTCCGCTGCGGGTTGTAGAGCATTACCAGATCGCCTTCTTGGAACCCTGCTGAGTTGGCCCGTAGATCATATCTGGCTTTCGCCTTATCGCTGACCAGTTTGGTGCGGCTCCTTATAAACTGGTGAATCTCCTCCAGTTCCGCCCGCTTATTGGCCACGTAGTCCGTCTTAGCGCCTCCCGTCGTGCTGGCTATCCCGAACTTCAAGTCAGCGGGTAACCGCAATTCTGTGCCGAATACTGCTCGGGCTGGAGTGAGTGATGTCGTGTCGTGCGGGGCTGACCTATACGCCATTAGGAACAGGGGGATATGCGTGTCCCAATCCTTTTGATTCCTGCCTACCACTTTCCGCAGGTATTCCTCCAGTGTCCGGTTAAAGCGTTCCACCATGCCGTCGGACTGTGGGTGCAAAGGAGTGGTACGCGTTTTCTTTATTCCCAGCAGCTCACACACTTCCTTGAATACCGCAGACTCGAAATTCCGGCCTTGATCCGAGTGCAACTCCAACGGAACTCCGAACCTGGCTACCCAGTTGTTTACCAGCTTTTCCGAGATCGTAGTGGCCTCCTGGTTAGGAATTGGGTACACTTCGGGCCATTTGCTGAAGTAATCCATTACCACCAGCACATATTTGTTGCCTTGAGTACTAGTTGGGAATGGGCCGGCGACGTCCATAGCAATCCGCTCGAAGGGCGCTCCCACGTTGTACTGCTGCATGCGGCCTCGAGATCTTCTTGCTGGCCCTTTCGCTGCTGAACATCGGTCGCAGCTCTTAATCCACTCGGCTACAGACTCCTGACATCCTACCCAGTAGAATCGTCTTTTTATTTTGGCGACGGTTTTGGTGATGCCTATGTGCCCTCCACTGGAGTCGTTATGGTATGCCTGGATGACCTCGTTGATTCTGCATTTCGGCACTACCATTAGGGAGTTGCTGGTCCGTCCATCCGCGCTCTCCCATTCGCGGTACAGGCATCCTTCCTTCAGCCGCAGACTTGTCCACTGTGCCCAGTAAGCCTTGGCGATCGGGCTTTCACCGGCCATCTCCTGCCAGTCTGGACGTGCGCCTTGCTCTTTGCCTTCGACGATTTTTGCAAGATCCGCATCCTCACGCTGGTCCTTTTGTAGCCTCTCCGCAGACCACTCTTCCTCTGGCATAACGCTCACCAACCGGACGTCCACTATCTGTTCTTTGCTTTCGGCTCGCGAGCACGCCCTGCATTCGACTTTGCACGGACGGCGTGACAAGGCATCGGCATTGCCATGGCTACTGCCCTTCCGATGCTCTATCGTGTAGTCGTAGCTCTGCAGTCGCTCGATCCACCGCGCCAATTGGCCTTCGGGATCCTTAAAGTTCAGGAGCCATCTCAATGCCGCATGATCTGTGCGCAGGCGAAACCTTTGTCCATACAGATATTTGTGGAAGTGTTTTACGCAGTCCAATACCGCCAGCAGTTCTCTCCGTGTCACACAGTAGTTGCGTTCCGGTTTCGACAGAATCCTACTGTAGTATGCTATCACTTGTTCTTGGCCGTCTATTATCTGTGATAGCACACCGCCAATACTATGCCCGCTCGCATCCGTATCCAGCACAAACATCTCTCCAGGCACGGGGAAGGCCAGAATTGGAGCAGTGCACAGTTTTTCCTTCAGACGTGCAAAAGCCTGCTCCTGCTCTTCGTTCCACTCGAAAGCTTGGCTCTTTTTCGTCAGTTTGTGCAAGCTGCTGGCTATGTTCGCGAATCCCGGAACAAATCGGCGGTAGTATGTGCACAGGCCCAGGAAACTGCGGAGTTCGTGTAGATTGCGTGGCCGGGGCCACTCCTTCACCGCCGTGATTTTGCCTTCGTCCGTATGTACTCCGCGGGCGGAAACCGTATGACCCAGATACTTGACCTCTTTTTGGAACAGCGAGCACTTCTTTGGGTTGAGTTTAAGCCCGGCTTTTTGTATCCGCTCGAATACCTCCTTTAGCTTTCCCAGGTGGTCGTCGAAGCTATTACCCATCACGATTATGTCGTCGAGGTACACCAGACACGTCCGCCAATGCAGCCCTTTTACCACCTGTTCCATTAGCCGCTCGAATGTTGCTGGGGCGTTGCAGAGTCCAAACGGCATGACGGTGAACTGCCATAAACCATCGCCAACACTGAAAGCCGTTTTCTCCTTGTCTTTGTCTGCAAGCTCTACCTGCCAATAGCCGCTGCGTAAGTCGAGCGTGGAGAACCACTGTGTGCCTGACAGCGTGTCCAGGGTGTCATCGATCCGCGGTAGTGGATAACTGTCCTTCTTGGTCACATCATTGAGCTTCCGATAGTCCACACAAAACCGGGTACTGCCATCCTTTTCCTTGACTAGCACGACCGGCGAGCACCAGGGGCCCGAAGAAGGCTCTATGACCTTTTCTTTCCGCATGTTTTCGATCAAATTTGTGACCTCTTCCCTCTTGGCCAGAGGAACTCGTCTTGGCGGTTGGCGAATCGGTTTTGCGCTTGCGGTGTCGATGTTGTGCTTCACTATGGCTGTTCTTCCGCCTGCTTCTGCCGCAAATATTGACCCATAGTGCTGCAGGAGTGACCTCGCCTTCTGTTTCTGATTGGCCGTCAATTCGCTGTTCCACTGATTCTCTTGCGGTATGACGTCCATGTTAAAACCGCTCTTCTTATTTCCTCCGGGTGGGCTACTCTCGCAATTGACCACTGCTACGGCTTCTCTACACTCGCCAATTACCTCATCTTTCCCGACATATCTGGGTGCATTCAGGGGGTTCAGTATTCTGACTGGTATTCTGCCATTCTTAGGTTCCACTAATGTACGTCCGATGATGATGTTGTCGTGTCCTTGATTCGGTGCTTCTACAACCCACAGCCGACTCGTCCCATCGTCCTCGTCCACCTTTGCCCACACAATCGCCTCGGAGTTCGCTGGTATCCTCCTGTGTTGACACGATACAACCTTCCTTACCGCCACGCTTCGCTCATAGCCGGTGTGCAGCGGGAATTCAACGTTGGCATATCTCAGCACATTTTCCTTCAGGTCCAGCGTAAAACCGTGCCTAATCATGAAATCCACGCCGATAATCACGTCGTCCATTATATCCGCGACGATGAACTCATGTTCCAGGCTGCTGGTGCCGATAGTAATCGTTTTTGTAACTTTCCCTCTTACCGGCGCGCGCTCGCCAGTCGCAGTCCGCAGCTGTATGCCATGCAGCGGTTCCCAGTTCTTCAGCAGCTTCCTTTTTATGATCGAATATGACGCTCCAGTATCCAGTGTCAACACGAACAACTTTCCATCTATCCTTCCTTCAATTGTCAAGCTGCTGGGCTGTCGTTTCAGCTGTGAGACAAGGACGGTGGGGCGGCAGATTGTGGGGATCAGCTCACGCCCCTTTGGGCTGACCCGTTTTAGTTTAACGACTCGCCGTCCTCAGCCCTGCGCTTGTTGGCTGAGCCTCGATTGTCAGTATTCCTCGCTTCAGGCGATTGCGATCGAGAACGGGAACGCCTCTTTCGTTGGCGGCAGTCTCGTGATATGTGGCCCTGCTTGCCACATACCCAGCAAACAACTTTAGAGGAGACCACCCGTGGCCTGCCCGGTGGCTCAGAGCTTGTTGCCTGGATCGCAATGTCGTTGTCCGGCTGGATCTGGCGTATCCTTGCAGGTGCATACCGAGTGCTCCCAATCCATGTCGCCTCGTATGTCATCGCGCTGGTCACCGTCTCCCTAAATGTCGGCTTACCCATCATCAACGCACTGCGACGTGTCTCCGGATCATGAAGACCTTCAATAAACGCCTCAATCTTCATCCTCTCGAGATCATCAGCGCCGAAGGACGGGTAGCACAGCTGTACGAGCCGCTCAATGTCTGCTGCATATGCCTGCAGCGCCTCGTTGGCTCTTTGCCTGCGGTTCTTCAGCTCACAGTAGTACAGCGTTCTGTTGTGCTCGTCGCTGTACTTCGCTGCCAACGCCCTTATGACGGTCTCGTACTCACTTCTTAAACATTCTGGAACTGATTTTATTACCTCAGCCGCAGCACCTTTTAGAGCCAGCGCCAATCTCCGACCTTTCCTTACATCGGTCCACTGATTTTCCAGAGCAGCCAGGTCGAATTGCAGCTTGAATGTATCGAACGGCGTAGTCCCATCATAAGTAGGCACTTCTGCTCGGCTGGCAACACTTTCCGGAACCGGCGGCAACCATTCTCGCGGCTGTACCTCCCTAAGCCGCTCGTCCATTTTTCTGTGCATCGAATCTTCCAGACTGTCAACTCGTTTGTTCAAGGACTCATCCAGGTTGTCAACTCGTCTGTTCAGGGATTCACCCATTTCGTCAACTCGTTTGTCCCAATTGACCATTCGCGTCTCGAGATGCTCAACTTTCACGTTCAGCCTATCGGAAATTTCCTCCACCTTCTGCTCTATGCGCACAGAATTTTCCGCCATATCTCGGTTCGCAGTGTCTATTTTTGCTGCCATTTCTTGGTTGGAAGTCTCGAACATGCCTTTAAGTGCAACCATTAGCTGGCTCATGTCCAATGCTTGTGGTGGCGCAGCCGCTGCAGCCGTACTTTGCATCGACGCAGCACCCGCAGGCGATTCCTCCACTTTGGCCGACGAATCTAGCTCCTGCGTCCCGAACTCGTGCGCAGTCCAATCAATGCCTCGTGATTCACACGCCTCTCGCAAGCGCAGCTGCAACTCCACCTTTCCGCCAGCAGTCGGCAAATTCCAAGCGGCCAGCTCCTTCTTCAGCTGGTCCACCTTCAGTTGCTCCAGTCTAACCATGTCTGCGTTTTATAATTAATTTTTATTTTTTTTACTTTCAGTAACACAATCCCACTTCTGACACCAAATGTTACGAATATGAGTTTTAGTGGGCTAATACGTATCTCTGGATTGCGTAATTTGAAAATAAAACACACTTAGTTCCTCAACCGCAGTCAATAAAATAAACCAACAATCACTTTATTTCACAGGTTTACACTTTACTGTCTTTACACTTAATTATTCGCTCAATTACTCCGTGTGGCACCTTCACTAGTCAAAATCAGACTGACTCGCTGCGCCGCACCCGGCTGTCTTTTATACCTGTCCGGCCATCGCGCAGATCGTTCTCGCACATTCCGGAGTGGACTAAAGGTTTCCATGATGATCGCGACCATCATTGCCAGATTGGACTAAAAGTTGCCATCATTGTCGCGGCCATCATTGTCGCGGTCGTTGCCAGATTGAATTATAGCACGGCGCGTAGCGACAGGGTTGCTTTGCACAGCGACAAACTGGCTTATCGTTACAATATATTGAATGCTTTCAATTTCCGTTTAAGAAAATAAACCATTGTGTACCGCGAGTAGTCGTCGATAAATGTAATAAAATATGACGCGCCACCGACCGAATTAACACCAACTGGCCCACACAAGTCTGTGTGTACTACTTCTAAAATGTCTTTCGTATAAACGTTTCCATAGTGCGCGAAGGGTTTACTATGAATTTTACACACCGCACATGTGAAACAATCTATGGTTTTAGGTACTTTAATGTTCAATCCATTCACCATATTTGACAGTTTATTTAAATCAACCGCATTAAGATGCCCGAAACGATTATGTCAATTATTAATTTCACTACCAATAGCGACATTCACTTTTTCAATTTTGTTTACTTTTATGTCCGCAATATAAATAAATGCCATTTACTAGTGCAGCTGTTAAAATAGTCTCATTTTTGCAGGAACCGTAACAGTTATAAGTTTTATTATAAAAATCAATGTTTAAGAGTTATTTTTTGACTTTTATTTAATGGCTCAACAAATAAAAGTTATTTGTTATTTATATTTTAAAAATCCTATAACAATTATTTTTGATTTTTTTCTTATTAGTCCACAAATAACAGTTTTTTTTGGAATTTTTATTTTAGTTGTCCTATGATAACAATTATTCGTGACTTCTATTTAAAAAAGTCATCAATAAAAATCATTCAGTGGCTTTTATGTTTTAAGTCGCAATATAAAAGTCATTTTCATTAATTGCACTATTGGATTCATTAAATATCGAAATGTATATACAGTACATTCCGTTTAGCTGCCTATTCGCTTAGGTGCATTTTCTGCTTAGCTGCATGGCCAAAATACTACTTCGCAAACCGAATTTTCTTTGAAAATGTCACATTTAGCTGCATTTCACTTAGCTGCACTATTCCGTTTAACAGCCCTGTTTTTGAGCCAGTTTTCTTTGATTTGTATGAAAAATACTTCGTTTAACAGCACTGTAAAATTTTTACGAGTTCAATTTTATTAGCAATCTACCTCATTTCAACACGTACGCTTCGGCATTTCAACGTCGCTTTCGAAATGGAGGCAATGGTTGTGAAATTGTCAAAAAAGAAATATTTGCAGGGTAAAATTACCGATTATTTTACATAAAAGTATATCAATAAGAATATGTATGAATAAATATTTTCATTATATCCAGTGTATACATACATATTGTGTATGCATAAGCATCTATAAGATAGCGGTTAATTTGCTAATAAAAATTTGTTCAGTCTTACACTGGTGTAATCTTTTCAATAATTCAATAGATTCGTTCATGCAAAATTTTGATATATATAACACTACTCGACACGAAAAATGCTCCTAAAAATAAAAGTATTTTTTAGACTAATCTTCGGCTGCTGAACGCGAAACTGAAAATCAAAAAATTTTCTTAAGAAGCGTTTTCGAAAAATCTTCGAAAAACACGTTTTTTCCCTCTTATTTCAGTTATGAGCACATATCTTATAAACCAGCCATCCGACTAACACAAGTGGGCCATCGTTTAGAAGGCAATTAACTAACCTTTCCAACGATATATCGATTGTCCAAATCAGATGATATTTGGGTAAGATACTGACTTTATACTGAATTTTTTGACCATTTTCAAAAATTTTACATTTTCGAATCGTTTTTTTATAGATAAAATAAATGATCTCCTCTGGTTTTAAAATCTAAGATGAAAGATATATTATTTGAGCAAATATTAAGCCTAACATCAATAGAATTGAAAGAAAAATAACAAAGTTATGATGCACGGAGTGAAAACACCAACTTTTCATTTATTACACCGTGCGAAAAAATTTTTTTATTTTTCCGAGACCCATCCAAATGTTGATATAGACGTGAAACTAGAAGTCATTTATAATATCCTGGCATAGTCAATTCTTCATTTTCTGACCCGAAAACCTTCTTAAAGGACTTTAAAATTTTAAGGATATACACATTTCAAAAATTTTTTTTAAAATATTTGCGATTGTGCAATGATGAAGATATGGGTATCAAATGACAGAGGATCATTGTCTCCTCTTAACTAAATTTTCTATTTTTAACTTTCAGAACTTTGAAATAGAAAAAAATTTAGATGTATGGATCTACAGACTGAGATCCAAAACATTTATGCTTTGCATACCTGACATATTTTGGTCCTGAAAGTTAAAAATAGAAAATTTAGTTAAAAGGAGACAATTTTCCTTTTTCATTTGATACCCATATCTTCATCATTGCACAACCGCAAATATTTTAAAAAATATTTGAAATGTGTATGTCCTTAAAATTTTAAAGTCCTTTAAAAAGGTTTTTGGGTCAGAAAATGAAAAACTGACTATGCCAGGATACTACAAATGACCTCTAGTTTTACGTCTATATCAACATTTGGATGGGTCTCGGAAAAATTCAAAAAAATTTTCGCACGGTGTAATAAATGAAAAGTTGGTGTTTTCACTCCGTGCATCATAACTTTGTCATTTTTCTTTCAATTCTATTGATGTTAGGCTTAATATTTGCTCAAATAATATATCTTTCATCTTAGATTTTAAAACCAGAGGAGATCATTCATTTTATCTATAAAAAAACGATTCGAAAATGTATAATTTTTGAAAATGGTCGAAAAATTCACTTTTTTACAACTTTCATCGTCAGTATCTTACCCAAATCTCATCTGATTTGGACAATCGATATATCGTTGGAAAGGTTAGTTAATTGCCTTCTGAACGACGGCCCACTTGTGTTAGTCGGATGGTTGGTTTACGAGATATGTGCTCATAACTGAAATAAGAGGGAAGATTTTTCGAAAACGCTTCTTAAGAAAATTTTTTGATTTTCAGTTTCGTGTTCAGCAGCCGAAGATCAGTCTAAAAAATACTTTTGTTTTTAGGAGCACGCGATGAACCCATTTTTTGTCGAGTAGTGTAATATATCAATATTGACAAAACATATGTCGCTGTGCTAAGCATGAATGCTTTTACGCACATACTTTTAGGCACGCACTTTAGAATACAGCCGACTTGCTATAATTTCGATATGGCAAGGATGGCTCGCGATGGTAATGGGCTGTGCGAGACCGATCGAGATAGGTCAATTGGAATGTGTGAGAACAATCGGCGCGATAACCAGACAAGTATAAAAGGTAGCCGGGTGCAGCGCAGAGGTGGAGTCTGATTTGAGCAAGTAAAGGGGAAACATTTTATAGTCCAAACAAATGTAAATTTGTAAAGTGATTGCTGGTTTTTGACTGAGTTTGCGCTGAATAATTGAAGTGGTTTTATTTTCAAGCACAGTCCAAAAACGAACTTAGAGAGCTAATATTCGTAACAATATATTTAGACAATTTTATATATGTGCGCTAAGGATCTACATCAAAAAAATTTTGCTGTTTCCAAAAACTTTTTTAGATATTTCGCTTAGCTGCATTTTTCGCTTAAGTGCCCCAAATCATGTGCATCGAAGGTGAATTCAGCTAAACGGAATGTACTGTATATTCTTGAACGGCTTAACAAGACCCGTCTTGACAATTGTATTTTCTGGAAGAATCATAACTTTTGCATGCATTAATGAAAATTACTTTTATATTACGACTTAAAAAATAAAAGTCACTGACTGATTTTTATTGAGGACTTTTATAAATAAAAGTCACTGAATGATTTTTATTGCTGACTTAAAAAATAAAAGTCATTGAATGATTTTTATTGATGACTTTTATAAATAAAAGTCACTGAATGATTTTTATTGATGACTCAAAAAAGAAAAGTCACTGGCTGATTTTTATTGATGACTTAAAAAATAAAAGTCATTGAATAATTGTTATTGATGACTTTTATAAATAAAAGTCACTGAATGATTTTTATTGATGAGTTAAAAAAATAAAAGTCACCAATAATTGTTATCATAAGACAACTAAAATAAAAATCGAAATAAAACTGTTATTTGTGGACTAATATGAAAAAAATCAAAAATAATTGTTATTAACACTTTCGTGTCCGCTCTCTGTGCAGTTAAACTAAAACCTATTGCCGCTTTGTTTACGTATGCCGTTGCGTTGGGGCCGCTATTCTTAATTTATTTATCTTAACAGTTATACAACTGTTATACAATTTTTAATAACATAAAAATACGTGAATGGCTCCTACGTTTGTTAGGCATAAAACGTAAAAATACGTGAACGGCTCCTAGGTTTGTTAGGCACAAAACGTAAAAATACGTGATCGGACACGAAAGTGTTAAAGGATTTTTAAAATATAAATAAAAAATAATTCTTATTTTTTAATTTTTCCGTAAAAATTACAAAAAAAAAGTTTATTGCCAAGTTTGATTCTCCGTGCGAAAAGAAATGTATTGGTATTTTTCATTTATTTGCATGATTTTTCCTTCAAAAAAATTTTTCAATTATAGTTTTCATAAATAACTGTTATTTCCGGTCCCTGCATTTTTGGAATTCGTTATTACGGCACTATTTCCCGAAAATTTTACATTATTTCCACACTGAACAGCTTTGCCAATGGAATAGAAATTTGAGTGAAGATTAGGAACGTACCAGATATCACTCAAACTGATAGTAGTATACTTTGTTCTCAAAGTTTTCTGTAATAACCACCTCTACAAACTTACCGACAGCAGAACATGTAGGAAGCTGACGAAACAATGGAATACATCATTACCAACTGTCCTGCCCTGACACACAGACGTGCAAAGTTTCTGGTGAAACATAGCCTCGGTGAAGAGGACCTGATGCAAATATCGCAGAAAGGTCTGATTCAATACCTGAGCATATAAAACACCAGATGATTTAAGGGGCACAATAAACCTCTCAGGTTGAGGTGCGCAAGGGCTTGGCCCAACCCATAATCATTACATTACATTACTGTACCTTTCCCATGTGCATAAATACTTCCACCAGACGCTAATATGATGTTGTGCTTCTCACGAACAAGAGAACTAAAATACTACTGTGTCCAAAAAATAAGGTGACATTTGAATTTATGAATTATGAATGCATTATGAATTCCTTCCGCCGCACACTGGGGTAATTCATGCCGATTTTGGCGATTAATTCACCCGGACTATTTAGACATGAAAAAGTATTAGGTTTAGTTAATTATACATAAAGAAGTAAAAAATAAATGTATTTGAACATACTTTAGTGGATTTATTTTTATTTATGACCAAAAATGCAAAATTGTTACAAAAGGGTATTATACAGAATTCCTCGCTTATTTATTAATTACTATCGGAATCATCATCGTATTCATCCACGCTTTCACCTTCGCATCCATCGTTATCATCATCATCATCATTGTTTATATTATCGCGTTCTTCTTCCGCAATTATCAACAAATCCAATGCTTCCCTTGGCATGCGCGTAACTGCTTTATGCGGCAATTTCGTTTCTGTCGATATAATGGGATCAGAACTTATAAGCAGTTTATTTAGAACGTCTTCATTGGTTTTTTCTCGGCTACTTTTTCGAGAAAAATATTCCCTGAAAGCCTTAAAATCTTTATTTCTCGCTTCCTGCGCTTCTTCAGATAATTCACCGATTGGCAACAAGGCGTGAGTTATGACCTCTGGTCCATGAATTAAATATTTATGAACAGTCGTAGGCATGTTATACCAGGGATAGTACTTAACGAAAGATTTGGCACAATTTAAGGCAAAGAGTTGGTCATTATGTCATAAAGACTTTGACGAGTATACGAAATAACATTTGGATTCGTTTCTACATGAAAAAAATCATTTTTTTTTTTAAAGTAGTCATTTGCATTTACCCTTTACCGAATTAGTTTAATGCACATCACTGCAGTTATTTCAATCGATTACACATAAGTAATACAAACAATAACAGTGCCCAATACTGCAACTTCTGACAAATAAGGTCGGTTGACCTAGTTTTGCACACACCCTACAACAAAGACAAATGAAAGAATTCAAGATATCAAAAATTTATTTGGTTCTGCATCATTTGAGACGATTCTGTATTGTGTTTCATAAATATCTTAAACACCAAAAATATTTAGCTTACGTGTCGCGATATCCCGCCTAATATGTAACCTAATATGCTGGCTAATATAAATCTAATATGCCGGCTCCCCGTAATGTAGGGTAAAATGCATAAAGCAATACTAAAAACCATACATTGAATAACAACAAAACTAACATAAAATGTTTCATTTGTTGCTTATCTTATATTTTTTGCATTTACATTTATTTCTTGACTATCCTTTCACGGACCGCGTGCATATTTTGCCAAGAGTTCACATACAAAAATCGAAATGCTGCAAAAGTGCGCAACAATAGCGCAACTTTTTTTAGAATATCCACAGATTACGATTATGACAATATTTTAGGTGAACATCACTGAACAAACAACTATATGTCTATGAATAGGGTCAAAATAAGGCAATTTGTAAGCTTTTTTTTAAAAAAATATTTCCGAACTTTTAAAAAAAAAAAAATTAGTATTTTAATACTTAAATACCTGAACAAGAAGCCTCCATCATCACTTTTATGCTACTTTAAAAACTTGTAAAACAAATTTGATTTAAATAATTGAAAAATTCACGTTTCACGCTGTGTGCACGCCAAATGAAAAGAAATGTCAACTTTCAGAGCGCTTTGCGGGAAAACGGTAAACTATTTTGCAACAATTCTTTCACGTGGTGATGCAGAATTTTATCCACTCTAACCCGGTACCAAAAACATATTTGTATCTTTATTTTTTGTTTTTGAATTAATCGCCACTTTACTTATATATTACCCCAGTGTGCGCCGGGCCAAACAGTCAACAAGGAATATTATTTGAACGTTATGCGTCGTTTGCGTAACGCTATCCGCCTAAAAAGGCCGGAATTGTGGAAAGACAATTCTTGGTTTTTACACCACGATAATGCACCATCCCATACTGCACTCGTAATTCGTGATCATTTCGCCAAAAACTCAACCCATATCGTTCCGCAACCACCGTATTCACCTGATCTGGCGCCGTGCGACTTCTGGCTGTTCAGCAAGCTCAAAAGACCGCTCCGGGGACACCGTTTTGATACGATAGAGGAGATTCAAGCCGCAGCGAAGACGGAACTGAAGGCCATCCCGGAAAGTGACTACAATCAGTGTTTCGAAGATTGGAAAATCTGTTGGCATAAGTGCATTGCATCGGGAGGGGATTACTTTGAAGGGGATGAAATTGATTTGGAAGAATCAAGAATTTTCAAAATAAATACAATGTCACGTTATTTTTTGGACACAGTAGTAGTTTGCATTCTTGCACATATGGGAAGTCGCGCCGCTGTCAATAATCCAAACGTTGTCTAAACTTTCCTCAGCATCAAATAGTGACCACGCTCTTTCACTTGCTGCTTCTTTATTGCTTGGAACTTTGCACTGAGAGCGAATATGCCCACACTTTCCACATTTGTAACACTTTATGTTGTTGCGGCTGGAGTTATTAAAGTTGCTGTTGCTGCCATTTCGCTTTCCACCTTCTTTGTGGTTAACGCCATTACCGCTGCTGCCGTAATTGCCGCTGCTTCTACCACTGTTGCCGGAACTGGCTATGATGCTGCGTTTCATTTCACTTGCCTCGAATACAGTCTCTCCATTTTCATTCCGATCCCCTTGTCTTTGCTCTTCCTCCGAGATTTTAGCAACGAGTCTGTCCAGTTTTGGCAACGAGTCCCTACTTTCAATTGCCACAACGAAATTTTCCATTTCGTCTGGTAATGAGCAAAGTAGCAAAACTAACAAAAAATCGTCGTTCATCGTAATACCGACTTCCTTTAAGTCATCCACGATACCGCAAAAATCGTTCATCTGCGATGCGAATACATATTTCACTGCTCTTAAACTTGAAACGCACCAACTTTTTGAATAAATTCACCTTTCTGCAAGCAGTGTCTGCCTTATTCAAGCCACTCAATTTGTCCCAAGTGCTTCTTGCTGTTGTACAGTTTTTAATATGTATGAGCTCACTTGGCTTAACACTTACAGCCCAATTCTGTACACTTGATAAATTCACCATATTGACTATTTGTCAAGTTTTTACTATTTGTCAAGAATTGGCATTCTATTCCTAAAAAAAAAGCTCTTTTCTTGATAAATTGTCAAAAGTGTGAATGCTATTGACAACAGCATACAAATTGAAATTTTGCCTATTGAAAATGGAAGAATTGTGCATGTTAACACTTTTAGCGATTGAGGAGGATAGAAGAGAAGAAATCAGACGCAGAAGAAAACAAATAATTTGCCTTCGTTGAGCGAAGAAGAATTCATGAAGAATTTCCAGCTGACTCGATCCTTGTGGCATCGATTATTTTAGGACTTGGCGCCACATGACACACAGAGAACATCGCTATCTTTGCCCATACGCGTTGTGGCGGCATTGCATTTTTTGGACATGGATCCTACCAAAAATGCGTCGGTAATAACTGTAATTTGCCTATGAGCCAATCATCTGTCTCACAAAATAAGAATTTTTAATAAAAATTTAAAAATAATTTCAAAAATTACTTTTCTTCCAATTTTGTATGTCTTATTTTTTGACAATTTGACAGCTATCGCATATTCACCTTATGTTGAATTAAATGAGCTTTTTACTTTATCAATGTTGCATCAGAATGCCAACAAAGCTTTTGCTTGATAAAAATCTTGACAAAATACCTTGATAAAAAATTTGTCAAGAATACACAGAATCAGGCTGTTAGTGTGATTGTAGCAAGGGCTTTTCTATCGCAAACTATCCATACAGACTTTTCTGCCTCCTGTTGTGGACATGGACAGTTTTTTCTTCAACTTAAAATTACGATTCTTATATTAAAATTTGTACTCTCAAATTGCATTGGAGCAAGGCGACCCGTTGTACAGGTGTGGTGGGAAGAAGTCAGAAAACAAATTTGGAAAAAATAAAAGGCCTGTTTAAAAAAAATTCTTCCAATTAAAAAAGAAGAATAAGATTGTAAATTGTAATGGCCTTTCTTCTGATGCCCATATTAATAGACGAAATGCATAGACATTTCAACAAAATCTGTGCTTTTAAGATTACCTAGTTTTTATAAAAAACATTTCTAGGAAACATTTATATTAAACAATATCAGAAAATACGTTACTTAAAAAGAGCGGAATAGGGGTTCTTAAGGCTGCGGCCCATATAATCCGTTGCGTACGTGAGAGCGAAATATTCAACTGACAGCGACGGAATGAAACGAATACGTTGTCAACGGATACAAAATATATTCTGTGTTTCTGTGAGTAAACATAAATTGTGTGATTTTTTGGAGCTTTGGCAAACATTTTAATAAAAATGGAAATTGACGACGTCTTTGAGTTGGTAATAATGGTTATATTGCTGCATAAAGCGTATGATCAGCTGAAAATCATAAAAATAAACGAAGATTTTGGCAAAATTGAATTGCTTCGAACGAAAACAGAATTAAAATGACAAGAAAACAATCATCCGTTATTTGTCAAAGTATTCAACGTACGGCAAAAGTTGAAAGTTGCTCAACCTTGTGCGTTACTTCAACGTATCCGTTGCGTATGGGTCACACCTAGGCTTGCCACCCGTCCTCCATTGTGGAGGACAGTCCTCCAAATTACTCAAATGTCCTCCGTCCTCCAAAAAGGGGAAAATGTCCTCCACGAACACGAAACATGTCGATTTTACTATTTCCTTTGGTAGCAAACACGAAATGCATCATAATAATCTGAGTTGAAATTAACAATGTTTCGTATAAAAGCAGCCTTAACTTATTGATATTTATTTCGATAAAAATCGATATTTTTTGTTTTGATCTCATTATTATTATTTAATTATTTATTATAATTAAAATTACAATAAAAAGATAAGCACTAGCTGCTCATTATTTTTAATTTTATGATATCATTAAATGCAATATACGTCCATATGGGCATGTGGGCACAAAAGTGTTTTCGGCTGTTATGATGCGAGCGGGAAGAGCGAAGCGTAGGCAACTGAGCATGTTAAGTTCATAACATTTTCTGTTAGATTTGCGTAGGACAACAGCAAAAAGCAATGTTGTTATTCGCAACGGATTCACCATGGCACAATAATAAGGTAATAGCATGCCCGCAACACCAAAAACCACATGTATTTTGTTGGTAGGATTGTTTATGGTTACTGTCAAAATCAGCTGATATTTTCCGACGAAAGAGGGAGAAACTGAAAACATACAAAAGTGATTGTTGCCAGACGGTGCTGTATTTGAGTGAAAAAACGGGAAAAGTGCTCAGGTCAGTTGTTTTCAGTCAGGTATTTTCATTTCAACCGATGCGGCAACACAGCACACCGACGATTTTGACAGAAGCCATAAACGATCAGCCGGTGGTTTGCTACAACCTTATAGTTGAACCATGGGCTTCACTCGTGCACATTGAAATGTGGTTGTTGTGGCGTTGTGATCGCTCAATCATTTTTTGCATGTATGTTTATTGATATTGTTTGTCGAAGCGCAAGCGGAGAGCAACAACGAACCAAAGCATCGTCATCGTCGTTTCAACGAAGAAGATTCGAGATTCGCTAATGTTTTTTGTTGTTGTCATTTATTGTGTGTATGCCTTTTTTGTGTTGCCGATTGGTTTTGCTGCACAAATTGCTGTAATGTCACCATCAATCGAATCTTTGTGGTGTATGGCTTTTTGCTGGTGGTGTATCGCTTTGATTGTTTTAAAAACTTGCAGATATTTATACTGTGGTTGATCCCAATTTACAATGTTTACAAATATTTTTACGTGGAGAGGTCCAAGTAAAATTATTTGTTTATATTGTGACATGGTGGATTACAATTTTGAAAAACACGGGAAGAGAATTAATGTAGAGAGAATTTCAAGGCTACAATATGGTAACAAACTTATTGTACCTTAGTAATAGATTTTTTCGAGAAAAAAATCCGTTAAAAAAATTTTTATAAAAAAATGTTTTTTCGCTTAAAAATTTGTATTAGTACATTTTACGTATCTAATGTTGTACATTAATAGAAAGGTAAGAAAAAACCTTTCGTTTGATACTCATATCGTGTAAATCAGTACGAGATTAATTGAGTTTTTTTAATAAAAAGTTTGAACTTTGACCCCGAGCCACTCCTTTTATGGGCGTTTCCCAGGCAAACTTTTTAGTTTGTTAGATACAGGAGCCAACCCCCTATATAAAAGCTTACTCATTTATTTTTTTCACGAGGGTTCACTATACCACATTTATGCCTAGACGAAAGTGGGGTTTTTGGGACATTTTTGTCGAAAACACAGTTTGAATGTATTTTTTATAGATTGGTGTCTTAAGCAAATTTGTTGGTCGTTAAAATATCTACAAACTTGCCGAAGACAGTAAAGCGATATTCGGAACGATTTAGGACCTATTAGCATTTACACGTTCGAAGACTTAAGCGACGAACTCGACTGAAATAAGCAAAATTCAAAGTTCAAAATTCAAACGGCTGGTGGATCTCAACTCAGTATACCTATAGAAAAGTCGCTGAGTAGGTCCCCTGCTTGTTGCAATTTTTGAGGGTAAATTTTAAGCACAGTGTAATTAGACACGTCTTTTTCATTTTTGAAATTCAAAGTCTATCGGGAAACCAAGGGTTAAAAGTTTGTATGGAAAAACATACTTCAATAGGTCTATTGACTTTAAATATGGTGAAAGCACTACGAATGAGAAATAATTAGACACGTATTTTGTCATAAAAATCTTATGGGCTCAACAAAGAGGAAAAGAAACTTGATTTGTTGGGTCCATTGATTTCAAACTTGCGTGCAGAGCCGCCGGGCCCTGATAATTTTCGAAGTGGAACCTTAAAAAATTGTTATTAAGGCATGCCTACGTTTAAGAATAGTGTAAATATTCTACACCTGAATGGTTCCATGGCGAATGCTGTGACCATACAGTTACAGTATTAGATTTTCTTATTTTCGTTCTTTTAAGCAAGCATTATTTGCGGGCCGTAAAAAAAGTTCCAAACAACGGTACTTAAAAAATTATTGCGGGCTAATAAAAACGTCTTCCTTTCTTTTCATTTCCCTTTTTAATTGTCTTTATTGATTACTTATTATTATTTATTTTTTATTGCTCGTAGCGATCATATATGTAAGTCGCCATGGCGACCATATTTTATTTTCTTTTCTATGATTTTGCGCACACTACAGTCGGCAGTGGGTTCAGGAGCAATATGCGACGCCGTGCAGGCTAATAGAAGAAGAACAAAAGCCAGCCAGAAAATAGAAATAGTTTTACAATTTCAGCTTTTCGCCAGCGCAACAACAACAACAACAACAACAGCACATCGTCTTCACCTCCCAATGATCCCACGCCGCAGCAGTGTGCTAACGCAGACTCGCTGCAGTGAGCGCAACACATAAAACTACGTTCTCGCTTGTAAAGCAAGCCTTCGTATGTTTATTTTCTTTGCTTCTACTCTCATGTTACGCTGAAGATACAGAGAATTCTGCTGTTAGTAACAGAGGGTTCTGCTGTCAATAACAGAGGGTACTACCAGCAGTACCCGCCATACAACGCGTTTGCTTGTATGAGATGCGCGTTCTATATTACTTCATATTCTTTGGTATTATGTAAATGAATTTATTCATTAATTTTTTAATTGTTTTCGTATTTATGTTTTTATGCTTACTTGTTTTATCTTTATGTTGAGATGTTAAAATTTTTGGGAGCTTTTTCTGTATACATATGTATTATATATGTATGTATATCAAAGTTCAAATACATGTACACTCGCACTCTGAAAACTAAAAATTTATGATTGTTTATAGTATTTTTTGGTGTCCTCCACAGCCATTTTAAAAAGGTGGCAAGCCTAGTCACATCACATACAATTTCTTACCATAGTATAATAATAAAGTAGTCTAATCAAAACTCTCCCGCTCAAAATAAACAAAATATTTTGAAATGACGTAAATTTTGATGTCTGAAATTTGTCTTTTCAAAAAATGTTCAACCACAGTCGCAACTTCATTCAAATAAAATCGTACTAAAAGCAAAAGAAAAATGCTTAGGTATATTTTAATACAACTTTGTTTACTCTGCTGGTGACTTTTTTGACAATATTTGTCAATCAAAATAGAGGTACTTACATTAGGGGTACTCTCTTTAATTAGACTACTTTATTATTATACTATGTTTCATACATTCAACTTATTTGTCAGTTGAATACTTCGCTCTCACGTACGCAACGGATTCTATGGGCCGCAGCCTTTATACCCCTTTCCAATAAACAAATAAACAAAGCGAGATATAAAAAAGAAACACAGTGCGTTTCAGCTTAAAAAAAAATTAAAACAAAAAAATGAAAGCAAGAAAATAGGCCGATATGCCATCGGCCAAAAACGGCCGATGCCGATACCTATTTAATTGTTATTATTATTTATTTGCAGTTTTAATATTAAAAGAAATTGGTGGCCACAAATTGGTGACATAAATAAATTTTCTAAAATTTTGTTTATACATCACTCAAATTTCATTTTTCACCTTCATAAATTTTTTTTTAAATACATCCGACTTTCACAACCTATATCTCTTAATCAAGATACTTTTTCTTTAAAATATTTCGGATCCAGCTTAATTAAACAATTCAAGTGTTTTTGTACAGAATTTCTCGTAGCTGCTTACTAAAAACATCGAATGTAGCAAAGCACATTTTTTTAATCGTTGTAGAGTGATTTACATGAAATTTATAAGCAGTATAGATGATTGAATGCTTTTTTACCAGAAGTCCCTTATATAAATTTAGCTCTCACGGTTTCCACGATATTCAAGGATAAGAATTTAGTTGAGGTCCTTCATATCCTTTTTTATAAAATTTTTCAAAAAAGGATATGGTTTCTGCGGCTTCATATCATTAGCTTTCATTTGACGTAAAAATTATTCCTTTCTGACATTTGAGTAAAAATATATGATGTTTTAAATTTTTCAGTAAGGGGCACTAAGTCGCCATCTTAAAACTGCATTTAAAAAAAAACTGGAACATCCCGGGAAAAATCCTTTGACACTTTTTCATCTACTGAGGTCCTCTATCGAATGAGACATGTTTGACCTTGTCCCTTTTTTTAGTGTTGCACTGTGTTATTTTTAACATGTTACTACTTTTGTCAAAATACGTGATATTTTGTTTTTTATTTTTGTTCACTCTCACTGTGCGGCGGCAACCATTCTCGCGGCTGTATCTGCCAAAGCCGCTTGTCTATTTTTCTGTTCACCGAATCTTCCAGACTGTCAATTCGTTTGTCTTAGCTGTCCATTCGGGTGTCGCGGTGTTCAACTTTCACATTCAGCCTGTCGGAATTTTCTTCCACGTTCTGCTCCAACACACCAAATTTTCCTGTAGCTTAGATTCCATCCGCTCTGGAATCTTTACTCCACCTCCACCTTGGCCGGCGCCTCCAACTCCTGCATTCCGAACTCGTGCGCAGCCCAGTCGATGCCTCGTGTTTCACATGCCTCTTGCAAGCGCAGCTGCATCTCCCCTTTTCCCCCAGCAGTCAGCGAATTCTAGGCAGCTAGCTCCTTTTTCAGTTGGTCCACCTTTAGTTGCTCAAGTTTTACCATGGCTGCGTCTTATAATTTTTTCCTTTTGTTTTAATTTAATTAGCACAATCCCACTTCTGACACCAAATGTTACGAAAATTAGTTCGGCTACGTCAGCGCAGGCGTATTCGTTTTTCTGGAGTGTGCTCAAAAAAATAAAACACTAACGCAGTTCAAAACTGCTAGTAACTTTATTTACAATTTCACAGAAATATAAAACCGGTGTAAGATTTTCGGTCCTGAATGTAATTTCCCCAATTAACCTCAACGAAACCCACTACGTGTTTTCCACCTGCACGATAAGAAAGTTTTAGATTCATACTACCTGCCAAATACCAAAGAACATGCTTCGCTGCAGTCATGTGTTCAACATGCGGGTTTTGGTTTCTCTGCGCTAACTTGGATGCAGAGTGCATTATATCGGGTCTCGTCGTTATGCCAATATGCATAAGTGCTCCAATGAGTGATCGATACTGCGTGATATCTGCTTTACGACACTGTGCCTGGCATGCAGTTTGATAACCAGGTTCCAGGGGGACCGATGCACTCTTGCAGTTATCCATACCAAGTTAAGGAATCCGCTTGCAAGTTGAGGCACGTTGAAAAAAGCTGACCAAGCTGAGAAACGTTTGTCGCCTCCGGTCCCACATAAGACAATCTCGCTTGGTCAGCAAAAGACAGCGGGCAGCAAAAAACAGCAGCGGGCAGCAGTAACGGGAAACAAAAATAAGCAGAACTCAGGGTGCATAGCACCAACTGATATAATTGAATAAAACAACGTGCATAGCACGAGAACCTTAACCACACTGTTTTAATTGGCGCCCGAGCAGGGACAACAGTATTAAAGTTAATTATTGATCGGAAAAGAACTTCAGAACTTAAGATCAAAGTGTTAATATTTCGAAAAAAAGTATCCGTGGAATTAAATAAGGAGAAATAAAGCAGTAAGTGTTAACTTTTTCTGTGCCCAACAAAATTCAACAATCAACCAACTTAAATTGAAGAGGATATCCGACATTAGTTCGAGACTCATCAATCAAGTTAGCCTAGATATCTGGACAATAAGGACCTCCGAAGGATAAAAGAGATCTACCGGATGTCACAACAATCAAGTATCCTACAAACAAAAGGAGAAAAGTAAACTTAATAAACTTAAACTTAAATAAATTAAAAAGTAAAACTTACTTAAAAAGTAAAACTTAATCTTAATTTTAAGAAGTGAACAAAATTGTAAAGTGACAAAATAAAATTGCAAAGTGACAAAATGACTACAACAGATAGTGATGAATTGATAGCCCAACTTATTTCAATGCAGACACACGATTTAAGAACTGAATTAGAACAGTTAAAAAGACAACTAAGAAATTTGACGGCTACGCATAATGTTACAGAATTGGAAACACAAACTATTACAGAAACAATTCAATGTAATGAGACTTTAGATATTATAAAATCCTTACCAGAATTTAATGGACAGGGATATGTAAGCTGGAGAGAAGCAGCTAGGAATACAATGTCATTATACGCTCAAGGCAGTAGGAAATATTTTGCTGCTTTAACTATCCTGAGAAATAAGATTACACAAGAAGCCAATGATACTTTAACAAATCATGGCACAGTCCTTAATTTCGACGCGATCATCAGCCTTCTAGACTTTACCTATGCAGATAAACGTCCTCTGCATATATTAGAACAGGAATTGAATTTAATTAGACAAACAAATTTGAACTTAGTGGATTATTACAACAAAGTGAATTCACAATTGACACTAATGATTAATAAGACGATAATGACGTACGTACGTAATAAAAGACATCGTTCAGATGCACTTAGGGTTTTTATAACAGGATTAAATCATCCTTTGAACAATATTTTAATGTCCCTTAACCCAAAAGATCTGCCAAACGCGCTAGCTAAAGCACAGGAAATGGAGTCTAACCAGAATCCAATTTGCCAATGAATTCAGTCAAGTTAGAAGACAAGTGAATAATAATAGAAATTTTAATTACAATAACAGGGATTTCCCTAGGCAAACTAATTATAATCAACATTCAAATAATTTACGTTTTAATCAACGCCCCATTCAGCAAAACAACTTATAGAAATTTTGGATGGCAAAATCAATCTAAGCCAGTGCCGATGGAGGTAGATAGTTCAGCCCAATTTAGACAACAATCTAACCCTCAACCTAGACAGAATACCTTTAGACCATCCCCCAATCAAATAATAATACACAAGAGCGAATGCCAAAAAGAAGTTTCGAATCAGTTAATAGTCATCAACCCCAACTGAAGCAACAAAGAATTAATAATATACAGGAGAATGCTTTTTTAGACGAAGCAACCCCGTACCTTACATATTCAGACAATTACGGGGAACAAACAGAAAATTAAAAGTTTTGATAGATACAGGAGCAACAAATTGCTACTGTAAACCAAACATTTTACCTAATAGGCAGCAATTAGAAATTGCAAAACGCGTAAAAACGATCATCATCATTTAACACGATTTTATGAAATTCAAAATTTACAAAGTGATATGTTAATAGTGAAACGATGAGGCACTCTGTGTTGTGCTATGCATGAATGCATAGCATACTTTTAGGTATGCACTTCAGAGTACGGCAAACTTGCTATAATTCGCTTGCTATAGTATGGCGAGGATGGTTCGCGAAAGGTGATGAGCTGTGCTAGAAAAATCGAGATAGAGAGTACAACTAGAATGTGCAAGAAACTTCGGCGCGATAAGAAAACCAGTATAAAAGCAGCAGTGTGCAGCGCAGAGAGTGGAGTCTTAGTTGAGCAAGCAAAGTAGAAACACGTGTAGATACAAGCAAAGTGTAAATCTGTAAATAAAGTGATTGTTGGTTTTTGACGGCGTTTGCGCTGAATAATTGAAGTTGTTTTATTTTCAAGCACAATCAGATACGAACTAGTGATTTTGGTAACAATAGGAATGAATTTACTAAGCAAAGCAAAACTACAATTGCATTTTGAAGATAATACACTCTTAACTAATAATCATAAGGAAAAATTTTATACACTCGACGAAAGTGAATTAGGACAAATAAATAACTTAAAGTATGATAATGAGGATAAAATAGAAAAAATAAAAAATATAATTTTAAATGAACATGGAAAAATAGATACGTCTCTACCCTTCAGAACGGATGTAAACGCGGAAATTAGAACGATTACAGACAGTCCCATTTGGAGTAAGCAATATCCTTACCCACTATCAGCTAACGAATTTGTTAATAAAGAAATAAAGAAAATGTTAGAAGGAAATATTATAAGAGAAAGCAAAAGTCCCTATAATTCGCCGATATGGGTAGTTCCCAAGAAAGGTACCAATGAAGATGGCACACAAAAAATGAGAATGGTTATATTACAAAAAATTGAACGAAAAAACTATAGCAGATAAATATCCTATCCCTGAT
Organism: Melieria picta; assembly: GCA_964056695.1. NCBI lineage: Eukaryota > Metazoa > Arthropoda > Insecta > Diptera > Ulidiidae > Melieria > Melieria picta. The sequence goes on from OZ057400.1 coordinate 69,256,723, forward strand.
TGCAATGTAATACTTTCAAATTTAGGAAAAGCAAAAGTCTTTTCTACAATCGATTTAGAATCGGGTTTCCATCAAATATTGATGAAACCAGAAGATATTGAAAAAACGGCATTCTCGGTAAACAACGGCAAATACGAATATGTCCGCATGCCTTTTGGTTTAAAGAATGCACCCTCAATATTCCAAAGGGCTATGGACAATATTCTTCGCCAATACGTGGGAAAATTTTGTCATGTCTATATAGACGATATCATAGTTTACTCTAGCAACGCTGATGAGCACTATGAACATTTAATCAAAATAATAAATACATTGCAAGATGCACATATGAAAATATCACTTGAGAAATCAGAATTTTTCAAGTCAAATGTAGAATTTCTAGGTTACCAAATAGCCCATAATGTCATCAAAACAGATGAAAAGAAAATTGAAACAAAAAATTACCCTGTACCAAATAACTAAGTCAACTAAAAAGTTTCTTAGGAATGACAGGTTATTATAGGAAGTTTGTGCACAAGTATGCACATATAACGAAGCCGTTAACAAAATATTTAGCTGGAAAAACGGAAGAATTTCGCAAAATCAATCAAAAAAAGTCATAATTGAATTAGAATTAAACGCAGTAGAAAAACTAAAAAATGAATTAATTCAACAAGTAGAATTAACACAACCAAATTTTAATAAAAAATTTATTCTAAGAACAGATGCGTCAAATGAAGCCATAGGAGCAGTGCTCTCGCAGGATAATAAGCCCATTACGTTTATTTCCAAAACCCTAAATAAAACAGAACAAAATTGCGCAGTTAGCGAAAAAGAATTATACGCGATAGTATGGGCCTTGAAAAATCTTAGAAATAACCTGTATGGAGTAGCAGATTTAGAAATACACACAGACCATCAACCTTTAGCTTTCGCAGTATCAGCTAGAAATCCCAACGCCAAGATGAAAATATGGCATGCACTAATAGAAGAATATGCACCTAAAATTATATATAAACCAGGAAATACATATCACGTAGCAGATGCCCTTTCTAGACAGCTTTTAAACAATAATAATTTAGAAAAAGAAAACGATGATTTAACAGAAACTGCACATTCAGTAGAAAGCTTAGATATTTTTCACATTAAAACAATCAATAAACCTCTAAATTCATTTCCACAACAAATAGTATTAAACAAGGATAATACTAATGAACATTTTAGAACAAAAAGTTTTAATTCATTTAGACATCATATCAAATATAAAGATTTAAACTTTTTAAAAGAAATAGTAACAGAACGATGAAATAAAAATCGACTAACGGGAATAAATTGTAATCTAGAAGATCTATATGAAGTAAAACAAATATTAAGGAATAGAATACTAAAGAAAATTTTCCACACAGACATAGTAGCGATGGATGTAATCAACGAAGAAGACCAAGAGAAAATTATTAAACAAACCCACACTAGAGCACATAGAAATTATAAGGAAAATGAAAAAACAATTTAAACCATTTATTAGAAACTGCGATATCTGTAATAAAAATAAATACGATAGACACCCTAAACAAATCCCAATCGGCGAGGCGCCAATCCCAAATAAGGAGGGAGAACAGATTCATATTGACATATTCTTTGCACTAAACTTAAAATTCATAACTCTAATAGATGCATACTCGAAATTTTTAGTGATTAAGCACATCGATGATAAAACTAAACTACAAGATAAAGTATTAGAAGCATTACAAAGCTTCCCAGAAGTAAAAAGAATAACTTGTGATAACGAACCAGGATTTAGTTCAGCACAATTTAAATCTTTTGCAGAAAGAATGAGAATACAAGTTAAATATTGTGACCCTAAACATTCAACAACTAACGGACAAATAGAAAGAGTACACTCAACGATAATAGAAATTGCTAAATGCATTAAGGAGGAATTTGAAATAGTAAATGATATAGAGGTGATAATTCGAGCAGCGCAATCCTATAATCAAACAGTACATTCAGTAACAGATAAAAAACCTTTCAAGTCCTTTATAATAAAATCAAACATAACGGTAAATCGTTACAAACTTAAACATGCACAAACAATGACACTAACTAGCAGAAATAGAAATAGAGAAACACGGACGTTTAATGAAAATGAAATAATATTTGAAAAAGATAACCAATATCAAAATAAGCTAAAGCCTAGATATAAAAAACAAGTAGTCAAAGCAGATTTAGGAGATAAGATAATGATCCAAAATAGAAACAGAATAATATGATACATAAAGATAACATCAAATCTTAAATTCTTTTAGGTTCACAATGTTGCACCTCGTCATAATTTGTACGGCGATCCCTTTGATCACAGCCCAGATAGAAATCATAGACCTTAATCACGGAAACGGATATTCACTCCAGAAATAAAATTAATTGAAAGATACGATAGAATTACCTACTTAATTAACACAACAATGTATAAAGAGCAAGTTGACGATTTAGAAGCTCTAGTACTTAAAGAAACAGAGCCTAACCCACTTTTGATAGCTAAAATCAAACATATTAGAATTCAGGTAGACATACTAACACCATACCACAGAATCCAGAAAAGAGGGTTATTTAACTTTTTGGGAACAGGGTTAAAATATCTTTACGGCACAATAGATGATGAGGATCGCGAGGAAATAGAAGAGAAATTACTAATAAATTCGGCAAACTCACACAATGCAATTGAACAGATCAACTTGCAGAGAAATATCAACGAGAAGTTTAACAATGAAATTAAAACCATCACTGCTGACCTAAACCATCATTACAAAGAATTGATTCAAAATGTGAATAAAGTTAACGCAGAATTACAAAATTTATCAAAAGAGAAGTGGGCTAATAAACTTTTAGAAAATCGAATGTACATTGAAACTAACATTATCAGAGTCAAAGAAATCCTGATGACTAGCCAAAATAACCTTTTAAGCCGAGACATAATTACGGACGACGACAGTGTGAGCTTTAATATAACTTTTGAAAAATTAAGTAAGACCAAAATTGTAATTGTCACTCATGATGAAAATATTGTAATTTTAGGTAAAATTCCTTGTTTTACTAAAGAAATCTATCAATCAATCCATATTCAACCTATCCCTAATTAATGTTAACCAAGCAGAAACTTATATTCAAGAAAACGAAATTTTATCCCTAAATGATGTTACATATAAGAAAACTACCTTTAAGACAGAATTAAAAGAATATAAAGACGGATGTATCGAACATTTATTTAAAGGAAGAATGCACTGCACATATATTAGAAATAATCAATCAAAAATAATAGAATTATACACTAATCATGTTTACGTAATTAATGCGAAAAATCAAAATATATATCACAACTGTAACTCTAACAATTTTACTATTAATGGAAATTATTTAATACGCTTTGAAGGTTGTAATGTTGAAATTGATAATATAACCTATAACCATCGTAAACCTCATGTAATACAACTATTACCAAACCCAGTTAGATTAATTAATATAACAATCATGCAGAATTTAACTATGGAAGAATTGCACTTTAAAAACATTGAAAATATTCACCAGATAACAGAGCTAAAATATGAAGCCAAGAAAGGCAATATAATAAATTACAGCTTAATAACAATCATAAGCTTAGTAATAGTAATAGTAATAGTAATAGTAATAGTAATCATCTGGAAATGTAAGAAACGTAAGAAAAACAAAGTCGAAGTTAATATTAAACAAACACCAATACAAGAACCAGCAATTTCCTTCGACCACATAATGGAAAGGATTAACTACTACTCCTCCTTGAATCGGGACGATTCATCTAAGGGTAGTTAAGGAATCCGCTTGCAAGTTGAGGCACGTTGAAAAAAGCTGACGAAGCTGAGAAACGTTTGTCGCCTCCGGTCCCACATAAGACAATCTCGCTTGGTCAGCGAAAGACGGAACACGAAACCGCGACGTGCGCAGACGGGAATGGCAGCGGGCAGCAGTAACGGGAAACAAAAATAAGCAGAACTCAGGGTGCATAGCACCAACTGATATAATTGAATAAAACAACGTGCATAGCACGAGAACCTTAACCACACTGTTTTAATTTACCATAGTGAGTAAGCATGTTTTTGATGTATTGCGTTTGACCAAAGAATATGAAGTAATATAGAACGCGCATGTGGGCACAAAAGTGTTTTCGGCTATTATGATGCGAGCGGGACGAGCGAAGCGTAGGCAACTGAGCATGTTAAGTTCATAACATTTTCTGTTAGATTTGCGTAGGACAACAGCGAAAAGCAATGTTGTTGTTCGCAACGGCTTCATTCGTGTACATTGAAATGGTGGTTGTTGTGGCGCAGTGATCGCTCAATCATTTTTTGCATGTATGTTTATTGATCTTGTTTGCCGAAGCGCAAGCGGAGAGCAAACAACGAACCAAAGCATCATCATCGTCGTTTCAACGAAGATAATTCGGGATTCGCTAATGTTTTTGTTGTTGTCGTTTATTGTGTGTATGCCTTTTTGTGTTTCGGATTGGTTTTGCTGCACAAATTTCTGTAATGTCACCATCAATCGAAACTTTGTGGTGTATGGATTTTTGCTGTGCGATTTGATTGATTTAAAAATTTGCAAATATTTATGCGTGGTTGATCCCAATTTAAATTCTTTACAAATATTTTTACGTGGCGAGTTCCAAGTAAAATTATTTTTTTACACATATTTTCACATGGTTGATAGCAATTTTGAAGAACACGGGAAAACTACGAAAAAAAATGAATCGATATTCCTATTGACTTCCAAATTAGTGAAAACACTTGAAATCAAAAATAACACTGCACAACACAAAAAAAATAACAAGGTTCTGACAACGGATTCTGGTAGAGGGGACCAAAAAAAAATATACGTGTATCGGCGTTTTGAAAGTTTACGTCTGCATTTTTTTAGGGGGGTCAAAGTTTTCCCCCTTTTGCACATTCTTATGGTGAATCGGCATACGAAAACCGTGTAACCTTACATGTTAGGTATATGCAATTTAGGTTAGGTTCAGCAATTTGATGTAAAATACCACGAAGAATATTTTTGTGGAGCATTTTAACCCTGTAGCTACTATTTTTATGGGTGAATTTTGCCCTTTTTTTCTAATGCCAAAAATGTCCTGTAAAACAGGACTTTTTAAGGAAAAATGTACCACGAAAATATTCGCCATAAAATTCTACTATAGGTCTCTGAATACATCAAAGCTCAGAAATCAATTTCAACGCCAGAATTAAGCCAAAACTGAAAATGTGTTTAAGTGTTTATTTCGTACTTATTCAAAATTTCTAAGAAATTTGACGGCTACGCATAATGTTACAGAATTTGAAACACAAACTATTACAGAAACAATTCAATGTAATGAGACTTTAGATATTATAAAATCCTTACCAGAATTTAATGGACAGGGATATGTAAGCTGGAGAGAAGCAGCTAGGAATACAATGTCATTATACGCTCAAGGCAGTAGGAAATATTTTGCTGCTTTAACTATCCTGAGAAATAAGATTACACAAGAAGCCAATGATACTTTAACAAATCATGGCACAGTCCTTAATTTCGACGCGATCATCAGCCTTCTAGACTTTACCTATGCAGATAAACGTCCTCTGCATATATTAGAACAGGAATTGAATTTAATTAGACAAACAAATTTGAACTTAGTGGATTATTACAACAAAGTGAATTCACAATTGACACTAATGATTAATAAGACGATAATGACGTACGTACGTAATAAAAGACATCGTTCAGATGCACTTAGGGTTTTTATAACAGGATTAAATCATCCTTTGAACAATATTTTAATGTCCCTTAACCCAAAAGATCTGCCAAACGCGCTAGCTAAAGCACAGGAAATAGAGTCTAACCAGAATCCAATTTGCCAATGAATTCAGTCAAGTTAGAAGACAAGTGAATAATAATAGAAATTTTAATTACAATAACAGGGATTTCCCTAGGCAAACTAATTATAATCAACATTCAAATAATTTACGTTTTAATCAACGCCCCATTCAGCAAAACAACTTATAGAAATTTTGGATGGCAAAATCAATCTAAGCCAGTGCCGATGGAGGTAGATAGTTCAGCCCAATTTAGACAACAATCTAACCCTCAACCTAGACAGAATACCTTTAGACCATCCCCCAATCAAATAATAATACACAAGAGCGAATGCCAAAAAGAAGTTTCGAATCAGTTAATAGTCATCAACCCCAACTGAAGCAACAAAGAATTAATAATATACAGGAGAATGCTTTTTTAGACGAAGCAACCCCGTACCTTACATATTCAGACAATTACGGGGAACAAACAGAAAATTAAAAGTTTTGATAGATACAGGAGCAACAAATTGCTACTGTAAACCAAACATTTTACCTAATAGGCAGCAATTAGAAATTGCAAAACGCGTAAAAACGATCATCATCATTTAACACGATTTTATGAAATTCAAAATTTACAAAGTGATATGTTAATAGTGAAACGATGAGGCACTCTGTGTTGTGCTATGCATGAATGCATAGCATACTTTTAGGTATGCACTTCAGAGTACGGCAAACTTGCTATAATTCGCTTGCTATAGTATGGCGAGGATGGTTCGCGAAAGGTGATGAGCTGTGCTAGAAAAATCGAGATAGAGAGTACAACTAGAATGTGCAAGAAACTTCGGCGCGATAAGAAAACCAGTATAAAAGCAGCAGTGTGCAGCGCAGAGAGTGGAGTCTTAGTTGAGCAAGCAAAGTAGAAACACGTGTAGATACAAGCAAAGTGTAAATCTGTAAATAAAGTGATTGTTGGTTTTTGACGGCGTTTGCGCTGAATAATTGAAGTTGTTTTATTTTCAAGCACAATCAGATACGAACTAGTGATTTTGGTAACAATAGGAATGAATTTACTAAGCAAAGCAAAACTACAATTGCATTTTGAAGATAATACACTCTTAACTAATAATCATAAGGAAAAATTTTATACACTCGACGAAAGTGAATTAGGACAAATAAATAACTTAAAGTATGATAATGAGGATAAAATAGAAAAAATAAAAAATATAATTTTAAATGAACATGGAAAAATAGATACGTCTCTACCCTTCAGAACGGATGTAAACGCGGAAATTAGAACGATTACAGACAGTCCCATTTGGAGTAAGCAATATCCTTACCCACTATCAGCTAACGAATTTGTTAATAAAGAAATAAAGAAAATGTTAGAAGGAAATATTATAAGAGAAAGCAAAAGTCCCTATAATTCGCCGATATGGGTAGTTCCCAAGAAAGGTACCAATGAAGATGGCACACAAAAAATGAGAATGGTTATATTACAAAAAATTGAACGAAAAAACTATAGCAGATAAATATCCTATCCCTGATTGCAATGTAATACTTTCAAATTTAGGAAAAGCAAAAGTCTTTTCTACAATCGATTTAGAATCGGGTTTCCATCAAATATTGATGAAACCAGAAGATATTGAAAAAACGGCATTCTCGGTAAACAACGGCAAATACGAATATGTCCGCATGCCTTTTGGTTTAAAGAATGCACCCTCAATATTCCAAAGGGCTATGGACAATATTCTTCGCCAATACGTGGGAAAATTTTGTCATGTCTATATAGACGATATCATAGTTTACTCTAGCAACGCTGATGAGCACTATGAACATTTAATCAAAATAATAAATACATTGCAAGATGCACATATGAAAATATCACTTGAGAAATCAGAATTTTTCAAGTCAAATGTAGAATTTCTAGGCTACCAAATAGCCCATAATGTCATTAAAACAGATAAAAAGAAAATTGAAACAAAAAATTACCCTGTACCAAATAACTAAGTCAACTAAAAAGTTTCTTAGGAATGACAGGTTATTATAGGAAGTTTGTGCACAAGTATGCACATATAACGAAGCCGTTAACAAAATATTTAGCTGGAGAAAACGGAAGAATTTCGCAAAATCAATCAAAAAAAGTCATAATTGAATTAGAATTAAACGCAGTAGAAAAACTAAAAAATGAATTAATTCAACAAGTAGAATTAACACAACCAAATTTTAATAAAAAATTTATTCTAACAACAGATGCGTCAAATGAAGCCATAGGAGCAGTGCTCTCGCAGGATAATAAGCCCATTACGTTTATTTCCAAAACCCTAAATAAAACAGAACAAAATTACGCAGTTAACGAAAAAGAATTATACGCGATAGTATGGGCCTTGAAAAATCTTAGAAATAACCTGTATGGAGTAGCAGATTTAGAAATACACACAGACCATCAACCTTTAGCTTGTATCAGCTAGAAATCCCAACGCCAAGATGAAAAAATGGCATGCACTAATAGAAGAATATGCACCTAAAATTATATATAAACCAGGAAATACATATCACGTAGCAGATGCCCTTTCTAGACAGCTTTTAAACAATAATAATTTAGAAAAAGAAAACGATGATTTAACAGAAACTGCACATTCAGTAGAAAGCTTAGATATTTTTCACATTAAAACAATCAATAAACCTCTAAATTCATTTCCACAACAAATAGTATTAAACAAGGATAATACTAATGAACATTTTAGAACAAAAAGTTTTAATTCATTTAGACATCATATCAAATATAAAGATTTAAACTTTTTAAAAGAAATAGTAACAGAACGATTAAATAAAAATCTACTAACGGGAATAAATTGTAATCTAGAAGATCTATATGAAGTAAAACAAATATTAAGGAATAGAATACTAAAGAAAATTTTCCACACAGACATAGTAGCGATGGATGTAATCAACGAAGAAGACCAAGAGAAAATTATTAAACAAACCCACACTAGAGCACATAGAAATTATAAGGAAAATGAAAAAACAATTTAAACCATTTATTAGAAACTGCACTCAATTATATGAGTGTTAATTATAATTAAATGACACTCATACGCCACGTTGCGCTGCGCTCAAAAATGCACATATCACAATTACACAGTTTAAATGTATTTTTTTTGGATTGGTGTCTTAAGCAAATTTGTTGGTCGTTAAAATATCTACAAACTTGCCGAAGACAGTAAAGCGATATTCGAAACGATTTAGGACCTACTTAAGCGACAAACTTGACGAACATTACCAAACTTCAAAGTCGGATTTCTCATAAACTAGAGCCAATCTTACCAAACGGCTGGTGGATCTCAACTCAGTATACCTATAGGAAACTCACCCAGTAGGTCCCCCCCATGTCTAAATTTTGGACTTGCACAGTGTAATCAAACAGTACATTCAGTAACAGATAAAAAACCTTTCGAAGTCCTTTATAATAAAATCAAACATAACGGTAAATCGTTACAAACTTAAACATGCACAAACAATGACACTAACTAGCAGAAATAGAAATAGAGAAACACGGACGTTTAATGAAAATGAAATAATATTTGAAAAAGATAACCAATATCAAAATCAGCTAAAGCCTAGATATAAAAAACAAGTAGTCAAAGCAGATTTAGGAAATAAGATAATGATCCAAAATAGAAACAGAATAATACATAAAGATAACATCAAATCTTAAATTCTTTTAGGTTCACAATGTTGCACCTCGTCATAATTTGTACGGCGATCCCTTTGATCACAGCCCAGATAGAAATCATAGACCTTAATCACGGAAACGGATATTCACTCCAGGAATAAAATTAATTGAAAGATACGATAGAATTACCTACCTAATTAACACAACAATGTATAAAGAGCAAGTTGACGATTTAAAAGCTCTAGTACTTAAAGAAACAGAGCCTAACCCACTTTTGATAGCTAAAATAAAACATATTAGAATTCAGGTAGACATACTAACACCATACCACAGAATCCAGAAAAGAGGGTTATTTAACTTTTTGGGAACAGGGTTAAAATATTACGGCACAATGGATGATGAGGATCGCGAGGAAATAGAAGAGAAATTACTAATAAAATCGGCAAACTCACACAATGCAATTGAACAGATCAACTTGCAGAGAAATATCAACGGGAAGTTTAACAATGAAATTAAAACCATCTCTGCTGACCTAAACCATTATTACAAAGAATTGATTCAAAATGTGAATAAAGTTAACGCAGAATTACAAAATTTATCAAAAGAGAAGTGGGCTAATAAACTTTTAGAAAATCGAATGTACATTGAAACTAACATTATCAGAGTCAAAGAAATCCTGATGACTAGCCAAAATAACCTTTTAAGCCGAGACATAATTACGGACGACGACAGTGTGAACTTTAATATAACTTTTGAAAAATTAAGTAAGACCAAAATTGTAATTGTCACTCATGATGAAAATATTGTAATTTTAGGTAAAATTCCTTGTTTTACTAAAGAAATCTATCAATCAATCCATATTCAACCTATCCCTAATGTTAACCAAGCAGAAACTTATATTCAAGAAAACGAAATTTTATCCCTAAATGATGTTACATATAAGAAAACTACCTTTAAGACAGAATTAAAAGAATATAAAGACGGATGTATCGAACATTTATTTAAAGGAAGAATGCACTGCACATATATTAGAAATAATCAATCAAAAATAATAGAATTATACACTAATCATGTTTACGTAATTAATGCGAAAAATCAAAATATATATCACAACTGTAACTCTAACAATTTTACTATTAATGGAAATTATTTAATACGCTTTGAAGGTTGTAATGTTGAAATTGATAATATAACCTATAACCATCGTAAACCTCATGTAATACAACTATTACCAAACCCAGTTAGATTAATTAATATAACAATCATGCAGAATTTAACTATGGAAAAATTGCACTTTAAAAACATTGAAAATATTCACCAGACAACAGAGCTAAAATATGAAGCCAAGAAAGGCAATATAATAAATTACAGCTTAATAACAATCATAAGCTTAGTAATAGTAATCATCTGGAAATGTAAGAAACGTAAGAAAAACAAAGTCGAAGTTAATATTAAACAAACACCAATACAAGAACCAGCAATTTCCTTCGACCACATAATGGAAAGGATTAACTACTACTCCTCCTTGAATCGGGACGATTCATCTAAGGGTAGTTAAGGAATCCGCTTGCAAGTTGAGGCACGTTGAAAAAAGCTGACGAAGCTGAGAAACGTTTGTCGCCTCCGGTCCCACATAAGACAATCTCGCTTGGTCAGCGAAAGACGGAACACGAAACCGCGACGTGCGCAGACGGGAATGGCAGCGGGCAGCAGTAACGGGAAACAAAAATAAGCAGAACTCAGGGTGCATAGCACCAACTGATATAATTGAATAAAACAACGTGCATAGCACGAGAACCTTAACCACACTGTTTTAATTTACCATAGTGAGTAAGCATGTTTTTGATGTATTGCGTTTGACCAAAGAATATGAAGTAATATAGAACGCGCATGTGGGCACAAAAGTGTTTTCGGCTATTATGATGCGAGCGGGACGAGCGAAGCGTAGGCAACTGAGCATGTTAAGTTCATAACATTTTCTGTTAAGCGGCCTTTAGACGATCATACTTGGTTGCAAACATTGTGTGATGCGCAATAAAATTTTTGGCGTTTACACGATCGAACATTTGATCACACTTCAGTTGTTCTTCACTCGTCGACGAAGCAACGTGGCACGCGCATTAATTGCAGCACTAATAATTGATGAAATTTTGGAGTGCGAAGAAGTTTATAAGTTCACGCCGATAGCATCCACGCAGAGAATGAATTTTATATTTCAAAGTTTCTAAATTCGCTTTTGGGTCACTTTCTTTGTACTTATTTAATAGCACCTCATAAGCGGCGTTCTTTTTATTTTTGTACTCTTCGCTTTTGATATTCCAAAGTTCTGGGTGATTCCTATACAGTTCAAAAAATTCTCTCCACATATCTTCATTACTTCGCGACGCCATCTTCACCCTTCGGTGTCTACTATGCGTCTGAAAAAATGCACTGCGTGTATGATGCAACCCTTTACACGGTAAAACATATTCGTCACACCGACAGAAAAATCAAAAATTTTTGAAAACCATCGAACTTGCGTGACGAACCTGAATTTCTTGCGTTTACACCGTCATTCTTCTCATCACACCGCAAATGTTTGCAAACAAAGTTGATCGTGTAAATGCCGCTTTAGATTTGCGTAGGACAACAGCGAAAAGCAATGTTTTTGTTCGAAACGGCTTCATTCGTGTACATTGAAATGGTGGTTGTTGTGGCGCAGTGATCGCTCAATAATTTTTTGCATGTATGTTTATTGATCTTGTTTGCCGAAGCGCAAGCGGAGAGCAAACAACGAACCAAAGCATCATCATCGTCGTTTTTGTTGTTGTCGTTTATTGTGTGTATGCCTTTTTGTGTTTCGGATTGGTTTTGCTGCACAAATTTCTGTAATGTCACCATCAATCGAAACTTTGTGGTGTATGGATTTTTGCTGTGCGATTTGATTGATTTAAAAATTTGCAAATATTTATGCGTGGTTGATCCCAATTTAAATTCTTTACAAATATTTTTACGTGGCGAGTTCCAAGTAAAATTATTTTTTTACACATATTTTCACATGGTTGATAGCAATTTTGAAGAACACGGGAAAACTACGAAAAAAAATGAATCGATATTCCTATTGACTTCCAAATTAGTGAAAACACTTGAAATCAAAAATAACACTGCACAACACAAAAAAAATAACAAGGTTCTGACAACGGATTCTGGTAGAGGGGACCAAAAAAAAAATATACGTGTATCGGCGTTTTGAAAGTTTACGTCTGCATTTTTTTAGGGGGGTCAAAGTTTTCCCCCTTTTGCACATTCTTATGGTGAATCGGCATACGAAAACCGTGTAACCTTACATGTTAGGTATATGATGGGTTCAGCAATTTGATGTAAAATACTACGAAGAATATTTTTGTGGAGCATTTTAACCCCGTAGCTACTATTTTTATGGGTGAATTTTGCCCTTTTTTTCTAATGCCAAAAATGTCCTGTAAAACAGGACTTTTTAAGGAAAAATGTACCACGAAAATATTCGCCATAAAATTCTACTATAGGTCTCTGAATACATCAAAGCTCAGAAATCAATTTCAACGCCAGAATTAAGCCAAAACTGAAAATGTGTTTAAGTGTTTATTTCGTACTTATTCAAAATTTCTAAGAAATTTGACGGCTACGCATAATGTTACAGAATTTGAAACACAAACTATTACAGAAACAATTCAATGTAATGAGACTTTAGATATTATAAAACCTTACCAGAATTTAATGGACAGGGATATGTAAGCTGGAGAGAAGCAGCTAGGAATACAATGTCATTATACGCTCAAGGCAGTAGGAAATATTTTGCTGTTTTAACTATCCTGAGAAATAAGATTACACAAGAAGCCAATGATACTTTAACAAATCATGGCACAGTCCTTAATTTCGACGCGATCATCAGCCTTCTAGACTTTACCTATGCAGATAAACGTCCTCTGCATATATTAGAACAGGAATTGAATTTAATTAGACAAACAAATTTGAACTTAGTGGATTATTACAACAAAGTGAATTCACAATTGACACTAATGATTAATAAGACGATAATGACGTACGTACGTAATAAAAGACATCGTTCAGATGCACTTAGGGTTTTTATAACAGGATTAAATCATCCTTTGAACAATATTTTAATGTCCCTTAACCCAAAAGATCTGCCAAACGCGCTAGCTAAAGCACAGGAAATGGAGTCTAACCAGAATCCAATTTGCCAATGAATTCAGTCAAGTTAGAAGACAAGTGAATAATAATAGAAATTTTAATTACAATAACAGGGATTTCCCTAGGCAAACTAATTATAATCAACATTCAAATAATTTACGTTTTAATCAACGCCCCATTCAGCAAAACAACTTATAGAAATTTTGGATGGCAAAATCAATCTAAGCCAGTGCCGATGGAGGTAGATAGTTCAGCCCAATTTAGACAACAATCTAACCCTCAACCTAGACAGAATACCTTTAGACCATCCCCCAATCAAATAATAATACACAAGAGCGAATGCCAAAAAGAAGTTTCGAATCAGTTAATAGTCATCAACCCCAACTGAAGCAACAAAGAATTAATAATATACAGGAGAATGCTTTTTTAGACGAAGCAACCCCGTACCTTACATATTCAGACAATTACGGGGAACAAACAGAAAATTAAAAGTTTTGATAGATACAGGAGCAACAAATTGCTACTGTAAACCAAACATTTTACCTAATAGGCAGCAATTAGAAATTGCAAAACGCGTAAAAACGATAAATGGCTATACAACGATTACCCATTGTTATAATGCACATATTTTTAATCATTTAACACGATTTTATGAAATTCAAAATTTACAAAGTGATATGTTAATAGTGAAACGATGAGGCACTCTGTGTTGTGCTATGCATGAATGCATAGCATACTTTTAGGTATGCACTTCAGAGTACGGCAAACTTGCTATAATTCGCTTGCTATAATATGGCGAGGATGGTTCGCGAAAGGTGATGAGCTGTGCTAGAACAATCGAGATAGAGAGTACAACTAGAATGTGCAAGAAACTTCGGCGCGATAAGAAAACCAGTATAAAAGCAGCAGTGTGCAGCGCAGAGAGTGGAGTCTTAGTTGAGCAAGCAAAGTAGAAACACATGTAGATACAAGCAAAGTGTAAATCTGTAAATAAAATGATTGTTGGTTTTTGACGGCGTTTGCGCTGAATAATTGAAGTTGTTTTATTTTCAAGCCCAATCAGATATGAACTAGTGATTTTGGTAACAATAGGAATGAATTTACTAAGCAAAGCAAAACTACAATTGCATTTTGAGGATAATACACTCTTAACTAATAATCATAAGGAAAAATTTTATACACTCGACGAAAGTGAATTAGGACAAATAAATAACTTAAAGTATGATAATGAGGATAAAATAGAAAAAATAAAAAATATAATTTTAAATGAACATGGAAAAATAGATACGTCTCTACCCTTCAGAACGGATGTAAACGCGGAAATTAGAACGATTACAGACAGTCCCATTTGGAGTAAGCAATATCCTTACCCACTATCAGCTAACGAATTTGTTAATAAAGAAATAAAGAAAATGTTAGAAGGAAATATTATAAGAGAAAGCAAAAGTCCCTATAATTCGCCGATATGGGTAGTTCCCAAGAAAGGTACCAATGAAGATGGCACACAAAAAATGAGAATGGTTATATTACAAAAAATTGAACGAAAAAACTATAGCAGATAAATATCCTATCCCTGATTGCAATGTAATACTTTCAAATTTAGGAAAAGCAAAAGTCTTTTCTACAATCGATTTAGAATCGGGTTTCCATCAAATATTGATGAAACCAGAAGATATTGAAAAACGGCATTCTCGGTAAACAACGGCAAATACGAATATGTCCGCATGCCTTTTGGTTTAAAGAATGCACCCTCAATATTCCAAAGGGCTATGGACAATATTCTTCGCCAATACGTGGGAAAATTTTGTCATGTCTATATAGACGATATCATAGTTTACTCTAGCAACGCTGATGAGCACTATGAACATTTAATCAAAATAATAAATACATTGCAAGATGCACATATGAAAATATCACTTGAGAAATCAGTTCAAAAAATTCTCTCCACATATCTTCATTACTTCGCGACGCCATCTTCACCCTTCGGTGTCTACTATGCGACTGAAAAAATGCACTGCGTGTATGATGCAACCCTTTACACGGTAAAACATATTCGTCACACCGACAGAAAAATCAAAAATTTTTGAAAACCATCGAACTTGCGTGACGAACCTGAATTTCTTGCGTTTACACCGTCATTCTTCTCATCACACCGCAAATGTTTGCAAACAAAGTTGATCGTGTAAATGCCGCTTTAGATTTGCGTAGGACAACAGCGAAAAGCAATGTTTTTGTTCGCAACGGCTTCATTCGTGTACATTGAAATGGTGGTTGTTGTGGCGCAGTGATCGCTCAATCATTTTTTGCATGTATGTTTATTGATCTTGTTTGCCGAAGCGCAAGCGGAGAGCAAACAACGAACCAAAGCATCATCATCGTCGTTTTTGTTGTTGTCGTTTATTGTGTGTATGCCTTTTTGTGTTTCGGATTGGTTTTGCTGCACAAATTTCTGTAATGTCACCATCAATCGAAACTTTGTGGTGTATGGATTTTTGCTGTGCGATTTGATTGATTTAAAAATTTGCAAATATTTATGCGTGGTTGATCCCAATTTAAATTCTTTACAAATATTTTTACGTGGCGAGTTCCAAGTAAAATTATTTTTTTACACATATTTTCACATGGTTGATAGCAATTTTGAAGAACATGGGAAAACTACGAAAAAAAATGAATCGATATTCCTATTGACTTCCAAATTAGTGAAAACACTTGAAATCAAAAATAACACTGCACAACACAAAAAAAATAACAAGGTTCTGACAACGGATTCTGGTAGAGGGGACCAAAAAAAAATATACGTGTATCGGCGTTTTGAAAGTTTACGTCTGCATTTTTTTAGGGGGGTCAAAGTTTTCCCCCTTTTGCACATTCTTATGGTGAATCGGCATACGAAAACCGTGTAACCTTACATGTTAGGTATATGATGGGTTCAGCAATTTGATGTAAAATACTACGAAGAATATTTTTGTGGAGCATTTTAACCCTGTAGCTACTATTTTTATGGGTGAATTTTGCCCTTTTTTTCTAATGCCAAAAATGTCCTGTAAAACAGGACTTTTTAAGGAAAAATGTACCACGAAAATATTCGCCATAAAATTCTACTATAGGTCTCTGAATACATCAAAGCTCAGAAATCAATTTCAACGCCAGAATTAAGCCAAAACTGAAAATGTTTTAAGTGTTTATTTCGTACTTATTCAAAATTTCTAAGAAATTTGACGGCTACGCATAATGTTACAGAATTTGAAACACAAACTATTACAGAAACAATTCAATGTAATGAGACTTTAGATATTATAAAACCTTACCAGAATTTAATGGACAGGGATATGTAAGCTGGAGAGAAGCAGCTAGGAATACAATGTCATTATACGCTCAAGGCAGTAGGAAATATTTTGCTGCTTTAACTATCCTGAGAAATAAGATTACACAAGAAGCCAATGATACTTTAACAAATCATGGCACAGTCCTTAATTTCGACGCGATCATCAGCCTTCTAGACTTTACCTATGCAGATAAACGTCCTCTGCATATATTAGAACAGGAATTGAATTTAATTAGACAAACAAATTTGAACTTAGTGGATTATTACAACAAAGTGAATTCACAATTGACACTAATGATTAATAAGACGATAATGACGTACGTACGTAATAAAAGACATCGTTCAGATGCACTTAGGGTTTTTATAACAGGATTAAATCATCCTTTGAACAATATTTTAATGTCCCTTAACCCAAAAGATCTGCCAAACGCGCTAGCTAAAGCACAGGAAATGGAGTCTAACCAGAATCCAATTTGCCAATGAATTCAGTCAAGTTAGAAGACAAGTGAATAATAATAGAAATTTTAATTACAATAACAGGGATTTCCCTAGGCAAACTAATTATAATCAACATTCAAATAATTTACGTTTTAATCAACGCCCCATTCAGCAAAACAACTTATAGAAATTTTGGATGGCAAAATCAATCTAAGCCAGTGCCGATGGAGGTAGATAGTTCAGCCCAATTTAGACAACAATCTAACCCTCAACCTAGACAGAATACCTTTAGACCATCCCCCAATCAAATAATAATACACAAGAGCGAATGCCAAAAAGAAGTTTCGAATCAGTTAATAGTCATCAACCCCAACTGAAGCAACAAAGAATTAATAATATACAGGAGAATGCTTTTTTAGACGAAGCAACCCCGTACCTTACATATTCAGACAATTACGGGGAACAAACAGAAAATTAAAAGTTTTGATAGATACAGGAGCAACAAATTGCTACTGTAAACCAAACATTTTACCTAATAGGCAGCAATTAGAAATTGCAAAACGCGTAAAAACGATAAATGGCTATACAACGATTACCCATTGTTATAATGCACATATTTTTAATCATTTAACACGATTTTATGAAATTCAAAATTTACAAAGTGATATGTTAATAGTGAAACGATGAGGCACTCTGTGTTGTGCTATGCATGAATGCATAGCATACTTTTAGGTATGCACTTCAGAGTACGGCAAACTTGCTATAATTCGCTTGCTATAATATGGCGAGGATGGTTCGCGAAAGGTGATGAGCTGTGCTAGAACAATCGAGATAGAGAGTACAACTAGAATGTGCAAGAAACTTCGGCGCGATAAGAAAACCAGTATAAAAGCAGCAGTGTGCAGCGCAGAGAGTGGAGTCTTAGTTGAGCAAGCAAAGTAGAAACACATGTAGATACAAGCAAAGTGTAAATCTGTAAATAAAATGATTGTTGGTTTTTGACGGCGTTTGCGCTGAATAATTGAAGTTGTTTTATTTTCAAGCCCAATCAGATATGAACTAGTGATTTTGGTAACAATAGGAATGAATTTACTAAGCAAAGCAAAACTACAATTGCATTTTGAGGATAATACACTCTTAACTAATAATCATAAGGAAAAATTTTATACACTCGACGAAAGTGAATTAGGACAAATAAATAACTTAAAGTATGATAATGAGGATAAAATAGAAAAAATAAAAAATATAATTTTAAATGAACATGGAAAAATAGATACGTCTCTACCCTTCAGAACGGATGTAAACGCGGAAATTAGAACGATTACAGACAGTCCCATTTGGAGTAAGCAATATCCTTACCCACTATCAGCTAACGAATTTGTTAATAAAGAAATAAAGAAAATGTTAGAAGGAAATATTATAAGAGAAAGCAAAAGTCCCTATAATTCGCCGATATGGGTAGTTCCCAAGAAAGGTACCAATGAAGATGGCACACAAAAAATGAGAATGGTTATATTACAAAAAATTGAACGAAAAAACTATAGCAGATAAATATCCTATCCCTGATTGCAATGTAATACTTTCAAATTTAGGAAAAGCAAAAGTCTTTTCTACAATCGATTTAGAATCGGGTTTCCATCAAATATTGATGAAACCAGAAGATATTGAAAAACGGCATTCTCGGTAAACAACGGCAAATACGAATATGTCCGCATGCCTTTTGGTTTAAAGAATGCACCCTCAATATTCCAAAGGGCTATGGACAATATTCTTCGCCAATACGTGGGAAAATTTTGTCATGTCTATATAGACGATATCATAGTTTACTCTAGCAACGCTGATGAGCACTATGAACATTTAATCAAAATAATAAATACATTGCAAGATGCACATATGAAAATATCACTTGAGAAATCAGTTCAAAAAATTCTCTCCACATATCTTCATTACTTCGCGACGCCATCTTCACCCTTCGGTGTCTACTATGCGACTGAAAAAATGCACTGCGTGTATGATGCAACCCTTTACACGGTAAAACATATTCGTCACACCGACAGAAAAATCAAAAATTTTTGAAAACCATCGAACTTGCGTGACGAACCTGAATTTCTTGCGTTTACACCGTCATTCTTCTCATCACACCGCAAATGTTTGCAAACAAAGTTGATCGTGTAAATGCCGCTTTAGATTTGCGTAGGACAACAGCGAAAAGCAATGTTTTTGTTCGCAACGGCTTCATTCGTGTACATTGAAATGGTGGTTGTTGTGGCGCAGTGATCGCTCAATCATTTTTTGCATGTATGTTTATTGATCTTGTTTGCCGAAGCGCAAGCGGAGAGCAAACAACGAACCAAAGCATCATCATCGTCGTTTTTGTTGTTGTCGTTTATTGTGTGTATGCCTTTTTGTGTTTCGGATTGGTTTTGCTGCACAAATTTCTGTAATGTCACCATCAATCGAAACTTTGTGGTGTATGGATTTTTGCTGTGCGATTTGATTGATTTAAAAATTTGCAAATATTTATGCGTGGTTGATCCCAATTTAAATTCTTTACAAATATTTTTACGTGGCGAGTTCCAAGTAAAATTATTTTTTTACACATATTTTCACATGGTTGATAGCAATTTTGAAGAACATGGGAAAACTACGAAAAAAAATGAATCGATATTCCTATTGACTTCCAAATTAGTGAAAACACTTGAAATCAAAAATAACACTGCACAACACAAAAAAAATAACAAGGTTCTGACAACGGATTCTGGTAGAGGGGACCAAAAAAAAATATACGTGTATCGGCGTTTTGAAAGTTTACGTCTGCATTTTTTTAGGGGGGTCAAAGTTTTCCCCCTTTTGCACATTCTTATGGTGAATCGGCATACGAAAACCGTGTAACCTTACATGTTAGGTATATGATGGGTTCAGCAATTTGATGTAAAATACTACGAAGAATATTTTTGTGGAGCATTTTAACCCTGTAGCTACTATTTTTATGGGTGAATTTTGCCCTTTTTTTCTAATGCCAAAAATGTCCTGTAAAACAGGACTTTTTAAGGAAAAATGTACCACGAAAATATTCGCCATAAAATTCTACTATAGGTCTCTGAATACATCAAAGCTCAGAAATCAATTTCAACGCCAGAATTAAGCCAAAACTGAAAATGTGTTTAAGTGTTTATTTCGTACTTATTCAAAATTTCTAAGAAATTTGACGGCTACGCATAATGTTACAGAATTTGAAACACAAACTATTACAGAAACAATTCAATGTAATGAGACTTTAGATATTATAAAACCTTACCAGAATTTAATGGACAGGGATATGTAAGCTGGAGAGAAGCAGCTAGGAATACAATGTCATTATACGCTCAAGGCAGTAGGAAATATTTTGCTGCTTTAACTATCCTGAGAAATAAGATTACACAAGAAGCCAATGATACTTTAACAAATCATGGCACAGTCCTTAATTTCGACGCGATCATCAGCCTTCTAGACTTTACCTATGCAGATAAACGTCCTCTGCATATATTAGAACAGGAATTGAATTTAATTAGACAAACAAATTTGAACTTAGTGGATTATTACAACAAAGTGAATTCACAATTGACACTAATGATTAATAAGACGATAATGACGTACGTACGTAATAAAAGACATCGTTCAGATGCACTTAGGGTTTTTATAACAGGATTAAATCATCCTTTGAACAATATTTTAATGTCCCTTAACCCAAAAGATCTGCCAAACGCGCTAGCTAAAGCACAGGAAATGGAGTCTAACCAGAATCCAATTTGCCAATGAATTCAGTCAAGTTAGAAGACAAGTGAATAATAATAGAAATTTTAATTACAATAACAGGGATTTCCCTAGGCAAACTAATTATAATCAACATTCAAATAATTTACGTTTTAATCAACGCCCCATTCAGCAAAACAACTTATAGAAATTTTGGATGGCAAAATCAATCTAAGCCAGTGCCGATGGAGGTAGATAGTTCAGCCCAATTTAGACAACAATCTAACCCTCAACCTAGACAGAATACCTTTAGACCATCCCCCAATCAAATAATAATACACAAGAGCGAATGCCAAAAAGAAGTTTCGAATCAGTTAATAGTCATCAACCCCAACTGAAGCAACAAAGAATTAATAATATACAGGAGAATGCTTTTTTAGACGAAGCAACCCCGTACCTTACATATTCAGACAATTACGGGGAACAAACAGAAAATTAAAAGTTTTGATAGATACAGGAGCAACAAATTGCTACTGTAAACCAAACATTTTACCTAATAGGCAGCAATTAGAAATTGCAAAACGCGTAAAAACGATAAATGGCTATACAACGATTACCCATTGTTATAATGCACATATTTTTAATCATTTAACACGATTTTATGAAATTCAAAATTTACAAAGTGATATGTTAATAGTGAAACGATGAGGCACTCTGTGTTGTGCTATGCATGAATGCATAGCATACTTTTAGGTATGCACTTCAGAGTACGGCAAACTTGCTATAATTCGCTTGCTATAATATGGCGAGGATGGTTCGCGAAAGGTGATGAGCTGTGCTAGAACAATCGAGATAGAGATTACAACTAGAATGTGCAAGAAACTTCGGCGCGATAAGAAAACCAGTATAAAAGCAGCAGTGTGCAGCGCAGAGAGTGGAGTCTTAGTTGAGCAAGCAAAGTAGAAACACGTGTAGATACAAGCAAAGTGTAAATCTGTAAATAAAATGATTGTTGGTTTTTGACGGCGTTTGCGCTGAATAATTGAAGTTGTTTTATTTTCAAGCCCAATCAGATATGAACTAGTGATTTTGGTAACAATAGGAATGAATTTACTAAGCAAAGCAAAACTACAATTGCATTTTGAAGATAATACACTCTTAACTAATAATCATAAGGAAAAATTTTATACACTCGACGAAAGTGAATTAGGACAAATAAATAACTTAAAGTATGATAATGAGGATAAAATAGAAAAAATAAAAAATATAATTTTAAATGAACATGGAAAAATAGATACGTCTCTACCCTTCAGAACGGATGTAAACGCGGAAATTAGAACGATTACAGACAGTCCCATTTGGAGTAAGCAATATCCTTACCCACTATCAGCTAACGAATTTGTTAATAAAGAAATAAAGAAAATGTTAGAAGGAAATATTATAAGAGAAAGCAAAAGTCCCTATAATTCGCCGATATGGGTAGTTCCCAAGAAAGGTACCAATGAAGATGGCACACAAAAAATGAGAATGGTTATATTACAAAAAATTGAACGAAAAAACTATAGCAGATAAATATCCTATCCCTGATTGCAATGTAATACTTTCAAATTTAGGAAAAGCAAAAGTCTTTTCTACAATCGATTTAGAATCGGGTTTCCATCAAATATTGATGAAACCAGAAGATATTGAAAAAACGGCATTCTCGGTAAACAACGGCAAATACGAATATGTCCGCATGCCTTTTGGTTTAAAGAATGCACCCTCAATATTCCAAAGGGCTATGGACAATATTCTTCGCCAATACGTGGGAAAATTTTGTCATGTCTATATAGACGATATCATAGTTTACTCTAGCAACGCTGATGAGCACTATGAACATTTAATCAAAATAATAAATACATTGCAAGATGCACATATGAAAATATCACTTGAGAAATCAGAATTTTTCAAGTCAAATGTAGAATTTCTAGGCTACCAAATAGCCCATAATGTCATTAAAACAGATAAAAAGAAAATTGAAACAAAAAATTACCCTGTACCAAATAACTAAGTCAACTAAAAAGTTTCTTAGGAATGACAGGTTATTATAGGAAGTTTGTGCACAAGTATGCACATATAACGAAGCCGTTAACAAAATATTTAGCTGGAGAAAACGGAAGAATTTCGCAAAATCAATCAAAAAAAGTCATAATTGAATTAGAATTAAACGCAGTAGAAAAACTAAAAAATGAATTAATTCAACAAGTAGAATTAACACAACCAAATTTTAATAAAAAATTTATTCTAACAACAGATGCGTCAAATGAAGCCATAGGAGCAGTGCTCTCGCAGGATAATAAGCCCATTACGTTTATTTCCAAAACCCTAAATAAAACAGAACAAAATTACGCAGTTAACGAAAAAGAATTATACGCGATAGTATGGGCCTTGAAAAATCTTAGAAATAACCTGTATGGAGTAGCAGATTTAGAAATACACACAGACCATCAACCTTTAGCTTGTATCAGCTAGAAATCCCAACGCCAAGATGAAAAAATGGCATGCACTAATAGAAGAATATGCACCTAAAATTATATATAAACCAGGAAATACATATCACGTAGCAGATGCCCTTTCTAGACAGCTTTTAAACAATAATAATTTAGAAAAAGAAAACGATGATTTAACAGAAACTGCACATTCAGTAGAAAGCTTAGATATTTTTCACATTAAAACAATCAATAAACCTCTAAATTCATTTCCACAACAAATAGTATTAAACAAGGATAATACTAATGAACATTTTAGAACAAAAAGTTTTAATTCATTTAGACATCATATCAAATATAAAGATTTAAACTTTTTAAAAGAAATAGTAACAGAACGATGAAATAAAAATCGACTAACGGGAATAAATTGTAATCTAGAAGATCTATATGAAGTAAAACAAATATTAAGGAATAGAATACTAAAGAAAATTTTCCACACAGACATAGTAGCGATGGATGTAATCAACGAAGAAGACCAAGAGAAAATTATTAAACAAACCCACACTAGAGCACATAGAAATTATAAGGAAAATGAAAAAACAATTTAAACCATTTATTAGAAACTGCACTCAATTATATGAGTGTTAATTATAATTAAATGACACTCATACGCCACGTTGCGCTGCGCTCAAAAATGCACATATCGCAATTACACAGTTTAAATGTATTTTTTTTGGATTGGTGTCTTAAGCAAATTTGTTGGTCGTTAAAATATCTACAAACTTGCCGAAGACAGTAAAGCGATATTCGAAACGATTTAGGACCTACTTAAGCGACAAACTTGACGAACATTACCAAACTTCAAAGTCGGATTTCTCATAAACTAGAGCCAATCTTACCAAACGGCTGGTGGATCTCAACTCAGTATACCTATAGGAAACTCACCCAGTAGGTCCCCCCCCATGTCTAAATTTTGGACTTGCAGAGTGTAATCAAACAGTACATTCAGTAACAGATAAAAAACCTTTCGAATTCCTTTATAATAAAATCAAACATAACGGTAAATCGTTACAAACTTAAACATGCACAAACAATGACACTAACTAGCAGAAATAGAAATAGAGAAACACGGACGTTTAATGAAAATGAAATAATATTTGAAAAAGATAACCAATATCAAAATAAGCTAAAGCCTAGATATAAAAAACAAGTAGTCAAAGCAGATTTAGGAAATAAGATAATGATCCAAAATAGAAACAGAATAATACATAAAGATAACATCAAATCTTAAATTCTTTTAGGTTCACAATGTTGCACCTCGTCATAATT
The DNA here is from genome assembly GCA_964056695.1 of Melieria picta. NCBI lineage: Eukaryota > Metazoa > Arthropoda > Insecta > Diptera > Ulidiidae > Melieria > Melieria picta. The sequence goes on from OZ057400.1 coordinate 69,281,695, forward strand.
TGTACGGCGATCCCTTTGATCACAGCCCAGATAGAAATCATAGACCTTAATCACGGAAACGGATATTCACTCCAGGAATAAAATTAATTGAAAGATACGATAGAATTACCTACCTAATTAACACAACAATGTATAAAAAGCAAGTTGACGATTTAAAAGCTCTAGTACTTAAAGAAACAGAGCCTAACCCACTTTTGATAGCTAAAATAAAACATATTAGAATTCAGGTAGACATACTAACACCATACCACAGAATCCAGAAAAGAGGGTTATTTAACTTTTTGGGAACAGGGTTAAAATATCTTTACGGCACAATAGATGATGAGGATCGCGAGGAAATAGAAGAGAAATTACTAATAAAATCGGCAAACTCACACAATGCAATTGAACAGATCAACTTGCAGAGAAATATCAACGAGAAGTTTAACAATGAAATTAAAACCATCACTGCTGACCTAAACCATCATTACAAAGAATTGATTCAAAATGTGAATAAAGTTAACGCAGAATTACAAAATTTATCAAAAGAGAAGTGGGCTAATAAACTTTTAGAAAATCGAATGTACATTGAAACTATGATAATTTTCATAACGATCTGACTCGCTTGATCTCCACTTTATAAGTGCCGCTCTAATATTTTGCCAATTAAGCCGAAGCCCAAGCTCAAGCATCCAAGCTGCATACCGATGCGTTGTTGTTGGTTGGAGCGGTGTTGCTTACGCGCATTGATGACATTATAAAAGGTAAAATGTTCCGCTGTTGCTATGTGCTCTTGCCAATAATGATGATGATAACAATGAATGCAATGTATGCATGTATGTATGTATGAATGTATGTATGTTTGTAGCGCAGCATTCCAGCATAGACAGCCCAGGGGAAACTTTAAGTAGCAGCTATGTTAGCTTGTGTCAACAGAGCATCCCAGCATAACAAACCACGGAACAATATCTGGTGATGTTAGCTGCTATGTTAACTTATACAATAAATTTATAATTTATCTTTGTTTAATTCTTAGCAAAATTAATTAAAGTTGGTTGGAAGCCAGTCAAACTTCGTAACGAACTGTTGGAAGAGGATTTTTACAGACAAAGTTCACTTTTACAAATTGCCGTACTTCTTATAGCAATGGCTGTGCTAAAATTCCGTATGCTTTTCTTGACTTCGGTGCCTTGCCAAGAAAAGTGTTTAGCCACTTTGTCTGTAAAAATATAAACTTCTAGAATGCCATTCTTTATTGTATTTTATTATATTGTGTACTTACTCTGACTGAGATGAGGTCCTCACACTGGAAACGCACGACAACAAATGAGAAATTTCATTTAAAAATCAATGAACTTACAATTTTCGTTTGAATTTTGAAACCTCCAAACGCATCGCATGCCTTGATGTAAATTTTTTCAAAATTGATCAAATTACCAAATTATTATTAAAGGTTTGCAAAAAGTTTGGAAAACGTTTGCGATTTGTAAGCTTGGAAAATGTTTGCCAACTCGCTTTCAAGCAAATTGTTTCCAAATATGTTTGCCTATTAAACATTGGGAAAGTTTGGAATAAATTTGGAAAACACTTGCGCATGTAAGTTTGGAAAATGTTTATTAATTCATTGAAAATAAGTTTGGAAAACAATTTACGGTTTATAAGTTTGGAAAACGTTTGCTAATTTGCTTACAAGCAATTTGTTTCCAAACGTGTTTGTCTTATTGTTCGCTGGGTTTGGTTCGAGCAAAAATGACATGATAGCATTGGTTGTTTCTGTTTTGGTCTTGTCCGTGATCGTGGGGCTGATTAATAAGCTTGACTTCGGCGTTGGCGAAAATCACAAAATTCTCATAGACATTCTAAGTAAGCAGTCTGATGGCCTTAATATAGTACCTACATTTTAATGCGCGGAGCTTAGGCCATGACAAAATTGATTATATTAGGTATGTGTTTGAAGAATCTGCTGTGGATGTGATCTGTGTGTCTGAGACCTGGTTTCACAGTGACGTCCCAGATCTTAATTTGTCGCTAAATGGGTATAATTTATCAAGGCATGATCGCGTGCATAGGAATGGGGGCGGAGTTGCGATATATTGTAAAGAAAACCTTAAACTTGGACTGGTTGCTAAATCTCTTAACACTGACACTGAATTTATTCTTGCTGAAGTATCTGATGGTGCAGCAAAAGTTTTAATTGTATGCGTGTACAATGCTCACAAATGTTTCTCCTTGGATTCTCTTTTTGATTAGTTGACTGAGTTGGTAGTTGAGTATGAATATGTTTTAATTTGTGGTGATTTCAATGTCAATCTATTATCCAGTAACCCAAGTAGAAGTAAACTTGTTGACCAGCTAGAAGCTTTAGGACTTTGTGTGCTTAATACAAATATACCAACTAGGTATGCAAATAATGCTTTACCCAGGATGCTTGACTACTTTATTACCCCCGACCCATCGCAAGTTTTGAAGTTTGACCAAATGTCGTTCATTTCTGATAATGACTTAATACAGTACATTCCGTTTAGCTGCCTATTCGCTTAGTTGCATTTTCTGCTTAGCTGCATTATTTGGCCAAAATACTACTTTGTAAACCGAATTTTCTTTGAAAATTTCACATTTAGCTGCATTTCACATAGCTGCACTATTCCGTTTAACAGCCCTGTTTTTGAGCAAGTTTTCTTTGATTTGTATGAAAAATACTTCGTTTAGCAGCACTTGAAAATTTCGAAAAGTTTTTTTGGAAAATAGTATCGAAACAAATTTCCACATTTTCGAAATGGAGGCAATAGTTGTGAAATTGTCAAAAAAGAAATATTCGCAGGGTGAAATTACCGATTATTTTACATAAAAGCATATCACTAAGAATATGTATTGTTACGAATGCTAGTTCTAGTGGGCTAGTTCGTATCTCTGGATTGCGTAATTTGAAAATAAAACACTTTAATTATCCAAACGCAGTCAATAAAAACCAACGATCACTTTATTACACAAATTTTACACTTTACTGTCTGTACACTTAACTATTTACTCCGTGTGGCATCTTCACTTGTCTAAACCAAGACTGATTCGCTGCGCCGTACCCGGCTGCCTTTTATACCTGTCCGGTTATCGCGCAGATCGTTCTCGCACATTCCAGAGTGGACTAAAGGTTTCCATGATGATCGCGATCATCATTGCCAGGTTGGACTAAAAGTTTCCATCATTGCCAGGTTGGACTAAAAGTTTCCATCATTGCCAGGTTGGACTAAAAGTTTCCATCATTGCCAGGTTGGACTAAAAGTTTCCCTTATTATCGCGCCGTCGTTGCCAGATTGAACTATAGCACGGCGCGTAGCGCCAGGGTTGCTTTGCACAGCGTCAGACTGTCTTATCGTAACAGTATATAAATATTTTCATTATATCCAGTGTATACATACATATTAGGTATGCATAAGCATCTATAAGATAGCGGTTAATTTGCCAATAAAAATTTGTTCAGTCTTACACTGATGTAATCTTTTCAAGAATTCAATAGATTCGTTCATGCAAAATTTTGATATATATAATATATCAATATTGATATAATATATATATATATAATATATATTTTGATATTTTTATATAGGTGCGCCAAGGATCTACTTTAAAAAAAATTTTGCTGTTTCCAAAAACTTTTCTAGATATTCCGCTTAGCTGCATTTTTCGCTTAAGTGCCCCAAATCATTTGCATCGAAGGTGAATGCAGCTAAACGGAATGTACTGTATTCTGTACTTTAGATGTTGTGATGAATCGTTCTGATCCTAGTGTTGCTTCTGTGTACCGGGACTTTAAATTGTTGAATGTCAGTTCTTTGATTTCTTATTTGTGTAGTGTAAATTGGAACAAATGTTGGTTTCTTGACACTGTTGATAAAAAACTTGATTTCATTAATTACAATTTGTCTATGCTGTTTAATATACATGTTCCTCTTCGTACCTTCCATGCTGTGAATAGTTCATGTCCCTGGTTCAACACAAGAGTTCGCTCAGCTATTAAAAAACGCAATAAGTTGTACACAAAGTGGCGAAAAACTAGGTCTGATGTCTTATGGTCTGACTACAAAGCTGCCCCCAACGCTGCAACGACTATCATTAGACAAGCTAAGCGTTGGTACTTCAATTCCAAGCTGGATCCTTCTCTTCCATCTAGGAAACTGTGGCGAAATCTAAAAAATCTAAAGGTTCATGGCAAGGAAAACTCTGGGTGTGAGTTGGATCCTACTGTGTTAAATGATTTCTTGATTAGTGTCAGTAATAAAGCAAGTTCTACTGTTTTGCCACAACATTTGCCTTCCTGTGATCGTGTTAAAGGGAAATTCCAATTCGTGACTGTTTGTGATGCTGATGTGTTAAAATCTATAATGGATATTAAATCAAATGCGGTGGGTGAGGATGGAATCTCCTTAAAATTTGTTAAGCCTATTGTACAGTTTATAATTGGCTCACTTACCCACATAATAAATCATTGCTTCACAAGTTCTAGCTTCCCGTCTGTGTGGAAAAAAGCGGTCCTGCCGGTTGCAAAAAAGTCAAATGCCTCCTGTCCAGAGACCGGCAATGAGTACTAATAAAATTAGTATACTTAAGTCATGAGCCATAACAATTGGTGCAAGTGAATACTCAAACCAATTCAACAAAATACTATTACTCATTTGCACCAAATCATCAAAACACTCAAAATTCTCTTACACGAATATGTACCGGTATTTTGTGTGTCTATTGGTTACTGACTCATAATCCGATTTGACTCACTTGTTCGTGTGATGAGTTGAGTAATAGTTCGTGTTGTGCTTCGCGCTTTTTGCTAAACAGTAATTTTTTGCTTTTGGACGCGTATCTGGTTCCTGCTGTGCATTGATGCTGACAATATTCTTTTCTTAAATTCTATTTTCAACAAAAAAATTAAAATAAGTTTTGTTCATCTTTATAGTTTTTTAGTTATTTAACTTAGAATGAGTATTATTTGTACGCGTATATTTTTTCTTAAGTATAATTTTAATACTTATGAATTCTTTTAATTTAATTATATTTAAAAAGCATGGATTTGATCTCATTTTGTTATTTACAAATAAAAACTAACAAAAAGTTCATTTAATTGCTTTGCATTTATTGACCTGCGTTTTGGTTTTCCGCTTTTTGTTGCAATATTCTCAATTTCAACTAAGGAGAAAGCGAAACTGAAAATTACTCCAATGACTTAAGTCATTCCATTGAACCATTGGTGTTTCTTGGTGTTGTGAGTGATTACGGTATAACACAATGAACCTATTCACTCATTGACAGATCTGAGCACGCAGCGTTTCATATCAGCAAAGAACTTATTCATTGTTCACACACAAAATATGTGTGCATGCGTAAACGAGTATGCGTGGATATGAGTCGGATGTTTTTCTTTGACTCAAATCCACTAATACTCTTTCTTGTGTTATTCAACCAATGACTTGAAAAAGAGAATAATTGCAGTTCTCTGCTCCTGTCCTGGTGACTACAGGCCTATTAGTAGACTGCCTAAGCATTCTCTAAGGTGTGCGAAAATTTGATGGCGATGCAAATATCTCCCCTCTACAATCTGGCTTTCGACCTAGACACAGCTGCTCCACTGCCACGGTAAAGATACTTGACGACATTAGAATTAAGTTTAATAATGATCACTTAACAATTCTTTGCTTGCTTGATTTCTCTAAAGCTTTTGACTCGGTAGACCATAACCTCTTATGTGCAAAACTAGTACGCTTCTTTGGTTTCAATGATAGCTCGACGAAGCTTATAGCAAGCTATCTTGAGGGACGGACGCAAAAAGTTATGACCAACAATTCAATGTCTCAGTCCCGACTGGTATGTTCTGGTGTTCCTCAAGGATCTGTCCTTGGTCCACTTCTGTTTAGTCTTTTTGTTAATGATGTATTTTCTGTGTTTTTTTTTTTTACGGAGGAGGCTGAAAATCTTCGAAAGATACAGCCGGACCCGAGTTCGACTGTATGCCGGATTCTTACCGACTAAAACCCACCCCCTCTCTCCTACCCGTAGCCCTGGCGGAACTGCCGATCAGCATTGCGTCGCCGGGCGGGTTTTGGCCTTAGTGCGGCGCTACACTGATGCTGGTTTCCTGTGCCCTTCGTGCGCGTTCTTGGCGTCGTTGCTCCGTCATCACAACGGCTGCGAAATTGCAGACCGCGACCCAGTTGTCGGCATCGTCGAGCATATGCTGGACGATAGTGTTCGCCCTAACGGGGTGGTCCATTTCAGCCTCTAGCTGCTCCCTCTCAAGGTTGTAGCGGGGGCACGTAAACATGACGTGCTCGGCGTCCTCGTCCTCGCCAAAACACTCCGAACAACACGGGCTGTCTTCATGGCCGAAACGGTGCAAATAGGCTCTAAAGCAGCCGTGACCTGTCAGCATCTGCGTTAGGTAGTGTGTGACCTCGCCGTACTTCCGGTTGGTATACATACATTCATATATAGTACATATGTATTAGAGGTTTACGCCGATTGCTTTTGCTTCAGCGGCGGCGTAGGGGCCAGAGAGAACCGGCGGCGGCGGCTAAGCCGGTTAATTTGGCGGCGGCGGCGGCGGCTGAGCCGGTTAATCTGGCGGCGGCGGCGGCGGGGAGGACGGTGTATCCAGTTATTAAATGAAATTTTTCTATTTCAATTTATTTTAAAAACTAGCTGTACCCGGCGGCTTCACTCACGTCGATTTCATAATAATTTTTTTTTTAATATCTGATAACTATTTGTATAACGGCCTTAAACAATTAAGTTAGATTTATTATGTTCAATGTTTTCATGCCGATTGTCCCAGTAACAAATTTAAATGCTGTCCGAGTAATAATTCCGAAGCTATTCCATATTATACCCAGACCATTCCCCTTGTCGACGGGCACGACTAAATCGTATTTTTGTGCCAAATGGCAGTGATGTGAACGTTATAGTTCCAAAGTTACATAGCAATTTAGGGTTGCCAAAAAATGCCACGCCCCTTGTCCAACGCCCATATAATTTTATCAGTGGAACAACAGATCTATAGGGCGATGGTATACCCAATTTTAAGGGTGGTGCAACGCCCCCTTGTCCAATACCTACACTATTCTTTCAGTCGCTGAGCGCATCTAAATCGTAAGCTCGTACCAAGTTTCATTGATATGTGACTTATAGTTCCAAAGTTATGCGGAAAATTTAAGTCGAAAAATGAGTGAAAAATAAGTGCCACGCCCCTTGTCCAACGGCCTTCAAATCGAAACTTTGTTTTACTTTAAAGCCTTCTCTGATTCAAGACAAACAAAACCCCAAAAAGAATTATTACAATCGGCCAACCGGTTTCTGAGTTTTTTCTAACGCACATCACTTCATTTTTATTTATATAGATAGATTTATATATTAATACATTAAAAATATTAATTAAATAAAATTAAATAAAATATTTTACAAATAAATTAAAAAATAAAATTAATTAAATTAAATTAAAAAATCTTAATTCTTTTTTAGGTTGTACAAGAATTTATATGACGCCGAACGCCGCCGCCGCCGCGCCGGTTTTTACCTAATTCGGCGGCGGCGTGTCAGAAAAAGCAAAAATCGGCGGCGGCGGCGGCGTGGCTCGGCGGCGTAAATGTCTAATATGTATGTATGTATACAGAAAAAGCTTACAAAAACCTTTAATATTTAAACATAAACTTAACAAAACAAGTAAGCATAAAAACATAAGTACGAAAACATTTAAAAAATACTTAATTCATTTACATATATGTCTTTTTCAAAGACTATTTGCTTTTAAATAAATATTTGTCATTGATTTTTGCTACTTTAATCAGAATTGTATTACATTTAATGAGATCATAAAATTAATAATAATGGCGCATAATCATAGTCCCGCATAAAAACCGGCTTTAGTTAAAAGAAAAAAAAGATATAGTCGACTTTAATTTCGCAGTTACCATAGTCAGTTTAGAACATGCTTCTACGTAGCAGCGACTTTTAAAAAACTAGCGATGGGGAGTTCGAAATGAGAATTTACTTTCGGAATTTCGCCAATACCGATTTATTTTGTAATCAATTATTTTGCAATATTTTTTTTCCTGACCACTAATAAGTAATTCAAAATGGATGTCTACGGTCGACTACTTATGAAAAGCAGACGGCAGCGTAAAAAATGCGATTGCACAATTTTCCGAGGATTTATCTGCCCATCCCTGATATAAACAAAACATAAAAAACAGCTGATTGATTTGAAAGTTTTTGCTTACTTTACGGGGCAAAAGGAACAATTGTATTCAAGTTTGGAGTAAGTTACCAATATCATTTTAATAAACATTTCTTCCAAGGGATCTCAAAGTGTAGAGGACTTGTATATTTATCGGTACCGGAAGGCCTCTATTGCTGCTTGGTTCTTGAATGTTCAAGTCATCAATAACAAATTGAGCAGCGACTTCATCGAACTCGAAGGGTCGATACGGTTTTTATATATTTTTCGCCATCTCAGCACACTGTCGTCGTTCAAAATATTAATTTTTTTTTAATTTCTTCAAAACGAAACATTTCACTTCGTTTTCTTCCCGTTTTACACAAAAACATTCACGACGAACTGAGAATTTTATAAAAGTGACATTTCTTCTCATTTTGACTCATTCCTAACTGGTTTACCAACAGCTTTTGCTTGTTTTAAAGTTAGAGTATACTTTAACTCGACTATGATTGACTTAAAGCCTACTTTATTTAAAAGTATACTTTATTGATCTTAAAGTGTACTTTATTTCGACTAGATTATGCGCCAATGAAATAAAAAAATTTAAGTTCTTAGAAAAAAATGAATTTCAACAACTGAGATTAGTGCTAAACGAGATGTGATTCGCACGAAAATATCGATTTTTATGGAAATCATTATCAATTAGTTAAGGCTGCTTTTACACGAAACATTGTTAGATTCAATTCAGATTATTATGTTACACTTCGTGTTTGTTAGCAAAGGAAATAGTAAAATCGACATGTTTCGTTTCCGTGGAGGACATTTTACCCTATTTGGAGGACGGAGGACATTTGAGTAATTTGGAGGACTGTCCTCCACAATGGAGGACGGATGGCAAGCCTAGTCGCAACTCTCGCTAGTAACAGCCTCGTCGATTGCTTGGGGCCGCCGATGCTCGGCATGAGCCTCGCCAGCGCGGCCACTGCCTTCGCTGCTCGCTCGCCTGCGTACTGTATGTGCTGCTTGAAGCACAGCCTGGCATCCAATATGACGCCCAGGTACCTGATTTCCGGTTTCGACGCTCAGTATGTAAATGTCCATGCTTATGCAGATGATATACAAATGTATCTGTCTAGTCGTATTGGTCTCGTTGAGGATTTATGTTTCAAAATGAACAGTGATTTGTCTGCAATTTCTGTGTGGGCAGCTGCCAATCACTTGTGTTTAAATGCGTCTAAGTCCTACGTCTTACCGATTTGTCATAGTGCAATACACGTTGACAACATCCCTAAGTTGTATTTAGGCTCAAGTGTGCTTACTTTTACGGACAAAATTAAGAACTTAGGATTTATTGTTAACTCCAACTTAAGTTGCTGTGACCATATTAATGGGGTCGTGAGGAAGGTATATGCTACGCTGCGTACATTGAGATTTTCAGCTCCATCCACACCGTTAGAAACCAGGCGCAAATTAGTTATACAACTAATTGTGCCCCTTATTGCCTACTCTAAAGTGGTGTACAGTAAGCTTGACTCTAAATCATTACATAAAATTAATGTAGCTTTTAATAATGCTACATGATATGTATACGGGCTTAAAAGATATGAGCATATTTCTCCCTGGCAGAATAAAGTACTTGGGTGTACTATGGAAAATTACCTCCTTGCCAAAAATTGTATCTTCGTCTACAGACTTTTAGAATGGAAAACTCCTCTTTATTTATACAAGAAGCTCATATCTTCTAAGTCCCGGAGACATTACAATTGAATTGTCCCAAAGTATAATTTTTTAGCAACATCTCGACTTTTTTGCGTCAACGCCGTCAGAGTCTGGAACTCAGTCCCTGAAGTTACAAGGGCTGGGCTAGGCAGAAGCAACTATATATAATAAACTTTATGAGTATTTTAGAGCACTCTGATTGCAGACTGCTAAAGGATGCTCTAGTGATGATTGCAAGGCGCACCTCTTCTTCTTCTTTATTCCCATTTAACCGCTACTTTTCCTCCTTCATTACTTTCCTATCTTTTTTCTCCTTTATATTCCAAGATTCTATTTTCTATTATCTGTAATAATATTTATGTTATGTATATTAACCAACTTTGTTATCATTTAATGTAATTTTGTAATTGATAGTTTTAAGTTTATTATTTAATTTAATTTTGTTATTGATAGTTTTAAGTTTAATTGGAGAAATTTAATCCAGATTGAAGTGCAATTAAAAAACTTAGTTCTTACTGCACCTCATGTTATTAATATTCCAAATAAATAAAACTAGGGGCCAAATGTAGTAAAACTACGTTTTTAGTTTTTCTCTCTGATGTAAGAATTTTTTTAAAGGACTTTGAAATTTCAAGGACTCATGGTTTTCAAGGAATTAAAAAAATTATTTTAAAAATTGAGCGCATTGTAGAATAACAAAATATCAAATGAAAGAGAAAAATCCTTAGAATCTTAGAAAATTTAATGTTTGAATGAAGAGGTATTGAAAATGTCCTTTTAAAACTTCATCCTTAAATATCCTTGCAAATTTCCAAAAGTTTTTTTTGAAAAAATATATCTTAAGGACTTATATGTACACTACTACATCCTTGAATTTCGTCCTTCTAACTTTATTAATTTAAGATATAAAAAATTTAATACTTCTCATAATAGCTTAATAATGGATTTTTTCGAGAAAAAATCAGGTTTTAAAAAATTTTTGTAAAAAAAAAAATTGTCGCTTATAACTCATTGTTGGCACATATTACATACCTAATGTTATACATCAATCGAAAGAAAATACCTTTCATATGACACCTATATCGTTAGAATCGGTTGATAATTTCTTGAGAAATTCGAATATATAACTGGGACTTTGGGGGCGGACCACGCCCTCTGTGAATGTTTCCGCAGCAAAATTTTAAGTTTGTTAGACTAAGAAAATACCCCTCTTTGCAATAAAAGGAAAAAATAATTTTTTTAAGAGGGTGTGGTATTCTGCATTTAAGCCCATCTTTTTACTGAATAATAATAATTGACTGGCACGACAGCCCGCTTACGCGAGACTAAGGCCTAGCTTCCCGCAACCACCCGTGTTGTGCGTGTGAATTTGTACGCGGGTGGAAAGGACCTACAGTTTTCTGACGGTTCCGAACGGTTGGGAGCTCTTTCATAAGCAATTTTTACTCTCAGAGGTTTTTTACCGGGCTACAATAATTCGCTGTTTTTCGATCTGCCTTAACATGCCGGAATATGGCGCATTTTCCTTAGTATTAAATTAAAATTTTTTTCGATATACGATTTTGAATAAAAAACAAAAAAATACCGTTTGGCCGCAAAACATCCTCAAACAGTTTTCAACTCATGCTTACTCTAGCACTAAGCGGACTCAGCTCAGATGCATTCCTCTACGTTGAAGACATAATTCTATTCGGATGCTCATTGAAGCACCACAACTAAAATCCATTTAAAGTTTTCGACCGACTACAAAAATAAAACCAAAAACTAAACGCAAGCAAATGCACAGACAAAGTCATCAGAACAGACCCAAAAATTTGCGAAGCAATACTAATATATCCCGCACCAACAAATGCTGATGAAATACAACGATTTGTTGCATTCTGCAACTACTACAAGCGATTCATACCGAAATTCGCATCAATAGTGAAATGTTTAAACTCTCTCCTCAAAAAAAGGACACCTTTCATTTGGTCAGATGAGTGCAAAACAGCTTTCGAAACACTGAAAAAGGTGCTTTCTATACACCAATGCTACAATATCCAGATTTTAACAAACCCTCCATATTAACAACAGACGCTTCCGACTTTGCCCTAGGCGCATTACTGTCCCAAGGAGAAATTAGACATGACCTACCTATTTCCTACACAAGCAAATCACTACAGAAGCATGACATCAATAAAGCAACTATAGAAAAAGAGCAAAAGCAATACATTGGGGAAAAAATTACTTCAGACCATACCTATACGGCAGAAAATTTATCGTAGTCACCGATCAAAGACCACTAGTATCTCTGTTCTCACACAAAAATCCAACATTGAAAATGACAAGAATCAGATTAGATCTACCGGATTATGACTTTGAGATTGTATACAAACACGGAAAAATCAACACGAAATTAGATGCCCTATCACGCATCAAAATGGACAGTGACACACTAAAAGCAATGTCGCGTAATAAAGTACACTTTAAGATCAATAAAGTGTACTTTTAAATAAAGAAGGCTTTAAGTCAATCATAGTCGAGTTAGAGCATAATTTAACGCTTAAAGTATGCCCTAACCACAGATAACTCATCACGTAGATGTCCACTCTCATACGACGAAAACGGCACCAAAATTTCAAGCTCTGAATTACAGCTTTTTTCTGCAAAGCTAATTTACGCACTCAGCTGCATGTGCTAGTTAACACGGGTATGTGATCCACACACGTTCCCACCAAAACGCTGACGGCGCGTCATTCCACGCTACGAGTGAACACCAGAACGTTCACACCAAAACGCTGACGCTGCGTCATTACCCGCACACCGGTACGTTCCCACCAAAAACGCTGACGCTGTGCAAACAACGACAGCGTAATAGGAGTCGGCTTGCTGCGTCCAGCCGTAAATTTGGCATTGTGGCCTGGCTGGGCCGCAGCCTTAGCTTTAAGTTTTAGTTCGTAAGTAACTGAGAAAAAAAGCGGTGCATAGCACCCTAGAAATTCGCTTAATAAAGAAGTGCATAGCACTTATAAAATAAATACCCTGATCTTTAACTGGCGCCCAACGAAAAAAGGAAAGTGCAAAAACTTCCACGTGTGGAAAAGGTACAAAAAGTTTCGCATGGACAAAAAATTATAACAAACAAAAGCAAATGCGTAAAGCATAACAGAGAGAACTGTAAACCATAAAATAAAGTTACAAAAAATCCGAAAAACCAGAAAAACAAAAGTGAAGGACTGCAGCGTGGGACCACTAATTTAAGCAGTTATTAATTTAAGCAGCGAAATAATGATATTGATGGAAGTGCAAATTCAGAATCAATTAAACATTCGCGTGCAAAAAGCAGCTAAATTCGTTGATAACATCAATTGCTGATCAGTTGGAAGGCGTACAACAAAAAAGAGCAAACTTACATTAAATAAAAAAAAAGAAAAAAAACAATTTTGCACAGTGAAAATTTCCTCCAAAAAGAAAGCAGCCCAAATCAACTGACGTACAGCAGCAGCCTTCGCATCAAAATGATACTTATAATTGTGTAAGTTAAGACTCGTCATAGATGTTTGGAAATTAAGAAGTAAACGATATTGTAATAGAAAATAAGGGTAATAAAATTTTATTTAACCAACTAATTAAGAATTATATAAATTTTACCTACCAAACGCTGTAAGAGAAAAAAAGGGAAAATATCAAACGATATTATAATAGGAAATAAAAGAAATTTTTTAATTCAAAAACTATTGCTGTAAAAAACAAAAAATGGACAGAAATCAGATTATTAGTCTTATTGAGGCAGCGATGGAAGTATCCACAGGCGAGCTAAGCCAGCAGATCAAAGTATTGGCTTCCACAGTCAACAGTTTACAACCGCCCCAAGTCGAATCTTATCAGCCCGTCGCTATCAGGCCAGGGGTGTCTAATAATAACACCACACTGGACCTGATAAAGTCTCTACCCGAATTCAAGGGCGAGGCAATAGCATACCCAGCATGGCGGGAGGCAGCCCATTTCGCCATGAGCTATTATCCGGAGGGCTCGGAAAATTCTTACGTAGCCATGGGCATTTTAAGAAATAAGATTTCGGGTTCAGCTAACGCCACTTTATCAGCATTCAACACTACCCTTAACTTTAAAGCAATAATAGCCCGCCTAGACCAACGCTACTCGGACAAAAGACCGCTACATGTACTCCAAAACGAACTCAGCATCCTACGCCAGGGCAAGTTGTCCCTGAACGACTACTTCGATTTGGTGGATAAACAACTAACACTTATCATAAATAAAAATATTATGAGTCATAGTAGCAACGAGTCGGTAGTGACGGCTCTAAACGATCGAGCCAGAGAGGATGCCCTACGCGTCTTTATATCGGGACTGCGTAAGCCACTTTGTGACATCCTTTTCTCTGCGAGGCCAGCAGATTTTCCTTCAGCCTTGGCCACGGCTCAAGAGCTCGAGACAAATCAACGGCGATATGATTTCGCTCAAAGATTCGCAGCGGGCGATCAAGTAAAATCGGTTCGACCCCTACAGCGCTCTTCAACACAAACATACCAACACAATAACACTCACCATCTTTTGTTTTTAAGAAACCTTTCGATAGTGATAGAATGAACCAAACCAACAACACACAAACCCCAATGGAGGTTGACCCGGGGTCATCCTTTTTTAGACGCCCAACAGCTTACGCAAGCGGTGCGGTTAGGCCACACCAGTTCCAACAGCAGCAACACCAATCTAACGACCCTTTCCCCAAACGCATGCGTGACCAATTGGAATCGTCCAAGCGTACCCCTGTGCCCCAAGCGAAAAATCAACGCATAAATTATATGCCAATACCCCAGTAATCATACACAGACGATACCAATGACTTCTATTTCGACAATGAAGACATTGATCATCGCTCTACAGACGAACCGGCCGACGCAGGAACCTTTGAGGAGATCAATTTTTTAGAATGAGATCGCTCTTGCCGTATTTTACGAAAAAAGCAAAAACCGGCACAGAGCTCAAAATTCTTATCGACACCGGCACAGCGAAAAACTATATAAAAAACCTTCCATTCCTCCAAGGAATCAAACCGATAGAAAACCTGTTCACATTGAAATCAATTAATGGCACCAACGCAATAAACCAAAGTTGCCTAATCAACGTCCTAAACCATACCGCAAAATTTTTTCTACTCCCAAGCCTCAGCACGTTCGATGGTATTGTCGGATACGATTTCTTGAGAGATATCGACGCAAAACTCGACATGAAGGAGGGATACCTATTTCACAGAAATGGCCACACAAAATTGCAATCAGGTCAATCTAATTACAATAGAGAACGAAACGATCCCGAACCACATTCAAAACCAATTCTTTGACATGATCAAGGAAAATATTAATGCCTTCGCGGACCCGGATAGGGCACTTCCTTATAATACTTCCGTAGAAGGTACCATCCGTACCACTACAACCGAACCTATATATAGCAGAAGCTACCCATACCCAATCTCTGCCGCAGAGTTTATAAATAATGAAATCAAAACTCTTCTGAGAGACGGTATAATACGAAAATCCTGCTCACCCTACAATTCGCCAGTCCATGTAGTAAACAAAAAAGGTTTGGACGAAAATGGCAAACAGAAAATGCGAATTGTGATCGATTTTAGGAAGTTAAATGATAAGACCACACCTGACCGGTATCCTATCCCCGAGGCATCCGTCATTTTGTCAAACCTAGGGAAATCGCGATATTTCTCTACTTTAGACCTAAAATCGGGTTTCCACCAAATTATAATGTCTGAAAACGATAGACAAAAGACAGCTTTTAGCGTAAACAATGGCAAATATGAGTTTTGCCGCCTACCTTTCGGCCTGAAAAATGCGCCAAGCATCTTTCAGAGAGCGATTGATGATGTCTTGCGCGAAGACATCGGGAAAAGCTGCCACATCTATATCGATGACATAATAATCTACTCTCCCGACGAACACTCACACCTCCAGGACATCGACCGAATACTGAAAAAATTAGAAAAAGCGGGAATGAGGGTGTCAGCAGAGAAATCAAAATTCTTTAAATCCGAAGTGGAGTTTTCGGGATTCGTGGTTTCACGAGACGGCATTAAGACATGTCCGGACAAGGTTAAAGACATACTAAATTATCAAACCCCACGAACTCTCCGAGCATTACGCTCGTTCCTTGGCCTCGCCGGCTATTACAGAAGATTCATCAGGGATTATGCGGCCATCGCCAAGCCTTTGACTAAACATCTGCAGGGTGAAAATGGTCATGTTGCAGCAAACAGATCAAAGAGTGTAAAAATAACACTCGATCAGGAAGCCGTACTTGCGTTCGAAAAGATAAAACGAATATTGGCATCCGAGGACGTGCTTTGTATTATCCCGATTATAACCAACACTTTGAACTAACAACAGACGCCTCGTCAGTCGCCCTGGGTGCAGTACTGTCTCAGAAGGGCAACAATGATATCCCGTACATTGTCTGCAACAGAACAGAATTACGCCACAAACGAGCGCGAGTTACTCGCAATTGTTTGGGCACTCAAGACATTACGACACTACATATACGGCATACAGGACATAAACATCTTTACGGACCATCAACCATAGACATTCGCCATCTCTGACAAGAACCCAAATACGAAAATTAAAAGATGGCGCGCCTTTATAGAGGAATTTTCGCCAAAATTCCACTACAAGCCTGGCAAAGATAACGTCGTAGCCGACGCACTTTCTAGACAATACATTCACAACCAAACAGAAACCAATACAGACGAAACTGTACATAGCGAGGCGTCACGTACAGAAACTATCAAGACAATAAAATATCCGGTAAACCAATTTAAGAACCAAATCATCCTCGCAAAATCTGACCACAGCTATAAAGGAAAAAAAATAATCTTCAAAAAATTTCTACGACATACAATTAACTTCGCAAGCGTCGAAACACTTGTTAGGTACCTGTCGGACATTATAAACCCCGACACTATTAACGCAATCCACTGTGAACTACCAACTTTGGGCGAAGTACAAGGACCCTTGACATCATCATTTCCATCAGCAAAATTTATCCATACTGAGAAATTTGTAATAGACATTACGAACGAAGACGACCAACTAGAAATAACAACAACTGAGCACAATCGCGCGCATAGATCCCTTCAGGAGAATTTTTTGCAAATAATAGATAACTATTATTTCCCAGGTATAAAGAAAAGGCTGAAATCTATCATTTCAAACTGTATAATCTGTAGGGAAAATAAATATCAGAGAAAGCCCCCAAAAACAGAAATGAAAAAGACACCCATACCAGATACCCCAGGCGAAATACTACACTTAGGCATATTAATTACAAACAAACAGTACTTTTTGACTTGTATTGACAAACTCTCCAAATTCACTATCATCACTACAATCGCTTCACGATCCGCCATAGACATTAAAATAGCACTTTTACAAATCTTGCCCAAATTCAAAAATATAAAACTACTAGTATCAGATAACGAAAAGTCTTTCCAATCTAATATAATTGGCACCGTACTAAGGGATCAGTTTTCTGCGAAGCAATTCTTCGTACCGCCCATGCACAGCAAAAGCAACGGGCAAATCGAGAGATTCCACTCCACACTGTTGGAAGTAGCTCGCTGTGTGAAGAGGCAACAAGACATAACGGACATCACAGAACTGCTTCTACTGGCAACATTCAAATACAATAACAGCATCCACTCGGTCACCGGGAAGAGACCGACCGACATAATCCATGACTATACGAACAGCGATCTGAAAGACATTAGACAAAGACTAATAACAGCTCAGGAAAGGACTATAGAACGACACAACAAATCATCTGACCATAGAACTTACCAACCCGGCGACATTGTATTCATTCGAAAAAACAAACGCATAGGGAACAAGCTCGAAAAGGTTTTTATAGAAAACACAGTTCAAAAAGACTTAGGTACGACGGTACTAATTAACAATAGAACAGTTCATAAAAGTAACCTCCGCTAAATATTTTCAGAATATTGTGTGCGTGTCAATTGACAGAGACGACGGTGATAAATTACACCCCCGCGCATTTCATCGCGATAACTCAAAATAAGGTGGCAATCTACGACTCATACGCATACATTATCCATACCACCAACCTAACAGAATACGAGGAAATAGCCCAAAATAGCGTGGACGCCTCATACCAACTGACGGACCTATCAGAAAACAAGGGCATCTTAAGGGACCAATCAGCGGAGATAAGACGCATAATTGGATCACTACAAGTGGCTAGAAGGCATGCCAGGGCAATTGATTTCCTAGGCTCCGCTCTAAAGTTCGTCGCAGGCACGCCAGATCACGAGGACTTCGAACTCTTGCTGACAAAGGAGAATGTGCTGATAGAAAACAATAACAGACAGACAAAAATCAACTCGCTAATACAGGAAAAAATTAATGACATGACAGACAGAATCAACACACTTCAACAACACACCAACCATAACCCATCAGACAGGGACGGGATTCTCTTTAACATAATAGCCAGCCGGAATAACGAAGTAATCAGCCACCTCAACACCATAGTTTTATCCGTAATTCTAGCAAAACAAAATATAATAAATCCACTTATCCAAGATAATATTGAGATTAATCATCTGATGGACGTCGAAAATGTACCACTTAGCATAAGTAGTATCCTAAGTGCGTCAAAGATTAATGTACTCCAAAACAGTAGCACTATTTACTATGTCTTAAAAATCCCCAAAATCTCAAAATTCTGTAATTATGTTAAGATCCTTCCTGTAAGCCACAACAATGTAATAATTAAGCTAGAGGTTGACGAAGCAGCAAATTGCGATGGCGTCATGATACCAGTAGCAAATTGCACCGCTACACCGACAGCAAATATCTGTGTACCCGTTGCATGCGATTGCCTGTCGCAATTATTGAACAACAACACAGCATCCTGCGCAACCGAGTCTGCACACCACCTGCCACAGATTCAGGAAGTCGCTGAAGGCGCCATAGTTCTCAACGATGTCTTCCACACAACGGTCCACGACGTCAGCACCTTTAATTTATCAGGTACCTTTTTAATTACCTTCCCTGATTCCGTCAAAATCAATGGGGCAAATTATCGCACCATAAAAAATAAGGCGTTCATTGAACCACACGCCCTAAGGACATTAGACGTCAAATATTTGAACCACGAAATCAAATTATCATTGCCATACCTCCATAAGATACATATCGATAATACAAACCACATCTCCACGTTAAAAAAAGAGCTCATATCCCAGAGAATTTACTGGTGGCTCTTGATCCTCATGGGACTAACCCTGATCATCCTGGTGGCCGGCATGATAATACTGCGAAAAAAGCAGTCGAAGGAAACCGTGCGAGATATCAGGAACGCCATAGAAGACATCAGAGGTCGAAGCAGGGACGCTCCGAATTTAAGCGAGGGAGGAGTTAACACGGGTATGTGATCCACACACGTTCCCACCAAAACGCTGACGGCGCGTCATTCCACGCTACGAGTGAACACCAGAACGTTCACACCAAAACGCTGACGCTGCGTCATTACCCGCACACCGGTACGTTCCCAACAAAAACGCTGACGCTGTGCAAACAACGACAGCGTAATAGGAGTCGGCTTGCTGCGTCCAGCCGTAAATTTGGCATTGTGGCCTGGCTGGGCCGCAGCCTTAGCTTTAAGTTTTAGTTCGTAAGTAACTGAGAAAGAAAGCGGTGCATAGCACCCTAGAAATTCGGTTAATAAAGAAGTGCATAGCACTTATAAAATAAATACCCCGATCTTTAACTTGCTCATTCAGAACTTTTGCCAGATTGAATTATTTTGAAATTTCTTGTTTGCTGATATTCTTTTCTGCAACATAATGGCTGAACCAGAAACATTTTAGAATTTGTACGCATCCAGCATACGAAAATGTCAAGAGTTAGGAGCCTGGTATTTTCGAGTGAAAGTATCTATAAATATTGCAGTTTCTTGCTAAATTAGTCAATTGCATCTTGGATCTAGTTAAGTCAACATGTCCAGCCCACAAGAACGCTGCCGCAAATTAATACTGGACATTTACTTGACTGATAAGACAAAGTCTACACTAAGCATTGCAAGAGAAAGCAAAGCGAGCGTAGCGACGGTTTATAGTAGAGCTGTGAAACTATCGATAGTCGGCACCATCGATAGTTTCGATAGGATAGTTCAAACTATCGATATATCAACGATAGTATCGAAGTTTATACGGATCTATTAAAATGTATACTGGCCAGTACCTATACATCTCTTTTAATAAAAATTATTCATAAAATCAAAGACGATACATTTTATTCACAAATTGTATATATTTTTAATCATAAAAAATATTTATAATATACATTTTAGTTGTAAAATTAAAATTGAAATTATTTTATTTGAACTAATTCATACATGTTATGTATTTAAAATACAAAAATTACTTAAAATTTTTAAAAACGTGCAAAAATTTAATGAGCATGTTTAATTTTATTTTGTAACTGTTACTTACCATTGAACATTTCCAAGTATTACTCCATTTCTGAAGAACCATCAACACCAACACAACAAATACCAACAACAAAATATCAACAAATAACGTTTTATTACGAAAAAAACAAAAATTTATTTTACTTACTCGACTCTACAATTTCGTCAGCAAATTAGTGAAGAGCAAGCCGCACACAAATAGATAGTCGATAGTCTCACTATCTATCGATAGTAAATAAAAAATGAAACTATCGATAGTTTCACAGCTCCAGTTTATAGTTAATGTTATAAACAACTACAACGCGGGAAACTCCATCTACAGAACCGAAGGATCAGGCAGAAAAAAGGGTCTAAGTAACCCAGAATGGCTGAAAAAGGTTGTTAGCACAAATTGGAATAACCCCACGAGGTCGACTCGAGATGTTGCAGCTGCAGCAGGCCCATCGCAATTAACTGTGATGCGATATAAGCGAAGTCAAGGATTAAGGACCTACAAACGGAAAGTGCCTGACCGGTCGGAAGCAAAAAAAAAAAAGCGAACACGCGGGCTCGAAAACTGTATGACAATTACGTAACCAAGCTCGATTGCGTCATTCTCGTTGATGGAACCTACTGTAAGGCGGACTTCAAGCAGTTGTCGGGGAATGCCTATTTCACTACAAAGAATAAGGATGGAACACACTGAAAATATACTCCGAACTGAAATACACCAAATTTCGACAACGCTCCATGATTTGGTAAGCTATTTGCACCTGCGGTCTACGGAGCAAGGCGTTCATTAGGACAGAAACAATTAAGTCTAGAACTTATATAGAAGAATGACTGCAAAAACGCCTTCTACCATTTATTGAACAGCACAAAGGAAGAGTTTTGTTTTGGCCAGACCTAACAACAAGCCACTACTCCAGGTCAACTATGGAATGGTGTGAAGAAAATTGTGTCACGGTGGTCCCAAAAGAGCTAAATCCTCCCAACTGCCCAGAACTTCGGCCTATTGAAAGATATTGGGCTATAATGAAACAAACCCTAAGAAAAACAGAAAAGGGTGCAAAAATGATGTACAGTTCCGAAATCGATGGACGCAAGCCTGTGGCACCGAACGTACTGTCCAGTCTCTAACTAAGAACTTTAAGAAAAATATTAAAAAAGTTTGCAACCGCTAATTATAATTTATTAAATTTTTTGTGAATTAGAGTTTAAGAAATGTACAATAAACTGCAGTTTATCTTATTCAAATTAGACTATTACTTTTTTTTAAGGTGTCCTTAAAAATTCAAAATTTTTTCTGGTTCACCTCTTACATTTATGATTTTAGCTACACTGATCGTGTGCTGTATGTGGTGTAACAGGAAGACAGCATATCAGATATTTGTAATTTTTTTTCTTCGTAAATTTCGCCTCGGGTTCGAGGCTGGGCAAGGAAGCAAAATTTTTCTTAACATTTAACGCTTTATTTTCTAAACATTTTTAATCGGTTATACCTGAAATTAATGATGTATTGCAAAATATTGATATAACATAAATTTATAGGCACTAAAAATATTTCAGCGCACAAATTGTTCTTGTGTATGAACAAAGAATATGAAGTCTACCTATTTTCTTTGGTATGACACATTCACATCGTTGCCAAGGCGACAATATGTGGTAGGCAGTGCCAATAGCTGCGGCGAAAGCAAATCTATCCTTTGCTTCGGCGTAACTGTATTGCGACAATGCACAGTGATTCGACTCCATACAACCGCGGGACAAAATTAGAAGGAACAGTAGCGGCTTAACGGGGGGGGCGGAGCGCCCCGGGCTGCGGGGGCCCCCGAGAGAAGCTTGTATATAAAAATTTAAAGTTTTTCAAAACTGAAACTTGTAAAAAACTATTTGCGCTCCACAATGGTTGTTGAAGGGTTGTTTGTCACTTTTATCAATTGAAAGAGACACAGTATCGAAAATTGACTTTCAAATTGCAATAACAAATTCAGTTCAATAAAAGCAATAAAACATCCTTTCTAAATAACAATTGTTTGCAAATTTTCAAAAAATTTTCCCTCGAAGATTGCAATATTTAATTTTTAACTTAAAATTTTAAAATTTTGTGCAAAGTATGCAAATACAAAATTCTAAGTTAAAAATTAAATATCGCAATCTTAGAGTTTGCTTGTAAACTAGTGCGAATTGCGCAATTACTTAACCTCATTAAACTTTGTAGGCGTCAAACAAATTTACAGTTATTATTATTATTATTATAATTATTGGTTGGATAACAACACATCGTCCCGGAAATCCGGTTTTCTTCTTTGATAGACTCTTTTACGAAAGCAATTCTATGCTCCTTGTAAGTAAGCTACTGCTACTGGGTTTTATAAAATATTTCTGCACATTTCTAAACTACTCGACACGAAAAATGCACCTAAAAATAAAAGTGTTTTCTAGACTGGAACTTTGAAATAGAACAAAATATAGATGTATGAATCTACAGACTGAAATCCAAATCATGTATGTTTTCCCTACCTGACATATTTTGGTCCTGAAACTTTAAAATTGAAAATTTAGTTAAAAGGATGTCTTTCATTTGATACCCATATCTCCATCATTGCACAACCGTATTTAAAAAAATATAGGGTGTTTTTTTTAGAGGTTTGTTTTTCGAATAGAGATAAAACTGGCATTTTGTGGTCAAATCTGGCAACTCTAATGTCATTTATGTTCAGTTTGGTTTGCCATTTCATCATGAACAGGTTGACAAAAGAACAACGCTTGCAAATCGTGCAAATTTATTTCGAAAATAATGGTTCAGTTCGCGAAGTTTACCGCAAGCTCCGTCCATTTTATGGTCGACATAATCGTCCATCAGAGCAATTAATTCGGTTAACCATGGGTCGTTTTCGCACTACGTTTACTCTATGTGATAATACGCATCCGCAGAGACGTCGAACAGTGCGCACCGAAGAAACAATTGCCGCTGTAGAGCAAAATGTTGAAGAGGACCCGAATGAATCGATTCGCCACCGTGCACAGCAATTGGAGCTTTGTCCATCAACTTTATGGAAGATTTTGCGCAAAGATCTTGGCTTGCGACCTTACAAGATCCAGCTTGTGCAAGAATTAAAGCCGCGAGACCATGCAATGCGTCGTGATTTTGGTGTATGGGCCGAAAATGAGATTGATCTCGATGCTGATTTTCATCGCAAAATTTTGTTCAGTGATGAGGCTCATTTTTGGTTGAATGGCTACGTCAACAAGCAAAATTGCCGCATTTGGAGTGAAGAGAATCCACATGAGACCCTTGAGACGCCATTACATCCACAAAAACTGACTGTTTGGTGTGCTCTATGGGCTGGTGGAGTCATTGGGCCATACTTCTTCCGAAATAATGCTGGAGAGTCAGTTACCGTTAATGGAGACCGGTATAGAGCCATGATAACCGACTATTTTGTTCCCGAATTGGATGGCATGAATGTGGATGAGTTGTGGTTCCAACAAGACGGCGCTACATGCCACACAGCGCACGTCGCAATCGATTTATTGAAGGAAACATTCGATGAGCGCATAATTTCGCGGAATGGACCTGTCAATTGGCCACCAAGATCGTGTGATTTGACACCATTGGATTATTTTCTTTGGGGATATGTGAAGTCGCTCGTCTACGCCAACAAACCAGAAACGTTAGGGGACTTGGAAGCCAACATTCGTGGCGTTATTGCCGACATACGGCCCCAAATGCTCGAAAAAGTGGTTGAAAATTGGACCTGTAGAATTGGCTTTATTCGAGCCAGCCGCGGCGGCCACATGCCCGAAATCATATTTAAACATTAATGGCATAAAATTATCCTTCCAATAAAGCCAAATTGATGGACATTAAAACGATTTTCTTGTGTTTTATTTCAATTCGAAGTTCTATACCTCTAAAAAAAACACCCTATATTTGAAATGCGTATGTCGTTAAAATTTTAATGTTTTTTAAAAAAGACTTTGGGCCAGAAAATGAAAAACTGACTATGCCAGATTACTATAAATGATCTCTAGTTTCACGTCCAGGGGCGTAGCCAAGGGGGGGATTTAGGGTGTCAGAACCCCCCCATGGCCTATAATTATTAAAAATTTGTACTCACTATGCATGGTATGTACGTTCCTACATTAGCAGAAAGGTCTTTTCACCTTTAAACATTTGAAAGAATAACAAAAAATTTTGTTGGTGAAAACGATATGATTGTTTAAATAGTCCCCTTCAGGCTCAGTACAGCTATTTGCATTATCTAAAAGCATGTGCAATGAGTGTTTTAGATCGTCGGCTGGAATGTCCTTCAGGATGTCGGTGCAAGCCTTTTGGATGGCTTCTACGTCCTCAAAACGCCTTTGTTTAATCGGTAAATGCATTTTTTTGAAAAGGTGAAAGACGCACGATGCCGCATCAGGTGAAAACGAGGAGTGGTTGATGGTTAAAATTCAACTTTTAGTCAAAAATCAGTCACAAGTGTCTATCGATGAGATGGCGTCTTTCGATAGCCAAAAGTTCAGGTAAATGCGATACGGAAGCGCCTGGGACCACCCGTGTGGGTATGTGGTATACAAAATAACAAAAATAACAAATAAAGCATGACTAATATTTCCAAAAAATATATTTTATGTTATTGAAAACTACTGTCGAATATGTTCTGTAAGTCGAAATCATAACTACTTTGGATAAACACTCTGGCAGATATTGAACATGAATATTAAAAAGATCACCCGGGTGGGTATAAGGAAAGCGAAGGTTAAATCCAATTTCAAGTCGATTTTGGCTGATCTATGATGAACTACCGTCAAGTTTTGATGGAATCTGCGCTGATTGCGGGTTTCAGTTGGCTAACACGTTGGTCATCATTTATGTCCGACAATCGTTTTTAAATCGCGTGTACCACTCATGAACTCTGCCACGGGATAAGCGATCATCACCATAAACTTGGTCCATCAATTGAAATGTTTCGCTTAAAGTTCTACCAACTTTAAAACAAAACTTAATATTTGCTTTTTGCAAATTAGCATCGAATTTTTGTACCAGTGACAAAACATACTCTTACTTCGAACAAAATTTCATGAAATTTTAATTGCACTAAGTCACATATGGGTGGCACCACCACAAAATGCCCTCTTTGAAAAGTGCAGTTTACTTTAAAAAGCATGTAAAGGGTTTTTTAATAGCCTTCGGATTTAATTTAAAAAACAAACACATAAAATTTATTTAATAATTAATTTTTGGGTTTGATTTTGGCATACTCTCTCCAACATATCGGTCGGTATCTCACGAATAAATTCCTCAATATTGGCTTCTAAGCGTCAACCGTTACGGGCTTGTCGCTATAGACATGAGCCTTAACATAGCCCTACAAAAAATAGTCTAAAGGCGTAAATCCCACGATCTAGGCGGCCAATTGTCCGGCCCCAAACGTGAACAGTTTCACCGAACTCGCCTCTCCATTGGGCCATTGTTTCGCGTGCTGTGTGACGGATACAGCTGCGATATTTTCCTCTGTCTGCACTCTACGTATGCGTGTTGGTGGTTTAATGTCCAATAATGTAAATTTGGTGCGAAATTTAGTCACACAATTCCGAATAGCCGACTCAGAAGGTCGCACAAACTGACCATAAAATGGAAGAAGTGCACAATGCACTTTCTTAACCGAGCATGAATTTTGATAGTAAAATTCAATAATCTGCAGGCGTTTTTCGTTTGTAAGTCGATTCATGGTTAAATTATAGACCAAACTGAACATGTTTGACAGTAACATGTTACACGAAAACAGCTAAGCTGCCAAAAACAGTGTTGCCAAAAAAAAGTTGCTAAAAAATCACCCTTTAATATTAAATTGGCAAACAAATTTTCAAAACCCCCCCCATGGCCAAGTTCTGGCTACGCCCCTGTTCACGTCTATATCCAAATTTGGATGGGTCTCGGCAAAAACAAATTTTTTTCGCACACTAATAAATGTAAAGTTGGTGTTTTTACTCACTGCATAATAACTTTGTCATTTTTGTTTCAATTCTATTGATGTTAGGTTTAATATTTGCTCAAGTAATATATTTGCTCAAAAAATATATAATAATAATATATCTTTCATTTTAGATTTTAAAACTAGGGGAGATCATTTTTTAAAAAATTTATGATTTTTTGGTCGAAAAATTCACTTTGTTACAACTTTCCTTTGGGGAAGTTACTTGTCAGTAACTTCCCCAAATCTCATCTGATTTGAACAATCTATATATCACTAAAAAGGCTAAGGTATTATCTTCTTCTTGAATGACGGACAACTCGTGTTAATCAGATAATTCTTTCAGGAGATATGTGCTCATAACTGAAACAACAGGAAAAAAACTCGTTTTTCGAAGATTTTTTGAAAACGCTTCTTAAACAATTTTTTGGTTTTCAGTTTCGTGTTCAGCGGCCAAAGTTAGTCTAGAAAACACTTTTATTTTTAGGTGCACGCGATTGGCCCATTTTTTGTCGAGTAGTGTAATGATGCACTGATCGCAAAACAATCTAATCCTCCTGCTCGGGTTGCTTAAAATAATGGCCAGATCGTAGTAACGAAGCAAGATTTTCTGTTTTTTTTTAGTTTTAAGATGGCTTTTTGAAATGACGAGTTTGCTCTCCCAAAAGTTTTCCTAATTTCACGAAAGTTTTTATCAAATTTGGAAAGATTTAGTAAGATTATCCTTTTATCCATTTTTCATTTTTTCTCTGGGATTTTATTGCTTTCTATAAAATTTCAAGCACATATACGTTTAAAAATAATTTGTCCCTTTACTGTCCATTTACTGTTCAATGGAATACAAATTTCCAAATAAAAATTAAAAGCATAACCGGAAATTCCAGTTATTAGTTTTGTACGCAAACTTATTCAGCACCATTTGTGGGGGCCCCTCAGCCGTCGCCGCCCCGGGCCTACGAGCACCTTAAGCCACCACTGAGAAGGAGTGGTCCGTTCTTCATAAAATTTGGTATACTAGTTAATCATGGTCTGCTGAATTGAAATCTCTATTTTGTTTTTGTAAGCTGTTGTAGTTTGTAGCTGTATTGTTAGGACCCTCTGGCAGCCGCCAGAGGGTCCTAACAATTTTTCTTTCGGAGGCTGTCCTCTGAGCAGGAAATGGCAAACCTCTGAGAGTAAAATTGCCTATGAAAAAGCTCCCAACTCGCCGTTCGGAATCGGCATAAAACTGTAGGTCCCTTCCAACCTTGTAAAAATTCGCACGCACAACACGGATGGTTGCGGGTAGCTAGGCCTTAGTCACTGTATCGGGCTGTCGCTCCAGTCAATTAATTATTATTATTACCCTCTGGTTTTTCAATAAAAACGATAATAATAGATGTATGTTTTGCATTTGTGCAGATTTTTTCATTTTTCATGCTGATTGCATACTTTTAGGGATAAATAAAATAGATTTTGTCGAAAAATACGTGTTTAGACCACTTTTCAAATTGAATTATTTTCTGAGATCGGAAGATATCGGAGGATGTAATTACATTATCCGACAAAGAACGAATGCTTCTTAAAATAAAAAAAATTCCAGGAACATACTTTCACATACTTTTTTGATATTGTCCTCTGAAGTAAAATCCTCAGCTTTTCAAATTTTGAGAAAACATTAAAAGCGAAAATGGCTACATCATTTCTTAACCTATATTGAAAATTTTAGCAAGTTCTTGGTAACCATGTATTTTTACAATTTTTTTTTACTCAATAGACTAAAAAACAGAAAATATGTGTTTAAATTTTTTTGTGAAAAAAGTTTCAACTTTGAGCCGCTTTGGCACAGACACTAATTAATTTTTTACACAGATTTTTTTGGGTTTCTTAGTTGGAGTTTTACCTTTCAAATGACACCAAATCGTTAAATTCTGAGACTATAAATTTTTTGAATTTTGTCTATGGAACGAATCACTGTGCAATGTAGTGATCGCTGAACAATTCAATTTGTTTTGGCAAATTGTGCCGGTCGGTCCATTCTCGTTGCGAAAAGCAAGTGCCTGGTCGTACCCACCAACAAATTAAAGGGGGAAAACATAACTACATTTCAAAATTCAGAATATAAAATTCGAATAGAATACAAAATAATATAGAATAAACGCGATTTAAAAACGATTGTCAGAACATAAATGATGACCAAAGTGTTAGCCAACTGAATCCGCGATCACCGTAGATCAAAACTGGGCGGTAATTCATAAAAGATAAGCCAAAATCTTCATTGAAATTCTTGAAATTGGATTTAACCTTCGCTTTACTTATACCCACCCGGGTGATCTTTTTAATATTCATGTTTAACATGCAGGACATAATGAGTGCCATTCAAAAATTCGATGTAAAAATGGAGAGCTTAGCTTCGAAGAGAGACATCGATGAACTAAAGCAAACTTTTAGTGCACAAATAGAATGTTTGAAAAATGAAAATCAAATGTTAAAAGATGACTTACAACAACTCAAAAAGGAAAGAGAAAACGACCGGAAGGAAATAGAGCGGTTGGTCACTCAAAGCAAGAAAAATAAGTTAATTGTAAAAGGCCTGCCGAAAGATATATCACCAACAAAAAGTGTCAAGAATATGTGTATAGAGCGGCTGAATTTGGAGCATATTGTTGTCCGTGATGCACATATTATAGCTGAGCGCAGCGCTAAAGTAAATGTAGTAGCGGAAGTAGAAACGGCGCATATGGCCGTTGAAATCCTGAAAAATGCCAAAAAGCTAAAGGGCAGTAGTATATTTATTGAAAGGGATCTAAGCGCAGAAAAACAGCAAAATAAAAAGGCGTTATTGCAATTAAAAAAAGACTTGACAACGTTAAATCAGCATCAGAAAATAGTAGTCAAGGGCGATAGTATTGGCATAAACAACCAGTGGATGGCCTTTAATCACGACAAGGTGCTGATGTGTAAAAACCAACCAGCTGAAAAAATACTTTCATCGATATATGGTAGGGATTTGGCAAAAATAAGCTTAAGCCGTAATGTATTATTAGAAAAGAGTAAGCCAAAAAACTAAAAGATAGAATAGTAAGCAAGAATTTAAATGTAAAAAGCAATCGTGACAAACCAACAGCAAACACTTTTCAAAATGACTATGAGTTAAAAATTGTGTCTTATAACGTCCATGGCCTAAGCAGTAAAACTTTATTTAACGAGTTCTTTGACTATTTAAGATCTTTTGACATATTTATCTTATTGGAAACACATATAGAGTCTGACAATTTTGATAGATACCAAAAATATTTTAATGGTTTCTCTCTTTACTGGAAATCTGCAGTACGCTTGAGCCAATATGGGCGTGCCAGTGGAGGAAATTTATATGGTATTAAAAAGGACTTAAATAGAGTGGGTGTCGTATATTCGTTTAAGTGTATAGAGAGTGTAGATGTTATTGAGTTGTCTGTGGCAGGAAGTAAAGTCAGTATTGTGCCGTTGTATCTAAAAGGTTCCAATTGGACCCAAGAATTTGACATTGTTAAACATTGTTTCGACCAACATGACTTTATGAATCCTATTATGATCGGGGACTTGAATGTACGAATTGGAGATTTGCAAGTAGACATTGATGAACTATTGCAGAGTGAAATGGTTGGATGTAAAGAAAGGCGAGTTTCAAAAGACAAAGTAATAAATAGAAATGGTAGAGAATTTATGGGTTTTTGTGAAGATATTGGACTTATAGTAGTAAACGGGATGACAAAAAGTGATGATATGGGAAACTTTACCTTTATAAGCAGTGTAGGAGAGTCTGTAAATGACAAGTAATAAATAGAAATGGTAGAGAATTTATGGGTTTTTGTGAAGATATTGGACTTATAGTAGTAAACGGGATGACAAAAAGTGATGATATGGGAAACTTTACCTTTATAAGCAGTGTAGGAGAGTCTGTAAATGACATATGTGCTGTCTCTAGAGACATAATGAATCTTGTGTTAGATTTTAAGGTAGAAGATAAGGTGTGGTCTGACCACATGGCTATTGCACTTAAAATGAAGATTAAACTTAATGATACCTTCGAAAAGCGTGAATGTCTTCTACCAAAATTGATTTGGGATAGCTCACGAGTAAAATTGTATAATAGCCGGCTAATAAACGAAATGGGAAAAAAGAAACGAGAAACGAATGAGCTAAGTTTAAGTGATTTCACAAATATAATAAACTCTGCGGCAGTGCGAAAACAAACAGCGAGTAAACTGGGCAAAAAATCAGAATGGTTCAACTGGAAATGCTTAGCGGCTAGAAAAGTTTCTTTAAGGTTTTTAAGGAAATTTCATAAATCTGGTTCAGAGGGTGACAAGAAAGAGTACATCGTTGCAAACAAAAGATACAAGGAGCAATGTAAAACTAGCAAAAAAGATTATTATGAAGACATAGAGCGACGAATAAATGAGGTAAAGGTTAGTGCAGAGTGGTGGGATCTTGTTAAGGTGATTAGAGGCTCGAATTCGGTGTCAAAAGCTGATATACCCGCAGTGGAGTTTAGTCAATATTTCAATGACCTTCTCAATCCACCCATTGCTGCACACCAAATCTATTATGTAGCTTTGCCAGTATCGGACGAAAGTCTAGATAAACGAATCTCTTCGGCAGAAATTGTTCAAATGCTACATAAAACAAAACCTGGAAAAGCCCCTGGACTTGATAGAATATCATATGAATTCTTTATTAATGCAGACATACAATTCCTTGACGAACTGGCTAAAGCCTACACTAGACTATATAATTGTGGACGCGCAGATAGAGCTTTTGAAACCAGTGTTATTTTCCCACTCTTCAAGAAAGGTGACAAGGATATAGTGTCGAATTATAGAGGTATCTCATTCATGAATTGTATCGCCAAGATAATGATGGGTATACTAAATCAGCGGCTTGTAAGTTGGTTGGAGAGTAGAAGTCTAATTACAGAGTATCAGGCAGGGTTCCGAAAAAAGTACTCCACGGCAGACAACATTTACAACCTGACATCAATCATTCACATCAAATTTAGCGAAAAAAAGAAGGTTTATGCATTTTTTGTGGATTTTAAGGCAGCATTTGACACGGTCCCAAGGCATCTTTTAATTTACAAATTACATAACATAGGCATTTCGACTAAAATGGTAAATTTCATCGAGAGTGTGTATAAATGTACTGATTCTGTGATATGGACAGGAGATGAAATTTCAGAAAAATTTTGTATTTCGTCAGGTGTGAAACAAGGTTGTCTGATGTCACCCTTACTGTTTTCGATATATCTAAATGACTTGCATGACAGCCTGGAAGAAGGTATCTGGATTGATGATATGAATATAAGACTTCTTTTATATGCCGATGACATAGTCATTTTGGCGGACGATGTGAATAAACTGCAGAAAATGATTTTGAATCTGGAAAAATTTTGTGACATGTGAAATATGCAAGTAAATTTAGCGAAGTCAGCTATTATGGTTTTTAGACAAGGTGGTAGACTGGCAGAAAGGGAGAAATGGACGTTTAAAGGAGAACAAATACCAATTACGACAGAATACAATTATTTAGGTGTTACGATGACCCCAAAATTAAGTTTTAAGAAACATGTTCAGAATAGAAGTAGTTTAGCGAAGAACAGCATAAACGCTACCTGGAGATCGTTTCTTACCAAAGTCAAAATAAAATTATCGGCAAAATATAATTTATTCTTGGCAGTAACAAGAGCGATTCAAAGCTACGCTGCACAAGTTTGGGGCTATGAACTGTTTGACGAAGTCGATAAAACGCAATTCTATTTTTTAAAAAGAATTTTGCGTCTACCCACCAATACACCCTCGTATTGTATTCTGTTGGAAACCGACTTTGCAAACTGTCATTTATATACACTTGAACTCCACCTTAGATATATCTACAAAACCATATTTGACTACGATTCAAACAGACTACCACATAGACTTACAAAAATAATTCTACAGAGACAAATCTTTTGGGCAACGGCAGTTAAGGACTTAGGAAGCAAGTTAAACATCAATCTAGTTTTTGACAATTCTGATAGGAGGCTATGGAGTGCAAATATAGACTTATTACTCTCAAGTGTGAATCGGACGAACAAACAAAAAACATGGGAAAGAGCTATGAACAGCTCCCGGTTGTACAAGTACCTCGATCACAATATTGGAAAAAGCTATATTAACAACACAACTGAAAATTATAAGATATCTTGGATTCTGAAGACCAGATGCGACCTTATTTATCTCGGAGTATACAAGAAACTTAACTGCACTCTCTGTAACTTAAATGAATTGGAAGACTTGACACACTTTTTAGGAAGATGTCCAATACTGAAAGAAATGAGATATAGGTATTTTGGACAGTTTTATTTAGGCCAGGACGAAGTGATTAACAGATTAAATGGTATTGGTTCTGGTGGTTGGAATAGTGTAGTGTGGTTTGTCGCGAGTGCTTTAAAATATAGAAAACTGATCTTAAATGAATATAACTAGTTTTTGAGAAACTTTTGTTGTAACTTTAATGTTTTAAATGTCTTAATGTTTCCGTTGAGTGTATCTTCCGACAGACGACCCTGGGTCATTGTCGTAAATTCTTTGTAAATTAGTTTTAAGGATATTTTTTGTTAACAGGAAATTTTTAATTAAATAAAAGAATCTATCTATCTATCTATCTATCTATCTATCTATCTATCTATCTATTCATGTTTAATATCTGCACAAATTTTAAGGTAATTTTCAATAATATGAAAAAATATTTTTTTGAAATTTTGTTCATGTTTAAACTTGAATTTTGTCATTTTTTATACAAATGTATCTGGGTGATCCCAGGCGCTTTCGCTACCATTTTGAATAAAACTCGCGATAAATTTTTTTTGCGTACCTCATTATGTGTTCAATAAACCCTCTGGAAAAAAATCTTCTAATATTTTCCATAGTCTCAAAATAAATCATTAAAGTTAGGCCTTTTTTCGAAATACGAACTATCGCTAGAGGAAGATACTAAATACTGAAGTATGAAAAAAATTTATAAATTATTATATATTTATTGTGAGTTTTACTCAAAATAGCGGCAGAAGTGCCTGGGATCATCTTTAGTAAAGCGAAGGTTAAGCATCTCAATAGCATAAATTTATTGCATTTTAACTGAACATTTGGCTATCGAAGGATGCCATCCCATCTATTGACACTTGTTTTGACTGTTTTTTTGTTTTCACATGATGTGGCACCGTGCGAATTTCACCTTTTCAAAGAATGCATTTGCCGATGAAAAAAAGCGTTTTGAGAACGTAGAAACCATCCAAAAGGCTTGTACCGATATCCTGAAGGACATTCCGGTCGACGAACTAAACCACTCTTTAGACATGTTTTTAGAACATGCAAATCGCTGCATTAAGCCTAAACGTGACTATTAAAAAAACAAATTAGTTTCGGTAAAAAAAGGGTTTTGTTAATATTCTTTTAAATATTTAAAGATGAAAAGACCTTTTTGCTAATGTGGGAACGTACATACGATGCATAGTGATTGAAAATGTTGACAAATTATAGGCTATGGGGGGTTCTGACACCCTAAACCCCCCTTGGCTACGCCCCTGCTGTACATATATGGCGGCGGAGCGGTGGAAATGAAACGCGGTTGAGTTTCGAGTTTAGGGATCTTTATTAAGGGGGTATTCTGGTCGAGGCGGTCCGAAATATCGATGTTTTCAAATCGTTGTGGATGAAAAGCTTTTCAATATTTTTATTCAAGGCTTTTCGCAAGTTTTTCTACAGGTTTTGAACAATAATTTTCATTAATGATGTTAAGAATATCTTCTTTAATAACGGTTCATTCGATGCCTCGAACTTGAGCATGCCGAAAATAGTTGTTCCATGGTGGACATGATATCTTCAGTTCAAATATTCTGAAACACAAAATGTGACCCATTTTGTAATCGCAAGACTTCCTGCTATCGCCTTATCTAGGATATAAGCAAACAAAAAATGTCTTCAATTAAAATCAGGTGTTTAAAAAAAAAAGACGATTTTTTGCCCTGTTTTTGTTGATATTTTGCATTAAAAACATTAGTTAAACAAATGCTTTTGCCATAATCCTAGATAAGGCGATACCCACACATTTGCTTAGTATCCTTGTAAAATTTCAAGTCAATTGGACCAGTAGTTTTTTGTGAATCGTGTCTACCGTCCCGAAAAAAATGGTTTCGAGAAAAACAAGTTTAAAGATTTACGAACATGGAATGGAACATGGTGGGAGCGAAGCGTCGCCCATTGTATAGCCTTGAAACTCGAAAAGTATTCGTCATTGAGAAAAATGGTCTTGCACACACATTCCTCTTATTGTCTACATCAAAAATATTAAATGAAAAAAAAATCGATTTTTCGGACCATCTCGACCAGAATACCCCCTTAATTGCCGTACGGGTAACGACTGACAAAGAATACAATAAACATGAAACGATACAAACGGCCGAAGCCGGGGAGCAGAAAATAGGGGGAAACATGAGTACAAAGGGACAAGGAAAGGAAGGGATTAGAGGTGGGATCGACAGATCAATTGAGACAGCACTCATTTAGCCATCGCGGCCGCCATTGCATATTGCAATTTAATAAACCGCGGGCCGCGGGCGAGAATGTGTTGCAGCTTTTGCTGGTGCGGGGGTGCCGTCCGCCGACGTCTCGTCCTCGGAGGAGTGCTGCTGCAGCGGTTTGGGGGTAGTTACCGACCGGCAAATAGAGTGAGATGTCAGTTATTTAAACATAAAGTTTTTGAGGCTGACATCATGGGTATGGGAAAGCGTGGCTAAGCTGCGGGGTTCGCTTCAGCTAAAGCCGGGGGAATATGGAAATATATAAATTGGCTGCATTGCCATTTCAGTTCTTTAAAGGGAATGAGAATTTCGAGCGAGAGTTATAGGGGGGTTCGAGGGGTTGTTTATAAACAAGGTCAACTCCGCTCGGGATAAGTATGTGCTCGTAGGGCTCGAACGAAGCAGTAAACCCGACCGAGAATGTCGCTGTGCTCGTCGAGAGGGTTATGAGGGATGATTTTTTACGTTATAATCGTATGTTCTTAGGGCTCGAGAGAAGCAAGGGAACCGATCGAGGATGTCGGTTTGCTCTTCGACAGGGTGGTGGCAGTCAACCGCTCTTTGATCCGGAATTGGAACTGTGTGAGCATGACCGTTTGGCTCAGCATGGAAGAATTGCTGGAGCCGTTCCACCCAAAAGGGAGATCTTATAGGTCTTGGAGTTTATACCCGATCAGTCCGACGTCTGGGGGGTTTGCAGCGCTTGGAGCAAGTCGCACTGGAGTGGCAATTGTCCTCTTTTCGGACCCGGGATGGAGGAGGTGTAATGAGGAATTGCGAGGGATTGCAATTTCCGTCAGTTGTTGGGGGTGTAGAACGAGTGGCGTCAAGCCAACGCTCTTGTCGAACCCTTTTTCTTGCCGGTTTGGGAATGAGTTTGCAGGAGTGGTAGGTTCAGAGTGATTTTCCATTATTTCCTGGGGTGGAAACCCTACGGGATTGACGGCGGCAATCACTTGCGAAAGGGCTTTCTTTAGAGCGGGAAGGTTATTTCGAAGGGCGGTTCCAGTATGCATATGGCGACTTGGTACCTCTGTGGCACATGTCAAATGCGAAGGGGGTACTGGACCGCTTAATACCCAACCGAATACTGTATGCTGAGCAAGTAAGCTGCCACATACATTCCGGTGGATACCTTCGAGCATGATCTGCGGGATGAGATCATGGTCCTTCGAGCCATTCGCGATCGAGCCGCGAATGTTTTTATTAACAACTAGAAAAAGAAAACATTTAAAAAATCAAATTACAACAAAACTACAAACCGTGGAAAGTCACACAAACTTTGAATATAGTGACCAAAAGAAACTAACTACAAGTGAACAAGTGACATAAACTACAAGCAAACAAATAGCAAACAGTGCACAAATATGCAAACCAAAAAATAAAAAAAACCAAAATAACAAAAGTTAAAACTAAAACAAACTCCATACACATTAGACACTTAAAAGAAGGGCAGCAGACTGACGACACACCACATAGAGGAGATCCCCATACTCGGGCACTGGGCTTACCAAGATAAGCCCAAAAATTTGTTATTAAAAATTAACAAATATAATCACATTCACTAACATAAAACACAAATTTTTTAAAAAAATAAATAAATACTACCATTCCCTTAAAATCCAGTCAAAATATTATATACTAGTATCCACCCCGCCACCGTTCAATTATCGCAGTAAGCAATCCCGCTACTGCACATATTATAATTTTGCGCTTTTTGCACATTCCCCTTTGTTTTACCTACGCAGGCAAAGCAGCAGAAACTCCCGCTGCAGCCTGCTTCCCACTTTTTTTCTAATTTGCACACATTTCCCCTAATTTTGCTTTGTGCATATTTCAGATCAGCAGCAAGCACTCCAGCTGATGATCTCCCAATCTTTAACTTTGCACATACTCCCGCATTTCTCTTTATGCTATATTCGCTCGCACTTGGCAGCACGCAATCCCGCTGCTTGGCCCAAGTGCATGAACATAAACAATAAAGCACAAAGCGGATACAGTGGGACAAGTTGATCATTTTCACGGCACATTGAAAATTTTCTTTAACTTAGAAAATTTTCAATCGTGCATATATATACACATACATACACTCATATACAGCTTACACATACACACTATTACATACAGTGGGGCAACAAGACCCGTCCGAAGTACATTGAAAATTTTTTCAATTGTACAGAACAAACGTTCACTCCGCATACACTTTACAGATATACAGTGGGACAAAGACATCCCACCTGTGCACAAAATTAAAAAAAAATGTTTTCTCCCTTATACAATCAAACACAGTTTAGTAATATAATAACAACTAACAAATACATTCAAAAATATATTTTGACATACACGTATACACATACCCATACATATTTATTTTCTTTTTCACATACATTTATACTCATACACATACATATTTATTGGATGTCGACATGACGTTCGCGAGTGAGTGACGTGTTACTTTTGTGCTCCAGATTCAATCTGCTCTGGTGGCGTTTTTCAAGCCGCAGGAAAGCAGACAGCCCGCTAAGAATCCGTGCGAAGGTGTGACGTAGCAGTGTAACTACAGTGCGTGTTACCCTGGACACTCTAGTGGTTTTAAAGTGGATTATAAATCTGGCCGCTGCAAAAGCCCCAACAAGTGAAAAACAAGAAAAAACAACAACATTATAGCGCGAAAATCAGCTGTTTTGCGCTGCTGCTTTTTCGCAGCAAATTCGTGTGATCAGTGTAGCTTTAGCCATCAACTATCAATTTGCGACCACCCACCAAACAGCGCTAGCAAGCGGCCAGCACAAGGTGCTGTGCACGACTAAAGCGCTTACTGATAGGGTGTGGTGACAATTCCTGGTAGCTCAGAGAATGAGCAGCTTTTCACCTCGGCGTGGTGAAGCTCAGCATCGTGGTGAAATGGCGAATGCTGCTGGAGGTGAGCGAGCGAGTAAGCGCTGCTTGCTAAGCACGAACAACACAGCGACGGTAAGTGCTTTTACGAGTATTACTAGCGATGTGTCAACAGACACCGAAGATGGTGCAGCTGCGTTTGCCCGAAGCTCAAAAATGCAGCGCTCGCCCACACGCAAATGCACAACCAAGCCGAACGGGGAGAGCCAAGCAACTAAGTGCATGGCAGACGTACCCAGCACGATCCACCTCAACGAGGTGGACTCGGACACGGGAATGTCTCCATTGGCGGCGAGAGAACTTTCCAGTATCCTACAAGAGAGCTTCTGGAAAGAAGGCGGAGCAATCTCGCCAGATGCTCAATCTGCCTTCGGCAAGCTGGGCAGCAGCATGCTGGCGCTCATGAAGATGCTGGTTGGTCAGAGATGGGTAAACAACCAAATGAAGAGTTTAGCTGCAGCGGTTGCGTCAGCGTACCAGGAGGCCGCTGAAGAGCACACTACAACAAAACAACCTGGGCTAACAATAGCAACGCAGACAACTATGTCGACCGATGCTGCACAAGGTAAGCGGCTGAGAAAAGCAAGTGAGCTTTCTCCACGGCCTGCTAACAAACGAACCCGCATACTCTCGCCAAGAGTGCGAATGAGCGAGCAAAGCCACAGCAGCAGATTAGTGCCAAACAAAAAAGCACAAACAATGCCTGTTGCTTCAGACGAGCAGCGATCTACCAATGACGACTCAGAATGGGTAGAGGTGCGAAAGGCAAAGCGGAAACCAGCTGCAACAGGAAACAGGCCTAAAGCTGACAGCGGAAGTGCTTCATATGCGCAAACAGTGCGTGATGGCAAGGCGCTGCCTGCTTCGGCGACGAAGCAAGTTAAGCCAAAACCAGACGCCTTCATTATTTCCAAGAAAGGTGAAAGCTCGTATGCTGATATCTTGAGGAAAATCAAGTCAGAGCCTAGCTTGGCCCAACTTGGAAATCGCGTTAACCGGATCCGGAAAACGCAGAAGGGGGAAATGCTGCTGCAACTGGGCACAAACGGCGAAGGCGACAACGCAACTTTTTGCGACATGGTGCGCAAAACGCTGGGAGAGGAAGCGGAAGTGAGAACGCTCACACACAATGTCGGTATAATGTGCAAAGACCTAGACGAGGTCACTACCAAAAAGGATATAGTGCAAGCTATCCACGAGCAATTTGGTCTGCATGATGTGAGTGAAGCTGCAGTAAAAAGCCTCCGACTAGCTTATGGCAATACGCAGACAGCACATATTGTCGTACCCGCGAAAATGGCGAACGCATTGCTCGAAAAAGGCAAACTTAAAGTTGGCTGGGTAGTGTGCAGGCTAAGGGGAATTAACCCGCAGCCAACTCGCTGCTTCCGCTGTCTCGACTTTGGTCACCTGGCGAAAGAGTGCAAAAGCTGCGATCGCTCAAACTTGTGTCGAAGGTGCGGAAAGGAGGGCCATACTCTACGTGATTGTGCAAATGAGCCAAATTGTTTAATCTGCAGCCAAACCGAAGGGGCAGATGTGAAACATATCACCGGAAGTAGCAGGTGTCCTGCCTACAAAAAAGCGCTATCTGCTAACTCAAAATGAGGTTCATACAAATTAATTTGAACCATTGCGAGGCAGCGCAGGACCTGCTAAAGCAGACTGTGAGTGAATTAGAAGCTGATGTAGCAATCATCTCAGAGCCATACAAGACCACAGAAAGCAGTGTCTGGGCCCTTGATCGCTCGGAAAAAACGGCCGTGTGGGCCTGCGGCAACTATCCGCTCCAGGAGGCAAACCGGCAAGTCAATGACGGCTTTGTGTGGACGAAAATTTGTGGAATCCACATATGCAGCTGTTACGCCCCACCGAGCCTGCAGTACGCTTGAGCCAATATGGGCGTGCCAGTGGAGGAAATTTATATGGTATTAAAAAGGACTTAAATAGAGTGGGTGTCGTATATTCGTTTAAGTGTATAGAGAGTGTAGATGTTATTGAGTTGTCTGTGGCAGGAAGTAAAGTCAGTATTGTGCCGTTGTATCTAAAAGGTTCCAATTGGACCCAAGAATTTGACATTGTTAAACATTGTTTCGACCAACATGACTTTATGAATCCTATTATGATCGGGGACTTGAATGTACGAATTGGAGATTTGCAAGTAGACATTGATGAACTATTGCAGAGTGAAATGGTTGGATGTAAAGAAAGGCGAGTTTCAAAAGACAAAGTAATAAATAGAAATGGTAGAGAATTTATGGGTTTTTGTGAAGATATTGGACTTATAGTAGTAAACGGGATGACAAAAAGTGATGATATGGGAAACTTTACCTTTATAAGCAGTGTAGGAGAGTCTGTAAATGACAAGTAATAAATAGAAATGGTAGAGAATTTATGGGTTTTTGTGAAGATATTGGACTTATAGTAGTAAACGGGATGACAAAAAGTGATGATATGGGAAACTTTACCTTTATAAGCAGTGTAGGAGAGTCTGTAAATGACATATGTGCTGTCTCTAGAGACATAATGAATCTTGTGTTAGATTTTAAGGTAGAAGATAAGGTGTGGTCTGACCACATGGCTATTGCACTTAAAATGAAGATTAAACTTAATGATACCTTCGAAAAGCGTGAATGTCTTCTACCAAAATTGATTTGGGATAGCTCACGAGTAAAATTGTATAATAGCCGGCTAATAAACGAAATGGGAAAAAAGAAACGAGAAACGAATGAGCTAAGTTTAAGTGATTTCACAAATATAATAAACTCTGCGGCAGTGCGAAAACAAACAGCGAGTAAACTGGGCAAAAAATCAGAATGGTTCAACTGGAAATGCTTAGCGGCTAGAAAAGTTTCTTTAAGGTTTTTAAGGAAATTTCATAAATCTGGTTCAGAGGGTGACAAGAAAGAGTACATCGTTGCAAACAAAAGATACAAGGAGCAATGTAAAACTAGCAAAAAAGATTATTATGAAGACATAGAGCGACGAATAAATGAGGTAAAGGTTAGTGCAGAGTGGTGGGATCTTGTTAAGGTGATTAGAGGCTCGAATTCGGTGTCAAAAGCTGATATACCCGCAGTGGAGTTTAGTCAATATTTCAATGACCTTCTCAATCCACCCATTGCTGCACACCAAATCTATTATGTAGCTTTGCCAGTATCGGACGAAAGTCTAGATAAACGAATCTCTTCGGCAGAAATTGTTCAAATGCTACATAAAACAAAACCTGGAAAAGCCCCTGGACTTGATAGAATATCATATGAATTCTTTATTAATGCAGACATACAATTCCTTGACGAACTGGCTAAAGCCTACACTAGACTATATAATTGTGGACGCGCAGATAGAGCTTTTGAAACCAGTGTTATTTTCCCACTCTTCAAGAAAGGTGACAAGGATATAGTGTCGAATTATAGAGGTATCTCATTCATGAATTGTATCGCCAAGATAATGATGGGTATACTAAATCAGCGGCTTGTAAGTTGGTTGGAGAGTAGAAGTCTAATTACAGAGTATCAGGCAGGGTTCCGAAAAAAGTACTCCACGGCAGACAACATTTACAACCTGACATCAATCATTCACATCAAATTTAGCGAAAAAAAGAAGGTTTATGCATTTTTTGTGGATTTTAAGGCAGCATTTGACACGGTCCCAAGGCATCTTTTAATTTACAAATTACATAACATAGGCATTTCGACTAAAATGGTAAATTTCATCGAGAGTGTGTATAAATGTACTGATTCTGTGATATGGACAGGAGATGAAATTTCAGAAAAATTTTGTATTTCGTCAGGTGTGAAACAAGGTTGTCTGATGTCACCCTTACTGTTTTCGATATATCTAAATGACTTGCATGACAGCCTGGAAGAAGGTATCTGGATTGATGATATGAATATAAGACTTCTTTTATATGCCGATGACATAGTCATTTTGGCGGACGATGTGAATAAACTGCAGAAAATGATTTTGAATCTGGAAAAATTTTGTGACATGTGAAATATGCAAGTAAATTTAGCGAAGTCAGCTATTATGGTTTTTAGACAAGGTGGTAGACTGGCAGAAAGGGAGAAATGGACGTTTAAAGGAGAACAAATACCAATTACGACAGAATACAATTATTTAGGTGTTACGATGACCCCAAAATTAAGTTTTAAGAAACATGTTCAGAATAGAAGTAGTTTAGCGAAGAACAGCATAAACGCTACCTGGAGATCGTTTCTTACCAAAGTCAAAATAAAATTATCGGCAAAATATAATTTATTCTTGGCAGTAACAAGAGCGATTCAAAGCTACGCTGCACAAGTTTGGGGCTATGAACTGTTTGACGAAGTCGATAAAACGCAATTCTATTTTTTAAAAAGAATTTTGCGTCTACCCACCAATACACCCTCGTATTGTATTCTGTTGGAAACCGACTTTGCAAACTGTCATTTATATACACTTGAACTCCACCTTAGATATATCTACAAAACCATATTTGACTACGATTCAAACAGACTACCACATAGACTTACAAAAATAATTCTACAGAGACAAATCTTTTGGGCAACGGCAGTTAAGGACTTAGGAAGCAAGTTAAACATCAATCTAGTTTTTGACAATTCTGATAGGAGGCTATGGAGTGCAAATATAGACTTATTACTCTCAAGTGTGAATCGGACGAACAAACAAAAAACATGGGAAAGAGCTATGAACAGCTCCCGGTTGTACAAGTACCTCGATCACAATATTGGAAAAAGCTATATTAACAACACAACTGAAAATTATAAGATATCTTGGATTCTGAAGACCAGATGCGACCTTATTTATCTCGGAGTATACAAGAAACTTAACTGCACTCTCTGTAACTTAAATGAATTGGAAGACTTGACACACTTTTTAGGAAGATGTCCAATACTGAAAGAAATGAGATATAGGTATTTTGGACAGTTTTATTTAGGCCAGGACGAAGTGATTAACAGATTAAATGGTATTGGTTCTGGTGGTTGGAATAGTGTAGTGTGGTTTGTCGCGAGTGCTTTAAAATATAGAAAACTGATCTTAAATGAATATAACTAGTTTTTGAGAAACTTTTGTTGTAACTTTAATGTTCTAAATGTCTTAATGTTTCCGTTGAGTGTATCTTCCGACAGACGACCCTGGGTCATTGTCGTAAATTCTTTGTAAATTAGTTTTAAGGATATTTTTTGTTAACAGGAAATTTTTAATTAAATAAAAGAATTTATCTATCTATCTATCTATCTATCTATCTATCTATCTATCTATCTATCTATCTATTCATGTTTAATATCTGCACAAATTTTAAGGTAATTTTCAATAATATGAAAAAATATTTTTTTGAAATTTTGTTCATGTTTAAACTTGAATTTTGTCATTTTTTATACAAATGTATCTGGGTGATCCCAGGCGCTTTCGCTACCATTTTGAATAAAACTCGCGATAAATTTTTTTTGCGTACCTCATTATGTGTTCAATAAACCCTCTGGAAAAAAATCTTCTAATATTTTCCATAGTCTCAAAATAAATCATTAAAGTTAGGCCTTTTTTCGAAATACGAACTATCGCTAGAGGAAGATACTAAATACTGAAGTATGAAAAAAATTTATAAATTATTATATATTTATTGTGAGTTTTACTCAAAATAGCGGCAGAAGTGCCTGGGATCATCTTTAGTAAAGCGAAGGTTAAGCATCTCAATAGCATAAATTTATTGCATTTTAACTGAACATTTGGCTATCGAAGGATGCCATCCCATCTATTGACACTTGTTTTGACTGTTTTTTTGTTTTCACATGATGTGGCACCGTGCGAATTTCACCTTTTCAAAGAATGCATTTGCCGATGAAAAAAAGCGTTTTGAGAACGTAGAAACCATCCAAAAGGCTTGTACCGATATCCTGAAGGACATTCCGGTCGGCGAACTAAACCACTCTTTAGACATGTTTTTAGAACATGCAAATCGCTGCATTAAGCCTAAACGTGACAATTAAAAAAACAAATTAGTTTCGGTAAAAAAAGGGTTTTGTTAATATTCTTTTAAATATTTAAAGATGAAAAGACCTTTTTGCTAATGTGGGAATGTACGATGCATAGTGATTGAAAATGTTGACAAATTATAGGCTATGGGGGGTTCTGACACCCTAAACCCACCTTGGCTACGCCCCTGCTGTACATATACGGCGGCGGAGCGGTGGAAATGAAACGCGGTTGAGTTTCGAGTTCAGGGATCTTTATTAATTGCCGTACGGGTAACGACTGACAAAGAATACAATAAACATGAAACGATACAAACGGTCGAAGCCGGGGAGCAGAAAATAGGGGGAAACATGAGTACA
Source organism: Melieria picta (assembly GCA_964056695.1). Taxonomy (NCBI): domain Eukaryota; kingdom Metazoa; phylum Arthropoda; class Insecta; order Diptera; family Ulidiidae; genus Melieria; species Melieria picta. The sequence goes on from OZ057400.1 coordinate 69,325,864, forward strand.
AAGGGACAAGGAAAGGAAGGGATTAGAGGTGGGATCGACAGATCAATTGAGACAGCACTCATTTAGCCATCGCGGCCGCCATTGCATATTGCAATTTAATAAACCGCGGGCCGCGGGCGAGAATGTGTTGCAGCTTTTGCTGGTGCGGGGGTGCCGTCCGTCGACGTCTCGTCCTCGGAGGAGTGCTGCTGCAGCGGTTTGGGGGTAGTTACCAACCGGCAAGTAGAGTGAGATGTCAGTTATTTGGACATAAAGTTTTTGAGGCTGACATCATGGGTATGGGAAAGCGTGGCTAAGCTGCGGGGTTCGCTTCAGCTAAAGCCGGGGGAATATGGAAATATATAAATTGGCTGCATTGCCATTTCAGTTCTTTAAAGGGAATGAGAATTTCGAGCGAGAGTTATAGGGGGGTTCGAGGGGGGTTGTTTATAAACAAGGTCAACTCCGCTCGGGATAAGTATGTGCTCGTAGGGCTCGAACGAAGCAGTAAACCCGACCGAGAATGTCGCTGTGCTCGTCGAGAGGGTTATGAGGGATGATTTTTTACGTTATAATCGTATGTTCTTAGGGCTCGAGAGAAGCAAGGGAACCGATCGAGGATGTCGGTTTGCTCTTCGACAGGGTGGTGGCAGTCAACCGCTCTTTGATCCGGGATTGGAACTGTGTGAGCATGACCGTTTAGCTCAGCATGGAAGAATTGCTGGAGCCGTTCCACCCAAAAGGGAGATCTTATAGGTCTTGGAGTTTATACCCGATCAGTCCGACGTCTGGGGGGTTTGCAGCGCTTGGAGCAAGTCGCACTGGAGTGGCAACTGTCCTCTTTTCGGACCCGGGATGGAGGAGGTGTAATGAGGAATTGCGAGGGATTGCAATTTCCGTCAGTTGTTGGGGGTGTAGAACGAGTGGCGTCAAGCCAACGCTCTTGTCGAACCCTTTTTCTTGCCGGTTTGGGAATGAGTTTGCAGGAGTGGTAGGTTCAGAGTGATTTTCCATTATTTCTTGGGGTGGAAACCCTACGGGATTGAGGGCGGCAATCACTTGCGAAAGGGCTTTCTTTAGAGCGGGAAGGTTATTTCGAAGGGCGGTTCCAGTATGCATATGGCGACTTGGTACCTCTGTGGCACATGTCAAATGCGAAGGGGGTACTGGACCGCTTAATACCCAACCGAATACTGTATGCTGAGCAAGTAAGCTGCCACATACATTCCGGTGGATACCTTCGAGCATGATCTGCGGGATGAGATGATGGTCCTTCGAGCCATTCGCGATCGAGCCGCGAATGTTTTTATTAACAACTAGAAAAAGAAAACATTTAAAAAAATCAAATTACAACAAAACTACAAACCGTGGAAAGTGACACAAACTTTGAATATAGTGACCAAAAGAAACTAACTACAAGTGAACAAGTGACATAAACTACAAGCAAACAAATAGCAAACAGTGCACAAATATGCAAACCAAAAAATAAAAAAAACCAAAATAACAAAAGTTAAAACTAAAACAAACTCCATACACATTAGACACTTAAAAGAAGGGCAGCAGACTGACGACACACCACATAGAGGAGATCCCCATACTCGGGCACTGGGCTTACCAAGATAAGCCCAAAAATTTGTTATTAAAAATTAACAAATATAATCACATTCACTAACATAAAACACAAATTTAAAAAAAAAATAAATAAATACTACCATTCCCTTAAAATCCAGTCAAAATATTATATACTAGTATCCACCCCGCCACCGTTCAATTATCGCAGTAAGCAATCCCGCTACTGCACATATTATAATTTTGCGCTTTTTGCACATTCCCCTTTGTTTTACCTACGCAGGCAAAGCAGCAAAAACTCCCGCTGCAGCCTGCTTCCCACTTTTTTTTCTAATTTGCACACATTTCCCCTAATTTTGCTTTGTGCATATTTCAGATCAGCAGCAAGCACTCCAGCTGATGATCTCCCAATCTTTAACTTTGCACATACTCCCGCATTTCTCTTTATGCTATATTCGCTCGCACTTGGCAGCACGCAATCCCGCTGCTTGGCCCAAGTGCATGAACATAAACAATAAAGCACAAAGCGGATACAGTGGGACAAGTTGATCATTTTCACGGCACATTGAAAATTTTCTTTAACTTAGAAAATTTTCAATCGTGCATATATATACACATACATACACTCATATACAGCTTACACATACACACTATTACATACAGTGGGACAACAAGACCCGTCCGAAGTACATTGAAAATTTTTTCAATTGTACAGAACAAACGTTCACTCCGCATACACTTTACAGATATACAGTGGGACAAAGACATCCCACCTGTGCACAAAATTTAAAAAAAATGTTTTCTCCTTTATACAATCAAACACAGTTTAGTAATATAATAACAACTAACAAATACATTCAAAAATATATTTTGACATACACGTATACACATACCCATACATATTTATTTTCTTTTTCACATACATTTATACTCATACACATACATATTTATTGGATGTCGACATGACGTTCGCGAGTGAGTGACGTGTTACTTTTGTGCTCCAGATTCAATCTGCTCTGGTGGCGTTTTTCAAGCCGCAGGAAAGCAGACAGCCCGCTAAGAATCCGTGCGAAGGTGTGACGTAGCAGTGTAACTACAGTGCGTGTTACCCTGGACACTCTAGTGGTTTTAAAGTGGATTATAAATCTGGCCGCTGCAAAAGCCCCAACAAGTGAAAAACAAGAAAAAACAACAACATTATAGCGCGAAAATCAGCTGTTTTGCGCTGCTGCTTTTTCGCAGCAAATTCGTGTGATCAGTGTAGCTTTAGCCATCAACTATCAATTTGCGACCACCCACCAAACAGCGCTAGCAAGCGGCCAGCACAAGGTGCCGTGCACGACTAAAGCGCTTACTGATAGGGTGTGGTGACAATTCCTGGTAGCTCAGAGAATGAGCAGCTTTTCACCTCGGCGTGGTGAAGCTCAGCATCGTGGTGAAATGGCGAATGCTGCTGGAGGTGAGCGAGCGAGTAAGCGCTGCTTGCTAAGCACGAACAACACAGCGACGGTAAGTGCTTTTACGAGTATTACTAGCGATGTGTCAACAGACACCGAAGATGGTGCAGCTGCGTTTGCCCGAAGCTCAAAAATGCAGCGCTCGCCCACACGCAAATGCACAACCAAGCCGAACGGGGAGAGCCAAGCAACTAAGTGCATGGCAGACGTACCCAGCACGATCCACCTCAACGAGGTGGACTCGGACACGGGAATGTCTCCATTGACGGCGAGAGAACTTTCCAGTATCCTACAAGAGAGCTTCTGGAAAGAAGGCGGAGCAATCTCGCCAGATGCTCAATCTGCCTTCGGCAAGCTGGGCAGCAGCATGCTGGCGCTCATGAAGATGCTGGTTGGTCAGAGATGGGTAAACAACCAAATGAAGAGTTTAGCTGCAGCGGTTGCGTCAGCGTACCAGGAGGCCGCTGAAGAGCACACAACAACAAAACAACCTGGGCTAACAATAGCAACGCAGACAACTATGTCGACCGATGCTGCACAAGGTAAGCGGCTGAGAAAAGCAAGTGAGCTTTCTCCACGGCCTGCTAACAAACGAACCCGCATACTCTCGCCAAGAGTGCGAATGAGCGAGCAAAGCCACAGCAGCAGATTAGTGCCAAACGAAAAAGCACAAACAATGCCTGTTGCTTCAGACGAGCAGCGATCTACCAATGACGACTCAGAATGGGTAGAGGTGCGAAAGGCAAAGCGGAAACCAGCTGCAACAGGAAACAGGCCTAAAGCTGACAGCGGAAGTGCTTCATATGCGCAAACAGTGCGTGATGGCAAGGCGCTGCCTGCTTCGGCGAAGAAGCAAGTTAAGCCAAAACCAGACGCCTTCATTATTTCCAAGAAAGGTGAAAGCTCGTATGCTGATATCTTGAGGAAAATCATGTCAGAGCCTAGCTTGGCCCAACTTGGAAATCGCGTTAACCGGATCCGGAAAACGCAGAAGGGGGAAATGCTGCTGCAACTGGGCACAAACGGCGAAGGCGACAACGCAACTTTTTGCGACATGGTGCGCAAAACGCTGGGAGAGGAAGCGGAAGTGAGAACGCTCACACACAATGTCGGTATAATGTGCAAAGACCTAGACGAGGTCACTACCAAAGAGGATATAGTGCAAGCTATCCACGAGCAATTTGGTCTGCATGATGTGAGTGAAGCTGCAGTAAAAAGCCTCCGACTAGCTTATGGCAATACGCAGACAGCACATATTGTCGTACCCGCGAAAATGGCGAACGCATTGCTCGAAAAAGGCAAACTTAAAGTTGGCTGGGTAGTGTGCAGGCTAAGGGGAATTAACCCGCAGCCAACTCGCTGCTTCCGCTGTCTCGACTTTGGTCACCTGGCGAAAGAGTGCAAAAGCTGCGATCGCTCAAACTTGTGTCGAAGGTGCGGAAAGGAGGGCCATACTCTACGTGATTGTGCAAATGAGCCAAATTGTTTAATCTGCAGCCAAACCGAAGGGGCAGATGTGAAACATATCACCGGAAGTAGCAGGTGTCCTGCCTACAAAAAAGCGCTATCTGCTAACTCAAAATGAGGTTCATACAAATTAATTTGAACCATTGCGAGGCAGCGCAGGACCTGCTAAAGCAGACTGTGAGTGAATTAGAAGCTGATGTAGCAATCATCTCAGAGCCATACAAGACCACAGAAAGCAGTGTCTGGGCCCTTGATCGCTCGGAAAAAACGGCCGTGTGGGCCTGCGGCAACTATCCGCTCCAGGAGGCAAACCGGCAAGTCAATGACGGCTTTGTGTGGACGAAAATTTGTGGAATCCACATATGCAGCTGTTACGCCCCACCGAGCCTGCCATTTTCAGATTTTCAAGCGCTTCTGGACGACATCGTCAACTCGGCAAGGCACAAACATCCTGTGGTAATTGCAGGAGACTTTAACGCCTGGGCCACAGAATGGGGCAGCAAAAGGACGAACGCAAGAGGGGCGGCGTTGCTAGAATCCTTCTCGTTACTCGACGTAGTGCTAGCCAATGTGGGCAGCACGAGCACATTCCGCAAAGGTCACAAATCGTCGGTCATTGACATCACGTTTGTGAGCAGCAGCCTATCTAGACGCACATCTTGGCGTGTAAGCGAACGCTACACTCACAGCGATCATCAGGCGCTGATCTACGACATTGCTAGGCATGCCACTGGAGATCCATCGACGGCGGGTAAGACCCGGCGGGGATGGAAAGTGAGTGCGCTGGACGCCGAACTTTTTCAGGAAGTACTCGGCGAAACTATTACAGCCAGCTGCGAGCTTGACGCCAGATCAGCGGCGGATAAGCTAGTCACCAGTATAAGAAAAGCCTGCGATGCGTCGATGCCCAGGGTAGCCAAAGTGGCAAAACGCACACCGATGTATTGGTGGAGCGAGAAAATCAGGCAGCTCAGAGCAGAGTGCCTGCATGCAAGACGTCGCTATCAGAGATGCAGAAACGACACAGAGCGTGAAGTCCTGCGTCTTAAATACAAAAGCCAACGCAAGAAGCTGCGAGACGAAATTCGCCGGAGTAAAAAAGAGTCCTTTAAGAAACTGTGCGAGGTTGCGGATACCAATCCGTGGGGCGGTGCCTATCGCATAGTTATGGCAAAAACCGCAAGCGCACCTCAAGAGAAGTGCCCAGAACTTCTGGCAAACATTGTTCGGACCCTGTTTCCTCATCGCAAAACAGACAGCGCACCCTGTGTGACTGTAGCTACAGATGACGTGGAAGACGTGACGACGGACGAGATCCTGTCAGCCTGTAAACGGATTGGGGACCGTAAAGCACCTGGCCCTGACGGCATCCCAAACAAGGCGCTAAAACTGGCCATATGCGAGCATCCGGGGGTAATAGCGCACGTGCTGCAGCTGTGCCTGGAGCAAGGCGTGTTTCCGGACAGATGGAAAACGCAAAATTTGGTGCTGCTGCCAAAGCCAGGAAAACCCCCTGGAACTCCACAGGCTTATCGCCCTATTTGCCTGCTGGACACACTCGGGAAGCTACTGGAGCGTATTGTTCTAAATAGATTACTTAGGCATACGGAAGCGGAAGGGGGCCTGTCCCAACGCCAATTTGGTTTTAGGCGTAAGCGCTCCACGATCGATGCCATCAACATGGCCGTCTCCATTGCCACCAGTGCCATAGCGGGCAAAAGATGGAGGGGGGGAACAAAGCGCTACTGCGCTATCATTACCCTTGACATCCGCAACGCCTTTAACACCGCGCGATGGGATGTCATGCTATCGGCGGTTAGAAATATGGGCGTGCCAGCTTACCTCTACAAAATAATTGAAAATTACTTTTGTAACAGAGTTCTTGTATACGACAGCGATGAGGGGCCTAAAGAATACATGGTCACAGCAGGTGTTCCACAAGGGTCTGTTTTAGGACCAACCCTGTGGAACATCATGTATGATACCATCTTCAAGCTTCCATACCCAGAGGGGGTGGAGATCATTGGCTTCGCAGACGACGTGGCGTTAACGGTGGTGGCAAAGCACGTAGCGCTGATCGAGTCGAACGCGAACACGGCCATCGAAACGATAAGGCAGTGGCTATGTGATGTAGGTCTATCGCTGGCGCAGGAGAAGACGGAGGCGGTGCTTATCAGCAGCCGGAAGAAGCCAGAAACTGCGACTTTCACAGTCGGTAGCTGCAAAATCACGTCCAGGAGATACCTGCGGTACCTTGGCGTCATCATTGATGACCGGCTGAGCTACAGGCACCACGCAGAGCTCACAGCGCAGAAGGCAGCCAGGGTGTGCAGTGCGCTCTCGAGGATGCTCCCAAACTTGGGTGGCCCGAGGAGCAGCAGAAGACTACTATTGGCCAGAGTAGTCAGCTCGGTACTGCTATATGCCGCACCAATCTGGGCTCCGTCGCTCCAAATAAAAGCGAATAGGCTGCAGTTTCAAAGAGTCTATAGACTGTCTGCTTTGAGGGTTATCAGCGCCTTCCGTACAACGTCTGACGAAGCAGCGCAAGTGCTGGCAGGAATGGTTCCGGTTGACATCCTGGCTGATGAGTGCAGAAGACTGCATAGCTACAAAGAGCACAGTGGGCCCTCTAGCAGCAGAGCGACGGTGGAGAGAGCGGCCTCACTCTACAGCTGGCAGGAACGGTGGAACAACTCATCGAAGGGCAGGTGGACACACACCCTAATCCCTAAGATTGGGGAATGGGTGCAGCGCAGCCACGGTGAATTAAACTTCCACCTAACCCAATTGCTCACTGGCCATGGAGCTTTCCGGAGCTACCTGTTTCGGTTCGGGCACGACGATTCACCGCTTTGCCCAGATTGCCAAGTAGACGAAGACGCAAATCACGTGCTGTTTCACTGCCCTCGATTTGCAACAGTTCGAGACCGCGTGAATTCTCTTGCGGAAGAGGAGATAAGCCCGCAAAATCTTACGGCAATGATGACAAGCTCGCAGTCAATATGGGACGCGGTGAGCGATGCGGCGGTACATATTCACCACGAGCTCAGGAAATCCGAACAGCGACGTCGCGCTTTCGGCAAAGGAGCTGAAGACCGCTGAGTACGTCATAGACGAACGCTTTCCAGTACGGAGACAAACAAACGGGACATAGTGCCAAGCGGGAGGTAGGGTTGACGAACTGAACAGGGTGGCTTATTTAGCTGACAGATGGGAGGACAAGTTAGTGCAACTTGAGACGAACAGCACAGGATCAGTGACGAACTTCGAGCCTAGTGCTCAATTCCGCCCTCCGACGAAAAACTTGACGGTAGTGTCCGGAGGGGTAACCGGTATCCGACGTGAGGAGGTTTAGTGTGTTAAAGTCTCACACTGACGGGGTTAGGCTTTCGATGCTTCCTCCTCGTTAAATATAAAAAAAAAAAAAAAAAAAAACATACATATTTATTTTCCATTTAACAAAAATAATCACATACACATATTCAAATATATATATTTATACACAAATATATATACGCACATACACCTACGTATTCACGTGATCACATACAACAAAAAAAATTCACTTTTTCACAAATAAAAACATATTTTCACACACATTTGTCTACACATTTGTTATATTATAATAATTTGAACATACATTCCCAATTCCCACATACATACACATTTCTATTTATTACCCATTCCCATTTACAAAAAATTTATTTGTTTCCCATATACATATATATTTCCCTACGTTTTTACACACACGAGTGTAAACTTTTTTACTCGACAGAGATACAAATTCGTATTAACGAATTCTCCCCATACTCAATTATCGTTTGCGCGGACGCGGTAGACTACACGTCTATTTCCCAACACCCTACATTTATATTTAACCAAACTTTTTACTCTTTGTCGAGCTTTTTTAAACAAAATGCCTGCTGAGCGATCCCCCAAACGACAACTTGTCACAATGGAGACTCCTTCCTCCAGATCCCCAAAGTCAGCCAATGCACGTTTGACAGTTCCTGTCACTCGGGAGCCACCAAACACTCGCTGCAAACTCTCTAGTCCCAAAGCAACCGATCCTAGTGTTGCAAAATTGATTTTCGAGTCCGATAGACTCGTGCAATTATGCACAAAATTTTCATCGGCTCCCATTGAGGATTGGACCAAATCCCTGGTCCAAATTAAGCAAAAAAATTTGCAAGCCCAATGGGAGAGGCTTTTGCGCGCACATGAGGCAGTCTTTCTTGTAGAAGACAACAGCCAACCCGACGGTTTCAAAGAGTCGGCTGGGCAAAAAATCGATGCCTGCACAGACCAGTACGAGTTGTGCATGGCTCAGATGTTGGACATCATTGAGATGCTCCAAACTCAGTCCCCCTAGCCCGCTGCGCATATGGAACCGCTTCGACCCCTAGAACCAGCAAACACCCCCTACATTTGCCTACAAGTTCCACCTTGTGATACCGAAACCTTCTTCGGGGGCTATGAGCAGTGGCCGTCCTTCCGGGACATGTTTACGGCAGTATACACAAACCACCCCCAGCTCACTCCAGCCCAAAAATTGTATCACCTCCGCTACAAGACGCAAGGTAAAGCCGGTGCTATTGTAAAGCAATATGCATTAACCGATGAGAATTTCGGACTCGCGTGGGAAGCTTTAAAATCACGCTTCGAAAACAAACGCATACTCATTGATACACAAATCCGATCCCTCCTGAATATCGCTCCTGCCCACACCGAAACTAGTGAGGCACTACAGCGGATCCAAAACACCATAAACAATTGTCTGTCAGTACTAAATTCCCAGGCCGTAGATACAGACAATTGGGATCCGCTGCTAGTTTATATATGCTCTACAAAATTGCTCTAAGATACACTTGCTCTATGGGAGCAATCATTGACATCCCGGAAGGATCTGCCACCCTGGTCGCAAATGGATCAGTTCCTGACCGGCAGATACGAGGTACTTGAACGGCTGCAAAGCATTCGCCCTGCTAAGCCGAAACCTCAACCTTCGACTTCCACTGTCCTCCCAAATCGGCCACATAAATCCCTAAACTTTCTCACTGAAGTGAAGAAACCATTCGCGTGCAAACTCTGCAACGCAAACCATCCCATACGGACTTGCCAGAGCTTCAAAAGACTCACCCCCCAGAGTCGATTAAAATACGTTAAGAAGCACAATCTCTGCGTAAATTGCCTTGCTACATCTCACTTTGTTGAGGATTGTACAAGCAATTTTACGTGCGTATACTGTCACAGGAAGCACCACTCCATGCTTCACTTCACCAAAAGCAGTGCGCAACCTCAATCTCCCAATCGGTCACATTCGACCCGACCACAGGTCGCAACAGCTCAAAAACGAACGCACAACAACTCCGCAACTCATTCCCCCGTTTCGGATGCGCAACCCCGCACATCTTCCAGGCAAAGTACGCCCCAAGTACAAGCCTTACACTCCAATAATGGCACCCAATCCCTTCTGCCTACGGCACTGGTGTCTATTGAGCACGCATGAAAGTTGTTTAAAGTTCGAGCGTTGATCGACCAAGCCTCTCAGCGTACCTTCATTTCTTCGAAGGTCCAGAAACGCCTCAGATTGCCAATCGAGAAATCCTCTTTCCAAATCTCGGGCATTGGCGGACAGATTGTGCAAAACGCCAATCACATTTGCTTCTTGACATTGGCAGTCCCTCAAACGAGCACGAAACTCCCCGTGCAAGCTATCGTGCTCCAAGAGCTTACGAAATTGCTCCCACCTCGTCACATACACCCCCCTAATATGAAAAATTTCGCCATGCTAGATCTCGCTGATCCAAACCCCTTCGAGACAGCGCAGATCGATATAGTGATTGGTAGTGATCTCATCCCGCAGATCATGCTCGAAGGTATCCACCGAAATGTATGTGGCAGCTTACTTGCTCAGCATACAATATTCGGTTGGGTATTAATCGGTCCAGTACCCCCTTCTTCGCATTTGACATGTGTCACAGACGTACCAAGTCGCTATATGCATACTGGAACCGCCCTTCGAAATAACCTTCCCGCCCTAAAGAAAGCCCTTTCACAAGTGATTGCCGCCCTCAATCCCGTAGGGTTTCCACCCCCGGAAATAATGGAAAATCGCTTTGAACCCACCACTCCTGCAAACTCATTCTCAAACCGGCAAATTTCCCCCTTCGTTGCCAAACGTTTCGGCCCCGCAGGATGGCTTTCGCCTCTAATGAGGGCTCCCAAAAGGGGTCGACAAGAGCGTTGGCTTGACGCCACTCGTTCCACACCCCCAACAACTGACGGAAATTGCATTCCCCCGCAGTTCCTCATTGCACCTCCTCCATCCCGGGTCCGAAAAGAGGACAGTTGCCACTCCAGTGCGACTTGCTCCAAGCGCTGCAAATCCCGCAGACGTCGGACTGATCGGGTATAAACTCCAAGATCTACACGATCTCCCTCTTGGGTGGAACGGCTCCAGCAATTCTTCCATGCTGAGCCAAACAGTCATGCTCACACAGTTCCAATCCCGGATCAAAGAGCGGTTGACGGTTGACCACCCTCTCGAAGAGCAAACCGACATTCTCGCTCGGTTCTATGGCTTCTCTCGAGCCCCACGTGCACCCAATTATCCCGAGCGGCGTTGGCTTAGTTTACAAATAGCTTTCGAACCCGCTCGAAATTCTCCCTCCCCCTAAAGAAATGGCAATGCAGCCAATTTGTATATGTATTTTCCCATATTCTCCCGGCTGTAGCTTAAGCGAATCTCGCACCTTAGCCACGCTTTCCCATACCCATGATGTCAGCCTCAAAAACTTAATCTCCAAGTAACCGACATCTAATATATTTGCAGATCAACCATCGCAGCAGGTGCCTCCAAGACTGCTCCGCACGGACCGATCATCCCACGCAAAGAAGTTATCGGCGCACCCCAAGCGCATTCACAGCCAGCCAGTTGTGAGCCGCACCACCACCAGCCAGACCTCAGCCGCGTCTCGGCAACCCTCCACCCGGACACTTCATCAATTGCACTCTGCAATGGCGGCCGCGATGGCTAAATGAGTGCTGTGATTGTTCAGTGATCTGTCGATCCCACCGCTAATCCCTTCCTTTCCTTATCCTCTTGTACTCATGTTTCCCCCTATTTTCTGCTCCCCGGCTTCGGCCGTTTGTATCGTTTAATGTTCATGTACTCTGTTATTCGTCATTCGTAACTCCACGAATAAAGACAACCCACAACGAACTCAACCCCTTCGTTTTATTTACACCGCTCCGCCGCGCTCGATTAAACAAAAATAAAGAATTACGAATTTTAGGAGCGGCAAAATACCCTCCTCTACCCTTACCTGGTACGCCCATGAGTACCTGTCATTATCAATCGAATCTCTTTGCTGTATGGTTGTTTGTAACCGTATGCTGCGCCTGATTGATTGATTTTAACCCTTTCGACCCCAAAGTTGCTTATAAGCAACTTCGACTTTTAGCGCCGTTTTATTTGAAACCTACGGAACTAACTCATCAAAATAGACATCGAATTGGTTAATTAAAGTTCTTAGAATAAGAAAACAACAAAAAAGTAACGGTTGTGTCGCGACCAACACAACTACGATACATAATTCAGAGTAAAGTCGATCAAATCGCGCGTGGTGAAATTTTAGTGCAAAAATTAAATAAAAATACTTATAAATCATATTTTAAAAATTCAAGTACGCAGTTTTAACGATAAAAGTTGAAATAAAAAGGTGAAATAAAACAGTAAAATAAAAGTTGTATTGTTATTGATCAACATTTTTTTGTTTACTAAAGTTGCTTATAAGCAACTTTGGGCCGCTGTGATAGCAAAAATATTGAAACCGAAAACATGAATGAACCACGCAAAGTCTTCTGAACAAGAGGGCGGAGATAATGAGGTAGAGTTTCTGGAGAGTGGGTTGAAAGAAATTTTGGAGAAATGTGAACAAATCGAGATCGACTTACCAGAGGTATCGCCACTGAAGAACGTGCTAAAGAAGAGTATATTTGAGAGTTTAGAGAGTTCCGAACGTCTTGTCGTTGAGAAAATAGACTTGTCTTCGTTGCGATGGAGGAAAACACTCTTTGATGTGAAAGACGTATCATGGGAGAAGCGTTTAGAAGAAGAAGAAGATGTTGGGTGAATAGCCCAATAGATTATTTCAGTTCGTTTTTTGACGATGCTATGATTGATTGTAAAAGAGAGTTACACTAATTTTTAGGAAGATCAGCAATCAAGCAATATAATCCCGCCAAGCCCCATAAATGGGGAATGAAAATGTTTACGCGAGCAGGTTCATCGAGAATTATATATGACTTCGCTCTCTATATTGGAGATGGTACTGGTACATGCGAATATTTTACTGGGCTTTGGGAACGGCAGTAACCAATTCCTGGCTTTTGTATCGCAAGTACTTCAAAATGGTCGAGCTGAATGCAAAGCATATGCCACTTATAAAAATCCAAATGGAAATAGCAAATGAGTTGCTAAATGCGCGCACCATCCTCCTCGAGCTCAGTACAAAGGAAACGAGGACGACCCAGTGAAACTATTTTGAAACAAGAGGAAATACATTCATCACCGTCATCTCCGTCTTCTTTTGCATCCAGTTACCAAGCGCCATAAAATTACTTATGATCCGCCAAATTCGAAGAGGTATGGTGAAAGCGATCATTGGGTAGTATGGGGAGAAAAAGGTCGATGCCGCCATTGCAAGACGGGAACACCCCTATCAAAATGTGTGAAATGTGGTGTTCACCTATATTGTAACACAAGAAAACATTTTTTTCTCTCGTATCATACGTAAGATATTACCAAAAAAAGATTCTTGAAGAATCAATAGTCAAAAGTTTGCTCTCATAAACCGCCTTTCATTTTTCAATGCTATGAAATACTTCCTCAACGTCCCAAAGTTGCTTATAAGCAACTTCCATTATCTAGTGACCCGATAACTCCAGAAGTCTTAAATCTTCAAAAATCCTTAATTTAGATCTAATAACCACGGGAATCAGGAAACAAATATTTTCTGACAGTTGGTTTAGGAGCGGGCCCGAAAGGGTTAAAACTTGCATACAATCATATGTCTCCAAAACCAAACAATTTACTAATCAAGAGATCTCAGAACCAAATAAATTTTTTATTTATATAGTGTTTTCACGGGTCGTAAAAAAGGAAAATATTTAAAAAGAAGTCTTTCAAAAAAGTCTTGGCAGCTAAAGCAAAGATCGAACCGCGCACCTGTCGTCTGAGACACTCCACTTACACACTTCAAGATCAACATTCAACACCGACTGGCTGCTTAAAAGGTATAATAACAGATAAGCGCCGTTTTATCAAAAAATTCACATATTTTCGTATCTAAATATAGAGCGCAATGCGTGTGAAGCGGTGATTGTGTGAGTGACATTAGAGGCCAAAAAGTTCTTATCGGAGGCCAAATTTGTGCAACTTTTTGACACATTTTTTTCTTTGGCCGCTGGACATCTACTTAATGAGTTGTCTGTGCCCTAACTTTAAAACAAGCAAAAGCTCTTGCTAAACCAGTTAGCAATGAGTCAAAATGAGCAGAAATGTCACTTTTATAAGATTCTCAGTTCGTCGTGAATTTGTTTTTGTGTAAAAAGAGAAGAAAATTGAGTGAAATATTTCGTGTCGAAGAAATTTAAAGAGATTTTAATATTTTGAACGACGCACTATGTCTCATCTGCCGGCAAAACGTTGGAAAAATCAAACATTTAATGAAAGCGTTCGATAAAATGAATACACGCATCTTATTGAGAATTTTCCAGGGCTTGCGAAAATGTAACTTTCATTAAATTCGGATTAGTAGTTTGGGAGGTAGAGCCGCTCAAAGTTGACAATTTTTCCACATCGAGAAAAATGTGTATTTTTTGGTTTTTTTTGTCATCTTTAAGATTGATTTGATTGGACAGCCGCCGTGGCTCAGTTGGTTAGTGCGTTGGACCGCGAGTCGAAGGCAGCGACCCAGGTTCAAATACTGCCTGTAATAACACCTAAAAAAAAAATAACGGGAAAACTCGTTTTCTCTTTCGGTGGCTGTCCTCTCAGCTGGAAATGGCAAACCTCTGAGAGTAAAAATTGCTTATGAAAGAGCCCCCAACCTGCCGTTCGGAACCGGCATAAAACTGTAGGTCCCTTCCACCCGCGTACAAATTCACACGCACAACACGGGTGGTTGCGGGAAGCTAGGCCTTAGTCTCGCGTAAGCGGGCTGTCGTGCCAGTCAATTATTATTAAAAAAATTATTAAATTATTATTAAGATTGATTCGCCTTGAGTCAGTTCAGGTTTGTGCAAAAAGAAAATTTCGGAAAATCTATTGGAAAAGTCGGAAAATCCCTGTCATTTTTGACTGTGAATTCTGAAAATTTTCAGACGATAACGTTGGAACTATAAGTCACACATAAATTAAATTCACTACGAACTTACTATTTAGTCATGTCCTTCGACAGAGGGAATGGTGTGGGTTTTGGACAAGGGGGTGTGGCACCGCCCATGAAAGCAAAATCTGAATAATAGAATATCTTCGAAATTGTATGTCGTACATAACTGAAATTTAGTACCTCGTCGTCCCATAGATGAGTCATTCTACCGGTAAGATTTGATGGGCGTTGGACAAGGGGCGTGGCACATTTTTGTGACCAAAATATTCCGCTGAACTATAAGTCGCACAGCAATGAAACTTAGTACGAACTTACCATTTATTCATATCTTTCGAAAGAGCGAGTGGTTCGGGTATTGAATAAGGGGGCGTGGCACCGCTCATATAATTTAAATCTGGTTCAAGGGCAGTCCATTTCTGTACTGAAACTTAGCAATCTCGATTGCAGCCACGATTGAGTTAATCAGAGAAGAAACTTGCTCCTACGGCACATAAAATGTTAGCACATGGAAAGGATTTAATAGAATACCAGTGCTTACCAATAGGGGAATTGTCTGAAGAAGCTCAAGAATGCAAAAATTAAGACTACAAAAGGTATAGATGTATGAACACTTGCAAAATATCACGATCTAGACAAAATGAAGACCTTTTCAACATGTTAGCAGTCTCTTCTGATCCAGTTATTTCATCTATGAGATCTGTAAGATCACAAAAAGAACTTACAGATACTTATAGCTAAGAAATGATTTCATGATTAGACATTCCTTCCAGTGTAGATAACGTTTTTGAAAAAATCTAACTTTAAAAAATGTTTTTAAAAAATTATATTAATTTATTGGAAAAAATATATTGTTTAAATCGAGCGCGGCGGAGCGGTAGAAATAAAACTAAGGGGTTAGGTTTTAGGGGGTTTATTGTTCGACTGTTGGATGACGAATAAAGAGTAACAAAGAATACATGAAACATTAAACGATACAAACGGCCGAAGCCGGGGAGCAGAAAATAGGGGGAAACATGAGTACAAAAGGAGAAGGAAAGGAAGGGATTAGAGGTGGGATCGACAGATCACTTGAGGCAGCACTCATTTAGCCATCGCGGCCGCCATTGCATATTGCAATTTAATGAACCGCGGGCCAGTCGGGCGAGAATGTGTTGCAGCTTTTGCTGGTGCGGGGGTGCCGTCCATCGACGTCTCATCCTCGGAGGAGTGCTGCTGCAGCGGTTTGGGGGTAGCTACCGACCTGCAAATAGAGTGAGATGTCAGTTATTTGGACATAAAGTTTTTGAGGCTGACATCATGGGAATGAGAAAACGTGGCTGAGCTGCGGGGTTCGCTTAAGCTACAGCCGGGAGAATATGGAAAAATACAAATAACAATTGGCCAAGTTGCCATTTACTTTTTTGCAGTGAGGGGGGATTTTTGGAGTATATATGGAGAATTTTATGTGCACGTAGGGCTCGAGAGAGGCAGGAGAACCGAGCGAGAATGTCGGTTTGCTCTTCGAGATGGTGGTGGCAGTCAACCGCTCTTTGATCCGGGATTGGAACTGTGTGAGCATGACCGTTTGGCTCAGCATGGAAGAATTGCTGGAGCCGTTCCACCCAAGAGGGAGATGGTGTAGATCTTGGAGTTTATACCCGATCAGTCCGACGTCTGCGGGATTTGCAGCGCTTGGAGCAAGTCGCACTGCAGTAGCAACTGTCCTCTTTTCGAACCCGGGATGGAGGAGGTGCAATGAGGAACTGCGAGGGAATGCAATTTCCGTCAGTTGCTGTGAGTGTGGACCGTTTTTGTCGAACCCTTTTGGGAGACCTCATTAGAGACGAAAGCCATCCTGCGGGGTCGAAACGTTTGGCAACGGAGGGGGAAATTTGCCGGTTTGAGAATGGGTTTGCAGGCGTGGTGGATTCGAAGTGATTTTCCATTATTTCCTGGGGTGGAAACCCTACGGGATTGAGGGCGGCAATCACTTGTGAAAGGGCTTTCTTTAGGGCGGGAAGGTTATTTCGAAGGGCGGTTCCAGTATGCATACGGCGACTTGGTACCTCTGTGGCACATGTCAAATGCGAAGGGGGTACTGGACCGCTTAATACCCAACCGAATACTGTATGCTGAGCAAGTAAGCTGCCGCATACATTCCGGTGGATACCTTCGAGCATGATCTGCGGGATGAGATCACTGCCAATCACTATATCGATCTGCGCTGTCTCGAAGGGGTTTGGATCAGCGAGATCTAGCATGGCGAAATCTTTGAAATTGGGAGGGTTTATATGGGAAGATGGGAGCAATTTCGTAAGCTCTTGGAGCACGATTGCTTGCACGGGGAGTTTCGTGCTCGATTGGGGGACTGCCAATGTCAAGAAGCATGTATGATTGGCATTTTGCACAATCTGACCGCCCATGCCCGAGATTTGGAAGGGGGATTTCTCGATTGGCAATTTGAGGCGTTTCTGGACCTTCGAGGAGATGAAGGTACGCTGAGAGGCTTGGTCGATCAACGCTCGAACTTTGAACAACTTTCCTGCGTGCTCAATAGACACCAGTGCCGTAGGCAGAAGGGATTGGGTGCCATTAGTGGAGTGGAGGGCTTGTACTTGGGGCGTACTTTGCCTGGAAGATGTGCGGGGTTGCGCATCCGAAACGGGGGAATGAGTTGCGGAGTTGTTTTGCGTTCGTTTTGAAGCTTTTGCGACCTGTGGAGTGGTCGAATGTGACCGATTAGGAGATTGAGAGGGTTGCGCATTGCCTGTGGGGAAATGAAGCAGGGAATGATGCTTCCTTTGGCAATATACGCACGTAAAATTGCTTCTACAATCCTCAAGAAGATGAGATGTAGCAAGACAGTTTACGCAGAGATTGTGCTTCTTAACGTATTTTAATCGACTCTGGGGGGTGAGTCCTTTGAAGCTCTGGCAAGTCCGTATGGGATGGTTTGCGTTGCAGAGTTTGCACGCGAAGTCCCTTTTCACTTGAGTGTGATAGTTTAGGGATTTGTGTGGCCGATTTGGGAGGACATTGGAAGTAGAGGGTTGAGGTTTCGGCTTAGCGGGGCGAATGCTTTGCAGCCGTTCAAGTACCTCGTATCTGCCGGTCAGGAGCTCGTCCATTTGCGACCAGGGTTGCAGATCCTTCCGGGATGTCAAAGATTGCTCCCATAGAGCAAGTGTCTCTTGGGGCAATTTGGTACAACATATGTAAACTAGCAGCGGATCCCAATTGCCCGTATCTACGGCCTGGGAATTGAGAACAGATAGACAATTGTTTATAATGCTCTGGATCCGCTGTAGTGCCTCACTATTTTCGGAGTGGGCAGGAGCGATATTCAGGAGGGATCGAATTTGAGTATCAATGAGTATGCGTTTGTTTTCGAAGCGTGATTTTAAAGCTTCCCACGCGAGTCCGAAATTCTCATCGGTTAATGCATATTGCTTTACAATAGCACCGGCTTTACCTTGCGTCTTTACGTTGACATGCGATTTCAGTCGCTGTTTGTGAGCAATGGCAAATTTTTTTGTCACATTAGTGACGGTTGGCATGCCAAGATCACGATGGAGATCACTATTTCGAATGTAGTATGGTGCATTAACAATACATCGCAGCACCTTATTTTGAAAACGTTGGATAGTGGCAATGTATATTTCGCTAGCACATCCCCAAAATTGGATGCCATAGGTCCAGGTCGGCTTCAGTATTTGTTTATACACCATTAGTTTGTTGTGAATTGATAGGCTAGAGTGTCTGCCAATAAGGTGGTACAATCTGCTCAATTTCAGGTCAAGCTCCTCTCGCTTTTTCTTTACGTGAGCTTTCCAGCGCAATTTGGCGTCGAGTGTAATAGCCAGGTATTTGGCTTCGTTGACATGTGGGATTATTAACCCATCAATGAAAATCGGTTTATAAAGAATTTTTTTCAGTGAAAAAATTATATGCACTGATTTGGTTTTGTTTAACTTAATGCGCCATTTCTTAGCCCATGAAGCAATACAATTAACAGCCTCTTGTAGCTTAGCCGTCGCGTCTTCAATAGTGTTGCCTGTAGCCAGAACTGCGGTATCGTCCGCAAATGTTGCGGTTACTTGCTGATTTGCTGATGGTAAGTCGTATGTGTACAGGAGGTACAGCAGAGGCCCCAGAATGCTCCCTTGCGGTACACCAGCACTAATTTTTTTCAAAGAAGAATGGGCGTTTTCGTACTTAACACTAAAGTACCTGTCATCAAGGTATGATGAAAGCACCTCGCAATATTGCATTGGCAACAATGTCCTCAGCTTTTGCAATAGTCCTGCATGCCACACTTTATCGAAAGCTTGTGAAACGTCTAGGAAGACGGCGGAACACACTTTTTTCCCTTCCAACGCAGTTTCAACCGTATTCACGACTCTGTGGATTTGGTCAGTTGTCGAATGATTTTTTCTAAAACCAAACTGGTGAGCGGGAATCAAGTTTTTAGTCTCAATTATTGGCATTAAGCGCGTTAAAAGCAATTTTTCAAATAGTTTTGACAATGCTGGCAGTAAAGATATTGGCCTATACGAGGATACGTCGTTGAGTGATTTACCAGGCTTGGGTATCATGATTACCTCAGAGAATTTCCAATATATAGGAACATGTCCAAAACTGAAGCACGAATTAATTAAGTCAGCCAGATAAGATACGCAATTGTTGGGCAGTTTACGAAGAACCTCCGTCGTTATTAGATCAAAGCCTGGTGCTTTTTTTAGTTTCATTTTATGAATTTGCTTACCAACTTCTTCGGGAGTAACTGGAGTAATGTGGGTATCGCACTCAAGCCAACTTTCATTCGTATCTATAACGTCATTTCCTTCATTTGGACTAAAGGTCTTTTCGAGATGTTCAGCAAACAACTTTGCTTTTTGCGCACTTGTTTTGGCCCACAGTGTGTCGTTGATTTTAACTGGAGCACAGTGTTGTATTGGCATGTTGAATGATTTAGCCGCCTTCCACAGGGAGTACTCTGTGGTTTTGTCAGCTGTGAGACCCATCAGATATCGATTAAATGTGTCATTATTGTATGACTTGATTGCTGTGTGTAAATTTTTACTGGCTAAGTTTAATTCCGATTTGATTGTGGGGGATCTGGTTTGTTGCCAACGTCTCCGTAGCTTCCGTTTCTTTGCAATTAAGCTCTTAATAAAAGATGGATATTTTTTCCCGTGCAGAACTAGTCTTGGTGTGGGCGTACTATTCCACGCTGCCATCTGTATTTGTTGTGTAAAGTGAAGTACAGCATCATCAAGTTGCTCACTGGTAACAATAGGATCAAACTTGGCTAATTGTTCTAACTGCATTTCAAAGTATTTCCAATCAGTACAAGCATTTACTAGCGTTGATGTGCTTTGATTTAGTGCTGGGGTTTGAGAAATTACCAACTGCACCGGCGAATGGTCAGAGCTCAGATCAAAACATTCAGTGACAGTTAAATGCGCTGCAGGAATGTTTTTGTAGACAAAGAAGTCAATTAGGTCTGGAACTTTGCTAGTATCCGATGGCCAATATGTTGGTTTACCAGTTGAAATTGAGTTACACCCAGTACGCTGCATGGCTTTAAACAATTCTCTTCCCTTTGTCGTGGTGAGCCTTGAGCCCCAAAACGTATGTTTTGCGTTGAAGTCGCCTCCAATTATAAAACGACCATGGAAACGATTAAAAAGGGACAAATAGTCTTCATATTTTAACTGGTGCCTAGGTGGACTATATAGAGCAGTTAAAACGAGTGGTTGTTTGAAAGTTTCGACGGAAACGGATGTGGTTTGAAACTCATTCGTGCTGAATTGGTCCTCCAAGTGATGTTTTATGGAGCTTTTGATTATGACTGCGCTGCCACCCCTTGCACAATTGTCAGGATGTATAGTATGGTAAAGAGTGTATTTTTTAAAGGACATATGCGATTGCTTAGTAAAATGAGTTTCAGCAATTAAGCATATATCAATATCTTCGTTGTTAAGCACGACTTCCAGCTCATTTTTGTGTTTGGCTAAACCATTTGCGTTCCATAAAATCAGTCTAAGGCAATCAGTCATAATCTAAAAATTTCATGTTGTGCTCCAGGGCTCCCAAGCGCATTTCCAATGCTTTGAACATAATTTCCTGGCGGTCTAGCTTTGCCAAGATTATTGATAGCGCATCGGTGCTTTGTGGGGCAACAATGGGAACAGGGCCTTTCGTTATTTGGGCATAGCTGGCTGCTTTAGTACTCGTAGATGGTCCAACTTTGGTGGGGACATTTTGTGACGCAGCAAATTGATTATTATCGCGATCCTTCGTCTTAGCAAGAGTTGTCTTCTTCGATCTGATTTTTTGTAATTCCTTCGCAATTACACAGCCACGATAATTTGCTGGGTGCGACTCACCACAATTGCAGCATTTGGGTTTATCAGCTATTGGCTTTTGACACTCTGAAGATATATGTTTGCCAGCACATTTAACGCATCGTGGAGGTTTCCCACAGAAATTTTTTGTGTGGCCGAATGATTGGCAATTTTTGCACTGGGGAATTAAGTTAGATGATTTTATTGGTTCAATCTTTACAATTGTATTTAAAATGTTTTTGATTTCGTGAATTTTTTTCACATCTTCAGAAGAATCGAATGTCAGAACGAACATATCAAGCGGTTCCTTTGTCTTCCATTTAAGCTTGTTGATAGCACTAATTGCTTTGAGGCCTTGATTATTTAAATCACTTATAATGGATTCCTGATCACACGAATGGTGCAGATTTTTCACCATTACTTTTATGGGCCTGGTTTGCTTGTCTTCATAGCTGAACCAAGGGATATTTTCTTTAGTTAGCAACTTCGTAACAGACCGATAGTCAGAAGAGTCAAAGGTTATTACTCTGTATGCACTATTATTTATAAGTTTCACAAAGAACTTGTTTTTTATAGTTGCAATAAGCTGAGCATCTCAATGATGTCCAACATCTGAGCCATGCACAACTCATACTGGTCTGTGCAGGCGTCGATTTTTTGCCTAGCCGACTCTTTGAAACCGTCGGGCTGGCTGTTGTCTTCAGCAATGAAGACTACCTCATGTGCGCGCAAAAGCCTCTCCCATTGGGCTTGCAAATTTTTTTGCTTAATTTGGACCAGGGATTTGGTCCAATCCTCAATGTGAGCCGATGAAAATTTTGTGCATAATTGCACGAGTCTATCGGACTCGAAAATAAATTTTGCAACACTAGGATCGGTTGCTTTGGGACTAGAGAGATTGGAGCGAGTGTTTGGTGGCTCCCGAGTGACAGGAACT
This sequence comes from Melieria picta, assembly GCA_964056695.1. Lineage (NCBI taxonomy): Eukaryota > Metazoa > Arthropoda > Insecta > Diptera > Ulidiidae > Melieria > Melieria picta. Next base: position 69,348,002 of record OZ057400.1, read on the forward strand.
GTCAAACGTGCACTGGCTGACTTTGTGTGTCTGGAGGAAGGAGTCTCCATTGTGATAAGTTGGCGTTTAGGGGATCGCTCAACAGGCATTTTGTTTGAAAAAGCTCGACAAAGAGTAAAAAGTTTGAATAAATATGTGTGTATGTAAATGTAGGGTATTGGGGAAATAGACGTGTAGTCTAACCGCGTCCGCGCGAACGATTTTTGAGAATGGGAAGAGTTGGGAATGGGAAAATTCGTTGAAACGAATTTATATATTTGTCGAGCAAAAAAGTTTACACCAGTGTATGCAAACGTGTAGGGAAATATATATGTATATGGGAAACAAGTAAATTTTTTGTAAAATTGAATGGGTAATACACAGAAATGTGTATATGGGAATTGGGAATGTATGTAAAAATTATTATATAAATATGATATAAATGTGTAGTCAAATGTGTGTGAAAATATGTTTTTATTTGTGAAAAAGTGAATTTTTTTTGTATGTGATCACGTGAGTAATTACGTATTTGTATGTCTGTATATATGTGTATGTGTATATATTTGTATATATATATATATATATATGTGTATGTGATTATTTGTATTAGTGTGTTAGTGAACGTAAAAAAGTGTGAAAATAGTTTTGTGTACAAAAATTTTTGTGTGCGAATGGGCGATATTTGTCCCACTGTATGCACTTGGGGTGGCAGCAGATGTGCAGTGTATGAGTATATGTGCAGCACTATTGAAAATTTTCTAAGTCCTAGAAAATTATTCAATATGCTGCAAAACAAGGCTACTCGTCCCACTGTGCTTGTGTTTATTTACTTCTGCTAGCGAAAGAGGAAATGCTTAGGCAGAAGTATGAAAATGTAATTACACTAGGAGGCAGCAGCGGGAGTGCTTGCTGCTTGTGCGTGCGTATATCGCACAAAGCGAAACGCGAAAATGTACACAAGTGGGAGAGTGATCGCACAAAGGGAAATGCGAAAATGGGTGTAAGTTAAAGATTGGGAGATCAGCAGCTGGAGTGCTTGCTGCTGATCTGAAATATGCACAAAGCAAAATTTGGGGGAATGTGTGCAAATTAGAAAAAAAGTGGGAAGCAGGCTGCAGCGGGAGTTTTTGCTGCTTTGCCTGCGTAGGTAGCACAAAGGAGAATGTGCAAACAAAAAGCGCAAAATTATGTGCAGTAGCACAGCGGCGTTGGCTTAGTTTACAAATAGCTTTCGAACCCGCTCGAAATTCTCCCTCCCCCTAAAGAAATGGCAATGCAGCCAATTTGTATATGTATTTTCCCATATTCTCCCGGCTGTAGCTTAAGCGAATCTCGCACCTTAGCCACGCTTTCCCATACCCATGATGTCAGCCTCAAAAACTTAATCTCCAAGTAACCGACATCTAATATATTTGCAGATCAACCATCGCAGCAGGTGCCTCCAAGACTGCTCCGCACGGACCGATCATCCCACGCAAAGAAGTTATCGGCGCACCCCAAGCGCATTCACAGCCAGCCAGTCGTGAGCCGCACCACCACCAGCCAGACCTCAGCCGCGTCTCGGCAACCCTCCACCCGGACACTTCATCAATTGCACTCTGCAATGGCGGCCGCGATGGCTAAATGAGTGCTGTGATTGTTCAGTGATCTGTCGATCCCACCGCTAATCCCTTCCTTTCCTTATCCTCTTGTACTCATGTTTCCCCCTATTTTCTGCTCCCCGGCTTCGGCCGTTTGTATCGTTTAATGTTCATGTACTCTGTTATTCGTCATTCGTAACTCCACGAATAAAGACAACCCACAACGAACTCAACCCCTTCGTTTTATTTACACCGCTCCGCCGCGCTCGATTAAACAAAAATAAAGAATTACGAATTTTAGGAGCGGCAAAATACCCTCCTCTACCCTTACCTGGTACGCCCATGAGTACCTGCCATTATCAATCGAATCTCTTTGCTGTATGGTTGTTTGTAACCGTATGCTGCGCCTGATTTATTGATTTTAACCCTTTCGACCCCAAAGTTGCTTATAAGCAACTTCGACTTTTAGCGCCGTTTTATTTGAAACCTACGGAACTAACTCATCAAAATAGACATCGAATTGGTTAATTAAAGTTCTTAGAATAAGAAAACAACAAAAAAGTAACGGTTGTGTCGCGACCAACACAACTACGATACATAATTCAGAGTAAAGTCGATCAAATCGCGCGTGGTGAAATTTTAGTGCAAAAAGTAAAAATTAAATAAAAATACTTATAAATCATATTTTAAAAATTCAAGTACGCAGTTTTAACGATAAAAGTTGAAATAAAAAGGTGAAATAAAACAGTAAAATAAAAGTTGTATTGTTATTGATCAACATTTTTTTGTTTACTAAAGTTGCTTATAAGCAACTTTGGGCCGCTGTGATAGCAAAAATATTGAAACCGAAAACATGAATGAACCACGCAAAGGACTTTGTGAAGTGGATATAGAAGCCATTCTGGAGTTTGACTGGGACAAGTCTTCTGAACAAGAGGGCGGAGATAATGAGGTAGAGTTTCTGGAGAGTGGGTTGAAAGAAATTTTGGAGAAATGTGAACAAATCGAGATCGACTTACCAGAGGTATCGCCACTGAAGAACGTGCTAAAGAAGAGTATATTTGAGAGTTTAGAGAGTTCCGAACGTCTTGTCGTTGAGAAAATAGACTTGTCTTCGTTGCGATGGAGGAAAACACTCTTTGATGTGAAAGACGTATCATGGGAGAAGCGTTTAGAAGAAGAAGAAGATGTTGGGTGAATAGCCCAATAGATTATTTCAGTTCGTTTTTTGACGATGCTATGATTGATTGTAAAAGAGAGTTACACTAATTTTTAGGAAGATCAGCAATCAAGCAATATAATCCCGCCAAGCCCCATAAATGGGGAATGAAAATGTTTACGCGAGCAGGTTCATCGAGAATTATATATGACTTCGCTCTCTATATTGGAGATGGTACTGGTACATGCGAATATTTTACTGGGCTTTGGGAACGGCAGTAACCAATTCCTGGCTTTTGTATCGCAAGTACTTCAAAATGGTCGAGCCGAATGCAAAGCATATGCCACTTATAAAAATCCAAATGGAAATAGCAAATGAGTTGCTAAATGCGCGCACCATCCTCCTCGAGCTCAGTACAAAGGAAACGAGGACGACCCAGTGAAACTATTTTGAAACAAGAGGAAATACATTCATCACCGTCATCTCCGTCTTCTTTTGCATCCAGTTACCAAGCGCCATAAAATTACTTATGATCCGCCAAATTCGAAGAGGTATGGTGAAAGCGATCATTGGGTAGTATGGGGAGAAAAAGGTCGATGCCGCCATTGCAAGACGGGAACACCCCTATCAAAATGTGTGAAATGTGGTGTTCACCTATATTGTAACACAAGAAAACATTTTTTTCTCTCGTATCATACGTAAGATATTACCAAAAAAAGATTCTTGAAGAATCAATAGTCAAAAGTTTGCTCTCATAAACCGCCTTTCATTTTTCAATGCTATGAAATACTTCCTCAACGTCCCAAAGTTGCTTATAAGCAACTTCCATTATCTAGTGACCCGATAACTCCAGAAGTCTTAAATCTTCAAAAATCCTTAATTTAGATCTAATAACCACGGAAATCAGGAAAAAAATATTTTCTGACAGTTGGTTTAGGAGCGGGCCCGAAAGGGTTAAAACTTGCATACAATCATATGTCTCCAAAACCAAACAATTTACTAATCAAGAGATCTCAGAACCAAATAAATTTTTTATTTATATAGTGTTTTCACGGGTCGTAAAAAAGGAAAATATTTAAAAAGAAGTCATTCAAAAAAGTCTTGGCAGCTAAAGCAAAGATCGAACCGCGCACCTGTCGTCTGAGACACTCCACTTACACACTTCAAGATCAACATTCAACACCGACTGGCTGCTTAAAAGGTATAATAACAGATAAGCGCCGTTTTATCTAAAATTCACATATTTTCGTATCTAAATATAGAGCGCAATGCGTGTGAAGCGGTGATTGTGTGAGTGACATTAGAGGCCAAAAAGTTCTTATCGGAGGCCAAATTTGTGCAACTTTTTGACACATTTTTTTCTTTGGCCGCTGGACATCTACTTAATGAGTTGTCTGTGCCCTAACTTTAAAACAAGCAAAAGCTCTTGCTAAACCAGTTAGCAATGAGTCAAAATGAGCAGAAATGTCACTTTTATAAGATTCTCAGTTCGTCGTGAATTTGTTTTTGTGTAAAAAGAGAAGAAAATTGAGTGAAATATTTCGTGTCGAAGAAATTTAAAGAGATTTTAATATTTTGAACGACGCACTATGTCTCATCTGCCGGCAAAACGTTGGAAAAATCAAACATTTAATGAAAGCGTTCGATAAAATGAATACACGCATCTTATTGAGAATTTTCCAGGGCTTGCGAAAATGTAACTTTCATTAAATTCGGATTAGTAGTTTGGGAGGTAGAGCCGCTCAAAGTTGACAATTTTTCCACATCGAGAAAAATGTGTATTTTTTGGTTTTTTTTGTCATCTTTAAGATTGATTTGATTGGACAGCCGCCGTGGCTCAGTTGGTTAGTGCGTTGGACCGCGAGTCGAAGGCAGCGACCCAGGTTCAAATACTGCCTGTAATAACACCTAAAAAAAAAATAACGGGAAAACTCGTTTTCTCTTTCGGTGGCTGTCCTCTCAGCTGGAAATGGCAAACCTCTGAGAGTAAAAATTGCTTATGAAAGAGCCCCCAACCTGCCGTTCGGAACCGGCATAAAACTGTAGGTCCCTTCCACCCGCGTACAAATTCACACGCACAACACGGGTGGTTGCGGGAAGCTAGGCCTTAGTCTCGCGTAAGCGGGCTGTCGTGCCAGTCAATTATTATTAAAAAAATTATTAAATTATTATTAAGATTGATTCGCCTTGAGTCAGTTCAGGTTTGTGCAAAAAGAAAATTTCGGAAAATCTATTGGAAAAGTCGGAAAATCCCTGTCATTTTTGACTGTGAATTCTGAAAATTTTCAGACGATAACGTTGGAACTATAAGTCACACATAAATTAAATTCACTACGAACTTACTATTTAGTCATGTCCTTCGACAGAGGGAATGGTGTGGGTTTTGGACAAGGGGGTGTGGCACCGCCCATGAAAGCAAAATCTGAATAATAGAATATCTTCGAAATTGTATGTCGTACATAACTGAAATTTAGTACCTCGTCGTCCCATAGATGAGTCATTCTACCGGTAAGATTTGATGGGCGTTGGACAAGGGGCGTGGCACATTTTTGTGACCAAAATATTCCGCTGAACTATAAGTCGCACAGCAATGAAACTTAGTACGAACTTACCATTTATTCATATCTTTCGAAAGAGCGAGTGGTTCGGGTATTGAATAAGGGGGCGTGGCACCGCTCATATAATTTAAATCTGGTTCAAGGGCAGTCCATTTCTGTACTGAAACTTAGCAATCTCGATTGCAGCCACGATTGAGTTAATCAGAGAAGAAACTTGCTCCTACGGCACATAAAATGTTAGCACATGGAAAGGATTTAATAGAATACCAGTGCTTACCAATAGGGGAATTGTCTGAAGAAGCTCAAGAATGCAAAAATTAAGACTACAAAAGGTATAGATGTATGAACACTTGCAAAATATCACGATCTAGACAAAATGAAGACCTTTTCAACATGTTAGCAGTCTCTTCTGATCCAGTTATTTCATCTATGAGATCTGTAAGATCACAAAAAGAACTTACAGATACTTATAGCTAAGAAATGATTTCATGATTAGACATTCCTTCCAGTGTAGATAACGATTTTGAAAAAATCTAACTTTAAAAAATGTTTGTAAAAAATTATATTAATTTATTGGAAAAAATATATAAAAAAATTCATTTTTTAATGCAAACAAAAAAGTCATTTCATTTTAGTATGAAGTTTTAGTAAATCTTAACTTTGGCAACTAATTTTAAAGCCCCCTGTTACTGTGGCACCCAGTTTTCCAGATGCAATTTAAATTTTTTAAATATCTTTATTGGTTCAGAAGTTATGATTTGTGCAACGAAAAAAGGCTAAACGAGCCATAGTGCCACGACAGAATGCTGAGATGGCGAAAAATATAGAAAAATCGGTTCGATCCCTTCGAGTTCGATTAGAAAGACTCTTATTGTTGTTACCGGCTCGATAAAGTAGCTGCGCCATTTGTTATTGATGTCTTGAACATTCAAGAACCAAGTAGCAATAGAGGCCTTCTGGTACCGATGAAAGAAATGTTCGTCAAAGTGATATACTCAAAGTGGTAACTTGCACCAAACCTGAATACAATTGTAAAATAAACAAAATTTTTAAAAGCATTCGACTGTTTGTTTATGCCAAATGGGCAGTTTAATCCTCGGAAAATTGTGCAATCGAATTTTTTGCGCTGCCGTCTGCTTTTCACAAGTAGTAGACCGTAGACTTACATTTTAAACTGCTTATGAGTGGTCAGGAAAACAAATATTGCAAGATAATTGATTACAAAATAAATCGGAAAAATTTCAAAAATAAATTCTCATTTGGAACTGCCCATCGCTTGCTTTTGTAGAGTTGCCTTTTGATTTACTTGCTGTTTCAAACGAGCGCTGCTACATAGAAGCATGTTCTAAACTGACTATGGAAACTGCAAAATAAAAGTCGACTTTATCTTTTTAGACTTTTGCTAACTAAAGCCGGCTTTTATTCGGGACTATGATTATGCGCCCTAGGCAGTGGCGGCTTAAGGTGCTCGGGGCGGCGACGGCTGAGGGGCCCCCACAAACGGTGCAGAATAAGTATGCGTACAAAACTAATAACTGGAATTTCCGGTTATGCTTTTAATTTTTATTTGGAAATTTGTATTCCATTGAACAGTAAATGGACAGTAAAGGGACAAATTATTTTTAAACGTATATGTGCTTGAAATTTTATAGAAAGCAATAGAATCCCAGAGAAAAAATGAAAAATGGATAAAAGGATAATCTTACTAAATCTTTCCAAATTTGATAAAAACTTTCGTGAAATTAGGAAAACTTTTGGGGAGAGCAAACTCGTCATTTCAAAAAGCCATCTTAAAACTAAAAAAAAAACCAGGAAATTTTGCTTCGTTACTACGATCTGGCCATTATTTTAAGCAACCCGAGCAGGAGGATTAGATTGTTTTGCGATCAGTGCATCATTACACTACTCGACAAAAAATGGGCCAATCGCGTGCACCTAAAAATAAAAGTGTTTTCTAGACTAACTTTGGCCGCTGAACACGAAACTGAAAACCAAAAAATTGTTGAAGAAGCGTTTTCGAAAAATCTTCGAAAAACGATTTTTTCCTGTTGTTTCAGTTATGAGCACATATCTCCTGAAAGAATTATCCGATTAACACGAGCTGTCCGTCGTTCAGAAGATAATACCTTAGTGCCTTTTTAGTGATATATAGATTGTCCAAATCAGATGAGATTTGGGGAAGTTACTGACGGTGAAAGTTGTAACAATGTGAATTTTCGACCAATTTAAAAAATTAGAAATTTTCGAATATTTTTTTATAGAAAAAATAAATTATCTTCTCTGGTTTTAAAATCTAAAATGAAATATATAGGGGAATTCTTTGTAAGGTGCCACCCCATAGCTTTTTTGCGCATAACTCGTTAGAAAATTAACGTATCGCCAATGTTAATATACCGTTGAAAAGAGGGTTTAAAGAGCTATCATCCAAGGTAACACTTCATTTGAATTTACGAATATACGAATTTTACAGACAATTTCCCAAAGTGTTCAAAATCGACACCCTAAAATTTTTTAATGTTAAGTGCCACCCCCTAAAAAAACCGCTAAAAACGTAAAAATCTCAAGTAAAAATGCATGATTTAGAAAATGTATGAAAGATTATTGAATTTTATTTGAATTTAATATAAAATGACTGAAAGCAAAATTAAAATTGAATAGTAACGAATAAAACGGTAATTATATGGAAATCCATAAACAAAACTGAACTGAACTTTATTCCTCATGATAGAATTAGAGAAAAATTTACTAAGAACACTTTAAATTCATTTTATTGACGGTCCCAAGCAACAAAAAGGCATTTACCGATATAGGATCACAAAACAATGAAAAAAGGGGGGTGGCACCTTACAAAGAAAAAAAGGTGGCATTTTACATTTGTATGCCATTTTGGAAATCATTGTATAAATTTTTTCCTTTTACGATATGCTCGGATATCATTTCGGATTATGAAAAACCATTAAAAATTAAGTCCAACACTGATATTTACATTATTTTTTTGTAAGTTTTTGGTTACTTTTTCACCGCAAGAAAAACCTTCAGTTTTTATTTTTAAGTTTTTTCTTAACAAAATTTGACACTTTTTTTACCCAGACCGTGTTATTGCGTCTGTTCCCTCAAAAACCACATTAAAATTGATGTTGTCATATATACTTTAAATGACGGTAGGAATTTTTTTGCTAGGATTGCTGGAACGTCGAAAGCAGGGGTGGCACCTTACAAAGAATTCCCCTACTATTTTAGCAAATATTAAGCCTAACATCAATAGAATTGAAAGAAAAATGATAAAGTTATGATGCAGTGAGTGAAAACACCAACTTTACATTTATTACACCGTGCGAAACAATTTTTGTTTTGCCGAGACCCATCCAAATTTGGATATAGACGTGAAACTAGAGATAATTTATAGTATTCTGGCATAGTAGGTATTACATTTTCTGACCCAAAGGCCTTTTTAAAGGACTTTAACATTTTAAGGAGATACACATTTCAATATTAAATATATGCGGTAGTTCAATGATGAAGATATGAGTATCAAATGAAAGAGGAAAATTGTCTCCTTTTAACTAAATTTTCTATTTTGAACTTTCAGGACCAAAATATGGTATGTCAGGTATGGAAAACATACATGTTTTGGATTTCAGTCTGTAGATTCATACATCTAAATTTTATTCTATTTCAAAGTTCTCAAGAAAGTTACACAAACCCCCCCGTGTGTCGTGTCGAGTAGAAATCTTCAGAAATGTACAGAAATATTTTATAAAACCCAGTAGCAGTGACTTTATAAAAAAGTCCTGAAAAAACATATTTCCCCTACATAACAGCATGTAAGAAGCCCAGCAGCATGTAAGAAGCCCATATTTAGCTTACTTACAAGGAGCATAGAATTGCCTTCGAAAACCGGATTTCCGGGACATGTGTTGTTATCCAACCAATAATTATAATAATAATAACTGTAAATTTGTTTGACTTCTACAAAGTTTAATGAGGTTAAGTAATTGTGTAATTCACACTAGGTAACAAGCAAACTCTAAGACTGCGATATTTAATTTTTAACTTCGAATTTTGTATTTGCATATTTTGCACAAAATTTTAAGTTAAAAATTGCAATCTTTGAGGGAAAATTTTTTGAAAATTTGCAAACAATTGTTATTGTTCTTGCTTTTATTGAACTGAATTTGTTATTGCCATTTCAAAGTCAATTGTCGATACTGTGTCTCTTTCAATTGATAAAAGTGACAAACGACTTAGTCTTTCATCAACCATTGTGGAGCGCAAATAGTTTTTTACAAGTTTCAGTTTTGAAAAACTTGAAATTTTTATATAGTTACAAGTTTCTCTCGGGGGCCCCCGCAGCCCGGGGCGGTCCGCCCCTCCGCCCCCCTCTTAAGCCGCTACTGGCCCTAGGTATTATTTGTGATCAAAAAATCTCTTTTGCTGCCCATTTGAATCACATAATGCCAAAGGCATTCGAATTTCAAATATTCGTATACCCTGAGATAAGTTTTCACGAGTCTTGTACGGTCAAAGTTGGAATATGGCTCTTTAATTTGGAACCCGTTCTTCAGCTCCCATGTTGCACGCTTAGAGCGCATTCAGAAGTCGTGTATACTACAAGTTTTTCTATCCGTTTTAATGTTCCGCCAAGGGTGCTGCGGCTTGTCTCAATGTTTCACCTCAGAACTTGTCGAATATAGAGCTCTTAGCGAATTAAATAAGGCATGCAATGTATAGCCTAAAAGTCTTACTCAATAATATTGTGACGATAACACGCAAGGCAAGGCAGCCTGTCGCTGTGCAAGGCGCCCTGTCGCTGTGCAAAGCACCCGGTCGCTGTGCTAGGCACCCTGTCATTGTGCAATGCACTGAATGCTTTGACGAGCATACGGCCGGCTTGGCATAATTTTGATATGGTAAGGATGGCTCGCGATGGTAATGGAAATGTTTAGTCCAATTGGAATGTGCGAAAACGTTCGGCGCGACAAGTACAAAAGGCAGCCGGGTACAGCGCCAGAGGGACAGTTTAGTTTTGGCAAGCAAAGGTTTGTAAATAAAGTGATTGCTAGTTTTTGACTGCGTTTAAGGAAAGTGGAGGAATCGCCTTCTGGTGCTGCGTCGCTGCAGAGGCTGCACCACTACAAGCAATGGACATGAGTCAGCTAATGCTTGCACTGAAAGGCATGTTTGAGACTTCCAACCGTGAAATGTCAACCAAAATTGAGAATGTGAATGATGAAATTTCGGCGAAAACTGACGGAGTGGTTGCCACCAGTTCGGGAAAGTTCGGCTACCAGAATAGATGTGCCTACTTACGATGGTACTACGCCCTTTGACAACTTCGAACTTCAATTCGATGTGGCTGCTTTGGAGAGTCAGTGGACCGATGTTAGGAAAGGTTGGAGACTGATACTGGCTCTAAGAGGTCCTGCGGTCGGGGTAATAACAGTTCCGGAAGGTCTGAGAGGTGATTACGAGACCGTCATAAGGGCGCTGGCGGCCAAATACAGTGACGAGCACAACAAAATGCTGTATTACTACGAGCTGAAGAACCGTAGACAAGGAGCCAATGAGGCGCTGCAGACGTATGCGGCAGATATTGAGCAGTTGGTACAACTGTCCTCGGCCGGCCTTGATAGCTCAGCGGGTAGTGCGCTGGCTTCTCATACCGAGCGCCCCGGGTTCGATTCCTGGCTTGGGCTGGAAAAAACACTCATCTACTTCTATCGCTATCCACATGAAGGGAATGAGAATTACAAGAATCGCACAAGTGCGCTCTTGGCAGGCAATGGCAAAACCTCCAAGTGTGAACGATAAAACTGCCAATCGCCGTTCGGATTCGGCGTTAAACTGTAGGTCCCCTCCCCTCCCTTTCCCCATCCGTTTGAAATGTGTGTTGTATCACATGTTGGAAAAAACAGTGTTGCATACGCATTTCAAACGGGTGGAATCTGTGGTATCACAACGGGCCCGTTAAGAGGCCTAAGTGTGTCTCATACAGAGGCAGCCACCGCAACCTAACCTAACCTAACCTACAACTGTCCTACCCGGAAGTCAGCGTTGAAGTTCTGGAAAGGCTGAAGATCGAGGCGTTTATCGAAGTCATTTTTGAACCGGAGACACGTGTGAGTACGTTGATGGTGATGAAGCCGACATTCAAGGAGACGGTAGCAAGCGCATTGACGTATGAGGCGGCATAGATTTGAAGCTGTCGACATTCATCTGCTGAAAAGCGTCGAGCCCAACCTGGACGAGTCACGCAAAACCAGACAGTAAGCTCCGTGGCACCAGCGAGGTCGCGGGCAGTTTCGTCTAGAGTCGGTTGCTGGCTGTGTGAGAAGCAAGGCCACATAGCACGAGACTGCCATCTGCGAGAGAAGTAATCCGGACAGCAGACGTTGTCGAAATGTGCTGACGTTGTGCCACACCGTTCTTGCGAAACCGAGTGCAACTGCAACCTGACAGCAACAGTTCCCTGTTGACTGGTCTTGCCTTGGGACTGGCAACTGCAGGGGAGCAGTTTAATATTTCTTAGAAATGGCCTCTTTCTGTCTGGTGGTGTGAGGCGCTAGCGGAAGTGGGTCCTTTACTTGCTCTGCAAGGGGGGAGGCGCAAGCCAGCGCACAAAAGGCAAACCTTTGACTACGTGCCCGCGTTTTCTGACGCTCCCTACGTCCTAATAATAATAAAACATAATAAAAGCCGAAAGCAAGGGACAGATTGTGGATATGCGGTCAGTAAGCGTTCTGCAAGATGAAGATTGGTTTGCGGAAAGGCTACAAAAGGACCAGTGCAAGGATACGGATCTCGAAAAAATTATCGAAGAAAAGTGCAGGGATTACGGCCGGACTGACAGGAGATAGCTGGTGAGAGGCCGATCGCGAAGGCTTACTGGGCACAGTGGCAAAGTCTACAATTGAAGGATGGCTGCCTAGGATGGCAGGACCAGAAACTCCCTCTCACCTCCCTCCCACTCTGTAGCCGATTGGATTAAGAGCTGTGACCGATGTTCGGCAGTGAAAGGCCCGAAAAGAAGATATCGGGGCCGCATGCAGGAGTACGGCCCCGCACGACACGACGTCGCCCACTCCAGTCCAAGCAGTGTTCGGCACAGAGTTGAGATTTCCCGCTGACTTGAAGTTCGGAGTGGTCAGCACGACGGAAGACGCTACGACAGACTAGTAGTCAATAAGCGGAAAGACAGACACAACAGGGTTCCAATAAGGCGATCTGGTAATGCTCTACAACCCGCAGCGGAGGAGGGGCTTGTCGCCAAAACTACAAACGTGATGGGAATGTGGTGTACCGTACCGTAGTCAATTTGGAGCGCCTGGCGTCTTACTACGAGGGTGCCTCGGTACTTGTTCGGGACGAAGTGGTGGGCTGTGTGACGGCTTCTGACTTGGGTTGGAAGCGCGTAAGAAAAGTGTTAGCTTTTAAGTCAGTCTTTGGCCGATAATCGCATCGGACATCACTGAGTCACTCTCTGCTGGGTTCCGGGCCACTCTGGAGTGGCAGGAAACGAGGTAGCGGACAAGATGGCAAGAAAGGGGGTGGCCCTGCCTCTCACCGAAGTGGATAACTCTGTGCTCTCTCCGATATCTGCCCTGTATATGTATATTGACAGGTTGAGCAAAAATTACATCGAGTCCTCATGGCGGAGCAGAACTGATTGCAGTACCTGCCGGGCAATATGGCCTTCCCTTTCCTTGAGGAAAACACGATTCGTACAGTCCCTGAGTTGAACCTCTATTAGTCACATGTAGTAGTTACATGCTTGTCAAATGGTGCCTCTCGTCCAGCGATGTCTGCAGAAGCTGTGGAGATGAAGAAATGGAAACGATCCAACATTACCTGTGCCACTGCCCGGCTCTGCAGGAACGCCGTCTCCGCACCCTGGGGTCAAGGTTCCTGGCAGACTTGGCTTGCACGGCAATAGTTGAAATTTCGGATCTACTCTCCTTCATCAAGAGGTCGAACTGGTATATGCGTATATGCGCACAAAGAAAAGTGCAGCCTCCCCTTTCGCCGTCTACCTCCAACTACCGCATCGAACACCTTTTTCGCCGGAGCTTCATCGTCCATACGGCAGACATGGTCAAGCCAACGTAGTCGCTGGATGTTAATTCGCTGTGCTACGTCCCTTTCCTTGTACAGCTCAGAAAACTCGTTGTTGGTTCGTATGCGATAGTCGTCGCCAATACGAACAGGGCCGAAGATTTTCGAAGTATCTTCCTTTCGAAAACCCCAAACAGGACAGTGTACATCCTTCTCCGCCATAGAAGATCACGGGCACAACAAGCGTCCTGTAGAGTGCAAGTTTTGTCGGTCGAGAGAGGTCTCTACTTCCCAATTGCCTACCGAGACCGTAGTAGCACCTGTTAGCAAGACTAATCCTTCGCTTTATCTTCAGGCTGACATCACTGCTGTTTGTGTCGGTGCCAAGGTAGACGAATCCTTAACAACTTCGAAAGTATACCTGTCAGCCTCGACGTGAGATCCTAGCCACAATTGCCGCAAAGGCAGCGGTTACATCTCGCTTGTTACGCCCGATCACGTTAATGTCATCAGCGTAGGGAAGGAGCTGGACACTTTTATTAAAGATTGTGCCATTACGATGTACACCGGCCTTGCACAAAACACTCTCCATGGTGAAGTTGAAGATGTCGCATGACAACGGATCGCCCTGTGCAAAGTCTCGAACGGTATCAAATGGGTCGGAGAGATTACTTCCAACCTTGACGGAACTTCGTGTATTGCTCAACGTCGCTCTGAAAAGTCTCACGAGCTTTGCAGGGATACCATGTTCAGACAATGCGGCATATAGGCAATCCCGTATTGGGCTGTCGAATGCCGTCTTGTAATCGATAAAGAGATGGTGGGTATCGATTTGACTCTCATGGGTCTTTTCCAGGATTTGGCGTAGAGTGAATATCTAATCGATGGTGGACTTACCACGTCTAAAACCGTACAGATATGGTCCAATCACTGCCTTGGCGAGTGGCTTCAATCTATCACATAATACGCTCGTTAGGACCTTATACGCGATACGAAGTAGGCTGAAACACCTGTAGTTGGCGCATATTGTTGGGTCGCCTTTCTTTAACATAGGACAAAGGGCACTGAGGTTTCAATTGTTGGGCATACATTCCTCCAGTCACATTTTGCAGATGAGCTGATGCATGTATCCAATCAGCTCACCGCCGTCGGCCTTGAACAATTTTGCTGATAGTCCGTCTAGCCCTGCGGCTTTGTTTGTCTTGAGTCGCTGGATAGCGACCCGGATCTCGTCATAGCTAGGCGGTGGCACGTCCACACCGTCGTCGTCACCACTGGCGTTATTGTTCCCTTCGTTGCCTGCGAGCAGTTGGTGAAGTGCTCGTTCCATAACCTCAGTACACCCTGCGTATCTGTATTCAGATCCCCGTCTCTGCAGGAAGATGCCCCGGGCTTAAAACCTTCTGTCAGACGCTTGACTTTCTGGAAAAATTTTCGGACGTCGTTCCTTTTCCTGCTCTCCTCGATTTCCTCACGCTCGCGCCTTTCTTGCTCCCGTTTCTTGTCGTTGAGGATGTGAAATTTGACCTGTTTCACTGCACTGTGTTCACTTCACCTTTTTGTTTTTGTATTTGATTGTTTTTTGTTTTGTTATTATGGGGATCAGGGTTTGGGTCCATAAGGTAAAGCTCCTGACTGCACGGATGGGGACATGGTCGGCATCTTGGGCTGCGATCCTTATGGGTACCAGGCCAAGCGGACTCAACGCCTCCACGAAGGTTGCTTCTGTAACCGGGCGGTCCCTGGGCGGCTGTTGGAGCCAGTCTTCTCAGTCGGCTGAGTTTGAGTTGCGGAAATCCAAGAGCGTCTGACCCACAGTGGGCGGCTCCTTGGTCAGCGTCTGATCTCCATGTTAGGGGCGGCTGTCTTTCATCATCTTTTGGTGGCGTGATAGATAGCACCAGAAGATCGTGGCCAAATTCGAGAAGAAACAGGCGGCGATTTCTGGTGCAAAATGCATGACCGATGCAGCAACGCCTGGTGACAGTGGAGGGAGTAAAGACGGGGACGGCAAAGCCTGGAAACAGTGCTGCGGTCGCTCCGTCAAGAAAGACTGGTCAGAGACCCACCACCTCTTCAAGGCCCACTTCCACCACGGTGGAAAAGGCCGTTAAAAGGGGAAGATCGGGTGACGATCAGCCGACAGGGGAGGGGAAAAAGTTGAAGCATTCAGCTAGCTTCTCTTCTCCACAGGAGTTACAGATAGCCGTGGTGGACCGGAGCGATCCTGATGGGAAAATTCGCCCGGAAAACTGGCTATCTGTAGAGGCGCGCATTCTGCGAGCGATGCTCGAGGCGGCTGATGGCGAAATTGATTTCGACGGCGCTGGCTGGCAGAAGGGTGTCAAAATCGTCGGTTGTGGCAACAAGGAGTCCCTCAACTTCTTGGTACGCACTATCGGCGGTCTTGAGCCCCTCTGGCAGGGGGCAAAACTCGAGGTCATACCTCGTGACCGTCTGCCACTCCGGCCTATCGTCACACTGTGGGTCCCCCCTCCAGTTATGGAGGACGCCGACACGGTGAAGCTGATAGGCCGGCAGAATAGTGGCCTTAACACAGGAGAGTGGAGAATTGTATCCTCCACTACTTGTAAAAATGAGGCGGGCAAGGACCTCGTGATCGCGGTAGATCAATCGTCCTTTGCCCATCTGCGGGACTCCTTGGGAGTTGTTAAGTTCGGTTTGGGTTCCCTAAAAGCTCGCTTCCCTAACAAGGATCGCGCCACACAAGGGAAGGCTGAAGGTGGTGCAGATAAACCTGCACCACTCTAAAGCCGCCACCCACGACCTTATGCAGTTCCTTGAGGAGACCGGAGTTGACCTGGCTCTAATTCAGGAACCCTGGATCGTAGGAAACAGGGTTTGTGGGTTGGATTCAGGTCAATTTACCTAGATTGCTTCATTCACGCGGTGAAGGTAAGATACGAGCCTGTATTGTATACAGAAAGTGCATTAATTTGTTTCTTTTGTCCCATTACAGTACTGGTGACCTGCGTGTGCATGCAAACGACGTGATGGGCGAGACTTGATCATGTCGTCCGCATACATGCCATTCGAAGGGGAGAAACCACCGTCGAAGGAAGTCCGGGACCTTGCTGCGCACGCCCGATCACGGAGGCTCGACCTCATCATCGGGTGCGACGCTAATGCACACCACATGCTGTGGGGAAGTTCCGACATCAACAGTAGGGGTGAGTCAATTTTTGAATTTCTTCTTGGTTCCAACCTCGTGCTATGTAATAGGGGCAATACACCAACCTTCCATAACAGGGTTAGGGAAGAAGTTATAGATATAACCTTGGTTACCGACTCTAGTACCATCTCTGTGGCCGACTGGAAAGTACTGACGGAATGTTCGTTTTCGGACCACAACCGGATAGTCTTCTCCGTGGCCATGGAGGTGGGGTGTCCACAAACCTATAGGGATCCGAGAAAGACTAACTGGCCTAAATTCAGTGCACTAGTTTCTCAGAAACTGGCATCGCGTAAAGCGAGTGCTACATTCGAGAGAAACAACATTGACAGGTCAGTTGGTCTTCTAACGAAAGTACTTAACAAGTCTTTTAACGAATCTTGTCCTAAAAGTCGAGCTCCATGGAAAACCAACGCGGTGTGGTGGACCCCAGAGCTAAGACAACTTAGAACAGATACTAGACGTCTCTTCAATAAGGCTAAACTTAGCCGAACTGAAAAAGACTGGGGAGCCTACAAGGCTAGCTTTAATAAGTTTAAGAAGACTATTAGGGTGGCCAAGCGGGATAATTGGAGGAAGTACTGCGAATCCCTCAACAGTGTCAACGAGGCCGCCAGACTTCGCAAGGTGCTAGCTGGGGCATCACATACCCCTGGCAGCATTAGGAAACCTGACAGCTCGTGGACAGAATCGAGAGAGGAGCTTTTAGAGACTCTCATGGACACTCACTTTCCTGGATCCACGAGTGTTGTTGAGGCGACCACGTCTCACAGACAGCACTCGTCACGACCAGATGTTTTGGTTCAGGGGATTATTGATGAGGTCAAAGTGGCATGGGCGATAGACACCTTCAACCCGTACAAATCTCCGGGTCCCGATGGTGTCATTCCGGCTATGCTGCAATGGTCTAAGGAGGCAGTGGTCAAAGTCTTGGTGCGAATCTTTCGGGAATCTCTCCAACAGGGCTATGTACCACGCGCCTGGAAAGAGGTTAGGGTGGTGTTCATCCCCAAGGCGGGGAAGTTAAACCACATCACTGCTAAAGACTACAGACCGATCAGCCTGTCATCGTTCTTTCTTAAGACTTTGGAGAGGCTGGTTGATGTCTATGTCAGGGGAGTGGCGCAGTCCAGGGGACTCTGCAGGACGCAACATGCGTATTGCAGGGGAAAATCTGTAGACAGCGCCTTGCATGAGGTTGTTCAGACGATCAAAAAATCGCTGAACGTCAAGGAGTATACGTTAGCCGCTTTCCTCGATATTGAGGGGGCCTTTAATAACGTCACTCTAGAGGCAATAACCAGTGCACTTAGGAAATCCGAAGTGGACGAGATAGTGGTGAAGTGGACCAGTGACATGCTTAGTAGCAGAAGGGTTCACTCCAGCCTAGGCTCGTGCTCGGTGAGGAGGTTAACCACAAGGGGCACACCTCAGGGGGGCGTTCTTTCGCCTCTGCTGTGGCTGCTTGTGATTAACAACATCCTCGAGATCTTCGAATCCAGGAGGCTACGAGTAGTAGCATATGCGGACGACGTCACTATCCTGATCCCTGGAAAATTTCTGTCCACCATCAGTGATCTCATGGAGTCTGCTTTAGGAGAACTCTCTAGGTGGGCAGAGCAGAACGGTCTAGGAGTTAACCCCTCAAAACGGTTATGGTACTGTTCACCCGGAGATACAAAATACCGGAGTTTAGGCTGCCGAAACTTAGCGGCATCACTATCACCCTCTCACCCGAGGTGAAATACCTTGGCACCATACTCGACTCCAAGCTTTCTTGGAGACGCAACGTGGAAGAGCGGGTGAAGAAGAGCTTGAATGCCTTCTATGTTTGTCAGAAGGCCTTCGGGAAAAAGTGGGGATTGCGGCCGAGCATTGTCCACTGGATGTATACAGCGATCATTCGGCCGATCTTATGTTACGGAGCCATTGTCTGGTGGCCGGCCACGGACACCAGGTCCTTGACGACGCAACTGACGAAGGTGCAGAGACTGGCGGCTATGGGAATAGCAGGAACCGTCAAAAGCACCCCCCAGGCAGGCCTAGAGATGATTCTACATCTCCACCCAATAGAGCAGTTCATTAAGTGCTGTGCCGCAAAAGGCGCTTTCAGACTGAGAGAGGCCAACCTGTGGAAAGAGCACGCTTATGGACACTCTGGGATTTTAAGGTCATTTACGAGTCCAGGTACAGAACAGCAATTAGATTCCTGCACGGACTATCTGATTCCACACCTGGATTTTGATTCGCGCGCACTCACCTCCTTTCCCTCAAGGGAAGAATGGGGACTTACAAGTGTGACAAGAGACGCCTCCATCACCATCTTCACAGACGGTTCTAAGATGGAGGAAGGTACAGGAGCTGGTCTCCACTCAGATGAACTGGGGGTACAAAGGTCTTTCAGACTCCCGGACCTCTGCAGCATCTTTCAGGCGGAGATCTTTGCAATCTGGAAAGCTGCTGAACTAATCCGCGACAGCGGATTACCACCCACGGATATCACAATCTGTGTGGATAGTCAGGCTGTGCTGGGTTAAAATTCCCGAAATCCTAATACAATTTTTAAATTAGTCAATTTACATTTTCTTATATTTAAAACCATTGCAAACGAGGTGGCCAGGAAAATCCTCTTGCAAAACCGATTACTTTTGTCACAAAGTCTGTCACAAATGCACGCTACCAACTGCAGCAAGTGTCAAATATACACCACGCGGACTACCCTCGTTGCATTTCCGCGGAAGTTCGGTCTTTTCTAATCCAACTCTCGGGCAGATCGGTTGACGAATAAGGACCACAAAATATATATATTTATACATATATTTCCCATCTATCTATTTCGGTGTTGAAATACAAAAATTCAGTGAGTGAATTGTGACATTTGAAAAGAAACATTTTGTGCGCTACCACGGTAAAATAAAAGTGGAAAGGAGCATTACAATCCTCGACTCTGCTCGCAGGATCGCAAGTTGACGGTATCGCAGTCGCGATATTCACAGAGAATTTTAAGTGCAGCATACATACACCTTAATCGGTAAGAGTCTAATTAGTTGTCCATTTTGCCAAGCGCAATTCAGTTTTTACATGCAAATACATTTGCAGTGTATTGGGTATTTTCATTTGCGGTGCGGCTTGTGCTGGCCGCATGGCCGTTGCTGTAACCGGACAGCAAAATTTAAGTGAAGAAGGACCACCCTAAAAAGAACGCCAACTAAGCCCATTATTCGCATCAGATCGAGAACTTCGCCAATGAAAACAACCTAACTCGTGGAAAAAAATGTGTTCCTAACCTTATTTCAACTTAATCATCTTCAATTTCGCCATCGGCTTAAGTTCAACTCCACCAATGTGCCTCGGGACTAAACATCATTAATTACACTGTGCGTGAAATTTGCCCTCAAAAATTTAGACATGGGGGGGACCTACTGGGTGAGTTTTCTATAGGTATACTGAGTTGAGATCCACCAGCCGTTTGGTAAGATTGGCTCTAGTTTATGAGAAATCCGACTTTGAAGTTTGTCGAGTTCGTCGCTTAGGTCTTCGAACGTTTAAATTCTAATAGGTCCTAAATCATTCCGAATATCGCTTTACTGTCTTCGGCAAGTTTGTAGATATTTTAACGACCAACAAATTTGCTTAAGACACCAATCCAAAAAAAGTACATTTAAACTGTGTAATTGCGATATGTGCATTTTTGAGCGCAGCGCAACGTGGCGTATGAGTGTCAATTATATGAGTGTTAATTATGATTAAATGACACTCATACGCCACGTAGCGCTGCGCAAAAAAATGCACATATCGCAATTACACAGTTTAAATGTACTTTTTTTGGATTGGTGTCTTAACCCTCAAATGCATGAATTATTTTCCCGTTTGTTAAATAAACATAGGTTTTTCTTTTTAACACAGAAAACGACTGAAAAGTTAATTAAATATTAATAAACTACTAAATATTAGCAAACAGATTTCGAATGTGGTTGTCGTTTCAAAATATTATATCGGGGTTTAATTTGAAGATATACACAAATATGTTAGTGTGCCTAAAGGCATCAATATGCATTTGAGGGTTAAGCAAATTTGTTGGTCGTTAAAATATCTACAAACTTGCCGAAGACAGTAATGCGATATTCGAAACGATTTAGGACTTACTTAAGCGACAAACTGGACTAACATGAGCAAACTTCAAAGTCGGATTTCTCATAAACTAGAGCCAATCTTACCAAACGGCTGGTGGATCTCAACTCAGTAAACCTATAGGAAACTCACCCAGTAGGTCCCCCCCATGTCTAAATTTTGGACTTGCACAGTGTTACTATTCGCCAACTTCATTATGCCATGTCAATATTACCACTCTCAGGAAATTTGTTTCTAGAAAAAAAATTGAATTTCTTAATTATGTTTACTAAATCCTTATCTTAATTATCTTAAACTTAATCGTAAACTTAAATATCACAATTCTTAAATCAAAAAAATGTAAAATTTTAGCTATTGCACTATTTTTTTTAGTTCTAAGTTCATGTACATAATTATCATTAGCTTATCATTTTCCCTTTTGTAACTTAATTCGCGAGTTGGTATAAATTGACATTTGAGAGAAATGTATAGAGAGGCGAACATGTGCCAATAACATTTTTTTTCAGCTCAGCAACATAAGCTTCGACTCAGCTGGAGGCCTTCATCTGATCGCGCTGCCGAATTCCCATGTAAGTTGCTTTTCTCTTTTCTCTTTTGTCTCCATTGTGCATATTTTCGCCTTAATGTTATTTTCTCATACGGTGTGTCAACCAACAGCATAAATGCATACACATACAAGTTGTCATCCCGTATATACATTTGTTCTCGCGCAACATTTGCTATGCAACATAGTCTTCGCAACATATTCACTTGCGTAGATACATTTATGTTTATACCATTTGCTTTTACATTTATGCCATTTGAAATTTTTGCTATGTACATATATTCCTGACGCAGTTCAATGATTTATTTATATTAAAATGAATTGTTAATTTGAAAAACTATAAATGGTCTGAAAGTTAGTGAGAGGGGGAGTATTTGGGACTTTCGGTAACATCTTATGGAAGTCATGGTAGGGCGGGTGTAGAGCAGCACAATAAATGTAACTGCGCTGCATGTGTCGGCAACAGTGTCGCTGAAAGGTATGTGTAAGTGTTTGAGGGTATTCGGTAGTTGCATCGTCACAGCATATAATAAGTTTTTCAGTCTACGTTCTTGGTAAATATAACCTTTTTTTTATCGTGTGCATATTTTTTTTTTCTTTCTCTCCCTCTCGTTCTTCTCCTAGACCTTTACGGTATCGAAGATTTTCGAATTTATGGCTGTCTACATAACCCACCCCAGACTGAGCTTCGGGACAAAAGCCAGATGCACACGGTCAGCCATGAATTCTACTGTAGGCCAAATCTTCTAGTTCCAACGTGATACCATTTCTTTAGTCTGAAGTGTTTATTCCATAACAAGGCAGCTCTTAAAGTGCTGGAATCAGCCACTGTGAAATCGAAGGTAGTGCAGAGTTGTCGCACTGCACTTCGAGGCATCGGGCATCACCGAGTCACTCTCTGCTGGGTTCCGAGCCACTCTGGAGTGGTAGGAAACGAGGTAGCGGACGAGATGGCAAGAAAGGGGGTCGCCCTGCCTCTCACCGAAGTGGATAACACTGTGCTCCCTCCGATATCTGCCCTGTATCTGCATACTGACAGGTTGAGCAAAACTAACATCGAGTCCTCATGGCGGAGCAGAAATGATTGCAGTACCTGTCGGGTAATATGGCCTTCCCTTTCCGTGAGGAAAACACGATATGTACTGTCCCTGAGTCGAACCTCTATTAGGCAGCTTGTTGGGGTCATTACTGGACACTGCGCCATTGGATCCATGCTGGTCAAATGGTGCCTCTCGTCCAGTGATGTCTGCAGAAGCTGTGGAGATGAGGAAGAAGTGGAAACGATCCAACACTACCTGTGCCACTGCCCGGCTCTGCAGGAACGCCGACTCCGTACCTTGGGGTCAAGGTTCCTGGCAGACTTGGCCTGCGCAGCAATAGTTGAGATTTCGGATCTACTCTCCTTCATCAAGAGGTCGAATTGGTTTCCCCCAAACTGAGAGCCACTGGCTAGCCCCAGAATCTTCTAAGAAGGGATTCACAATGGGCCATTTTGGCCTCCGAGTGGAAGTGCTGCCCTTGCGACGCACACACCCTTCCCTACCTAACCCTTATGGGCGTTTTGCATTGTATTCTGTGCTTGTTTTTGTTTTTTGTTTTAGGCAAACAAAACAAAAATGTTTGATTTTTTGTTTTGGCCTAGTTACCTTATTATTTTTCCCCACCGTTGAGTTGTTCACTGTTCACTTTTGTTTTCGTGTCACTTGTCATTGTTTTGTTTAGTCGTAATTGTTTTTTGGGGTTTTTGTAAGTGTTCACTGTATCCACTGTATTTTTGTCGCGGGTTCGCAGTGGCTCGAAGGACCATGTAAATCTTTGGTTGGAGCCGTCGGCGGAGCGGATTTAAAAAATAAAAAGCGGAGTTGCGGGTAGAGTGAGGTGCGCTTCATTTCAATTGTAAAACACGAATGACAATTGGTAATAACACTGGGCAACACAAGCGACCGGAGCCGGCGGGCTGAATGTAAGTACATAGGGGACCTGGAAGGGATGGGATTGGAATTGTGCAGCATCCACAGAACACTACACATTTAACCAACTACTTTCTTTCACTTCACTTTTTTATTCGTGTTTCACCGTTGCTTTTCAAAACCAAAAAGACTCGCAACACCATTCCCTGCTGCCTTTTATACTTGTCTGCCCAGAGCGTAACTTGTTCTCGAATATTCCAGCATCGCCGCAAACCGTCTCTGCATGCAATGCTGCTGCTACCGACAAAGCCCCGTTCAATGTTGTCGTGTTGCCTATGCTAAGCGCCCCGAAGTTGAGAAAAGCGTTATCATCACTGTTGAAACTTGCAACGGCACCACAATATAACCAACATCTGGTTGCACTTATCAAGTGGTGTCCGCTGCAAGAATTCAAGTAACAGGCGCGATAAGAGCGTGCAGCCAGCATTCTCTCATCGTGCTGTGTATTTAGGCTGCCATGCACGTTGGGTCATGCTACCTAAGTATGTGCATGCGCAGGTAATTTTTAGGATAAGAAATATTGTAAATAAGTAGGTACTAGAAAATAAGGAATATTATAAAGGCTCCGGGCAACCGGAGCATTAGTCTAGTTTTCAAAGTTGAAGTGAAGTGTTTAAGTTTTCAGCGTTCCTGAGCGACCGGCCTTCAGCGGACAAACAATCACAAGTTAACAACCAACTCCGCGAATTCTCACGGAGAGTGCTGACTCGACGTCATGAAACCCAAAAATGAAACGGAAACAAAAATACCACCGCGCATGACAATACGGATGTATAAGTATCACCGCGTAGGCAGCAACAGCGACGGTTTAGGGTAGTTTAAGTAATAATGTTTTAGTTAGTTCATTGGTGACTGGATTCGGTTAAGCTCGCAAAGCGAGAAAAAATAAAAAGAAAAATTGGTTCATAGCACCTATTGAACAATATTGTTTTAATTTATATATACCTATAGTGTAGTGGTACCACATAGCCACTCATGCTGACTCTAATAAATGACCCTACACTTATGCACAAGTGTGCCATAGTGTCAAATAGCACCGAGCGCACGACACAGCGACACTCAAGTGGCTAAGCCAGCGGCGTGCCATCCGACACCACTGATCGCAGTGCAGTCCCACTTACGGAACATGCACTGATCGGCACATTGTGTGATGTCACCTACCGCAGGGCAATAGCACTTGAGGAAAAGTGCTGCATTGACCAAAAGGCCCCATGACGCTGATTGGTCACACTTCCGCGACATTGGAAGATCGGGCGGAGCACTGGAAATGCTCAGCAGTCTAACAGTTATACTTTTAGTATAAGTTAGCACGTAAGCATATCCACACCCCGCACATCCCGCATCACGCAACACAACGAACGACCGTGGCAGGAATTCTCAAATAACAGCGCGGGCAATACCACTATGCCAGCGGTGGTCAATAACCAACCATGGCAAATAATGCTACATCAGCGCTATGGAACGTCGAGCGGATGCGCGTGCGGGCACTGACTTCAGCGAATACGGCGGCAGCGACGGCGATGGTGACAGCGGCAAGACTGCGGCAGTTGGATTAAATTTAGTTAGTCGTAATTTGACTGTAAAATCTACCGGTTGCCCTTCGGCAGAATAAAATCACTTTTTTATAAATTCCACATAGTGGAAAGTAACTGCTGCGTTTGATTAAATCTTAACTAAATAGCTTTTTTATAAATTCCACATAGTGGAAAGTAACTGCTGTGTTTGATTAAATCTTAACTAAATAACTTTTTTATAAATTCCACATAGTGGAAGGTAACTGCTGTGTTTGATCAAATCTTAACTGGCGCCCAACGTGGGGCCACACACAAAAAAGTCCCGGTAAAGGACAGTTAGAAGTGGCCCGAGTGCACGAACCCGCGAGTGCAAAAAAACAAACAAAAACAATTTTCAAAAACTAAAAAACAAAAAACATTCAAACAAAAGTAAACAATCGTGCAAAAATTAAATCAACAGTGCAACGATAGAACAGAAACAAAGAAAGAACGGAGGAATTTACACAACGAAAACGTAAACAATCGTGCAAAAAATCAAACCTAAAGTGCAAAAGAACATAAGGCATTGCACGCCAAGCCGAGGCGTCGCCAACGAGGGAAAACTGCAGGACCGGAGCAATCAACAATAGGAAGAATTTGGAGTGGAATTTTATTGGACTTTCGAATTTTATTACACCGAGCATGCTTTCGTTCATTAGAATTATGTAAGTGAAGTGCCCAGCAACGATTTAAAACGATTTCATTTCAATATAGTTTTTCAATAGAATTTATCAATAAAATTTTTAAAAATTGTTTTCAATGGAGGTACAAGTAGTTCAGCAGTTGCTAAACGCGGCTATAAAAGCCGCAACAGAGCAAACTAGGGCCGAATTCCGGGCTACCGTAGACGACCTGACTAATAGACTGGCTACCCTAGAGACCCCTACGGCAATCGTCGAATACGAACCAGTGACGATCAGGGACGGCGTAGACTGCGACGAGTCGTTGGACTTGGTGAAGTCTCTGCCTGAATTCCGCGGGGAACAGCTGCATTATGTCTCTTGGAGACAGGCAGCACATGCTGCCTACAAAATTTTTGAAAGATACGAGGGCAGCTCCCGTCATTATCAGGCAGTGGCTATCATACGGAACAAGATTGTAGGGGCTCCCGACACAGTACTAGCGTCCTTCAACACCGTTCTGAATTTTGGGGCAATTATAGCCAGGCTGGACTCCACGTACGCAGACAAGAGGCCGGTGTACTTGATAGAGCAGGAAATGTCCACATTACGTCAGGGTAGGCTTTCTATAACGGAATTTTATGACGAGGTGGAGAAGAAGCTGACATTGATAGTTAATAAAACTATCATGACTTATGGGGAGCAAAGGGACCTCATAAAATCCCTGAACAGGAAGTATAGGGAAGATGCGCTCCGAGTCTTCATTTCGGGGCTTAACAGGCCTTTGTGTGACATTCTATTTTCATCAAGACCCGCTGATATGCCTACGGCTTTAGCCCTCGCACGGGAGCTGGAAGCCAACCAGGCCCGCTCTTCATTTGCCCAGTCATTCTTAAACCGAACCGAACAACTTTCAAGGCCTAGACCAAACCAATTTAGCAATCTCCCGCATTATCGGAAGTTGGAAGTCGGACGACAGGCTGCAACACCAATGGAGGTCGATCCATCACTGTCATACTTCAGGCAGAATAGGCCAGCACCACGGCCACCGGTACCTCAAAATCAGGGAAACTACCATAGGCCCACTCCGGGTCCTTTCGTACAAAGGAACCCTTTCAATGGACGTCCAGTGCCAGAATGGCATGATCAAGAGAGGGCTCAAAAGAGGCGCAATGAAAGCGATAGACAGCCAATTCCGAAACTGCAACGTATAAACCACGTACGGGCTCAAGAACAAGATGACGACCACCAATATGAAGGGATCCAGACTTATGACGCCTACGACGAAGGCGAACAACCCGACGATTACTACACCAATCAAGAGACGGACGAGATAAATTTTTTAGGAACAGATCCCTCCTACCCTATGTCAGCAGGACATTCGCAGGAGGGAAACTAAAATTCCTGATTGACACAGGTGCTGCAAAGAATTATGTAAAAAATCTTAGTGGCCTTAAGGGTATCAAAGCGGTCAAAAGCCCTTTTGCTGTTAAGACACTTCACGGCACCGACACAATTCGCCAAAAGTGCACCATAAACATTTTTGGCAAAACTACTGACTTTTTCATTTTACCCTCGCTACAAACATTCGACGGCATTATAGGTTTTGATTTCCTTAGAGAAATAAATGCTAAACTGGACTTGAAAAAGGGAACCCTCTATTATGAAGGCGGAGAGGAGATACTGATGTACTTCTACTGCCAGGACGTTAATAGCGTAATGGCAATCCCAAACTATAACGAAAAACTCTCTCGGCTACTCAAGGAACAATCCGGAGTTTTCGCTGACCCAACAGAATCGCTGCCATACAACACAACAGTGGTGGCAACGATCAGGACGACCGACAACGAACCGGTTTACTCAAAGACCTACCCCTATCCCATGGCTGCGATCGAGTTTGTCAACAATGAGGTGGCCAGCCTTCTACGAGACGGCATAATTAGGCCATCACGTTCCCCGTACAACAATCCAATATGGGTCGTTGATAAAAAGGGCACAACAGAGACAGGGGAACGGAAGTTGAGGTTGGTCATCGATTTCAGGAAGCTTAACCAGAAAACAGTATCGGATAGGTATCCCATTCCGGACACTTCCGTCATCCTCGCTAACTTGGGCAAGTCCACCTTCTTCACGACCCTGGATCTCAAATCGGGGTTCCACCAAATCAAGCTAGCAGAACGCGACAGGGAGAAAACAGCATTCTCTGTCAATAATGGCAAGTATGAATTCTGCCGACTGCCATTCGGACTTAAAAATGCTCCAAGCATTTTCCAGCGAGCTATTGACGATGTTCTAAGAGATGAGATTGGCAAGTGTTGCCACGTTTATATCGACGATGTGATCATCTTCTCTGAAAACGAGGACCAACACATCAACGATGTAGGCCGCATTCTCGAAAAGCTTTTCGCGGCAAATATGAGGGTGTCATTGGAGAAGACGAAATTCATGAGAAGGGAGGTGGAATTCCTCGGATTTCTTGTCTCCGAGGATGGGATAAGAACTTGCCCGGACAAAGTGCGAGACATCCTGAATTACGAAACCCCACAGACTCTACGTAGCCTACGATCGTTTCTGGGACTATCGGGGTATTACCGACGATTTGTGAAAGACTACGCAGCTATCGCCAAACCGCTGACGAAGTACCTGCGTGGCGAGAACGGGAACATCGGAGCCAATCGGTCCAAAAACGTTCGTATCCAGCTCGACGAAGAGGCACTGAGAGCTTTCAACAAAATCAAGGAAATTCTCGCCTCCGAGGACGTCCTCTTACTTTATCCCGACTACGCTAAACCCTTCGAACTGACCACTGACGCGTCCTCGCGCGCATTGGGCGCAGTCCTGTCCCAGGGGGGTCGACCCATAACCATGATCTCCCGTACCTTGTCCGCAACTGAGGAAAACTACGCTACCAATGAGCGTGAGCTCTTGGCGATAGTGTGGTCTCTGCAAAAACTAAGAAATTACCTCTATGGTGCTAGGCAACTTAACATCTATACGGACCACCAACCTCTCACCTTTGCCATATCGGATAAGAGTCCGAATGCTAAGCTTAAACGGTGGAGAGCGTTCGTAGAGGAATTTGCACCAAATTTTTTCTACAAGCCAGGTAAAGCGAATGTCGTGGCGGATGCACTGTCCCGCCAACATGTCAATGCGTTAGAGGACTCAAGCGCCTCCTCCGCTACAGTGCACAGCGAGGAATCATTGACGAAGGCCATCCCCACAATTGCAAACCCCATCAACTGCTTCAAGAATCAGCTTATTCTGGAGGAAGGACGGACACCAACAAAAAGGACGACAATTCTATTCAGGTCCCAGACCAGACATCATATTACGTTTAGCAATATAAGCGATCTTTTATCCACCATTAAGGAATGTGTTAACCCCAATGTGGTCAATGGACTACTATGTGACATGCCCGTCCTGGCACAAATTCAGAATGAGTTACTTACGATGTTTCCTGGCGTTAGATTTCTCCATACTTCAAAACAAGTAATGGATGTCTTTAATGAAAGCGATCAAAGGGAAATTCTGGAAACAGGACACAACAGGGCTCACCGTTCTGCGCGTGAAAATTTGCAGCAAATACTAGGCGAGTATTTTTTCCCCAACATGCGAAAAAGATTGAAGGAATTGGTTTCAACCTGTACGGTCTGCTGTGAAGCCAAGTATCAGCGCCACCCTCCCAGACCAACAGTAGGTAGTTCCCCAATTCCCCAATACCCCGGCGAAATCTTACATATTGACATCTACTCGACGGACAAAAAGCACTTCCTGACGTGTGTGGACAAATTTTCTAAGTTTGCTATTGTCTCCCCCATAAATTCGAGGTCAATAGTTGACATAAAAGAACCCATCCTACAAATCCTTAACTTTTTCAAGAATACAAAAACCGTAGTTTGCGACAACGAAAAATCCCTAAACTCTCAAACAGTGAAATCCTTATTGAGGGATCACTTTGCAATAGATATATTTACAACACCCCCGCACCATAGTACCACTAACGGCCAAGTCGAGCGATTTCACAGTACTCTATCAGAAATCGCTCGATGCGTTAAGATGACCCAAGGGCTGAACGCCACCTCGGATTTAATCTTGCTTGCCACGTCCAAATATAACCGATCGGTCCATTCCGTCACGGGACAAAAGCCCATAGACATAATTCACTCTATCCCAAATGCCCTTAAAGAGGAAATTAAAACCAGAATCAGCAAGGCACAGGAAAAAGACAGAACAATGCTAACAGACATCGAAAATATTATTTACACAGTAACTCTAGGGAAAGCAAATATAATTAACCCAATTATCCTCGCAAATAAAGAAACTGAGAGGTTAATAGTTGCTGAGCACTCCGCCAACGTTAATATAAATAGCATATTAAGTATTTCCAAACTCAAAATTTTGCAAGATAATAACTGTATTTACTTTA
Source organism: Melieria picta (assembly GCA_964056695.1). Classification (NCBI taxonomy): domain Eukaryota; kingdom Metazoa; phylum Arthropoda; class Insecta; order Diptera; family Ulidiidae; genus Melieria; species Melieria picta. The sequence continues at coordinate 69,377,770 of OZ057400.1, forward strand.
TAATTAAGTACCCAAAAATTACGAAAATTTGTAGTAAGATTAGGCTCCTGCCCGTTGTCCACGATCACAAAATAGTAATGCTAGAAACAAATGTAGTGGCTAACTGCGACCACGTCTATCATCCCTTGACGGACTGCAAGGAATCAATAGCTATGCCGTTCTGCAAACCATGCGAAAAGAGTTACTGCGTGCAACAACTGCTCAACCAGCATTCTGCGGCTTGTAAAACGTCCTCAGCCGACCACATTGCACCTATTGAAGAAATCGATGACGGCTTAGTGGTGGTGAACGATCAGACAGCAGAAGTTCGCGATGGAAACAATTCGACGACCATAGTTCGTGGCACATTTCTGGTCGCCTTCGAAAGAAACGCTACCATCAACGGCACTACTTTTACAAACTGGAAGACTACTGCCCGTCTACACCCTGAAGCCCCGGCAGCACAGATAGTTAACCTCACTGAACATGTCCCATGGTTGTCTCTCCCATACTTGAACAACCTCCATATTAAAAACTTGGCACATATCGCGAGCTTAAGGGACCTGGTCCAAACTCGTTTTTCACAGTCATTGGGAACCTTCATCCTCCTAATTGGGATACTTGCTGCAATTGTAGTAGGGCTACTTGTTATGCTTGGGAGGCAACGCAGTAATCGCCTAGCAGCACTGAAAAAGGTGTTAACAGAAGCCGAGGACGGCTCCTCTTTAAGAGGGGGGGTAGTTAGCACGTAAGCATATCCACACCCCGCACATCCCGCATCACGCAACACAACGAACGACCGTGGCAGGAATTCTCAAATAACAGCGCGGGCAATACCACTATGCCAGCGGTGGTCAATAACCAACCATGGCAAATAATGCTACATCAGCGCTATGGAACGTCGAGCGGATGCGCGTGCGGGCACTGACTTCAGCGAATACGGCGGCAGCGACGGCGATGGTGACAGCGGCAAGACTGCGGCAGTTGGATTAAATTTAGTTAGTCGTAATTTGACTGTAAAATCTACCGGTTGCCCTTCGGCAGAATAAAATCACTTTTTTATAAATTCCACATAGTGGAAAGTAACTGCTGCGTTTGATTAAATCTTAACTAAATAGCTTTTTTATAAATTCCACATAGTGGAAAGTAACTGCTGTGTTTGATTAAATCTTAACTAAATAACTTTTTTATAAATTCCACATAGTGGAAGGTAACTGCTGTGTTTGATCAAATCTTAACTTATATAAGACCCAACATTTGAAAAATAAAATCAGCTTCTACGCAAGAGAGACCTCGTTTGTTTCCTTTCGTAAAAGACACATAGGCTCCTTAGCCATCCAGACATTGGCGCGACCCGCCGTCTCATATAGGTCACCCCGGACGTCAGACAGAACAACATCAATTTACCACTATACAGTTCATCTAATTCACTACATGGCGATCCTGCCGACCAAACCTTGACTTCAACAGATAAACCTGCGGATTCCACGATCACACGACCACACATCCGACCTCGCAATGATGACAACGCAAGCACCGATGACAATGGCACCGATCACCTTCTTATGGACCACTACAATGGCCCGTTCCAAACAATTTGCTCATAAATTGGCAGACAGCAAAGCGCTACGCAAACAGCTACCAAAGTTGCGTACCTGATGAGACCCCATCGCAACCGCCCAGACGCAAAAGTTTTATGTATAATTCGTAACTACTTGAAATCAACTAAGCTGCTTAATTGCAAGCTACCATCACAGCGACGAGTGCAGGAAATCACACAAGACTTGAAGAACGTTATACCGAAGAATATACAGTTGGTCCGCCAGATCCAAAAAAATTGCACCTAAATTTTCAACAACATTTTGACTACTATACATTTACAATTCTTTTCATGTAAACTAGAATGCGTAATAACAACATTTAAGCACAACTCAAACCCAAAAAACACACACGAAAACATCTTGTTATAACATTAAGGAAAAACAAACCTCAAGATATCTTCAAACAGTTTTCAACGCATACTTACTCTAGCACTAAGTGGACTAAGCTCAGAAGCATTCCTCTATGTTGACGATATAATAGTATTCGGATGCTCATTAAAACACCACAATTCAAATTTGATTAAAGTTTTTGACCGCCTACAACAGTACAACTTGAAATTAAACGCGCAGAAATGCCAATTTCTAAAACCAGAAGTCATCTACTTAGGCCACTAAATAAAAATATCCAACACCAACGAATTCTGATGAAGTCCGTCGATTTGTAGCATTTTGCAACTACTACAGACGTTTCATACCAGAATTCGCATCAATAGTAAGATTTCTAAACTCTCTCCTTAGCTTAGGTTATGGTGGCTGCCTCTATAAGAGACACACTCGGAGGCCCGAAAGGCCCATTGTGATACCACATATATTTCACCCGTTTTGAAATGTGTATGCAACACTGTTTTTTCCAACATATGTTACAGCACACATTTCAGGCGGATGGGGAAAGGGAGGGAGGGGACCTACAGCTTAACGCCGAATCCGAACGGTGATTGGCAGTTTTTCTTTCACACTTGGAGTTTTTGCCATTGCCTGCCAAGAGCGCACTTTTGCGATTCTTGTAATTCTCATTCCCTTCATGTGGATAGCGATAGAAGTAGATGAGCGTTTTTTCCAGCCCGAGCCAGGAATCGAACCTGGGGCCCTCGGTATGAGAAGCCAGCGCGCTACCCGCTGGGCTATCGAGGCCGGCAAAAACAAAAACTCTCTCCTTAAGAAAGGTACACCTTTCATTTGGCTTTCGAGACACTAAAACAGAAGTTAACCAATACACCAATACTACAATATCCAGATTTCGCCAAAACCTTCATATTAACAACAGACGCTTCAGACTTTGCCCTAGGAGCAGTACTATCCCAAGGAGAAGTTGGACACGACCTACCTATCTCCTATGCAAATCACTACAAAAACACGACATCACTAAACCAATCATAGAAAAGGAACTATTAGCAATACATTGGGGAATAAATTACTTCAGACCATATCTCTATGGCAGAAAATTCATCGTAGTCACCGACCATAGACCACTGGTATCTCTGTTCTCACACAAGAATCCATCATCAAAAATTACAAGAATCAGACTAGACTTATTGGATTATGACTTCGAAATCATATACAAACAAGGAAAAATCAACACGAAAGCAGATACCTTATCACGCATCAAAATTGACAGCGACACACTAAAGGCAATGATTCCAACACAAGAAGATAACGTAAATGATAAAAACAAAAAGAAATTCTAGCAATTACAAGAAGTCAAATTAAGAGCAAATGAAACAAAGAATATTGAAGAAGATGCGCGCATCACTGAAAAGGAGAATATTAATGAAGATAATGGTACCAAAACACGCGACAATAGGAAGGACAAATCTCAAGAGCCCGATCAACTCTACATATGGGAATGTACCTCTATGAAAGACGTGAAAAATACTATGAATTTGAAGTTTGAAATAAAAGAAAAGCGTCGGCCGACGATACATATTGATAATTATGAAGTGCACGTGACTTGTAGCGATGACCCTTTGGATCTAGATTCAATGTTGGAGAAACTACATAGTTCACTACAGAATCTGCATATAAAGGAGCTAGCCCTTTGCAGAGACAATTTTAAATTTGAGAAGATTACAATGAAAGCATTCAAGAAGAAATATAATGAATTAAACAAGGATAAATGCTCGCCTACACGAATACTAATATACAACGCTTCACGACATATTCAAAGCAAATTGCAACAATACAAACTAATTGATGAATATCATAACGCCAGCACAGCCGGACATCTAGGAATTAGAAAAACGATTCTAAAATTAAAACAACGCTATGTATGGAAAAACATGCGACAAATGGTAAAAGAACTCGTAAACAATTGCTTGAAGCAAGAACAAAACAACTAAGCACATAAAAGAAAAACTGGTCAAAACAGTAACAAGCTTCGAAACAATTACTATTGACACAGTCGGACCATTAAGAGTATCGAATGGATTCCGCTACATATTGACAATGCAATGCGATCTGACAAAATTTGCATTGCAATTCGCACACCCAATGGAAACCAAGGACGCAAAAACAACAGCAAAAACCCTTGTAGAATAGTTCATTCTTAAGTACGGTTGTTTTAAAACATTGAAATCCGACCGAGGTACTGAGTTCACAAATGAACTAATGCACAACATATGCCAATTACTCGACGTGCGACAAATATTTTCGACACCCTACCACCACCAAACGATAGGAGCACTTGAAAGACAGTTCAGAACCCTACACGAGTACCTACTGGCATTCACAGACGAATAGAATTGAATAGATACGGGAGCCGAGTATCAACTGCCCGAGACACTGCGTCCAAAGAGAACTATTGTGTCGTATCCCTTATTCTTTATTGGAGGAGTTCATCTCCCCCAATACTGTCCAGGAACTCCTTGATTTTTCCCAGATTAGTTAGCTCTTTTGTCTGAATTAGTTCCCTTCCCAGTATACGCTTCATTGCGTGTAAGAGAGCGGGACACTCGGTTATGATGTGCACGGATGTTTCATCATCTTCCATGCAGAACCTGCATAGTTCGCTATCTGTTAATCCCAGTCGCGCTTCATGCATATTTAGCAGGCAGTGCCCGCTCAGGATTCCCGTCATGAACTTAAGCTCCTTTCTGCTTAAGTCCAATAGGTATTTAGATTTGCCTTCCGAACTAGAGCTGCAAAACAATCGATGGCACTATCGATAGTATCGATAGTTTTATTTTCGCGCCACTATCGATAGTTTGTTTTCACTATCGATGGTGGTCCTTACTAATGATTTTGAAAAACATACTTAATTTAACTGTATGTAGTTGATCTAGTTTGGCAACATTGACAATGAATTGCATTTAATTTCGGGTCATATGGTAGCGCTTAAAATCATCATCCTTTTCTTTTTTGGCTTGGCTTTTTAGCGCGGGTGTGTTTTGGTACGGGTAAGTAAAATAAGTTTTTAAAGCGAAATATAAGTGTATTTAATTTATGTATACATTTTACTGTGTTTAGGTGTTGGATGTGTTGACGGTTATTTTGTTCTGATGGATGGATTGATGGATAAATATTTGCAAGCAGGTAAGTTCAAGTCTATAAAACGGCAGCCGCCATTTTTCTGATATCATTTATTGGTATCAAGATGTTCAAGGCATCTATTGTGAACCTACCTATCCAAAACACAATTTGACATTTATTTACTTTTTCTTTTTTGGCCCACTTTTGTAAAGTGAACCCAAAACTGAGTACATTTTAGTGGGTCATGAGAATCCGAACGCCTTCACAGACGAACATGAATGGGATAAATGGGTACCATACTATACATTCGCATACAATACGACACCACATGTTGAAACGCTGTACTCACCATACGAGTTAGTTTTCGGCAAATTACCGTCACTACCATGTTACACAACAAACAAACACGACAAGATTTATGACCTCGATAATTATGCCAACGAACTGAAAATTAGGCTACAAACATCGGTAAGCAAGGCCAAAGGCATTATAGGTATAGCAAAAGAGAAAAGAAAAACCAAATATGATAAGAATACAAATAAAACGCAATTGGAAATAGGAGATTTAGTTTTTATAAGATTAGAAACAAATAAGAAATTACAAAGTCCTTACCACGGACCATACAAAATAATAGAAAGAAATGGAGTTAACTCCACACTGGACATAAACGGTAAACATAAGATACTACATAATAATAACCTTAAGAAATTTCTAGGGGATAATGGCATAGCAAGTAACAACTAAAAATGTACAAAACAAAGAAAACATAAAATATATATAGTACAATAAGAATTAGACTAGCTTATAAACACAAAACATACTGCATACATATTTAGTACACACTATACATAATTATAATAATCTCAATAATGTAAGCTACGCATTTCCAAATCCACCTCCGAAAACCCCGACCGCTATCTTGAAAAATTATTCCAAGTAATAATTTCCAACTCATGCCGACTCTAATAAATTACCCTACACTTATGCACAAATGTGCCATAGTGTCAAATAGCACCGAGCGCACGACACAGCGACACTCAAGTGGCTAAGCCAGCGGCGTGCCATCCGACACCACTGACCGCAGTGCAGTGTCCCACTTACGGAACATGCACTGATCGGCACATTGTGTGATGTCACCTACCGCAGGGCAATAGCACTTGAGGAAAAGTGCTGCATTGACCAAAAGGCCCCATGACGCTGAGGTCACTCTTCCGCGACATTGGAAAATCGGGCGGAGCACTGGAAATGCTCAGCAGTATAACAGTTATACTTTTAGTATATAAGACCCAACATTTGAAAAATAAAATCAGCTTCTACGCAAGAGAGACCTCCTTAGCCATCCAGACATTTGGCGCGACCCGCCGTCTCATATAGGTCACCCCGGAAGTCAGACAGACGAACATCCATTCACCACTATACAGTTCATATAATTCACTACAATAGTTATTGCTATTCGTATTCCATATGTAATCGAATTAAAATACTTACCCCACGAATGATATCTTTTGTCCTGTGCAAGATGGATAGCAAGCGTGCTTCCTTCCTAAGATTTTCTTAGTTTTGGATGAAATATCTGCTGTGATTGCACATATAAAAACAAATAAGAATAATTAAATTCGAGCATCTAATTCTGAGTTTCTAGTACAAAATCAATCATCTCTCAAGGGTGTGGCAAAAAATTGCATTTGTTTTTAGCAATTTTGTGGTGTTTAAACATCACCTCAAGTTTTCTATATGTTTTAACTTTCTGTCCTTATACATTGCAGAGCATAACCATAGACGCACCAATATTTTTATGTTTCTGAGCGATAGGAGAAACTTGAGGAAAAACTAGACATGCAGGAAGAAAGAGTTCTAAAACTCGGTTCGATCGCCCAATACAGGCATATTCATCTCACTGGATTGTGCCCAGAATAAAGAACTTTGATTCCTTTCACTCAGCTCACCACTGGTGGTAATTTTATTTACACTTTACTGCACTTGTCACTTATTTCACTTTACTTTCACTCCTTACTTGCACTTTACTAATCTCCTCCGTGTTGTCCGTGGCTTTTTAAAACCAGACAGGCGGTCTTCTGCCTACCTTATGGCTACCGCTAGCGGTTGGATGTCCGACGGCAAACGGTGGCTAAAAAGCTGGCAGAATGTGACTAGACCTCCTCGTGGTGGCGGCTGGCCACCCGGGTGTGATCATGTCTCCTCCCGGGTGGCTGGCTAACTAGTCACGCTTTCCCCTCCATTTCTCCCACCTGCTATTATCCTATTACGAATATCCTTACCCCCCCCCCCCCCCCCTAATCCAGGGTGTCATGTGATCCGTGCTCATTGGATCGTTTGCAGCCAGGGGTATCCGGCTGTATTCTAACGGAACCTATCCGATACCGGTCCGCCTCGGATAGTATGAAGGACACTTACCATGATACGGGGCTCTGTCATGGCTGACCTTTCCACTATATCACCATAGGCCACCGAAACCCCTCGTCGGAGCAGGTGGCCAAAGAACCAGATGATGATGAGCACATTAAAACTCGCCTCGGATGGGAAGGACGGAGGACAGACCGACGTCAATACTCAGCGTGACGCTGAAAACCAGACCAAGGGCGGTTGGAGAGACCAACCGTCTCAAGGTCACATGGACAGTGATTGTTCGCAATCAAGCCTGACCACGGTGTCCACGTTGGTAGCCGAAGGGGCCATATCGGGCGGATTACCGTCGCTGGTAGAAGCTACCGAAGCCGTCTCACTTAAGAGAAAGCGGTTGACGACTTCTCAAAAGAAGAGACTTCGGAAGTTGATGGCGGATGGTAAGCGGTACGATGTTGCTCTGAAGGTGGTCCTCGAGGACAACGCAGAAACAAAGACAGACGGCAGCAGTAGCAAAAAGGAAGCGGCACAACCCGCTCCCAAAAGGATGAAGGTAGGTCCATCCTACGCCGAAGCTGCTGCTGCAATCAAAGTAGGTATTCTTCCAGAGGAATATCCGACCATCCATCTCGATCTGGAGGGGCAGAAAGATGTCGAGAGGGCCATCAAAGAGGAACTGCATAAGCTCCCCGTTGATGGTCCTCAAATCCGCTTTCTAGGCTGCTCCTTCAAACCGGGATGGATCACCGTGACCTGTGCCGATGAGGCGTCGAAAAACTGGCTCAAGGAGGTGATGCCAAAAATTCAACCGGGGAACAAAAAGCTGAAGCTGGTGGAGGGAACTGATATTCCCAAACCCAACATTGCCTCGGCCTTCTTTCCTGGTTGCTTCGAATGCAGAACCGCTCATTACCCACGGGCAACTGGAAAGTAATGAACGGAACTGTTACGGCACAAGGATCGGCGCTAACGCTGGCCTTTGATGATGTGTCGACCCGCTTGCTCGCTGAGCTGAACGACCTGCCTTTCTTTGAGCTGGGAAGGATTCAGTTCCGGGTGCGGCGTGAGCAAGGGACAAAACCATCAACGACCATTGAAGGCGGGACGACGACGAACAGGACTCCCCAAATCAGGGTGGATGACGAAAGACCGTCCACAAGCCGACAAGCAGCCCTAGTGGTATGGACAGACCAGATCGCGAAAAGGACTGAAAACCGAACTGGCGACAAAACGCCAACACCGACAACAGTGAGACCTGTAAAGCATGCCTCAACTAAACCCGTCTGTCTGGAAAGGATAATCCGTCCAGACAACTGAGCCTTTTGGATAAGTCTGCAAAAACTCCGAGCAGCAATGACCGGGTGCAGACAAGGGGTAGAGGGGGCAAGCGTGCAGGTACTCTTACCAAAGGCCCCAATGAATAATATGGAGATTGTCCAGATCAATCTCCATAGGGCACAGGCAGCGTCAGCTGTCTTGGCTAGGACCATCAAAACCTACGGTCCTAGCATAGCTTTGGTGCAGGAACCGTGGACCAGCACCAACAATGAGATCCTGGGCCTCTCACAGTCAGGTAATGTATTGTGGTGTCAGTCTACTGATAGGCCTAGAACATGTATTGTGTTTAATGGCATTTCTTTCTTCCCGTTGACAGATTTTGTTACGCCAGATCTGTGCGCGGCCAAGATCAATTGTAACTCCAGGGAATTGATCATAGCGTCAGCATACTTTCCTGGAGATGTGCCCGAATGTCCCACGACGATAGCAGAACAGCTTGTTGCTTATGCTAGGGACAATCGTCTGGAGCTGGTCCTAGGGTGTGACGCGAACGCCCATCACACTATCTGGGGAAGCACGGACACCATCGCTAGAGGTGAGTCATTATTCGACTATATACTCTCACTAGACTTAAGTATATGCAATGTCGGAGATAGTCCGACGTTCATAACTAGAACTAGGGAAGAGGTGCTAAACCTTACCCTAACTACTTCTCTATCGAAATCACTTGTCAGCAACTGGCGAGTATCCGAAGAGCCCTCTTGTTCTGACCATAGACATTAGAGAGCTGCAATTGTGCATTTGAAAGTGGTTTCAAGACACTATCTCTCTTTGCACGGCACTGCACTGCACTTGCTCAGTGCAAACAGATCGAATGAGACGTGCCAGCGAAGAGAAGCAAAACATGTGCGTTAATGACATATGAGAGCTGAGACTTTGTTGCTTTATAACATTAGTGTGTGCGAACACACTAAAGGCAATGCACAGTAAAGGCAATGAAATTTACTGCAATGACACTGAATGCAGTAAGTTATACTAATAGAACAATTAGTGCTTTGTTATTATTGTAATAATCACGCATATTTTTGAGTTTTTCGAATGGTTTTTATTTCAAATTAAATTTTATACGAATTTTCAAATAAAATATTTTCACCTAAATTGAAACTATTGTGTTTTATGGACATATTTCAAAGCGTAAATACATAAAAAGCATTGAACAGAAAAATTAAATTATATTTACTTGTGCATCTATTTCCTTTTTTTCAAAATTTTTGTTTTAATGATGGCTAAAAATTACAATAATAACTACAGTACATTCCGTTTAGCTGCCTATTCGCTTAGGTGCATTTTCTGCTTAGCTGCATTATTTGGCCAAAATACTACTTCGTAAACCGAATTTTCTTTGAAAATTTCACATTTAGCTGCATTTCACTTAGCTGCACTATTCCGTTTAACAGCCCTGTTTTTGAGCAAGTTTTCTTTGATTTGTATGAAAAATACTTCGTTTAGCAGCACTTAAAAATTTCGAAAAGTTTTTTTGGAAAATAGTATCAAAACAAATTTCCACATTTTCGAAATGGAGGCAATAGTTGTGAAATTGTCAAAAAAGAAATATTCGCAGGGTAAAATTACCGATTATTTTACATAAAAGCATATCAGTAAGAATATGTATATAAATATTTTCATTATATCCAGTGTATACATACATATTATGTATGCATAAGCATCTATAAGATAGCGGTTAATTTGCTAATAAAAATTTGTTCAGTCTTACACTGGTGTAATCTTTTCAAGAATTCAATAGATTCGTTCATGCAAAATGTTGATATAAATGAACACAACCTTTTTTTAGGGTTTTTATTAGGTGCTATGCACCAACTTTATTATTTAAATTTAGGTGCTATGCACCAACTTATTATTTAAATTTAGGTGCTATGCACCAATTTATTTTTAAGTGCTGTGCACTGTTTGGTCTCCGGCTTAGAACTAACTTCTTAAAAGCTAACAGAAAGTGATAGGAGTCGCTCCGTCCAGAAACGCGTCGCCGCCGTTGGTGGCGAAGAGATGTGCAGCAGCCATGTAACTGGATACGCCTGCTATGTCACGTAGCGGATTGTTGCAACGCAGCAGTAGTGCAGCTGGGTAAATAGCCAAAGATCTAGCAGTGGATCACATTGCGGCGTGGGTGGATGCTCAGCATTCCAGTTGCAGAGGATTGCTGCTGATGTTGGCGAATTTTGCGCAGTTGTGGACTGCGCTGGTCTAGCTGCCGATGTTGGTGATTTTGCGCAGCTGTTGACCGGTATCTGGTATCTGGCTGCTGACGTTGGCTACTTTGCACGATTCTTGACTGTGCTGGTGTTAACTACTCCCCACGTTAAAACCGGGCGTCCTCGGCCGCATCCTGGCCTTGCGCCGAGCTTCCTGCATTAGTCTCCCGAATTGCGTTCAGGACGAGGAGTTTCCTTCGCCGCTTTACGCAACGGAGAACCAGCCAAATTGCTGTTACGCCTACTATTAATGTGCCAAATAGGTATGACCACGTTGTTGTCTTGGATTTGATTTCTCGGTGTATGGTTGCGATGTGTTTGAGATTTTGCATGTTTACCTCGTGCAGATACGGTAGTGATAGTGTTGCTACATGTTCCGTGAACTGGATATTCTGGGCTAGTGGTACTTCGGGAATGAGACGACCCTTGCGCCGCTGGTTTTCGAAGGTTGTCCCATTTACTATTAGTTTTTCGTCGAATGTTATTAGGAATGTGCCAGTTATAATAACGGGCGGCTTAGCCTCCTGACGTATCTCTACTGTGCAATCGTTAATGATCATTAGACCGTCATCGATCGCCTGGATCCGCTGGATATCGTGTGCTGATGTAGTTTGGCATGTAGCAGTGTAGTTGTTGAGTAGTTGCTGCAGACATGAGCTTTGTGAGTGAGTAATTTCTTTGCAAAATGTAGATGCCGTTGCAGCCCTGCAGTCCTTCATTATTTTGTAAACCCCATTACATTTCGCTACAACATTAGTTTCTAGTAATATAATTTTGTTATTGTGAACTACCGGATAAATTACAGTTTTATTACATACAAAATCAATTCTGGGATATTTTATGAGAAATAATACAATTTCATTATTTTGTAATATTTTAAGTTTGGAAGTTTGAAGAATGTCGCTTACACTTATATCAACTGTCTTTTCGTTTTTTATAATGTTCTCGATTTCAATGCTGTCGAGTAAAGCTGGGTTTATTACATTTATTTTACCTAACATTATTGAAAAGGCAATGTTGTCTAGTTCAGTGATTGCGGCTTTATTCCTATTGTTAATTAGTTCAAAAAGGGTAATTTGGTCAAGTTCCGTCTGTCTGTTGTGTGAGAGTAGCTGGTTTATAGTGTCCGTCATTTTACTGATTTGAATTTGTAGTTGCGAATTAATTTTTATCTGTTGTTCGTTTGCCTCTAACAGGGCCTCCTCCTTCCGGCTTACTTCTTGGAAGTCGTCAAAGTCGGGTGTGCCCGCTACATATTTAAGCGCAGTACCGATAAAGTTGAGGCTGCGAGTATGGCGATGATGCACCCGTAATGCTTCAAGGCGTCGTGTTATCTGTTCACAATCGGCCAGCAGGAGTCTTCGTACGTGTGATTGTGGTACCTGGTCTATGTATTTTTGTGTTTCTTCTATTATGGTTTTAAAGGTTGTTAAGTTTGATCTATGCGTTATGTAGTTGTAGTCTGAAAAAGTTACAACTAAGCCGTCGGTGATAGGTATATAATTCGATTCCGAGTACTCCAACAGTTCTGCAGTGAGCAGCGGTGGCAGGAGGAACCTACGGGAAAGACATTATCTGAGGTTACTTTTATGAATAGATGTTTTCCCGATCAGTACAGTAGTTCCTAAGTCCTTAGTTACGGTGCCCTCAACGTAGATTTTGGTCAATTTGTTCCCTATTCGTTTATTTGTTTTGATGAAAACTGTATCTCCTGGCTGAAATTTCCTGGCTACTTTCGATTTCTCACACCTCTTAATCTCCTTTTCCTGGGCTTCGATGATTTGTTTTTTATATCCTCTTTAAGGGATTGTGGGGTTGAATGTATGACGTCCACGGGCCTGTAGCCTGTGACTGAATGAATTGATCTATTGTATTTGGCTGTGGCAATCAAAATTAGGTCTGCAGTGTCATTTATGCCTTGGGTCAGTTTTGTACATCTGGCAATTTCAGTCAGAGTGCTGTGGAATCGTTCCACCTGTCCGTTCGTGGTACTATGGTATGGAGGGATGATAAATGTGCGTATTTGGAAGTGGTCCATTAAAAGCGATTTAATGGTTTGAGAATTGAATGATTTCTCGTTGTCAAAGACTACGGGTTTCGTCCCCTTGAAAAAATTAAGAATTTGCAGGAGCGGTTCTTTTATATCGACTATGGATCGAGAAACTATTGGCGAGACTAGGGCGAATTTTGAGAACTTGTCGATGCATGTCAGAAAGTATTTCTTGTCGGTCGAATATATGTCCAAGTGCAGAATTTCGCCAGGGTGTTGTGGTATGGGAGTTTCCCCAATTCCTGGATCCGTTGATACTTGGCCTCGTTGCAAGTTTTGCAATTGGAGACAATTTCTTTTAATCTCTTACGGATTCCCGGAAAGTAGTACTGCTCGAGGACTTGTAACGTATTCTCCCGCGCGGATCGATGTGCACGGTTGTGCTCCGCAGCTAGGATTTCCGACTGGTCATCTTGATTGGTTACGTCATTCACTTTCCTCTCAGTATGGCGGAATTTTACTGATGGGAACATCCTAACTAGTTTGTCCTGAATCTGTCCTAGTATGGACAGGTTGCACAATATGCCGTTAATGACATCCGGGTTAACAGTTGTTTTTAGTGTGTCAAAAAGATTGTCCAATGAAGAGAAGGTAATTTCGTGTCTAATCTGTTTTTTAAATAGGATTTTAACTGTTTTTGCATCTTGAGCGCCATGCTCTAGAATTAGCTGGGTTCGAAAGCAATTGATGGGGTTTTGAATTGTTGGAATTGTTTGGGTGAGGGATTCCTCGCTATGTTGAGTTATATTGTCTTCGTCCTCTATTGCGTTGATGTGTTGTCTTGAAAGGGCATCTGCGACCAAATTTTCTTTTCCTGGCTTATAAAAGTATTTGGGGGAAAATTCTTCTATGAAAGCTTTCCATCTTTTGATTTTAGCATTTGGATTTTTATCCGATATGGCGAACGTTAGTGGCTGATGATCGGTAAAAATGTGAAGTTGTTTAACGCCGTAAAGGTAGTTGCGCAACTTTTGGAGAGCCCACACGATTGCCAAAAGTTCTCGCTCATTGGTTGCATAGTTTTCCTCAGTGCTGTTGAAAGTCCTAGATATCATCATGAGTGGCCTACCATTTTGTGACAAAACTGCACCAATAGCGTGTGAAGACGCATCTTGATTCTTGTAAACGCTGCACCGGCGTCTTCGTCCAATTCAATTGTAACCTTTTTTGATTGATTGGCACCGATGTTTCCGTTTTCCCCTCGTAGGATTTGGGTAAGTGGTTTAACGATTTGGGCATAATCTTTAACAAATCGCCGATAGTATCCGCACAACCCAAGGAAAGATCGTAGGGCGCGGAGGGTTTTGGGTGTTTCGTAATTCAGGATTGCCTGAACCTTATCAGGGCACGTTTTGATGCCTTGCTTTGATACAAGAAATCCCAGAAACTCGACCTCAAGCTTGAAAAATTTTGACTTTTCTAATGACACTCGCATGTTCGCTTCATAAAGTTTGCCAAGAATTCTATCGATGTCCTTCAGATGTTGTTCTTCAGTTCGGGAAAAGATTATCACATCGTCAATGTAGACGTGACAACACCTCCCAATTTCATCCCTCAAAATGTCGTCGATTGCCCTTTGAAATATACTTGGGGCGTTCTTTAGCCCAAAGGGAAGTCGACAGAACTCATATTTTCCGTTATTAACGGAAAATGCGGTTTTCTCTCTGTCTTTTTCAGCGAGTTTAATCTGGTGAAATCCTGATTTAAGGTCAAGGGTAGTGTAATAGGCAGAATTTCCCAGATTTGCAAAATGACGGACGTGTCTGGTATAGGGTATTTGTCGCTTATGGTTTTTTCATTCAGTTTCCTGAAATCAATAACCAAACGCATCTTCCTTTTCCCCTCTTCGTCAACGCATTTTTTATCTACAACCCATATAGGGTTGTTAAATGGCGATCTTGATGGTCGTATAATACCTGTGCTAAGAAGTTCCGCTACCTCTTTGTTGACAAATTCACCCACTGCCATGGGGTAGGGGTACGATTTTGAATAGACTGGTTCGTCATCCGTGGTTCTTATGGTGGCAACGATCTTGGTATTGTATGGCAGTGATTGTGCAGGATCGGCGAACACCTCATTCCGGTTTTCAATTATACGGGAAAATGTCTCCTTTAGTTTCGGGGGTACTGTTTCACTATTGATTGTGATATAATTAATTTTGCCAGAATAAAGGTAGAGTAATTTTTCCTGACCGCCATTGTAATGGAGGGTGCCTTTTTTGACATCGAGTCTAGCGCCGATCGCTCTAAGAAAATTAAAACCTATTATTCCATCAAAGGTGCTAAGATGTGGCAAAATAAAGAAGGGAGTGGTTATCTGAAAAATGTTCATGAGGCACTGGTGTTCTATTTTTGTTTCGCCATGGATTGATTTAACCAAGAATGGGTTTGTCACTGGTTTCACCGCTTTTAATGTGTCCAAATTTTTTACGTAGTTTCCCGTTGCGCCAGTGTCGATCAGAAATTTGAGCTGCTTCCCCCCTAACGTCCTTGTGATGTAGGGTAGGAGGGATTGACCTCTAAAAAATTCACCTCATCCGAAACTTCTGAATAGTCCGAGTAGCTGTGTTCGTTTGGGTCACACTCCAAATTGACGTCTGGGTCGTTACGACTGTCAGAACGATCGTCTTCTGAATGTTGCTCGTGGGCAATACTTTGAGAGGTTAAATTATTAATTCTCTGCATTTTTGTAAAAGGCTGCCGGTCAGATTCCAGTGGCCTTTTGAATGGCGGCCTAAATTGGGGGTAGACATTTTGTGGCTAATGTGGCCTAATTGGTCCACCAAATGGAAGCCCTGTTGGCCGGTTTGTAGGATAAGTCTGAGGGTGTTGCTTATTTAGTACGAATCGGGATGTCGATGGATCTATCTCCATAGGTGTTGGTCGGGTTGGTTGTGAGGGGGTGGGAGGGCTGGGTTGGTATCGTCGGTAATGCGGTGAATTGTAAGGGTTATAGGACGCCTGTTGCTCGCTGTTAGCAGCAAAGGTATGTGCGAACATGGACCGTTTCTGATTGGACTCCAGCTCTTGAGCAAGAGCTAAAGCCGTTGGCATATCCGCAGGCCTAGAAGAAAACAGGATATCGCACATGGGTTTGCGTAACCCGGAGATAAAAGTCCTGAGTGCGTCCTGTCTGTATTTCTGGCTAAGGGATTCTACCAGTTCCCTATTATTACCGTGAGACATCACAGTCTTGTTAACCAGGAGTGTTAACTTCTTCTCGACTTCGTCATAGAAATGTGTAATGGGCAATCGACCCTGCCTAAGTACAGCCATTTCCTGTTCTATCAGGTAAATGGGCCTCTTGTCCGCGTAGGTATGATCCAATCTGGCTATGATAGCCTCAAAGTTCAACACCGTGTTGAACGAGGACAAAGCCAGGTCGGCCGATCCTATAATTTTGTTGCGGATTATCGCCACTGCCTGGTAGCCCTTGGAGCTAGTTTCGTAGCCCTTAAACATCTTGTAGGCAGCAAAAGCGGCTTGTCTCCATGAGACGTACCTGGCTTGATCGCCATTAAACTCAGGTAATGACTTGACCACATCTAGTGACTCGTCACACCTGACCCCCGGGTCGATTGTTATTTCTTTCAATTCGGTTACTGTCGGCTGTGTTTCTAAGAGGTGGAGCCGAGCGGTCAAGCTGTCCACAGTTGCCTGTATGTCCCGCCGAGTATTCTCAGTTGCTGTACGAATGGCAGCATTAAGCAACTCCTGAATAGTTTCCGGATTCATTTTAATTCAATTTATTTGATTTAATTCAAAAATTATTTTTATGAACGTTAAAAGTATTTAAAAACTAATTTTATTTTGTTTTCTAACCATTAGTAATTGAAAGTTAAATTAATCAAAGATAAAATTAAATGTGATTCAGAATTTAAATGTTTAATTAAATTTTTATTTTAAAATTAAATTTTTAATTTTAATTATTTGTGGAATTTGATTTCTTCTTTTTTCTCAAATGAGATTTTGCTAAAAGGGAGTTTTCCTCCTCTTCTGCAGGACATCTCGACCCTGGTGGAGCGGCTTGCAACAGCGCGTCCCGTTTGCCTGAGCTACTAGGGGGCCTCTTTCTCCACACTTTTTTAACTTATTATTCTACTTACTATAAATTACTTTTACAATTTTTAATAAATTCCTTTTTTATTTTTTATTTCGTCCAACGAAAATTGTTTATACTTGAATTCCGTGTGAATCGCAAGTTCTTTTATTTTTGTTAAGAACAAAAAATGTTTTTTTTTTATTTGATCTTTTAATTATTTATTGTTTTTTAAACTGGAGGGTCCCGTAGGAATCGCAGTTTCCGATATTTTCTGTTATTAAGTTTATTTTATGCTAGGCTTTATCTTAATTCTTAAAAAAGGCGAAAGATTTATTCGACAACTGAAGAGAAGCCAGTACTCTTTCTCGTGTAAAATTATAATTGTATTGTAATTTTTCTGATTTAAATAAATAAATTCTTAAAAATCTTATTTTAATTCTTATAATTTAACCTCCGACTCACAGTAAGACTGCTATCGCCATAGTTAGCTCGTTCACTGCTCTGCTCTGCTCTGCTGAAGTTTGTTGTGTTTTCACCTTAGTTTCCCTCAAATTTGTGAAGTGGTTATGAAGCTTGTTTTGTGTGTTTAGTTTGCACTGTCCAGTGTCCTTATTTGTGATTTCGAAATTTCCACTTTTTTAATATTTTCACTTTTTATTTGTTTGCTGTTGGGTGCTTTGCGGTTTTTGTTTTTATGTGTTTTTTCTTTTCATTTAACATATAATTTTTTTATAAATTTTTGTAAGTCACATTATACTTTTACACTATGTGCAAATGCTTCAAGTGTTTGTAAAAAAAATTTTATTTTTTTTGCTGTTGGGTGCTTTGCGGTTTTTGTTTTTATGTGTTTTTTTCTTTTCATTTAACATATAATTTTTTTATAAATTTTTGTAAGTCACATTATACTTTTACACTATGTGCAAATGCTTCAAGTGTTTGTAAAAAAAAATTTTATTTGCCGCAGCTGCTCACTTTTATGTTTTTATTATTTTGATTTTCTTGTTCACTATTTCGCGTGATTTATCTATTTTCCGTTCAACTTTTTGTGTGCTTTTCTTAACTAGTTGTCTTTCCACTTTCAAACATTCTCATCCCATTTTCTTCGCAGTAAAAGTGATCTTGAAATGTTTTTGTTTTTCAGTTTTAAAAATTGTTTTTGTTTGAATAATTTTTTCACTAAGTTCGGTGGGTCCGAACTCACGGCCACTTTCGCGATCGATCCTTTATAACGATAATTTTTCGCGCGCGTGGCCCCACGTTGGGCGCCAATTAACACAACCTTTTTTTGGGGTTTTTATTAGGTGCTATGCACCAACTTTATTATTTAAATTTAAGTGCTATGCACCAACTTATTATTTAAATTTAGGTGCTATGCACCAATTTATTTTTAAGTGCTGTGCACTGTTTGGTCTCCGGCTTAGAACTAACTTCTTAAAAGCTAACAGAAAGTGATAGGAGTCGCTCCGTCCAGAAACGCGTCGCCGCCGTTGGTGGCGAAGAGATGTGCAGCAGCCATGTAACTGGATACGCCTGCTATGTCACGTAGCGGATTGTTGCAACGCAGCAGTAGTGCAGCTGGTAAATAGCCAAAGATCTAGCAGTGGATCACATTGCGGCGTGGGTGGATGCTCAGCATTCCAGTTGCAGAGGATTGCTGCTGATGTTGGCGAATTTTGCGCAGTTGTGGACTGCGCTGGTCTAGCTGCCGATGTTGGTGATTTTGCGCAGCTGTTGACCGGTATCTGGTATCTGGCTGCTGACGTTGGCTACTTTGCACGATTCTTGACTGTGCTGGTGTTAACTTATATATAATATATCAATTGTTTAATCGCTTCGTCGCGGAGCGGGGAAAGGAAACGCGGTTGTTCGGGTTTATGGGGTGTCGGATCTTTATTCGTCGGCTTACGAATAACGAGTGACAAAGAATACAATAAACATTAAACGATACAAACTGCCGAAGCCGGGGAGCAGAAAATAGGGGGAAACATGAGTACAAAAGGATAAGGAAAGAAAGGGATTAGAGGTGGGATTGACAGATCACTGAACAACCACAGCAGTCATTTAGCCATCGCGGCCGCCATTGCAGAGTGCAATTGAAGTAGTGTCCGGGTGGAGGGTCGCCGAGACGCGGCTGAGGTCTGGTTGGTGCGGGCACGGCTCACGGCTGGCTGGCTGTGGGTGCGCTTGGGGTGCGCCGATGACCTTTCGTGCGGGGGATGATCCATCCGGCCGTGCGGGGCAGTCTAAGGGGTACCTGCTGCGATGGTCGGCTGATCTGCAAAAAAGGTGAGATGTCAGAGGATTGAAATTATAATGTGGACATCGTGTGAATGGGAAATAGTGGCTAAGCTGCAGGGTTTGCGTAACTATAGTTGAGGGAATATGAAAAAAATATATATAACACTTGGCCTAGTTGCCATTTTCTTTTTTCCAGTGAGGGGGGATTTTTGGAGTATATATGCACCTATTCGTAAGGCTCGAGAGAAGCAAGGGAACCGATCAAGGATGTCGGTTTGCTCTTCGAGAGGGGGGGAGCAGTCAAATGCTCTTTGGTCCGGAATTGGACTTGTACGAGCATGACATTTTGGCTTTAGGAATTGCTGAAGCCGTTCCACCCGAGAGGGAGATCGTGTAGATCTTAAAGTTTATACCCGATCAGTCCGACGTCTGCGTGATTTGCAGCACTTGGAGCAAGTCGCACTGGAGTGGCGACTGACCTCTTTTCGGACCCGGGATTGAGGAGGTGCAATGAGGAACTGCGAGGGAATGCAATTTCCGTCAGTTGCTGTGAGTGTGGAACGAGTGGCGTCAAGCCAACGCTCTTTTCGAACCCTTTTCCTCTGTCTCATTAGAGGCGAAAGCCATCCTGCGGGGTCGAAACGTTTGGCAACAAAAGGGGGAATTTGCCGGTTTGGGAATGAGTTTGCAGGAATGGTGGGTTCAGAGTGATTTTCCATTAATTCCTGGGACGGAAACCCTACGGGATTGAGGGCGGCAATCACTTGTGAAAGAGCTTTCTTTAGGGCGGGAAGGTTTTTTCGAAGGGCGGGACTAGGATGCATATGGCGATTTGGTACATCTGTGGTACATGTCAAATGCGAAGAAGGGGGTACTGGACCGCTTAATACCCAACCGAATACTGTATGCTGAGCAAGTAAGCTGCCACATACATTTCGGTGGATACCTTCGAGCATGATCTGCGGGATGAGATCAATGCCAATCACTATATCGATCTGCGCTGTCTCGAAGGGTTTTGGATCAGCGAGATCTAGCATGGCAAATTTTTGCAAATTGGGAGGGTTTATATTGGAAGGTGGGAGCAATTTCGTAAGCTCTTGGAGCACGATTGCTTGCACGGGGAGTTTCGTGCTCGTTTGAGGGACTGCCAATGTCAAGAAGCATGTATGATTGGCATTTTGCACAATCTGACGGCCCATGCCCGAGACTTGGTAGGGGGATTTCTCGATTGGCAATTTGAGGCGTTCCTGGACCTTCGAGGAAATGAAGGTACGCTGAGAGGCTTGGTCGATCAACGCTCGAACCTTAAACAACTTTCCTGAGTGCTCAATGGACACCAGTGCCGTAGGCAGAAGGGATTGGGTGCCATTAATGGAGTGGAGGGCTTGTACTTGGGGCGTACTTTGCCTGGAAGATGTGCGGGGTTGCGCATTCGAAAGGGGGGAATGAGTAGCGGAGCTGTTTTTTGTTGGTTTTGAAGCTGTTGCGACCTGTGGAGTGGTCGAATGTGACCGATTGAGCGATTGAGAGGGCTGCGCATTGCTTTTGGGGAAATGAAGCATGGAGTGGTGCTTCCTGTGACAGTATACGCACGTAAAATTGCTTGTACAATCCTCAACAAAGTGAGATGTAGCAAGGCAATTTACGCAGAGATTGTGCTTCTTAACGGATTTCAATCGACTCTGGGAGGTGAGTCCTTTGAAGCTCTGGCAAGTCCCTATAGGGTGATTGGCGTTGCAGAGTTTGCACGCGAAGTCCTTTTTCACTTCAGTGAGAAAGTTTAGGGATTTATGTGGCCGATTTGGGAGGACATTGGAAGTCGAAGGTTGAGGCTTCGGCTTAGCGGGCCGAATGCTTTGCAGCCGTTCGAGTACCTCATATCTGCCGGTCAGGAACTCGTCCATTTGCGACCAGGGTTGCAGATCCTTCCGGGATGTCAAAGATTGCTCCCATAGAGCAAGTGTCTCTTGGGGCAATTTGGTACAACATATGTAAACTAGCAGCGGATCCCAATTGTCTGTATCTACGGCCTGGGTATTGAGAACAGACAGACAATTGTTTATAATACTCTGGATCCGCTGAAGTGCCTCACTATTTTCGGAGTGGGCAGGAGCGATATTCAGGAGGGATCGAATTTGAGTATCAACGAGTATGCGTTTATTTTCGTAACGTGATTTTAGGGCTTCCCACGCGAGTCCGAAATTCTCATCGGTTAATGCATATTGCTTTACAATAGCACCGGCTTTACCTTGCGTCTTGTATCGGAGGTGATACAGTTTTTGGGCTGGAGTGAGCTAGGGGTGGTTTATGTACTATATACTGCCGTAAACATGTCCCGGAAGGACGGCCACTGCTCATAGCCCCCGAAAAATGTTTCGGTATCACAAGGCGGAACTTGTAGGCAAATGTAGGGGGTATTTGCTGGTTCTAGGGGTCGAACCGGTTCCATATGCGCAGCGGGCTGGGGGGACTGAGTTTGGAGCATCTCAATGATGTCCGACATCTGAGCCATGCACAACTCGTATTGGTCTGTGCAGGCATCGATTTTTTGCCGAGCCGACTCTTTGAAACCGTCGGGCTGGCTGTTGTCTTCAGCAATGAAGACTGCCTCATGTGCGCGCATAAGCCTCTCCCATTGGGCTTGCAAATTTTTTTGCTTTATTTGGACCAGGCATTTGGTCAAATCCTCAATGGGAACCGATGAAAAATGTGTACATAATAGCACGAGTCTATAGTACTCGAAAGTGAATTTTGCAACACTGGGATCGGTTGCTTTGGGACTAGAGAGTTGAGTGACAGCAACTGTCAAACGTGCGTTAGACGACTTTGTGTTTCTGGAGGAAGGAGTCTCCATTGTGACAAGCTGGTGTTTAGGGGATCGCTCAGCAGGCATTTTGTTTAAAAAAGCTCGACAAAGAGTTAAAAGTTTGAATAAATATAAGTGAAGAGTATTAGAAAGTAGACGTATAGTCTAACCGCGTCCGCGCGAACGATGTTTGAGAATGGGAAGAGTTGGAAATGGGAAAATTCGTTGAAACGAATTTGTATATTTGTCGAGCAAAAAAGTTTACACAAGTGTATGTAAACGTGTAGGGAAATATATATGTATATGGGAAACAAGTAAATTTTTTGTAAATGGGAATGGGTACTCTACAAGAACACTATCGGTTATATAACCGGTTATATAACTGGTAGTGTATAACTGATATATCCCTTAGCGTCTGGAACAAAGTTTCAGTAAGATTTGTTCAGAGCGTGTGAAAAATCTGACGGAAACTCTTGTGTACATGTGATTTTGTATCACCTTCCAACGCACGCACTTTGAAGCCTGAACAAGCGTATAGCCATCTCGCTCACTTAGTTAGCTATGACGGATATATTGGTTAGACATACCAGGTAGTCATAACGTATATATTTTTTAGGACTAACGTACAAATTGGGTACATATAACCGAAATATCAATTAGACATACCAGATAGTCATAACGTATTGTTACGAATGCGAGTTCCAGTGGGCTAGTACGTATCTCTGGATTGCGTAATTTGAAAATAAAACACACTTAGTTTCTCAAACGCAGTCAATAAAATAAACCAACAACCACTTTATTTACTAATTTACACTTGTTTGTCTTTCCACTTAAGTATTTGCTCAATTACTCCGTATGGCACCTTCACTAGTCAAAATCCGACTGACTCGCTGCGCCGCACCCGGCTGTCTTGTATACCTACCCGGCCATCGCGCAGATCGTTCTCGCACATTCCGGAGTGGACTAAAGGTTTCCATGATGATCGCGACCATCATTGCCAGATTGGACTAAAAGTTGCCATCATTGCCAGGTTGGACTAGAAGTTGCCATCATTGCCAGGTCGAATTATAGCACGGCGCGTAGCGACAGGGTTGCTTTGCACAGCGACAAACTGTCTTATCGTTACACTGCCCACCACTTAGACTTGTTCGTCCCGAACAAGTGCCGAGGTTCCGCTGTGATAAGGCGCCAGGCGCTGCAAATGGACTACCTTCAGCTTAGCGCCTTTATTGCTGCAACGTTGAATCCTGTATACCACGTCGTTTATCCTAGTCACGACTTCGTAAGGTCCTTCCCATGACGCTTCAAGTTTCGGAGACAAACCTTTCCTCCGCTGCGGGTTGTAGAGCATTACCAGATCGCCTTCTTGGAACCCTGCTGAGTTGGCCCGTAGATCATATCTGGCTTTCGCCTTATCGCTGACCAGTTTGGTGCGGCTCCTTATAAACTGGTGAATCCCTTCCAGTTCCGCCCGCTTATTGGCTACGTAGTCCGTCTTAGCGCCTCCCGTCGTGCTGACTACCCCGAACTTCAAGTCAGCGGGTAACCGCAATTCTGTGCCGAATACTGCTCGGGCTGGAGTGAGTGATGTCGTGTCGTGCGGGGCTGACCTATACGCCATTAGGAACAAGGGGATATGCGTGTCCCAATCCTTTTGATTCCTGCCTACCACTTTCCGCAGGTATTCCTCTAGTGTCCGGTTAAAGCGTTCCACCATGCCGTCGGACTGTGGGTGCAAAGGGGTGGTACGCGTTTTCTTTATCCCCAGCAGCTCACACACTTCCTTGAATACCGCAGACTCGAAATTCCGGCCTTGATCCGAGTGCAACTCCAACGGAACTCCGAACCTGGCTACCCAGTTGTTTACCAGCTTTTCCGAGATCGTAGTGGCCTCCTGGTTAGGAATTGGGTACACTTCGGGCCATTTGCTGAAGTAATCCATTACCACCAGCACATATTTGTTACCTTGAGTACTAGTTGGGAATGGGCCGGCGACGTCCATAGCAATCCGCTCGAAGGGCGCTCCCACGTTGTACTGCTGCATGCGGCCTCGAGATCTTCTTGTTGGCCCTTTCGCTGCTGAACATCGGTCGCAGCTCTTAATCCACTCGGCTACAGACTCCTGACATCCTACCCAGTAGAATCGTCTTTTTATTTTGGCGACGGTTTTGGTGATGCCTAGGTGCCCTCCACTGGAGTCGTTATGGTATGCCTGGATGACCTCGTTGATTCTGCATTTCGGCACTACCATTAGGGAGTTGCTGGTCCGTCCATCCGCGCTCTCCCATTCGCGGTACAGGCATCCTTCCTTCAGCCGCAGACTTTTCCACTGTGCCCAGTAAGCCTTGGCGATCGGGCTTTCACCGGCCATCTCCTGCCAGTCTGGACGTGCGCCTTGCTCCTTGCCTTCGACGATTTTTGCAAGATCCGCATCCTCACGCTGGTCCTTTTGTAGCCTCTCCGCAGACCACTCTTCCTCTGGCATAACGCTCACCAACCGGATGTCCACTATCTGTTCTTTGCTTTCGGCTCGCGAGCACGCCCTGCATTCGACTTTGCACGGACGGCGTGACAAGGCATCGGCATTGCCATGGCTACTGCCCTTCCGATGCTCTATCGTGTAGTCGTAGCTCTGCAGTCGCTCGATCCACCGCGCCAATTGGCCTTCAGGATCCTTAAAGTTCAGGAGCCATCTCAATGCCGCATGATCTGTGCGCAGGCGAAACCTTTGTCCATACAGATATTTGTGGAAGTGTTTTACGCAGTCCAATACCGCCAGCAGTTCTCTCTGTGTCACACAGTAGTTGCGTTCCGGTTTCGACAGAATCCTAATGTAGTATGCTATCACTTGTTCTTGGCCGTCTATTATCTGTGATAGCACACCGCCAATACTATGCCCGCTCGCATCCGTATCCAGCACAAACATCTCTCCAGGCACGGGGAAGGCCAGAATTGGAGCAATGCACAGTTTTTCCTTCAGACGTGCAAAAGCCTGCTCCTGCTCTTCGTTCCACTCGAAAGCTTGGCTCTTTTTCGTCAGTTTGTGCAAGCTGCTGGCTATGTTCGCGAATCCCGGAACAAATCGGCGGTAGTATGTGCACAGGCCCAGGAAACTGCGTAGTTCGTGTAGATTGCGTGGCCGGGGCCACTCCTTCACCGCCGTGATTTTGCCTTCATCCGTATGTACTCCGCGGGCGGAAACCGTATGACCCAGATACTTGACCTCTTTTTGGAACAGCGAGCACTTCTTTGGGTTGAGTTTAAGCCCGGCTTTTTGTATCCGCTCGAATACCTCCTTTAGCTTTCCCAGGTGGTCGTCGAAGCTTTTACCCATCACGATTATGTCGTCGAGGTACACCAGACACGTCCGCCAATGCAGCCCTTTTAGCACCCGTTCCATTAGCCGCTCGAATGTTGCTGGGGCGTTGCAGAGTCCAAACGGCATGACGGTGAACTGCCACAAACCATCGCCAACACTGAAAGCCGTTTTCTCCTTGTCTTTGTCTGCAAGCTCTACCTGCCAATAGCCGCTGCGTAAGTCGAGCGTGGAGAACCACTGTGTGCCTGACAGCGTGTCCAGGGTGCCGTCGATCCGCGGTAGTGGATAACTGTCCTTCTTGGTCACATCATTGAGCTTCCGATAGTCCACACAAAACCGGGTACTGCCATCCTTTTTCTTGACTAGCACGACCGGCGAGCACCAGGGGCCCGAAGAAGGCTCTATGACCTTTTCTTTCCGCATGTTTTCGATCAAATTTGTGACCTCTTCCCTCTTGGCCAGAGGAACTCGTCTTGGTGGTTGGCGAATCGGTTTTGCACTTCCGGTGTCGATGTTGTGCTTCACTATGGCTGTTCTTCCGCCTGCTTCTGCCGCAAATATTGACCCATAGTGCTGCAGGAGTGACCTCGCCTTCTGTTTCTGATTGGCCGTCAATTCGCTGTTCCACTGATTCTCCTGCGGTATGACGTCCATGTTAAAACCGCTCTTCTTATTTCCTCCGGGTGGGCTATTCTCGCAATTGACCACTGCTACGGCTTCCCTACACTCGCCAATTACCTCATCTTTCCCGACATATCTGGGTGCATTCAGGGGGTTCAGTATTCTGACTGGTATTCTGCCATTCTTAGGTTCCACTAATGTACGTCCGATGATGATGTTGTCGTGTCCTTGATTCGGTGCTTCTACAACCCACAGCCGACTCGTCCCAACGTCCTCGTCCATCTTTGCCCACACAATCGCCTCGGAGTTCGCTGGTATCCTCCTGTGTTGACACGATACAACCTTCCTTACCGCCACGCTTCGCTCATAGCCGGTGTGCAGCGGGAATTCAACGTTGGCATATCTCAGCACATTTTCCTTCAGGTCCAGCGTAAAACCGTGCCTAATCATGAAATCCACGCCGATAATCACGTCGTCCATTATATCCGCGACGATGAACTCATGTTCCAGGCTGCTGGTGCCGATAGTAATCGTTTTTGTAACTTTCCCTCTTACCGGCGCGCGCTCGCCAGTCGCAGTCCGCAGCTGTATGCCATGCAGCGGTTCCCAGTTCTTCAGCAGCTTCCTTTTTATGATCGAATATGACGCTCCAGTATCCAGTGTCAACACGAACAACTTTCCATCTATCCTTCCTTCAATTGTCAAGCTGCTGGGCTGTCGTTTCAGCTGTGAGACAAGGACGGTGGGGCGCCAGATTGTGGGGATCAGCTCACGCCCCTTTGGGCTGACCCTTTTTTGTTTAACGGCTCCTCATCCTCAGCCCTGCGCTTGCTGGCTGAGCCTCGATTGTCAGCATTTCTCGCTTCAGGCGATTGCGATCGAGAACGGGAACGCCTCTTTCGTTGGCGGCAGTCTCGTGATATGTGACCCTGCTTGCCACATACCCAGCAAACAACTTTAGAGGAGACCACCCGTGGCCTGCCCGGTGGCTCAGAGCTTGTTGCCTGGATCGCAATGTCGTTGTCTGGCTGGATCTGGCGTATCCTTGCAGGTGCATACCGAGTGCTCCCAATCCATGTCGCCTCGTATGTCATCGCGCTGGTCACCGTCTCCCTAAATGTCGGCTTACCCATCATCAACGCACTGCGACGTGTCTCCGGATCATGAAGACCTTCAATAAACGCCTCGATCTTCATCCTCTCGAGATCATCAGCGCCGAAGGACGGGTAGCACAGCTGTACGAGCCGCTCAATGTCTGCTGCATATGCCTGCAGCGCCTCGTTGGCTCTTTGCCTGCGATTCTTCAGCTCACAGTAGTACAGCGTTCTGTTGTGCTCGTCGCTGTATTTGGCTGCCAGCGCCCTTATGACGGTCTCGTACTCACTTCGTAAACATTCTGGAATTGATTTTATTACCTCAGCCGCAGCACCTTTAAGAGCCAGCGCCAATCTCCGACCTTTCCTTACATCGGTCCACTGATTTTCCAGAGCAGCCAGGTCGAATTGCAGCTTGAATGTATCGAACGGCGTAGTCCCACACTTTCCGGAACCGGCGGCAACCATTCTCGCGGCTGTACCTCCCTAAGCCGCTCGTCCATTTTTCTGTTCATCGAATCTTCCAGACTGTCAACTCGTTTGTTCAAGGACTCATCCAGGTTGTCAACTCGTCTGTTCAGGGATTCACCCATTTCGTCAACTCGTTTGTCCCAATTGACCATTCGCGTCTCGAGATGCTCAACTTTCACGTTCAGCCTATCGGAAATTTCCTCCACCTTCTGCTGTATGCGCGCAGAATTTCCCGCCATTTCTCGATTTGCAGTCTCGACTTTTGCCGAAATTTCGAGATTCGTAGTTTCCAGCTTCGCTGCCATCTCTTGATTCGCAGTTTCCATTTTCGCTGCCATCTGCGCCGACATTTCGCGATTTTCATTTTCCATTTTGGCTGCCATTTCACGGTTGGAAGTCTCGAACATGCCTTTAAGTGCAACCATTAGCTGGCTCATGTCCAATGCTTGTGGTGGCGCAGCCGCTGCAGCCGTACTTTGCATCGACGCAGCACCCGCAGGCGATTCCTCCACTTTGGCCGACGAATCTAGCTCCTGCGTCCCGAACTCGTGCGCAGTCCAATCAATGCCTCGTGATTCACACGTCTCTCGCAAGCGCAGCTGCAACTCCACCTTTCCGCCAGCAGTCGGCAAATTCCAAGCGGCCAGCTCCTTCTTCAGCTGGTCCACCTTCAGTTGCTCCAGTCTAACCATGTCTGCGTTTTATAATTAATTTTTATTTTTTTTACTTTCAGTAACACAATCCCACTTCTGACACCAAATGTTACGAATGCTAGTTCTAGTGGGCTAGTACGTATCTCTGGATTGCGTAATTTGAAAATAAAACACACTTAGTTTCTCAAACGCAGTCAATAAAATAAATCAACAACCACTTTATTTACTAATTTACACTTGTTTGTATTTACACTTAAGTATTTGCTCAATTACTCCGTGTGGCACCTTCACTAGTCAAAATCCGACTGACTCGCTGCGCCGCACCCGGCTGTCTTTTATACCTACCCGGCCATCGCGCAGATCGTTCTCGCACATTCCGGAGTGGACTAAAGGTTTCCATGATGATCGCGACCATCATTGCCAGATTGGACTAAAAGTTGCCATCATTGCCAGGTTGGACTAGAAGTTGCCATCATTGCCAGGTCGAATTATAGCACGGCGCGTAGCGACAGGGTTGCTTTGCACAGCGACAAACTGTCTTATCGTTACAGTATATATTTGTTAGGACTAACGTACAAATTGGGTACATCTAACCGAAATATCAGTTAGATCTATCGGGTAGTCATAATAAGAAGAAGACACATTTATATAAAAGTATTGGTTTTTTATTTTATTTTTTTCATTCATTTGCTGTCATTCACTGTTCTCTAGTTTTAACAAAACAAGAAATCTGTCACTGTCATCCTCTTCTTCATGGGCGTTGAACCTTCGTCGTTGTATTTTCCGGTCTTGAACGTTTTTTTGTACATTTTAGGATCTGTAAAGAAAATAATGCTAGAAAAGATACACAGAGGAGCAGCTAACGTATTACTTACCAGATTTCTCAGGTTTTCTGTTCATTCTTATTATTATTCTTTTTATTTAAACTTGAACTCGAACGTGATAATCGTCGCACGTGATAATCGTAAGTTTGGCGGTCGTGTTTGTTTTATTTTTAGGTTAGGTCTGACATCTGGTGGCACGTGCCATGTGTATATCGCTATCTCATTCTCTCATGCAGAAATAAATAATTGCTTAAATCTTCCTTTTCTCGCTAACGTTTGAACATAGAATAAAATTAATTTTGAAATTTGAAAGAAATGCATATGTATTAGTTGTATTCAATTTTTGCATCAAGGTGTTGGTGTTTCGGTTAGGTCTGGCTGACAGGGTATAATAAATAGAAATGTGTATGTATGTGGGAATTGGGAAATTTGTGTATAAGTATGTGTTTTGGGAAGGGATGTACAAATAAATATTATGCAACAAATTTTATATGTCAAATGTGTATGATAATTTGTCTTTATTTGTGAAAAAAGTGAACTTATTTGTATGTAAATGTGAATGTGAATATACACGTATGTATGTGTATGTGTATAAATATGTGCGTATATATATGTGTATGTGATTATTTTTATTACCCTACAAGAACACTTTCGGTCATATGACCGGTCATTTGATAGTCAGGCCTGATAGAAATATCGGTCAGCACTCGGAACAATGTTTCTATCATTTTTCTACAGGCGAGTTAACAAAAATGATAGAAACTTTTGTATACGTGTGATTTTTTGTTTATATGGCTATCTCACCGCCGCCGCCGCGGCAGCCGCCATAGCTCAGCTGGCGTTGCCGCGGGCTGCGAGTCAAGACTCCGCAGGTTCAATACTCGGTTGCGTTAACACCGAAAAAAAGAAAAACAACTTTTTTTTTTCAAATTTTCTTTTGAAAAAAATTCACACGCACAACACGGTTGGTTGCGGGTAGCCAGGCCTGATGTATAAGTCGGTCATTCATGACCAATACTCAATATTGAAAAAATGCAGGTTTTTATTGAAATATTTTGGAAAACCCGTTTGCTTACTTCTGCCTGAATTTATTTAAAATTAATATAAATGAAATAATATAAAAAAATTGAATTTAAAAAAAAAATCATTTGCGGTCCTGCTCCCATATTGTCGCAATCGAAGGCATTGCTTATAGCTCAACTCCATATTGTCGGCATCATTGGCATCGGCTTCCTTGGTCTTGCGCTTCGGTACTTGCTATGGCCCAATATTGAAGTTACTGAAAGTGCAGAATTATTTAAATATTCAAATAATATTATTTAAATTAAATTTTAATTACCTTCTTTTCTTACCTTCTTTCTGTTTTTCTTTTTTTTCGACGTTTGAAGCAACGAAGTATTGAACTTGGGCTCGCGCGTCGTATTTGCCTCGCGGCCGCACGCGTTAGTCAGCCGAGCTACGTAGCTACGGCAGCCGACGGCTCTTAATCATTTATATTAACTCCTATGCGAGTTCTTATGCGCGACAAATTGCAGCGATATTTTGTCTCATATGGGCCAAATTTCATGCAAATGTATTGGTAAATTTAAAAAATGTTATGAATGTGTTGGAGTTTTGGTCAGGCAGTTCTTGTAGGGTAGTGTGTTAATGTAAGTTAAAAAGTGTGAAATTAATTTTGAGTACAAAAATTTTTGTGTGCGAGTTTGTCCCACTGTATGCACTTGGGGTGGCAGCAGATGTGCAGTGTATGAGTATGAATATATGTGTGTATAAATATATATATTTGTATATATATATATATATGTATGTGTATAAATTTGTGTGTGTATATGCACGTATGTATGTATATATATATGCACGATTGAAAATTTTCTAAGTTAAAGAAAATGTTCAATGTGCCGTGAAAATGTGCAACTTGTCCCACTGTATCCGCTTTGTGCTTTATTGTTTACGTATATGCACTTGGGCCAAGCAGCGGGATTGCGTGCTGCCAAGTGCGTGCGAATATAACACAAAGAGAAATGCGGAAATAAGTGCAGAAGTGGGCGCGCAGAATGTACACAGCAGCTGAGCTGTCGCTGCTGATCTTGTGTACAAGCGCAAAGAAAAAGAGGAGAAATAGTGTGTGCAAATTAGTGAGTAAGTGGGAAGAAGGCTGCAGCGGGAATTTTTGCTGCTTCGCCTGCGTAGGTCGCACAAAGGAGAATGCGAATAAAAAGCGCAAAATTATGTGCAGTAGCGGGATTGCTTACTGCACTGCGCTATTTTCTATGTGTACAAGGGAAATGTACACGGAAACCGGACAGTGGTGGGGTACCAGTACGTAAAATTTGTTGACTGGATTTTTTAAGGGTTTTTTTTTTTTGGGAATGGGTATTTTATAGATATATATGTTTGTGTTAGTGTATGTGTAATGTTAATTTTTAATAAAAATTTTTAGGCTTATCTTAGTGTAGGCCCAGTGCCCGAGAATGGGGATCTCCTCTATAGTTTTGTGTCCGCTGCTGTGTTGTGCTGCGTTGATTGCTGTTGTTTGGCGTGCTCTTCCTTTGGATCTGCTTTCACTGTTTTGTAAATTGCCACTGTTTTGTTTGAATTTTTTGTGTAACTTGTTTGTTTTGATGTAACTATGTATTTGGGTTTTTTTTGTTTAATTGTAATTCTTTGATTTGTTGTGTCACTTTTCACTTTTGGATTGTCACTTTGTAATTGTTATTTTGTTTTTGAAATTGTTTTATAGTTTTTTATTTGTTAATAAAAACATTCGCGGCTCGATCACGAATGGCTCGAAGGACCATGTTTAATCGCTTCGTCGCGGAGCGGGGAAAGGAAACGCGGTTGTTCGGGTTTATGGGGTGTCGGATCTTTATTCGTCGGCTTACGAATAACGAGTGACAAAGAATACAATAAACATTAAACGATACAAACGGCCGAAGCCGGGGAGCAGAAAATAGGGGGAAACATGAGTACAAAAGGATAAGGAAAGATAGGGATTAGAGGTTGGATTGACAGATCACTGAACAACCACAGCAGTCATTTAGCCACAATATTGATATAATATATATATAATATATATTTTGATATTTTTATATAGGTGCGCCAAGGATCTACTTTAAAAAAAATGTTGCTGTTTCCAAAAACTTTTCTATCAGGTGTACAACTTTGCTTCCGCCGTTTTTTTCCAAAATTAAAAGCTTTATTGCGAAAAAGTGCACGAATCTTCATCAAGCAATGCTTCTAGTTGTTCATCTTTGAAGGTTTTTTCTCTTCCACCACCATGTTTGTCTTCGACATTGAAATCACCATTTTTAAAACGTTGAAACCACTCCCGACACGTTCTTTCACTCAGAGCAGCATCACCGTAAGTTTCTGAGAGCATTCGATGCGCTTCAGCTGCATTTTTTTTCGAATTGTAACAGAAAAGTAAAACTTCCCGCAAATGGCGAGAATTGGGCACATAAACGGACATTTTCGAGCGTGAATAATACGAAAACAAGAACAACTGTCACTGAAACGGCGATGACAATTCGTTAGGCACTGTCCACACTCACTTTAAAGGCATTACCATCTATGTATTTCAACCAGCCTCAGCCGGTACAGCCACCTATCGGAAAACGGCGGAAGCAAAGTTGTACACCTGATAGATATTCCGCTTAGCTGCATTTTTCGCTTAAGGGGGGTTTCTACCTTGTGCGGTCAAAAAAATCGATTTTTTTTCATGCATTTTTGGATTAATACATGATTGTAGAATACGCTCCCAAAATTTGAAGTTGAAATCTTTCGAATTACGGAAGCAATTTATCGAAACAGGTAGCGGTGTCGAGTGTCACTTTATACTGAAGCAAAACTTTGAACGCGTTTTTCTCAAAACAACATTTTTTGACCTTGCGGAAGTGATTTAGGCCACACGAGTTGAGCAATAGCTACGAAAATTTAAACAGTCATTTAGCAAGGTCTTAGCTATGGCCCGAACTAGAATCTTCAAGAAATAATATTTTTTTTTCATTAAAAATAAAAATTTGTATTGGAAAAAGTAGGTAAAAATTGAGTTTTTTAGTCAAAATCGCATTTATCCTTCATTTTTCATTTTTTTTTAAACCCTAGTTCCTGCCATAGACAAAAGGATACAGAATAAGGAAAAATTTCATTTTTGTGTTTCAAGTCATCTCAAACAGCGGCAGGACTTCCGCGAGTAAGGATGGCCCCCTCCCCCCCCTTTGCATTTGCATATTTTATCTTGAAACTTTTTTTACTTGTACAATAAACATATACCTACATCTGAAAAAATTTTCCAGTGTTTATCTTAAAAACCTTCCCATCAAAAATTAAAAAAAAAAAACATGTTTTCTCGGCCGCACAAGGTAGAAACCCCCCTTAAGTGCCCCAAATCATGTGCATCGAAGGTGAATGCAGCTAAACGGAATGTACTGTACATATTGTAACGATAAGACAGTTTGTCGCTGTGCAAAGCAACCCTGTCGCTACGCGCCGTGCTATAATTCAATCTGGCAACGACGGCCGCGACAATGATGGCAACTTTTAGTCCAATCTGGCAATGATGGTCGCGATCATCATGGAAACCTTTAGTCCACTCCGGAATGTGCGAGAACGATCTGCGCGATGGCCGGACAGGTATAAAAGACAGCCGGGTGCGGCGCAGCGAGTCAGTCTGATTTTGACTAGTGAAGGTGCCACACGGAGTAATTGAGCGAATAATTAAGTGTAAAGACAGTAAAGTGTAAACCTGTGAAATAAAGTGATTGTTGGTTTATTTTATTGACTGCGGTTGAGGAACTAAGTGTGTTTTATTTTCAAATTACGCAATCCAGAGATACGTACTAGCCCACTAGAACTGGTATTCGTAACATTTGGTGTCAGAAGTGGGATTGTGTTACTGAAAGTAAAAAAAAATTAATTATAAAACGCAGACATGGTTAGACTGGAGCAACTGAAGGTGGACCAGCTGAAGAAGGAGCTGGCCGCTTGGAATTTGCCGACTGCTGGCGGAAAGGTGGAGTTGCAGCTGCGCTTGCGAGAGGCGTGTGAATCACGAGGCATCGATTGGACTGCGCACGAGTTCGGAACGCAGGAGCTAGAGGCGTCGGGCAAAGTGGAGGAATCGCCTGCGGGTGCTGCGTCGATGCAAAGTACGGCTGCAGCGGCTGCGCCACCACAAGCCATGGACATGAGCCAGCTAATGGTCGCAATGGAAGGCATGTTTGAGGCTTCCAACCGGAAAATGGAAACTGCGAATCGAGAAATGGCAGCGAAACTGGAAACGGCGACCCATGAAATATCGGCGCAAGTGTCAGAGCGAATGGAAGTCAAGCTTCAGGAAAATTCTGCGCGCTTGGAGCAGAAAGTGGAGGAAATCTCAGACAGGATTAATGGGAAAGTCGAGCACCTGGAGACGCGAGTAGAGCACTTGGATAAATGAGTCGACGACCTGGATGATTCCCTGAACAAACGAGTTGATAGTCTGGAAGACTCGATGAACAGAAAAATGGACGAGCGGCTTAGGGAGGTACAGCCGCGAGAATGGTTGCCGCCGGTTCCGGAAAGTGTTGCCACCCGAGCAGAAGTGCCTACTTATGATGGGACTACGCCGTTCGATACATTCAAGCTGCAATTCGACCTGGCTGCTCTGGAAAATCAGTGGACCGATGTAAGGAAAGGTCGGAGATTGGCGCTGGCTCTAAAAGGTGCTGCGGCTGAGGTAATAAAATCAGTTCCAGAATGTTTAAGAAGTGAGTACGAGACCGTCATAAGGGCGTTGGCAGCGAAGCACAGCAACGAGCACAACAGAACGCTGTACTACTGTGAGCTGAAGAACCGCAGGCAAAGAGCCAACGAGGCGCTGCAGACATTGAGCGGCTCGCACAGTTATGCTACCCAAAATTCGGCGCTGAGGATCTCGAGAGGATGAAGATCGAGGCGTTTATTGAAGGTCTTCATGATCCGGAAACACGTCGCAGTGCGTTGATGATGGGCAAGCCGACATTTAAGGAGACGGTGACCAGCGCGATGACATATGAGGCGACATGGATCGGGGCCACTCGGTATGCACCTGCAAGGATACGCCAAATCCAGCCAGACAGCGACATTCCGATCCAGGCCATAAGCTCTGAGACACCGGGCAGGCCACGGGTGGTCTCCACTAAAGTTGTTTGCTGGGTATGTGGCAAGCAGGGTCACATATCACGAGACTGCCGCCAACGAAAGAGGCGTTCCCGTTCTCGATCGCAATCGCCTGAAGCGAGAAATGCTGACAATCGAGGCTCAGCCAGCAAGCGCAGGGCTGAGGATGAGGAGCCGTTAAACAAAAAAGGGTCAGCCCAAAGGGGCGTGAGCTGATCCCGCAACCTGCTGCCCCGCCGTCCTTGTCTCGCAGTTGAAACGACAACCCAGCAGCTTGACGATTGAGGGAAAGATAGATGGAAAGTTGTTCGTGTTGACACTGGATACTGGAGCGTCATATTCGATCATAAAAAGGAAGCTGCTGAAGAACTGGGAACCGCTGCATGGCATACAGCTGAGGACTGCGACTGGCGAGCGTGCGCTGGTAAGAGGGAAAGTTACAAAAACAATTGCTATCGGCACCAGCAGCCTGGAGCATGAGTTCATCGTCGCGGATATAATGGACGACGTGATTATCGGCGTGGATTTCATGATTAGGCACGGTTTTACGCTGGACCTGAAAGAAAATGTGCTGAGGTATGCCAATGTTGAATTCCCCCTGCACACCGGCTATGAGCGAAGCGTGGCGGTAAGAAAAGTTGTCTCGTGTCAACTCCGGAGGATACCAGCGAATTCCGAGGCGGTTGTGTGTGCAAAGGTGGACGAGGACGATGGGACAAGTCGGCTGTGGGTTGTAGAAGCACCGAAACAAGGACACGACAACATCATCATCGGACGTACATTAGTGGAATCTAAGAATGGCAGAATACCAGTCAGAATACTGAACCCCCTGAATGCACCCAGATATGTCGGGAAAGATGAGGTAATTGGCGAGTGTAGGGAAGCCGTAGCAGTGGTCAATTGCGAGAGTAGCCCACCCGGAGGAAATAAGAAGAGCGGTTTTAACATGGACGTCATACCGCAGGAGAATCAGTGGAACAGCGAATTGACGGCCAATCAGAAACAGAAAGCGAGGTCACTCCTGCAGCACTATGGGTCAATATTTGCGGCAGAAGCAGGCGGAAGAACAGCCATAGTGAAGCACAACATCGACACCGGAAGCGCAAAACCGATCCGCCAACCGCCAAGACGAGTTCCTCTGGCCAAGAGGGAGGAGGTCACAAAGTTGATCGAAAACATGCGGAAAGAAAAGGTCATAGAGCCTTCTTCGGGCCCCTGGTGCTCGCCGGTCGTGCTGGTCAAGAAAAAGGATGGCAGTACCCGGTTTTGTGTGGACTATCGGAAACTCAATGATGTGACCAAGAAGGACAGTTATCCACTACCTCGGATCGATGACACCCTGGACACACTGTCAGGCACGCAGTGGTTCTCCACGCTCGACTTTCGCAGCGGCTATTGGCAGGTAGAGCTTGCAGACAAAGACAAGGAGAAAACGGCTTTCAGTGTTGGCGATGGTTTGTGGCAGTTCACCGTCATGCCGTTTGGACTCTGCAACGCCCCAGCAACATTCGAGCGGCTAATGGAACGGGTGCTAAAAGGGCTGCATTGGCGGACGTGTCTGGTGTACCTCGACGACATAATCGTGATGGATAAAAGCTTCGATGACCACCTGGGAAAGCTAAAGGAGGTATTCGAGCGGATACAAAAAGCCGGGCTTAAACTCAACCCAAAGAAGTGCTCGCTGTTCCAAAAAGAGGTCAAGTATTTGGGTCATACGGTTTCCGCCCTCGGAGTACATACGGATGAAGGCAAAATCACGGCGGTGAAGGAGTGGCCCCGGCCACGCAATCTACACGAACTACGCAGTTTCCTGGGCCTGTGCACATACTACCGCCGATTTGTTCCGGGATTCGCGAACATAGCCAGCAGCTTGCACAAACTGACGAAAAAGAGCCAAGCTTTCGAGTGGAACGAAGAGCAGGAGCAGGCTTTTGCACGTCTGAAGGAAAAACTGTGCATTGCTCCAATTCTGGCCTTCCCCGTGCCTGGAGAGATGTTTGTGCTGGATACGGATGCGAGCGGGCATAGTATTGGCGGTGTGCTATCACAGATAATAGACGGCCAAGAACAAGTGATAGCATACTACAGTAGGATTCTGTCGAAACCGGAACGCAACTACTGTGTGACACAGAGAGAACTGCTGGCGGTATTGGACTGCGTAAAACACTTCCACAAATATCTGTATGGACAAAGGTTTCGCCTGCGCACAGATCATGCGGCATTGAGATGGCTCCTGAACTTTAAGGATCCTGAAGGCCAATTGGCGCGGTGGATCGAGCGACTGCAGAGCTACGACTACACGATAGAGCATCGGAAGGGCAGTAGCCATGGCAATGCCGATGCCTTGTCACGCCGTCCGTGCAAAGTCGAATGCAGGGCGTGCTCGCGAGCCGAAAGCAAAGAACAGATAGTGGACATCCGGTTGGTGAGCGTTATGCCAGAGGAAGAGTGGTCTGCGGAGAGGCTACAAAAGGACCAGCGTGAGGATGCGGATCTTGCAAAAATCGTCGAAGGCAAGGAGCAAGGCGCACGTCCAGACTGGCAGGAGATGGCCGGTGAAAGCCCGATCGCCAAGGCTTACTGGGCACAGTGGAAAAGTCTGCGGCTGAAGGAAGGATGCCTGTACCGCGAATGGGAGAGCGCGGATGGACGGACCAGCAACTCCCTAATGGTAGTGCCGAAATGCAGAATCAACGAGGTCATCCAGGCATACCATAACGACTCCAGTGGAGGGCACCTAGGCATCACCAAAACCGTCGCCAAAATAAAAAGACGATTCTACTGGGTAGGATGTCAGGAGTCTGTAGCCGAGTGGATTAAGAGCTGCGACCGATGTTCAGCAGCGAAAGGGCCAACAAGAAGATCTCGAGGCCGCATGCAGCAGTACAACGTGGGAGCGCCCTTCGAGCGGATTGCTATGGACGTCGCCGGCCCATTCCCAACTAGTACTCAAGGTAACAAATATGTGCTGGTGGTAATGGATTACTTCAGCAAATGGCCCGAAGTGTACCCAATTCCTAACCAGGAGGCCACTACGATCTCGGAAAAGCTGGTAAACAACTGGGTAGCCAGGTTCGGAGTTCCGTTGGAGTTGCACTCGGATCTAGGCCGGAATTTCGAGTCTGCGGTATTCAAGGAAGTGTGTGAGCTGCTGGGGATAAAGAAAACGCGTACCACCCCTTTGCACCCACAGTCCGACGGCATGGTGGAACGCTTTAACCGGACACTAGAGGAATACCTGCGGAAAGTGGTAGGCAGGAATCAAAAGGATTGGGACACGCATATCCCCTTGTTCCTAATGGCGTATAGGTCAGCCCCGCACGACACGACATCACTCACTCCAGCCCGAGCAGTATTCGGCACAGAATTGCGGTTACCCGCTGACTTGAAGTTCGGGGTAGTCAGCACGACGGGAGGCGCTAAGACGGACTACGTGGCCAATAAGCGGGCGGAACTGGAAGGGATTCACCAGTTTATAAGGAGCCGCACCAAACTGGTCAGCGATAAGGCGAAAGCCAGATATGATCTACGGGCCAACTCAGCAGGGTTCCAAGAAGGCGATCTGGTAATGCTCTACAACCCGCAGCGGAGGAAAGGTTTGTCTCCGAAACTTGAAGCGTCATGGGAAGGACCTTACGAAGTCGTGACTAGGATAAACGACGTGGTATACAGGATTCAACGTTGCAGCAATAAAGGCGCTAAGCTGAAGGTAGTCCATTTGCAGCGCCTGGCGCCTTATCACAGCGGAACCTCGGCACTTGTTCGGGACGAACAAGTCTAAGTGGTGGGCAGTGTAACGATAAGACAGTTTGTCGCTGTGCAAAGCAACCCTATCGCTACGCGCCGTGCTATAAGTCAATCTGGCAACGACGGCCGCGACAATGATGGCAACTTTTAGTCCAATCTGGCAATGATGGTCGCGATCATCATGGAAACCTTTAGTCCACTCCGGAATGTGCGAGAACGATCTGCGCGATGGCCGGACAGGTATAAAAGACAGCCGGGTGCGGCGCAGCGAGTCAGTCTGATTTTGACTAGTGAAGGTGCCACACGGAGTAATTGAGCGAATAATTAAGTGTAAAGACAGTAAAGTGTAAACCTGTGAAATAAAGTGATTGTTGGTTTATTTTATTGACTGCGGTTGAGGAACTAAGTGTGTTTTATTTTCAAATTACGCAATCCAGAGATACGTACTAGCCCACTAGAACTGGTATTCGTAACAATATGTATACACTAGTCAGAATAAGTTTGCGTAAAAGGGGTACGTAGTTTTTTCATATAAAAAATAAATCAGTTAAAGTAATTTTTCAAAAACAAAATATTTTTTATTTCTTCCTTAAACTTAGTTCTTTTATTCCATTAATATGATAACATCAAAAACTTGACCAAACTGTAAAAGAAGTGCCAAAAACAAAATATGTTATGAATTCACCTCAGAAAAAGTTTGCGTACAACAGGGGCGTAGCCAGAACTTGGTCATGGGGGGGTTTTAAAAATATGTTTTGCCAGTTTAGTATTACAGGTTTTTTAAAGTAAAGTGCACTTTCCAAATAGGGCATTTTGTTGTTGCTTATGTGACTTAATGCATTAAAAACTAAATTTTTTTCCCTGATTTTAGTAAAAATTTCATGAAATTTGGTGGACTGAAAGCGAAGTTATTGCATCTGAAGTGGAAGTATGTTTGTGTCATCGTACAAAAATGTGCATCGAACAAAGATCCAATATTAACTATTGTTTTAAAAATGTTTAAACTTTAACCGAAGCATTTAAATTGATGTACCAAGTTTATGGTGATTTTTGTTTATACCGTGGTGGAGTTTATAAGTGGTAAACGCGATTTAAAAACGATTGTCAGAATATAAATGATGACCAAAGTGTTAGCCAACTGAATCCGCGATCACCGTAGATCAAAACTGGGCGGTAATTCATAAAAGATAAGCCAAAATCTTCATTGAAATTCTTGAAATTGGATTTAACCTTCGCTTTACTTATACCCACCCGGGTGATCTTTTTAATATTCATGTTTAATATCTGCACAAATTTTAAGGTAATTTTCAATAATATGAAAAAATATTTTTTTGAAATTTTGTTCATGTTTAAACTTGAATTTTGTCATTTTTTATACAAATGTACCTGGGTGATCCCAGGGGCTTTCGCTACCATTTTGAATAAAACTCGCTATAAATTTTTTTTGCGTACCTCATTATTTGTTCAATAAACCCTCTGGAAAGAAATCTTCTAATATTTTCCATAGTCTCAAAATAAATCATTAAAGTTAGGCCTTTTTTCGAAATACGAACTATCGCCAGAGGAAGATACTAAATACTGAAGTATGAAAAAAAAAATATAAATTGTTATATATTTATTGTGAGTTTTACTCAAAATAGCGGCGGAAGTGCCTGGGATCATCTTTAGTAAGGCGAAGGTTAAGCATCTCAATAGCATAAATGTATTGCATTTTAACTGAACATTTGGCAATCGAAGGATGCCATCCCATCTATTGACACTTGTTTTGACTGATTTTTTGTTTTCACATGATGTGGCACCGTGCGAATTTCACCTTTGCCGATGAAAAAAAGCGTTTTGAGAACGCAGAAACCATCCAAAAGGCTTGTACCGACATCTTGAAGGACATTCCGGTCGACGAACTAAACTACTCTTTAGACATGTTTTTAGAACATGCAAATCGCTGCATTAAGCCTAAACGTGACTATTAAAAAAACAAATTAGTTTAGTAGTTAAAATGTAATTGAAACTAAGTTTTGTCCAAAAATTAATATCTTTGTGAATATTCTTTTCTCGCTTGAACTCCCTGCAGAATTTTCGGCGTACATTTTATTAAATTCGGTGTTTTTTCAGCGGTTATTTTGTTATATCCTTGAATTGTTATGTTGGTTTACTATATCTTTGAAGACGGAATGTTGTTGGGATCAGGGTTCAAGTAAACCAATATAACTCAATTAGATGCACGTTAGGTGACTAGGGAGGAACTTTTTCAACTTTGCTGAGTTAGTTAATAGCAAACATAGCTTCGCATCGTATGCATTGCGTCCTAAGGTTAAAAAGTAATGTTGGAATCTGATCCAAAGTTTTGAAACCTTGGCTTACATAAGCTTTTAGAATATGTAAATAACCCCCCGGAAGCATTTCTGAATAAAAAAAACAGCCTGCTCACTCCTTTGCCTGACATGCAGCCCCATACCATATCCTCACATATGCTATGCTTCACTGTTAATTTTAGATTTTTGTTATTAACAGGATCCTCGTAAAATTAGTTCATGCCTTTTAATGCCAAACCATTATCAGATAATAACACTGTGCAAGTCCAAAATTAAGACATGGGGGGGACCTACTGGGTGACTTTCCTATAGGTATACTGAGTTGAGATCCACCAGCCGTTTGGTAAGATTGGCTCTAGTTTATGAGAAATCCGACTTTGAAGTTTGGTAATTTTCGTCAAGTTTGTCGCTTAAGTCTTCGAACGATTAAATGCTAATAGGTCCTAAATCGTTCCGAATATCGCTTTACTGTCTTCGGCAAGTTTGTAGATATTTTAACGACCAACAAATTTGGTGTAATTGCGATATGTGCATTTTGTTGCGCAGCGCAACGTGGCGTATGAGTGTCATTTATCATCATCATATAATTATAATTAAATGACACTCATACGCCACGTTGCGCTGCGCAACAAAATGCACATATCGCAATTACACAGTTTGAATGTATTTTTTTTGGATTGGTGTCTTAAGCAAATTTGGTGGTCGTTAAAATATCTACAAACTTGCCGAAGACAGTAAAGCGATATTCGGAACGATTTAGGACCTATTAGCATTTAAACGTTCGAAGACTTAAGCGACAAATTTGACGAAAATTACCAAACTTCAAAGTCGGATTTCTCTTAAACTAGAGCCAATCTTACCAAACGGCTGGTGGATCTCAACTCAGTATGCCTACAGAAAACTTACCCAGTAGGTCCCCCCCATGTCTAAATTTTCGGGGGCAAATTTCACGCACAGTGTAATGAATCGTCCCACTTT
Source organism: Melieria picta (assembly GCA_964056695.1). Taxonomy (NCBI): domain Eukaryota; kingdom Metazoa; phylum Arthropoda; class Insecta; order Diptera; family Ulidiidae; genus Melieria; species Melieria picta. The sequence continues at coordinate 69,420,019 of OZ057400.1, forward strand.
CTATAGATAACAATATATCGTCCCGGAAATCTGGTTTTCTAGACTCTTTGATGGACTCTTTTACGAAAGCAATTCTGTAAATATGGGCTTCTTACATGCTGTTATGTAGGGGAAATATGATTTTTTCAGGATTTCTTGTAAAGTCAGTGCTATTGGGTTTTATAAAATATTTCTGTACATTTCTGAAGATATTGGATGCAACTAGCCTTAGATTATGATGCACTGATCGCAAACAATCTAATCCTCTTTCTCGGGTAGCTTAAGAAAATGGCCAGATCGTAGTAACGCAGCAAGATTTTCTGTTTTTTTTGAGATTTAAGATGGCTTTTTGAAATGACGAATGTGCTCTCCTAAAAGTTTCCAAAATTCATGAAATTGTTTGTGAATTTTGGAAAGTTTTAGCAAGATTATCCTTTATCCATGTTTAATTTTTTTTCTGTTGGATTCTATTGCTTTCTATAAAATTTCAAGCACATATACGGTTTCAAATCATTTACAAATCCGTTTACTGTTCAATGGAATACAAATTTTCCAAAAAAAAAAATAAAAAGCATAACCGGAAATTCCCGTTACTAGTTTTGTACGCAAACTTATTCTGCACCGTTTTGTGAGTATATTGTCAGTAAATACGAATACATGGAAAATTATTATTTTAATTTATCTATAACTGAACAAAAAGTGCAGTTAAAGCAAATATGAAAAATGTGGATAAGTTTTTATAAACAGAGAACCCATTTTGAGGTCAAAATTAATCATAAGATAATTTTGACTTGCCTGTGCGCAAACTTATTCTGACTAGTGTACATCAATATTACATTTAAATTATTTATTTTAATATATTATATTAACTCACATCATCAACCTCCATTTTAATTAATTTTTTATCAGACACTAAAATGTTTTAAGAAACTCCCTCACTTAATTACGCATGCCAAACTCTTCTTTTAATCACTCATTGCATTCGGTGTACAGACAGCATTTTGGCCCGTTAGGCATTGTCAACGCTTCATAAGCATTGCTTGCAGTGTATATAGCAGAGAGAAAACAGTGCGTGCATTGCAGAGACAAACAAATGAGTGTTGACAGCTATTGCGGTTTGGGTTTTGTTGTCATTCTCATACTGCTCTCTTACTACAGTGAATGCTGGCAAACAGTGCACACTGCACCAAATCACACTGTGTATATGGAGAAATGAATCATCCATTGCAGCTCTTTAATAGACATATAAGGTTTAGGTTAGGTGACAAGTCACTGACTGCCGTGTCTTTTAGGCCAAAAAGACAGACTGACTGGTACAGCTATTGTCACCAGTTAAGGCACGACATCACTATACAACTTGGAAACAGAGTTGATACAATAGATGGGCTGGAAAGGGCATCCAGGAAACTGCAGGAACCCGTAGTGAACGCCTATAAAGAAAACTGTCCATTAAAAACGAAAACTTTTAAAAGACAAACACCTTGGTGGAGCAGTCATCTTAGCTTGCTAAGGAAGGGAGTACGGAAACTATTCAATAGGGCCAAGCGGAATAACGACCTACTCCGATGCTCTCACCAAAAACAATAAGGAAATTAAGAACGCCAAGAGGGAATCTTTTAGTCGCTTCTGCGAGGACGTGAACGACGCGAACTCAGGCTGTAGGCTGCAAAAGATTCTGTCAACCGATAAACCCTGTTCGATTGGGTCCTTGTCTAACGAACAGGGGGAACTCACAAATAGTGCGCAGGATACATTAGCCCTGCTTACTAAAGTCCACTTTCCGGGATCAGAATTAATAGATGACCCCGACTATAATAACTAGTGTCCGACCGAAACCACTTTTTTGGGCCGAAACCGAAACCGAATATTCGGTTTTTTTTTAATATTCGGCCGAAACCGAAACTTTCTAGTTGAAATAAAAATCACCATATCAAGCATTTTTTTTAAACAAACGAATTTTACATTAAGTAAATAAAGAACAAACAAACAAACATAGCATAAATAAATAAATACTTATTAATATACACAATTTATTCATTTTTTAAACACGTAAACATAAAAAAATCACCCTTTCGTACCTTACTCACTAATATTCAAAATTAAATAATTTAATATTATATGCTAAAAAAAGAAGTTTATTTACATTGGTGGCATGTAAATGACTCCTCCTTTCACTAGATATCTGCTACACAATAAAATGTAAAAAATATTCTAGAAAGTTTCGGTTTCGGCTATTCGGCCATTTTTTGGCCGAAACTGAAACCGAAACCACTTATTTGGGCCGAAACCGAAACCGAATATTCGGTCGGACAACCATAGCAGTTGGCAGTAACACTGTCCCAGTAGGGAAGATTGGCTAATCTCATCTGCAAGCGCTCGATTGTAGAATGGGCGATAGGAACGTTCTCCCCGTACAAGGCGGCGGGAAAGGATAAAATCTTCCCGGCGCTGTTACAAAGAGGACTAGACAGTCTGTTGCCCATCCTTTCGAAATTATACACATGCAGTTTGGCTTTTGGCTACATTCCGGAGGTGTGGGGAACAGTGAATGTTGTCTACCTTCCTAAAGCCGGTAAGTCGAACAGAAAGGATCCAAAGTCCTTCAGGCCTATAAGCCTGATGTCATGTGTACTTAAGGGTATGGAAAATGCAATAGAGAGATACCTCAGAGACGAAGTCCTTATCCCAAATCCTCTAAGTGCACACCAACATGCTTACCGAAAAGGCAGGTCTACGGAAACAGCCCTATCTGCCCTAGTCAGCAAAATCGAAAAATCCCTTGACGAGAAAGAAATCTGTTTAGTAGGTTTCCTAGACATAGAGGGGGCTTTCAACAACTCCACCTATGAAGCTATAGGATCGGCTTTAGAGGTATTTCAAGTGCCAACTGCACTTATAAGATGGATCTCCATGATGCTTAAAAGCAGGTTAATAGAATCCGACCTAAATGGCATCAAGATCCTAGCCAGGACGGTCCGGGGTTGTCCCCAGGGGGGCGTACTATCTCCTATACTCTGGTCCATGGTTATAAACGGATTAATCCGCATCCTTTCGTATCGAGGTTATGACGTTATTGCCTATGCTGATGACCTAGTTATTGCGGTTAGAGGCAAAGACGGACAAACCGTCTCTGATCTACTACAGGGTGCAATAAAAATCGTAGAAGACTGGTGCGCCCAGCAGAGTCTATCGGTAAACCCTGATAAGACAATCCTCGTACCGTTCACACTTAAAAGAAAATATGACCTGAGACCGATAAAAGTTGTTGGCAAAGATGTAGGCTTTGAACTGGAAACCTCACATAAATCGTACTATTCAGAGGGCGGGCAACGCTCTCTGGACTTGTAAACGAATCTGTGGCAAAAACTGGGGAACGAAACCGATATGGCTTCAAAAAATCTACACCCTGGTCATTCTCCCCATCATCACCTATGGGGCGATAGTATGGTGGAAAAAAACCACAGAGAAAACGACTGCGAACAGACTGGAACGGTTGCAAAGAGTAATTAACTCTTGCATCACTAGCTGCCTTCGCACAACGCCAACAGCTGCCCTCAATGTAATATTGGGAGTTTTGCCGTTGGACCTAACCGTACAAATGAATGCGGTCATTAGTACACATAGACTGATGCATAGTGGATTCATACTACAAGATCTACATGCAAGCGGTCACCGGCATTGCTTCGAACATTTCTGCCATATTCCGTCGAAACTACCATGTCCCCTAACGGTGCAGTCCGGATGTTGCTGTGTCATGTCGCCTATGCCAGAGCGAGATGCATGATCGTTACTCTGCTGCGCCAGCGGAATGCGCCATCGTCATAACCTGTGTAATTGCGGGTTAAAACAGAATCAAATCGTTAGACGAATTTTTCGCGTCCGGTGAAACAGAATCGCTGCGCAATTCGCCGCAGCTTATTAGGAAAAAATAATTTCCACAGCAAGCACAAAATTACGTTGCAGCACAAAACAACCAGTATACAGAATGCGCATCTGGTGTAAAGATAATTTTCTTTGCGGGTTCCAGCGGTACGACCCCTTTATGGACGCGCGGGAGCGTAAAATGAGAAGCTGAAGCAAACTCAAATTTATGGAGAGCAAACAGGTAAAAGTATTAACAGTGATGCACCCCACACACTTTGGTTGTTGTTGTTGGACAACAAAGCGATGTGCCGCATGCATGTTGGTGGTGGCTCGTGCTTACTATCCGCTTGCTTTTTTACAAACAAGAACAAGAAGTGGACAGGCAAAATTTGCATAGAAAAAATTATACTCTGCAAGTCCAAAATTTAGACATGGGGGGGACCTACTGGGTGGGTTTTCTTTACTGTCTTCGGCAAGTTTGTAGATATTTTAACGACCAACCAATTTTGTGTAATTGCGATATGTGCATTTTGTTGCGCAGCGCAACGTGGCGTATGAGTGTCATTTAACTATAATTATATGACACTCATACGCCACGTTGCGCTGCGCAACAAAATGCACATATCGCAATTACACAGTTTGGATGTATTTTTTTTGGATTGGTGTCTTAAGCAAATGTGTTGGTCGTTAAAATATCTACAAACTTGCCGAAGACAGTAAAGCGATATTCGGAACGATTTAGGACCTATTAGCATTTAATCGTTCGAAGACTTAAGCGACAAACTTGACGAAAATTACCAAACTTCAAAGTCGGATTTCTCATAAACTAGAGCCAATCTTACCAAACGGCTGGTGGATCTCAACTCAGTATACCTATAGGAAAGTCACCCAGGAGGTCTCCCCCATGTCTAAATTTTTTAGGGCAAATTTCACGCACAGTGTTATTTAGCGATCGCCAAGGCGCATTAATAAGGTAGCACTACGGGGAAAACAAAAATTCAATGGATTTTATTAGTTCTTTTGGCATTGCGCTGGTTCAGGAGGGATATATAGGTTGAGAGAAAGGATGTTGGATGTTGTAAAAAGTAAAAATGACTACAATGAAAATAAATATATGTGTAAAAATATTGTAAATATTGTAAGTATTGCATTAAGAAAGTAATAATAAGTGGAAAACTATTGTTACAATGTCGTGCCAATAATCAAAGCAAAAGTTTAATCAGCTCTGGTGCTGCAACTACCTATTGAATCTGCCTTGGTGATCGCTTTGCCAAAGCAAGCACCATTTCAATGTGCCAAGTAAAGCCAAGCTGGCTTGCTGCGGAAAGCAACAACGTTGCGTGTTGTTGTCGAAATAAGAATAAATCCATCGAATCTATGCGTGTACATCAATTCGCGCTTACTCTCTCGGTTCCGTTTACATTTTCTTCACCTTTGTTGCTTCCCGCCCGCGTCTGAAATGAAAGCGCAAAATTATTTCAGTTGCGCCTTCTGTATACTGATTATTCTGTGGTTGCAGCTAGCGCTCCTAACTTTTATGTAAAATAATCATTTAATTGTTATTTTTTACGTTGCTTTTTGTTGAAACCACAAAACAAAACAACGGATTTTCTGCTTTGTACAAACTATCAGAATTCTAAGCGTTGTTTTGGGGACGAAAGCGTTCCTGATGGTAACGCCTACGATGAAGTTGGTGGGTGTGGCCAGTCAATTTGACCCGAAAACAATTTTGTTTCTACATCAGTTGCTTCTTGTTGCTCCATCTTGTTCATTTTTTTCAATTCACACACAAATATTTACAAATTTTTTTTTCAATTTCACCCCTGTCAGCTGCACAGCTGATTTGTTCGCATGACGACTGCGACAAAATTAGAATTGTTCTATCGTCGGACGACCGGTCATCGGACCGGATATTTTTGCCACCAGCAGCTGGCTCACGTCCAATCCTTGCAGTGCCGCAACCTCGGCAGCTGGGTTTCACTTTATTGGCAGAGCGGAGTGCGTCTTTGTTACTTAAGAATCTTATTAAAATTTGTAAAAATAAAACATAAGACTACTTTTAAAAAATCAATCTTTCGCTGGTGCATAACTATAGAAGCGCTTTTAATTTTAAGTTAATAGCATCATTAAATCATATATCTCCATACACCTGCTAACCCAATATTGACCCGGCCATAACAACTTTTACTGGGTTATATCCATTTGCAACGCTCAATGGTAATTCTTGTTGGTTCTTGATACTGAATATTTTTCTTAAGACTTCACGCGTTATCTTTTTATGTTCTTTAATAAATAAATCAAGCAGCCGCCGTAGCTTAGCTGGCTAGTGCGTTGGGCCGCGAGTCAAATGCGTCGCTCGAACCCAGGTTCAAGACTCCGTTGCTGCTAACACCGAAAAGAGAAAAACAACAATTTTTCGGCGGCTGTCCTCTCAGCAGGAAATGGCAAACCTTAACCTTAAAACCTTAGTCGCAGTATCGGGCTGTCGTGCCAGTCAATTTATTAATTATTAATAAATAAATCATTTTCTTATTCTAAAAATGTAAGCTTACATACTTAACTGGCCACAACCACCCGCTATCAGATTAAGGTCTGCGGCAAAAGTTCTCTCCAAGCGCCTTTGCTTTCCGCGCGTACTTGATCACACTAAGAGATGACAGGGCATCCACAACTTGGTTTTTCCACCGGACCTCCAACTACCGCCTACCAAAAGATGTTCGAATTTTTCGCAGGAACTTAATCGCCCATACGGGAGATATGGCCAAGCCAGCGTAGCCACTGGATGTGCTACGTCTTTACACGACAGTATCCGTGCTTCTGCGTCATAAAGGAGCACGGGCACAATAAAGTTCTATAGAGTGCTCTGTTATTCAATTGCCTACCAAGACCGTAGGAGCACCTGTTGGCATGTAAGAGTATTCCTTCGCTTTCTATCCAGGCTGACATCATTATTACTGTTTACGGCGCTGCGAAGGTAGACGAGTTCTTTGACCACTTCAAAAGTATACCTATCGGCCTCGACGTGAGACCCTAGCCGCTGCGAGTTCCTGCGTGTAGACAGCATATACTTCGTTTTGATCTCATTTACCATCACACCCATTTTAACAAAATCTCTTTCGATTGCCGCAAAGGCAGCGTGACATCTCGTCATTGTCATCTGCAAGGAGCTGAACACTCTTGGTGAAGGTCGTGCCATTACGATGTACACCGACCTTGCATAGTATGTTCTCCATGGTGAAGTTGAAGAGGTCACATGACAAAGGATCACCTTGTCAGAAGCCTCGAACGAGAGGTCACTTCCAACCTTGACGGAGAAGCAGCTATTGCTCAATGTCGCACAGTGTATCAAGTGTGGCCAAAAATACGTAAAATATATGTATGTTCGAAATGTGGGAAAATTTTTTATAGTACTTAGGTGTCTAACACCCATATCACCGTGCGACAAAAATTAAAAAAATTGTTCACACCGGAAAAAATCTATATGGGCGTGAAACTAGAGACCACACATAGTAATACTGCGTACTCAGTTTTTTATTTCTACATCCTTTGTCCTACCTTGTCTTAGGATTATCACGGGAATGCTTACAGGGCATTGTAGATTGAACTATCATCTAACGAAACTAGGAATCCGTGAAAACGGGTATTGCAGGTTCTGCTTGCAGGAAAACGAGACTGCAATACATATACTAGGAAAATGCCCTGTACTCATGCATAAGAGAAAGAAGCACCTGGGAGACCATATCATACCGGGTGCAGACTGGGTATCCAGAGGTATAGGAAACATACTAAAATTCCTCTTGGATTCTGGACTCACTGACAGTCTTTGAGGTCCAAGAAGGGGGCACAATAGATCTAATAGGTCGCAGTGCATTATCCCCATCAATAATAATAATCCTTTGTCCTTTTAAAAGGACTTCAAAATTTTGAAGGGGATAAAAAATAAAAAAATATACAAAATACTTAACCTCGTTAGAATATGGCGATATGTATATCAAATGAAAGAGGAAAGGCTGAAGAATTTAAATAAAATTAATTTTTTATCTATTTATAAAAAAAGGATATGAAATTTACATCGCATTTTCTTGAAAAGTAAGTATGTTAAAACCCCGAATCTCCTTGATCACGTGTCAAAATTTCATTATTCTCGCTTCATAGATTTGGTATCTTTTTATTATTTCAAATACTGATACTCAAATAAATTAGAATTTTTGTATCTACTTCATTAGAATTGCAGCTTCCGCCTTTTTTTAATAACTTTCAAACTAATAAAGTTAGAAGAATGAAATTTTGACACGTGATCAGGGAGATTTGGGATTTTAATATACTTTTTTTTCAAGAAAATTCTATATAAAATTTCAAGGATATAAAGGATTAAAATTTTCAAAGGACCTTTTCCATATCCTTTTTTCACAAATAGATAAAAAAGTAATTTTATTTAAATTTTTAGCCTTTCCTCTTTCATTTGATATACATATCGCCATATTCTAACGAGGTTAAGTATTTTTTATATTATTTTTATTTTTATCCCCTTCAAAATTTTTAAGTCCTTTTAAAAGGACAAAGGCTGTAGAAATGAAAAACTCTGTACGCAGTATTACTATATTTGGTCTCTAGTTTCACGCACATATCGAGCCATGGTCGCCAAAATATCGTAAGCGCCATTTTTTCGAAAAATTGTTTTTGATTGAAAATAAAAGTTTAACATCAGACGGATATGTCTGCAAAATTACAAATCTCAGTAATGAATAACTCCCGAGAAAACGAGTCGTCAATTTTATCGTTTGAATTGTTTACTTGTTTGCATGGTTGCAAAATTATCGTAAGCGCCACTATGAAAACAAGCAACTTCCAACTGCAACCTTGTCAAGACGAACAGCTCCGCAAGTGATATGGAAATATCTAACTGTAATTTTTTATTTCTCCTTACACATTCTGTTTTGTGCGTAATTACAAAAGATTTGTTAATTTTGGTAGAGAAAACATCCACGTAAATCATGGAATCTTTGGCTGCAAAGGTATTATGTTTTTAACCCTTTCGGGACAGCTTTTAACCCGGTTATGCAAAAAGTACAAAATTTCACTATTAAACTATTTTATACCTACTCGTAAATAAGCTATTTTAAAGATTTTAAAAGCTTATGTCCTTCCTACAAAGTTCTGTGAGAAGTGCTTATAAGCAACAATTGTCCATAGTGGTAAATAACACAGGACAACCAATTTCGCCATTTCTGGTTTTGACATCAGTTCTAGGCTAATAAGGGGTCGCTGAATTCGAATCCGCAAATCGTTTTTGAAACTTAGTTTGCGTTTGGGCAAAAAGTGGGCGTGTTTTCTACATTTCAGACCGTAACTTCTAAACCAATAAACCTATTATTATTATTATTTTTTTAATGTTGTTGTAATTACAACATCTCATGGCTTCTTTTCTAAAACTACTCATTTTTATGCGTTCTAAAATTCCGTGGTAATAGGGCTTCAAGGTCAGAAAATTTGGAATTTCAAGGTGTTTCTTTTGATGGCGAAAATAATACAGATTTTTCGTTAATCAAGTAACGAGGTATATACATATACCATATCGAAAGAAGACACATTATTCAATAGTTGTGCACAACAACAACATTCACATCGAAATAATACCAAAAATGTGCCAAATGTGTGGGATCTAAAAAGTATATGCGAAAAGGGGATAATAAACGAAAGATATCATAAAGAATACCTTGATATGAACTGCAATCAGCAAGTCCAAGATACCTTAGCAGAGACTGACATTGAAGACTTAAGGGAAAATAATTCATAACTTTTTTAAATAGACTTTTTAATTTATTATTATTATTGACGGGGAATAGTGCACTGCGACCTAGAAGATCTATTGTGCCCCCTTCATGGACCTACAGTTCGTCCGTAAGTCCAGTATCCGAGAGAAATTTTAGTACTTAACCTCTGGAAACCCAGTCCGTACCTGGTATAATAAAGTCCCACAGGTGTTTCTTTCGTTTGTGCATAAGTACAGGGAATTCTCCTAGTAAGGACTGTACCGAAAAGAAACTGCACACATTCTTTTGCTCACAACATAGCGATTTTTATTAATTTTCGTTTCAAATTTTTTTTGTATTGAAGCCTATTGTGTTTTTATTTGTATTTTATTAAAATTTATTTTAAAAATTTATTCTCTTAATTTATGGCGAATTTTTTGTTTTATCCTCTTTATTAAATTCTGCACACCCTCTTTTGTACCGGCAGTGCTGGCCTTAAGCCAGTTTTTTTTAAGTCCTTGACGTCAGCGGCAGCTCGACTATCCTTCCTTAAATTTCGCTTGACAATAGCCCAATATCTCTCTATAAGGCGGAATTCTGGAGCGTTTGGCGGAATCTAATCTTTTGCAACATAATTGACATTGTTTTTTTCTAACAAAGTCAATGCTGAACCGGCGTAGTGTGCGGTAGCTAAATCGGGCCAAAATATTGTCGAAACATTATGTTTTTTATAGAATGGTATAAGCCGATGGTTTATACCCTCTTTTTTGTAAATCTCAACGGATAAAGTGCCCTTTGTAAAGAAAGGAAAAGTTCTAAGGCCGAAAGAACAAATAGCCTGCCAGATGAGAACTTCCCAAACTTTTCGATTCCAATTGTTGACACTGATTGGTCGACAGAACCACCTTTCTGCTTTGTGTAAAATTGGCACCTGGTAATGTTCTTGAGTCCATTTTAATGTAAGTTTCGTCGTCCATCACAACACATTCAACAACATTTTGATATAAGCGATCGTACAATTTTCGAAGCGTTGTTATCCCCACTTTCACTTGTCTTTTACTTTTTTTGGGTACATTTTGTTTTTTGTAAGTTTTTAGGTTAGGCCTTTGCTTCACTCTTTGAATCATAGTGGCACTTGTTCTAGCTTTTTTTGCTAAATTTCGTACAGACATTGAATTGTTTTTTCTTATTAATGTTAGCACTTCTTTTTCAAGTTTCGGGTCACTTGGACATTTTTTCTTCCACTTTTTGGCAAATCTTTGAGAGAACAAGTATCTCCAAATTTGATTACTACATTTTTTACACTATTGACACTGAATTCGTATCGATTGGCCAACTATCTGTACGAAATTCCCTTTTCAGAGCAGTAATTGTGCACAATTTGCTTACGCACCTGCTCTTCGATTCGCGGCATCGGGAAAACTGTACTACGAGTAGCAGAGAAAACAAGGACAATAAAAGCACAAATGATCATGCTTTCTAACGGTACATTCCGCATTGCGATCAAACGTCTACACTAAGAGAAATATTGAATCAAAAGTGTGCAGTTTCTTTTCGGTACAGTCCTTATATGCATTGCGGTTTCATTTTCCTGCAAGCAGAACCTGCAGTATTCGTTTTCGCGAATTCCTACTTCAGTTAGGCGATAGTTTAATCTACAATGCCCTGTAAGGATACCTGTAATAAACCTTAGATTCTTCTTCTTCTGCATTCCTCGAATCTTTTCCTATTATACGTCCCGATAATCGCCTTGGAATGTCCTGATTGGTTGTCCCAGTATTGATTATCTCGTGTTTCCTGGTTAGGACGGATAGAGCTCTACAGCAATGGGGATAGTACCGCTCCCTCCCCCCTGTAGGCAACCCCGGACGGTACTTTTTCATTTACTTTGGATTGTTAAATTTTTCTTTTAAGCTGAAATGAAATTTGAAGTTGAAATGTTATTTCGCGTTATTATTACTTTCGATACTTCTTTTTCGGGTTAGAAATACCCACTATTTTCTACTGTTTTTTAGTGCTTTTACAATATTTCACAATTTCTAATAATTTTTGCGACTATATTATTATGAACAAGACAAGAAAACAAATTAAAAGGCAAGCCAACGCCAAACATTTTTATCGCAAGCGCCACAGCTTGTGCGTGCTTCAGAATATTCGTGGTAGCGAAATTATCGTAAGCGCCAGTAAATACGCTCCTGTTATGCGAATCCAAATTTTTTTATCGGTATTCGAAAAATAACTTTAAACCAATAATGCATGCACAAAATGGAAGCATTTAATTATATAATATAAATGGAAAACACAAAAATCCTTCTCCTGTAAAATTACGAATTTGGCGCTTACGATAATTTAGCGACAATGGCTCGACATGGATTTTTCTCGGTGTGAAAAATGCTGTCGCACGGTGTATTAAGAGAAATCTGAAATATTTGTTTAGTACTTTACTTTTTGGAGCCACTACAGGCCAGTTGAAAGTTCTGGAGGAAGCATTTGCTTGCAGAAAAAAGTGAATTTGTTACATACGACTTATAAGTACTATATTTCACTTATTATTTAATGCACATTAATAAACACTATACGTATTAAAAATATAGAATCAGTACAACTTTGCAAGACTGCTTTTCTTCGTTTTGATAACCATCTTCTGAGTACCGTTCCTTCAAAGTACGTGTGATCTTTCATACGAAAAGTGCAAATGATCCAGAAAAACAATTATCAAAAAAATCTCACCAATTTTGTTTTAAAAAAAAAGACGGCAAAATAACGTGTGTACATACTTTCGAATACTGAAAAGCAAAATTAGCTACTAGCTGCTACTTCTCTAACTAGATCATTTTTATATTGGCAAATTCAATACAGATTAGAGAGCTGCATAAATCCATTTATACTCGATGCGTTCACGTGCAGTTTCAAAAACGGAACACGTATCCGAAGAGAAGCCGAAAAAAAGGTACTCATTTTTCGGTACCTCTAAATTGTCGAGTAACTGCACCTTGTTACTCGACGCTGAGCGAGCAGCTTCTCGTTGCTACTCGACGCTAGCAGACTTCCTTCTCGTTGTTACGCAAATACTCGCGGAAGGTGTCGAGTATGTCGGAAGGTTTGAAACTGCATGAGGTACCGCAAATACTCGCGTAAGGTGTCGAGTATGTCGGAAGATTTGAAACTGCATGAGGTACCGCAAATACTTTGTGAAGTTTGAGTTGAATGTGCTTCAAAGGAATGTTGCAAAGCATTGCGCGCATTGCGCGAAGCATAATTTTTTGTATTTTATATTTATTTATTTATTTATAACGAATAATATGAACAAATATATGTTATTGTAAATATTAATTTATAAAACTCCTTTCCCTTCCCACATTAACAACATTCATTGATTTCAGCTTCCACGCGTAATCGCTCGAATTTTGATTACGGGATGATAAATGAATAAATAAATAAAATAACTAATAAATAAATATTTTAATTTTGATTTATATAGATTTAAAAACATTTAATTGTAATAAATATTGAAAAATTAACAATATAACTATAATAAATAATATAACTATATTTGAAGATTTTAAATAAATTTACTGCATAAACATCGCAGAAACATTCTAATTCCAACCACAACGCCATTAGCAGCAGCAATATCTGGTCTGCCGTTGACCTTGAAGCTGCAAAAATACTCGAGGTTCCGCAGGAAGGTACCTCATACTCGCGGAAGTTTTGCTATTATGTTCCTATTTTTACATGTTCCTATTTTTTCATGTTCCGATTTTTCGGCTACCGCTTTTTCGCGGCTTCCTTCTCGTTGTTACCCGAAATTCTGTGCTTCTCTTCTCTACGCGTGAGCGAGAGAGCGAGTAAGAGCAGTATACATACTCGGCCGCGATCGAGTAAGTGAAGTATACGTATCCGACACCAAACTTCTCATGTGCAGTAAAAAGTTATCCGATGCAGCTCTCTAATACAGATACATACATATATAACATTTTTAAAGTTTAGCTGGTCGCACACAATAAAAGTGGCAAGGAAGCGATGGCTAAAATGGCAATGAATAATAAAATTGTCACGCCCTTGCAAACGGAGCTGCTATATGAGAAGTTGAAATATTTGGACTTAAAGTTTGCAAAATTGTGAAGCTCTCGCAATCGCACGCTTCCTTGAAAAAAATTGCTAACTTTTTTCTTAACTATAGCCGGCCTCGATAGTCCAGCGGGTAGCGCGCTGGCTTCTCACACCAAAGGCCCCAGGTTCGATTCCTGGCTCGGGCTGGTGAAAAACTCGTCTACTTCTATCGCTATCCACATGAAGCAGATGAGAATTACAAGAATCGCACAAGTGCGCTCTTGGCAGGCAATGGCAAAACCTCCAAGTGTGAACGAAAAAAAAACTGCCAATCGCCGTTCGGATTCGGCGTTAAACTGTAGGTCCCCTCCCCTCCCTTTCCCCATCCGCTTGAAATGTGTGCTGTAACTGTTGGAAAGACAGTGTTGCAAACACATTTCAAAAACGGGTGAAATATGTGGTATCACAATGGGCCTCATAATAGGCCTCCGAGTGTGTCTCTTATAGAGGCAGCCACCGCAACCTAACCTAACCTTCTTAACTATAACCAAAGAATATGTATAATAAGAACGCGCATGTGGGAACAAAAGTGTTTTCGGCTGTTACGATGCGAGGGGGAAGAGCAAAGCGTAGGCATTTGAGAATGTTAAGTTCATAACATTTTCTGTTAGAATTGCGTAGGACAACAGCAAAAACCAATGTTGTTGTTCGCAACAGCTTCGCTCGTGTACATTGAAATGGTGGTTGTTGTGGCGTAGTGATCGCTCAATCATTTTTTGCATGTATGTTTATTGATCTTGTTTGTCGAAGCGCAAGCGGAGAGCAAACAACGAACCAAAGCATCGTCATCGTCGTTTCAACGAAGATGATTTGGGATTCGCTAATGTTTATGTTGTTGTCGTTTATTGTTGTGTATGTTTTTTTGTGTTGCCGATTGGTTTTGCTGCACAAATTGCTGTAATGTCACCATCAATCGGATCTTTGTGGTGTATGGCTTTTTGCTGGCTAATGGTGGGCTTTGATTGATTTAAAAATTTACAAATATCCCAATTTAAAATGTGTACAAATATTTTTTTGTGGCGAGTTCCAAGTAAAATTATTTGTTTATATTTTGACATAGTTGATTGCCATTTTGAAAAACACGGGAAGACTACAATTCAAAATTGGTAAAAACACTTGAGATAAAAAAAATTAGACACGTGTTTTTCATTTCTTGAAAATCGAAATCTAACGGGTTCAAAGTTTTTATGGAAAAACATGATTTAATAAGAGACTTTAAATATGGTGAGAGAACTACGAATGAGAAATAATTAGACAAGTATCTATATATATTGTGACAAAAAAGTACCCGGAAATTGTAAATAAAACGCAAAATATTTAATTATTCATCAATATTTATTTTGTCGCCTTCAAAGTAATCCCCATGAGATGCAATACACTTATGCCAACAATTTTTCCAGTCCTCGAAACACTTTTCATAAGCACTTTTTGGGATAGCCTTCAGCTCCTTCAGCGAATTTTGTTTTATCTCTTCGATCGACTGAAAACCTGCTTGTCAAAACAAGACTGGCTGGTGCGCTGTACCTGGCGGCTCTTTATACCTGCTAGAGAGCTGCATCGGATAACTTTTTACTGCACATGAGAAGTTTGGTGTCGGATACGCATACTTCACTTACTCGATCGCAGTCGAGTATGTATACTGCTCTTACTCGCTCTCTCGCTCACGCGTAGAGAAGAGAAGCACAGAATTTCGGGTAACAACGAGAAGGAAGCCGCGAAAAATCGGAACATGTAAAAATAGGAATATAATAGCAAAACTTCCGCGAGTATGAGGTACCTTCCTGCGGAACCTCGAGTATTTTTGCAGCTTCAAGGTCAACGGCAGACCAGATATTGCTGCTGCTAATGGCGTTGTGGTTGGACTTAGAATGTTTTTGCGATGTTTATGCAGTAAATTTATTTAAAATCTTCAAATATAGTTATATTATTTATTATAGTTATATTGTTAATTTTTCAATATTTATTACAATTAAATGTTTTTAAATCTATATAAATCAAAATTAAAATATTTATTTATTAGTTATTTTATTTATTTATTCATTTATCATCCCGTAATCAAAATTCGAGCGATTACGCGTGGAAGCTGAAATCAATGAATGTTGTTAATGTGGGAAGGGAAAGGTGATGGAGATGTTTTCGTTTAATTATAACTATATCTGAACCGAATGAGTTTGCATGTATGAGAGGCACTCTGTATATTGGTGAAACATTATGTATGTATGTAACATTATGTATGTATTTTTAGTACATCGAATAGTTTGAATTTTCTCATTCGAGATATATGTATTTATGTTATATAAGTTTTCAGAAATAATGTTTATTTTATGATATATTAAACTTAATTCTATTAAATGAAATCTCTATTGAATAGTTATTGAAAAAATCGTATAATAAGAAATTTATTTTATTATTGCATATATTGATTACTTTATGGGTACAATGTTCATCATCAATCCAAAAAATCAAAAGCAAGAGAATAACATTTTCTTTATATTCTTTATATTTTCTCAAACATCAATATTACCTTAAATTTTTTATAAATTAATATTTACAATAACATATATTTGTTCATATTATTCGTTATAAATAAATAAATAAATATAATATACAAAAAATTATGCTTCGCGCAATGCTTTGCAACATTCCTTTGAAGCACATTTAACTCAAACTTCACAAAGTATTTGCGGTCCCTCATGCTGTTTAAATCTTCCGACATACTCCGCACCTTCCGCAAATATTTGCGGTACCTCACGCAGTTTCAAACCTTCCGACATACTCGACACCTTCCGCGAGTATTTGTGTAACAACGAGAAGGAAGTCTGCTAGGCCGATGTTATGCTGCCGGTCAAATGATCCCCGTCACGGATAAAATTGTTTCAATGTTAAAGAGAAAATTGGGAGAGCGTGCGAGAGAGTAATTTGTGTCTTTTACATTGAAACAACAAGTTTATCCGTGACCGGGATCGTTTGACCAGCAGCATAACATCGGCCCTAGCGTCGAGTAGCAACGAGAAGCTGCTCGCTCAGCGTCGAGTAACAACGTGCAGTTACTCGACAATTTAGAGGTACCGAAAAATTAGTACCTTTTTTTCGGCTTCTCTTCGGATACGTGTTCCGTTTTTGAAACTGCATGTGAAGGCATCGAGTATAAATGGATTTATGCAGCTCTCTAGTATTTATAACCCGAATAGAACAAATGGCCTTTCAAATATGTTTAGCAAACTAGCCGAATACATGTAGGAAGGAACAATGACAGACGGCAACGCAGACGAACGGCAACGCGGGAAATATGTTCTCGCGGTTCGCGGAGCTCAAAAAAAATACACAAGTCTATTTCGTGACTATCAATTTCTTTCTGATTCTTTATTCATATTTTTGTTGAGTTGAAACCTTAATGCTAACGTACAAATTTATATTAAAGAAACTGTAAGCAATTATTAATTAATTAGGTCGGAAGCTTGACCGCTGAGCTTGCGTCTTCCGCGGTGCAGGCTTGACAGCTGAGGTTGCGTTTTCTGCAGTGCGTTGGCCGTTGACCGCTATTGTTATTGTTGTAGGTGTAAAAGTGCAAGCTTGTGTCTTTTCAGGTGCATTGGCCGTCGACCGTTATTGTTGTTGGTGTAGGTGTAAAAGTGCAAGCTTGTGTCTTTTCAGGTGCATTGGCCGTAGGCCGTTCTTGTTGTTGGTGTAGGTGTGGGGAGTGTGTACGTAACTCCTTCCCCCCTAGTTTGAAGCGTAGAGATTGAAGATATCGCAGCTTCATTGCAGGCGTTCCGTTTGGTTTTTTGAGAATATAGTCTTCTAAGGGTGAAAATCGTTGTGCCGATAGTAAGTATCCACAAGGCGGATTCTATTAAGTTGTGGGAGTTGAGTGTATATGATATTGTGGAGATTTATTTTTGCTAGTCCATATCGTAGTCTGTCAGTCTCTTCAAGGTGAGTGTTTTGGTCTCTTGTGAAGCATGGATTTCAGCTAATGGTGCTGGAGCGATGTATATGTCGTCCCAGAAGGTGTTGATGTCATCATTGTATGTTACGTTGTTTATTTGAACTTCGCTGTGTTTGTAGTGCAATAGTGCTGTTAATTCTATTGATTGGTTGCTGGTTTCGCAGGTTGTCTCGATTTGAGTTTTCGGTGCATTGATTAGGAGGATGAGGTTGGGCTCTGGTTGCCAGATAGATTGGATTTCGCAATTAGCGACTCGGTTCTTGAGTAATTGGCCAACTCACTGAGAATTCTCAGTTGGTTCTACATTTTTAAATTTTGAACAATAGTATATGTTTTCTATTTTTTGACATTTTTCGGTAACATATATAATTTTTAATTCATTGCATAACATATATGGTTCGGTTACAATAATTTTTGTTTTGTTAATGGGTAGTGGAATTATATGGTAGAATTGGTAGGAATTGGGATCGAGGTTGGGGACCTGAATGTTAAAGATTATGTTTGACTCATTGTAGTAGGCCTGGAGATCAAGTAGTTCGTAAATATTTTCAATGGATTTAATTTTAACAGATTGGTTTTCTAAGTGTTGGCTGATTTGTTGTATTTCGTCCGGGTGACGAATTAATTTCGGTATGATGTTAAGTTTCGCTAAAATAATGGCTTCTGAGATATCGTTAATGTGATTTGTTAGTAAGTCGATGTTGTAGTTGAGTTGGTTTAGGTATTGCATTTCTCTAAGTGTGTTTTCTGTGGTTTTTGCGAAATAAGCTGTTTGGTTTGCATTTCTGGTCATAAACAATTCTATTGATTCTTGTGTTTCGTTTATATGTTTAGTTATATTTTTGAGTCCTTCCACCAGTTTAAGGTTGAGGTCGTGGCTTTCTGTTATGGTTGTTTGAAATTTTCCTTGAGTGGATTCGAGATTCTTGATTTGTTTATTTATCTCTTGGGCGTCATATGCATCCATATTTCCGGTAATGAATTTTATTGCATGTCCGACTCCATCTATCAGTCCTCTTTTGCTACGTTTGGTGTTTAGATTATTTAATTTGGATTTCAGTTCTTTGAGTTTCAATTTTGTCGTTGCGGTGTACATTTTTGTTGAGCTGTTTTGTTCGAATAATTTGATTGTATTGTTGATTCGCTCAATATTGTCGGTATATCTGTCCAAACTTATTACGTGGATGAAATTGTTGTAGTGAGTAACGTGTCTTGCGGCGCCTAGGTTGATGGGCAAAATGCCTTTATTTTTCGATAAATCGCGAATCTCGATGAATTTTGCTGCCGATAGTGTAATTCTAAAAGGAAAGAGTTTTGTGTTCTGTCCTTAGACGGGATTTATGGATTTTTTGATTATTTGTTGTGGTTACAGTGTGCAGGTTATCTTTTTTTATTTTGTGTTTAGAGAACCGTGCGGTAATTTTATTTCGCCTACAGTATTTCCTATAAACACTTTCGTTTCTTCCCTCATTTCGTGTTCTTCTCTGGTTTTATTTAGTTTATCTATGCGATTTGAAACAGCGGACTCTAATTTTTCTTTAATAGTGGGGTACAAGATTTCTTGAAATTCATTTAATTTTTTTAAATAGTCGTGTTCATTATTGTATTTTATGGTCTTGTCAAACTTGTATGTTCTGCCGTAAAATAGCTCATATGGAGTGAGTTTTGTGGAGGAATGGATGGCATTATTGTAGGTGATTAAGGTTTCTGATAGGATTTCCTCATGGTCTATTTCTAATTTATTGTCTTTTCGTTTAGCCATTATAATACGGTATATTTCTGTAAGGGTGGAGTGCAATCTTTCAACCGGTGCATTGCTGCTTGTCTGTTGAAAGGAGGTGTAATGTAAATTTATATCGTATTGTTTGCAAAAATCTTTGAAGATAGAGCTCATGAATTCGGAACCTTGATCACACACTATTCTTTTTGGAATACCGAACTGGCTTATGAACTGTTTTAAGGATTTTAAAATCGTGATGCTGGTTCTATTTGGAAGTGTATAAACTGCGGCATATTTTGAAAATTTGTCGATTATTGTCAGCATTTGGTTGTTGTTGATTGTGTAAAGGTCTATGTGTAGTGTATCCAATGGCTTTGGGGGTGTTTCAGGGGTTTGAAATTTGGGTTTTGGTGGATTTCTGTCGTATTTAAGTAACTGGCATTTTTCGCAGTTATTGATGACTTGTGTTATTTTATTCTTTAAAAATGGGAAGTAATAGTGTCTTTTTAAGTGTAAGGTTGTTTCATTGATTCCTCTGTGGTTGTTATCTAGGTGATATGTTCTTATGATGTTTTCCTGTTCGTCATGGTTTCTGACATCAGTAAGTTTTTCTGTGCAGCGTAATATTTTGAATATTTTGCTGTTTGCGAAATATTTTGAGTAGGTAGATTGAACAATGCGGTATTTCGTCGTTGGTGAAGATCGCGTTTGTTCTGTTTGGAGCTAAGAATTTTTTGAAAATGTCTGTCATAATGTCTTCTGTGAATTCTGGTCGTCTTATTATTCGTCGTTGTTTGTTTTTAAATACGTTTTCTAGGGTCATCGAAGAGCCGATATCGGATTTTTCTAATATGATTTGGAGATTAAATTCGTTCAAGGGTTTTTCAGAGATGTAAATACCATCGTCGAGATTTTCGTGTGATGAGTGGATGGTAGTGCCTTGGGTACCTTGGTTTGAGGTTGTTTCGTTAATATTGATGTCGGTACAGTAATTGTCTATTTTCACTCTGCTTAGGGCGTCGGCGTTTGTGTTTTGTTGTCCTTTTTTATAGTGTATCTCATAATCGAATTCCTCAAGTTTGAGCCTCCATCTGACCAAATTAGAGTTAGGATCTTTCAGGCTCATTATCCATGTTAGTGGGCGGTGGTCCGTGACAATTTTGAACTTGCGACCATAAAGATATGGTCGGAAATATTTTGTTGCCCAGACTATCGCCAGTAACTCTTTTTCTATTGTCGAGTAGTTTACCTCGGAATCGCATAGTGTGCGACTTGCATAACATATCGGTTTGTCACTGCCTATTGGCCCTTGTGACAAAATTGCTCCAATGGCAAAACCGCTCGCGTCGGTCGTGAGTACGAATGGTTTAGAGAAATCCGGGTATTGTAAAATGGGGTCATTCGATAGGATGTTCTTGCATGTTTCGAAAGCACTCATATAGGCTGGGTTAAAATCGATCTTCTTATCTTTCTTGAGACATATGGTTATTGGTTTTACTATTTTTGCAAAGTCTTTTATGAATTTTCGGTAGTATCCTAAGAGGCCCAGAAATGATTTGATTTCCTTTGGGGTTTTGGGAAGTGGAAAATTTTTGATCGCATGGATTTTTGCAGGGTTTGGCTTAATGCCTTCGGTAGATACTATGTGTCCTAAAAACGCTATTTCCTTTTTGAGGAATTCCGACTTATCCAGTTGCACTTTGAAGTTTGAGGCTTTTAGTTTTTCGAAAACTTGTTTCAGGTTTTGTATGTGTTCCTCGAGCGATGTGGAAAATATAATTATGTCATCGAGGTAAACTAGGCAATTTTTTCCAACGAGATCTCTTAGGACGTTGTCCATTACTCTCTGGAAGGTTGAAGGCGCGTTTTTTAGGCCGAAGGGCATTCTTACGTATTCATAATGTCCCCCCTCAACTGTGAACGCTGTCTTTTGAATGTCTTTCGGATCCATCTCGATTTGATGGAATCCGCTGGCTAGATCAAGTGTTGAGAAATATAGACATTTGCCTAGTTTATCCAAAATTTCCGAGATATTTGGGAGAGGATATCTGTCAGATATTGTTTTCTCGTTAAGCTTCCTGCTTGCGTCTTGTTTTTTTGGGACTATCCACACGGGGGAGCTCCAAGGTGAATATGAAGGCTTAATGATGCCTTGTTATAACATGTTTTCTATTTGCCTTTGGACTTCTTCTTTGTGAATATATGGATATCGGTAAGACTTTGTATGGATAGGTATTTCGTCTAATGTTGGTATGCTGTGTTTGATCTGATTAGTGAAGGTGAGGTTTTGGTTTTCCCTGTAAAAAACTGAATTGAATTGTCGGCAAAGTTTAAGAAGCGTTTTCTGTTCTTCTTCGTTTAGGTGGTCTGTTCGCAGAAGTGTTTGTATGTCCGGTGGTTCTGTAATGTCTACATAAGTGTCCTGGGTTTATGCAATTTAGCTCTATGAAGTTTGTGGAGTTATAGGGTGCTGCCTTTATTGGCTGTTCTAGGAGTAAGGTTTGATTTTCGTTTGCTTTATTAATTACTTCCACATTGCTTAACCAATTTTCTGCTTTGTAAATTCCTTCTGAAATTTCCAGGTGCATCGAGATGTTAGTTGGTTTTATAAAAATATCGCCGTGCTCGACGTCTACAGGAAGTTGAAGGATCGTCTTTGAATTGGCAGCAACAGTGGCGTAACTACCACCGGTCTTACCGGTCTCAGAAACCGGGGCCCCGAGCACCAGGGGGCCCCAAAAGTGGCAAGAGAAAAAATTTGTATCCGTACCTTGAATAATACACCCCTTCGAAATCCTGAGCGATGAATATTAATGTGTAAGGCAGGAGGGGGGGGGGGGGGGGTGAGAAAAGTTTGAATGATTTAAAGAATTCTTCTGGTAAGGGCCCCTTAATGGAAATCTGACTGGGGCCCCCATTTCTATAGTTACGCCACTGGGCAGCAATGAGATATTTATGGGAGGTCGTGGTGGGTTTCATTTGTAGGGGGATAGTAGTCTTTGGGGTTTTTAGGTTATTGTTTTGTAGATCAATGTTTGCCTTTAGTTTTTGTAGTATATCGATTCCTAGAAGACCGTCGAAGTAGTTATGGAACTTAAAAATAACGATGGTAGGGTTGTTTTTGTATTTAGTGTATATTTATTTGATATAGTGGTTATGGTTACTGGTTGGCATTTTATAATGTTTTCTGGAGGTACAAATTCGGGATTTAGGAACGATGAGGATGCTCCTGAGTCAATTAGAAATCGTAATGGGCGACCGAACGGTGAAGAGATTAGTATAAATAGTAGTTTTGAACCATGCTTGTTAATGTATACGTACCCTGTGGGGTTTTCGAGGCTGATGCTTGAAAATTTATGGTGTCATCGATGTTGATAAAGTTTGTGGTGTCATGGTTTGGATAGTCTTCTGTTATTTGATTAATATTGTGAAAGTTAGTTTTGGTTTGTTTGTGGTTCGAAGTGGCGTCTGGTCGTATTTGTCCTATTAAATGAGTATGACGTGCTTGGTCTAAAGTTTGTACGGGTAGTGTTGTTGTCGGTTGGTTCCGGTTTTGGAGGCATTATAGCGTCTCTAGTAGTAGGAGCACGTTGCTCCACTTGACTGCCGGTATTAAAGTAGTGGTATGGATTATTTTGTGGTCTGCTGAATTGTCCATAGAACGGTCGTTGAATTTTATTTTGAGGATTCATGTCATATTGCCTGTGGAATTGAGGTTGAATCTTTGAGTAGGGTTTCAGTTGATGAGATTCAGGTGCGAGGTATGGTCTGTATGATCTTTGAGGTTGTTTGGAGGACGTTATGCTTTGCTCCTTTAGGCAATAAGCGAGTGCTGTCGGTAAATTGTCGGGGCGCATAGCGTGGATTGTTGCACCTAGTGGTTCCCTTATTCCGGTGAGGAACGTGTTGAGGCACATTTCTGAAAACAGCTCTCTTTTAGAGTTTATTACTCTTTGGTCCTTTTCGTTCATAAGAATATTGTTAAAAAGGGCCGATTGAATCTCTAAGATGTCTGCATGGAATTGCTCGAGGGATCGACCGGCTTGCGTAATATTGTGTAGATCTCGTATGAGAGTTGTCTCTGTCCTTTTGATTGCGTCCCAGTCAAGTTGAGTAAAATAGGTATTAAGGAGTTCATTTGCGGTTCCTGTTATTTTATTCCTAATTGCTCTTAGGAGGATTTGTCCATACGGTGTCTGTTCCGTTCCTTTTAAAAATAACAAAATTTCTTCCACGTTGCTAATGAAGTCGTGAAGGAGTCGGGGGTTGCCGTCGAAGTTAGGGAGGTCTTTAATCACGTCAGGGATCCTCAATGAGTTGAAAATGTCTTGCGAGTTAAGTTGGGAGTTTAGGAGTACGGGTGGGTGTTGGGGTTGGGGTAGATCTTGGTTTGACTGCATTTCTTCTGATAAGTTTACAAAATTTGGTGTTTCGGAGTGATTGCTCTCAATTATTGTTTCTAAATTTTTTTTGTGGTTTGTATTTTTGATAAAGCTAGTGTCTTGGCTTTGCGCTTAAACATTAATTACAATTTTGTGCTTATGTTCTATTGTTGCTATTATAATTTTATTGATAACTTACAAACAATATGTATATATGATCGCCCTCATTGAGAAAGTAATTGATGTCCTTGTGTGGTAGGTTTCCAGTTGTAAATGGATTGATATCCAACAGCTCAGGTGTTTCTTTCAAGTTCCAGTCTCGGATTTCAACGATGTTCCCTCGCTGATTTTTGTATTTATTTGTAGTGTGGTTCCACTTTCGATGATATGCTCTCACCGTAGTTTTCACACACGAGTTTTGTTTATTATTGTTTTTGTAGCGCGATTTTGTTTCGCGGTGATATGCTCTCACCGTGTTAGTTTTTCGCACAGAGTTTTATTTTATGATTATTATTTTTTGTAGGATTTTGTTTTGCGGTGATATGCTCTCACCGTATTGTTTTTTTTTTTTTGTAACTTTTTATTTTAACAGTGTTATGCTTTCACTGTATTCTATACTTTTCCTTTTTTTTTTTGTTTATTAAATGTTCACATCGAATTGTATTTTTATGTTTTTATATTTTTATACATTTTGTTAAGAGTCCTTCACTTTAGAGAAACGTTTGAGCCGCAACTGGCCGTTCGACTGCGCCAAATATGTTCTCGCGGTTCGCGGAGCTCAAAAAAAAATACACAAGTCTATTTCGTGACTATCAATTTCTTTCTGATTCTTTATTCATATTTTTGTTGAGTTGAAACCTTAATGCTAACGTACAAATTTATGTTAAAGAAAGTGTAAGCAATTATTAATTAATTAGGTCGGAAGCTTGACCGCTGAGCTTGCGTCTTCCGCGGTGCAGGCTTGACAGCTGAGGTTGCGCTTTCTGCAGTGCGTTGGCCGTTGACCGCTATTGTTATTGTTGTAGGTGTAAAAGTGCAAGCTTGTGTCTTTTCAGGTGCATTGGCCGTCGACCGTTATTGTTGTTGGTGTAGGTGTAAAAGTGCAAGCTTGTGTCTTTTCAGGTGCATTGGCCGTCGACCGTTATTGTTTTTGGTGTAGGTGTGGGGAGTGTGTACGTAACTCGGGCGGACGGCAACGCGGGCCGACGGCAACACAGATGAACGGCAACTCGGACGGACGGCAACAGCCCGGACTGGACGACACGCGTAGTTGGGATAACGGGACTATCGAAAGGAGAACGGACGATGGATGGGTTTAAAGAGGGACGCTAGATAAAAACGGACACACACAGTCGGGTCGGAGTAGCGAAACGGGCACGGACGGAGATGGCGGACAAATCAACTTAATTAATAAATAACTCAACATAAATTACTCTGTCTACATACAGAATTTGTGCAGCTGTCAACAATACTTAATAAATAAATTAAACAATACTTAATAAATAAATTAAACAATACTTAATAAATAAATTAAACAATAATTAATCAATAATAATAAACTCTCTCTACAAATGGGGGCTCGTTCCGGGTATGATCGTGGAAAGTGCAGTGAAGCATTTTGATTAAAATTTACCTGTGATCGCGGAAAGTCTAGTGAATCGAATTCACGTGAATTGTGGAAAGTGCATTGGACAAGTGTCCGCCGCAGTGATTGTGTGTGCGTCATTATTGGCGCTCCGACGTTGTGACCGAACTTTTGCGCAAGCCAGCAATAGGGTTGGCCATTAATCATTACATTTGCGTAATGATTACACTCTGATTACAAATAAATCGTAATCTGTAATCATTTTTTTATGATTAAATGATTACTTTGAATAATCAGCCTTTTTGGTAAATGTAATCATTAAAAAAAAGTAATCAGTAATCACCCGATTAGAATAAAAAAATCATGTAATTATTTTTGAATGATTAATGATTACTTAGTGTAATCATTAATTTGATTACAAGTAATCTGTAATCAATGATTACAATTATGGCCGCTGCTTTGTTTTTAAAAATAATTGCCTACAAGGCTATTCTAGCCTTTTCCGTCTATTTGATTGCCGATTTGTACGTCCGTCTGGCTGTCTTTCGGAAAAGTTAAGATATCAAGATAAATTCCACTAATGATGTAAAAAGTATTTTGATATACATATATGATATATGAATTTGAATAGAATTCATAGATATATGAAGGTGAATTTTTATGAAAAACAACACTTGTCGGTTTAAAAATCTGTGGCGATAAAACAGAGTAGCTTATGTCGAAAAATAACGAGCGGAGAAAAACGCAATTGAAAAAAATGTATTTCCATACAGTTTCTATAGAATCTTCGAAACGTTTTCGCGTGGAAAAAAATTAATGATACTGAATATGAAAACGGGGAATAAACACATTGAAAGTACTTTTACGGTAGATTTATTTAAGATAATATAAAATACGGTAAAACATCTTAAGTTGACTTAAGCTACTCTGTTTTATTGCCTATATATATTTGCATTATAAACTCGGCGTCCACAAATGTATAGGCACGCAAGAAATTTAAAATAGAATATGCAAATGTTACACAATTCATAGGTATTTATCATGTTTAAAAATTATTACAACAATATTCAAAATACAACACCAATTTTTTTAAGTTAAACGATTTAAAAGTTGTGGAATTATAGGACCTAATTGACCCAAAGTGTTCCCGAATTTGAAAAAATAAGTGTGTTCTCCGAAGGTTAAACATATTAAAAAGTACAAATAAGCAATCTTATATATTGCAAACCACTGCATACACCATTGCTTACAGCAATCCAAAAAAGGTTTTCGGATTTTTTTGAAATCGAAGGACGTGGTCGCGATGCTGCTGTCGCTGTGCTATTCACCCATCATTTAAACTGCGATGGCTTAATAGTTTCCCAGTTGAACTGCGCGAAAAAATAAAATAGATTGTCCTGCAAGCCGCAAAAAAAAAATAAAAAGTTTAGAAGGCCAAAGGATACAAAATGAAAATCTTGACGATTTTTACGAGTTTGAAAACATCACAAACGTCAATGATTCGCAAGCAATCAGTATCGACACCGATATTGCCATTTTGGAACATCTTAGTAAGCCTTGTTCAAAAGACTTGCACCAAATAAAAGCAGATCCCTTGGTTAAGGATAGTCCGAACGAAACCGCTTTTTTGGGCCGAAACCGAGTTTCGGTTTTTTTTTAATATTCGGCCGAAACCGAGTTCCTAGGGAAAAAGGAAGCCGGTTATGGCGAAAAAAAATAAATCGTCGGCTTTGATTGAAAAGTTGCTAAGACCACTTGTTTTTACAATTATGAAATTTTGATGAAAGATGAAAAAAACGTAAAAATACACTGATTAAAAGCAAAAAGTATATTGCTTTCTTGTTTTTATCTGTTGATTTACAATGAGGGGCAAAAGTGCTAAGTACATAGTTCGCTGATTTTGAGTTAATTTACAAAAGTTAATATCAAACCGCCGAAAAAGTTTGTTATACATCTTCATATGCTCTTCATTACCTTAAGGTAAAATCTAATAACATCACAAAAAAATAAAACAATTAATTTTCATTTATATTTTTAGACCGTTTTTTGTCTTTCCTGCAAAATGTGGAAAACTGGACTTAGCACCTTTTCACCATAAGCCGACGAAATATTGGTAAAAGAATTACTTACGTTAAGCAGCCATTAACGGTTTCATTTATGCCCACAATTGGAAAATCAAGCCACTGCCAATCCTGTGCGATTACGCAGCGTTGCGCCACCATACAAATATTTGCCTATGTTCCTCCTCCCTCCTCCTCCTCCCTATTTGTTAACGCGCTGGATGCAACAAAATCGTTAAGCCATAGCCGAAAAATGTTCTTTTCATCATTGCAAAAATGCCCCAAATTTCATAGAAAAACACTTGGCTGGCAATGCTGGTCGCCTAATGTAAACAAAACAAACAACAATTTTTGACAACCTACCGAACTGTGACGAGAAAAAAAATAAAAATCTGCCTGTTCGTGACTCTACCTTGTTTATTGTACCCTGACAGTGAAAGACAATTAAGTTTTGGATGTATGCTGCCACAGGTGCACACAATTTTTGTAATGCATAAAAATTTACTGATTTTGTTTTTTTGTACTTGGAAAAGTATCAAAATTTGTACTGGATGAAAAAAGAAGTGTCCCTCCGGAATTCGTCGCAAAATGTATCACTTTTGATCCACTTGGATCAAAACGGTCACACTGATTACGGTTATCCAACAACCGAGTAACAACTCCATCACTCATTCCCCCCTTTGCGATGGGCAACCCAGCACATGTTCAAGGCAAAGTACGCTGCCAGTACCAGCCCTTCACCCAAATAATGGCACCCAGTCCCTTCTGCCTACGGCACTGGTGTCCATTAAACACTTTGGAAAGTTGTTCAGAGTTCGAGCGTTGATCGATCAAGGCTCTCAGCGCACCTTCATTTCTTCGAAGATCCAGAGACTCCTAAAATTGCCAATCGAGAAATCTAACCTCCAGATCTCGGGCATGGGCGGACAGATTGTGAAAACCGCCAACCATATATGCTTCTTGACATTGGCAGCAATCGTGACGTGCAAGCAATCGTGCTTCAGAAGCTAACGGAATTGCTCCCCCTTCCAAAATAAACCCGCCTTATTTGAACGATTTCGCCATGCTAGATCTCGCTGATCCCAACCCCTTCGAGGCAGCGCATCCCGCAGATCATGCTCGAAGGTTTCCACCGAAATGTATGTGGCAGCTTACTTGCTCAACTTACAGTATTCGGTTGGAAGTACCCCTGTTATCATATTTGACAAATGTCGCCGCGGTGCCAAATCACCATACGCACACTGGTCCCGGTCTTCGAAAAAACCTTCCTACTCCAAAGTAAGCCCTCTCTGATGTAATTACCGCCCTCAATCCCGTAGGGTTTCCACCCAAGGAAATAAAGGCAAATCGCGCGGAACCCACCATCCCTGCACAATCAGACTCAAAACGGCAAACACCCCCCTTCGTTGCCAAACGTTTCGCCCCCGCAAGATGGCTTTCGCCCCCTATGAGACCGCCAAAAAGGGTACGACAAAAGCGTTGGCTTGACGCCACGCGTCAAATATGCACAGCAATCGATGGAAACTACAGCGCCCTCGCAGTTCCACATTGCACCCCCCATACAATAAACCTCGAGCGCACCAATCCCGGGTCCCCAGTCGCCATTCCCATGCGACCTGGCCCAAGCGCTTTCACTCCTCTGACGGGAACTCAAGCGAACCCTGTCGCCTGACAAACCGTTCACACCCCACACCAACGATGTCAATATCATTTCCCACAACTGACATCTCCTCTTTTGCAAATCGCTAGCGACCACCCCAGCAGTTGCCCCCCAGACTGCCCTGCACGTCCGCACCGAGCATCGACAGCAAAGAGGCCCTCAGCGCACTCCCCAGCGCTCCGGCATCGCGGACCGGCGACAACCCTTACAGCCGTCAGCCCAGTGTACAGCTAGTCAGCCCCGCATCACCGCCAGCCAGCCGTCAGCCGCAACTCTTCCTCACACCCGAGGACGCGGGGACGAGCAATCCCCACTATATTTAATTGCAATCTGCAATGGCGGCCGCGATGTTTAGATGAGTGCTGTCTTCAGTGATCCGTCGATCCCATCTCTAATCCCAATCTTTCCTTCTCCCTTTGTACTCATGTTCCCCCTATTTTCTTCTCCCCGGCTTCGGCCGTTTGTATCGTTTAACGTTTATTGTGATATTTGTTACTTGTTATTCGGACGCCGTCTAATAAACACACAAAACCCGAAACCCAACGCTTTTTACTTATCCGCTCCGCCGCGAAACGATTCAAACACTTTCTAAATTTATTTAATATTTCTTAAAAACAAAAAAGTACACGTATCGAAGACATATTCAGTTTTACTTGGTACTAGAACTAAGCTAGTAGATGTTCCTTGTCGAACATCCCAACAGAAAATGAAGGTGAACTTCGAAAATTGAAGTTTACCGAAGCCAGCGACAAAACTTCGTATAGCCGAAGTACGTGTGGGACCTGCTGTGCTACATTTTCGTGACCGAAAAATTTTGTACTGCGTGACACCTCTATGTGTTTATTTGCTTAGTGATACTAGGTAGTATAATAATATTTTTGCTTACATGTAGCAGTTCAACTCGGTACTAGTATAATAGCTCGGTGTGAATATCCCTATTGTATATTACTTTTTAAGTAATATATTACCAATATTTTGGAAGTAATACAACTTGTTTCTAATATATTACTTTGGTTTAATATATGTAACATTATTACTTTTCGAAGCCACTAATATGTAATATTAATATGTTACATTTTAAAGTAATAGGCACATAATCATAGTCGAAATAAAGTACACTTTAAGATCAATAAAGTGTACTTCTAAATAAAGTAGGCTTTAAGTCAATCATGTCGAGTTAGAGCATACTTTAACGCTTAAAGTATATTCTAACTTTAAAACACGCAAATGCTGTTGCTCATTTCTCACTTTTGTAAAATTCTCAGTTCGTCGTGAATGTGGTTTTTGTGTAAAACGGGAAGAAAACGAAGTGAAGTGTTTCGTTTTGAAGAAATTGAAAAAATATATATATAAAAACCGGATCGACCCCTTTGAGTTCGATGATGAAAACTTCTATTGTCGTTACCGGCTCGATAAAGTCGCTGCTCAATTTGTTATTGATGACTTGAACATTCAAAAACCTAGCAGCAATAGATGCCTTCCCGTACCGATAAATATACAAGTCCTCTGCACTTTGAGATTCTTTGGAAGAAATGTTTACAAAAGTGATGTTGGTAACTTACACCAAAGTTGAATACAATTGTTCCCTCTGCCCCGTAAAGTAAGCAACAATTTTCAAATCAATCAGCTGTTTGTTTATGTTTTGTTTATGTCAGAGATGGACAGGTTAATCCTCGGAAAATTGTGCAATCGAATTTTTACGCTGCCGTCTGCTTTTCACAAGTAGTCGTCCATTTTTAACTGCTTATAAGTGTTCAGGAAAATTCATATTGCAAAATAATTGATTACAAAATAAATCGGTATTGGCATTATTCCGAAAATATTTTCATTTGTAACTCCCCATCGCTAGTTTTTGTAGAGTTGCCGTTGCATTCGTTTGCTGTTTCAAAAAATTGCTGCTACGTTGAAGCATGTTCTAAACTGACATTGAATGTCGAATTTTTAACGTGAGTGCCGCCACAGTGTGGGCTAACCCCACGGTGCTCAAAAGCACAGCGTATCAAAATTAAGCGTTGATAAGCGCCCCGAGAGACTAGCTCCCGGTACCAATTGGGTTAATGCAAATGGACATTACCCCTCCTTGGTAGGGATCGAGGCCTATCTAAACCTCTGCCGTGCTATGGGTCCGGCACCCGGTTGATAACGCAACTCCACGCCGAGACGAAACTCTACCCGCATTTGGGTGTTAAACCACGCCACCACGGATCTCCCCGAGGGGGCCATTCCCATAATCAGGCTGAAGCACAAAGCTCCAGGGGCACCCTGATTCCCGTGGTACCAGACAAAGCCTCTGGTCAGACTGCGTAGCCGTGCTACTACCAGTTGAGCCCCATTTAGCTCGTGGACTGGTGACCACCGCACCGCACTTGACCCCATTCACGTGCGCACTCATTCGTCCACTCAATAGAATAGCCCCCTCGCCCACTCACACATTCACACTTGGCAATACACCAAACTGCCGTCGCCGCCGAAACACAGCATTCGCATAATCATTCATTATGGCAATCAGCTGGCTGGTGGAGAGTGCTTCACGCACACACCACACACCGTCCGTCCGACTAATCCCCATCCGCCCAAGGTCCCTCGAATCTGAGTACAGCGGGCACACCCACAACACATGCAACCAATCCTCACGCGCAGCCACACACATACACTCAGCACTTGCACTCAGGGCTCTCTCATGCATTGAGTGACCCGTGTCCAGTGAGTAGGAACCCAAGGCTCAAGCCGAAGCCGAAATCCCTGAGCCCTACCACGAACCTCACATCCCGTATATACTCATATGTCGTTCTGCCATGGGGACTTTTGTCCCAACGTTGCTGCCAACGTTGCAGAACACAGTCCTCCAGTATTCGCTTACGCTTCATACTGTCAGCACTCTCCACACCTTCGCCTTGCACCCCTCCTTAGCCCGAAGCCACGGCACGCCGTATGACTACGAGATCCAGAGGAGCCGCACCCATCAACACTTGCAATGCATCGGTTGATACAGTGCGGCACACAGGCATACAACCTAACAACATAACACGCTGAATAAACAGCAAGTGTTTGCGGCCTACAACCGTCGCGGCCAATTCGTGCCATGCCGACGCTCCGTACGCAGCACAAGCTACGAACAGACCGTGGTAAATGGTGCGAACTGCGCGTCGGCCGAGTCCCCAGTCACTCCTGAGTATCCGGCGCACCTGACCCATCATGCACACAACCCTCTCTTTCAGCCTGACCAAGTGAGGAGCAAAACTCATTCTTTCACCAATTGTTAGCCCCAAGTATTTGACTTGCGTCTCTTGACTCTGCGGAGGCCAACACCGTTCACACGCACAATGGGCGGACGACTGCGAGCCAATTTGCCTTTCAGCAGCATGGTCACCGTCTTGTCCATTGCCACATCCACACCCACCGATTCACCCCATTCACACACCATACACATAAATTGTTCCCCCAAGCGCTCTACATCCGCTCTTGATCTGCCCTCCACAAGGATAAGCAGATCATCCGCATACGCACAACACTTGCATACTGCTGCCAGACGCCGCAGTGTTCTAAACTGACTATGGTAACTGCAAAATTAAAGTCGACTTTATCTTTTTAGTCTTTTGCTAACTAAAGCAGACTTTTATGCGGGACTATGATTATGCGCCATATATTCCAACACTGCTCTTGACAGTAGTACCAACGAACAGCGATTGGCGAATTGGAGAGTAAGCCGATTTTTGTGCGTTTTTTGAAATTCACGTACACAGTCTGTGTGTGCTGGCTCTTTTGCTGGCTCGCTCTTTTCCCGATATTAGGGATGATTGTGCAAACTAAAATGCCGCCAGTTTCCTTTCAATTATTTGCCTTTTAAAGTATGTTCTCATTAATTTTCTGCATTAAATACACAACATATCAACTTTTTGGTTTCATTACGTATATATTATTGAAAAATATATCAAAGAACACAAACCTAAATGCGTTGAATACGACAGGGTCAATTGCAGTCCTTTTTATTTCGCAGTTATTCATTTAGCGAATCTCTAAAACAGGGTTGACGATCAGATCAGAACAGGTATGCTTTTGGTAAGACGCAGAGAGTAATCGATCTCAGCGTTAGACGTGCAGTGAAGTGCTCCTCCTTTAAATTAAAAAACCAAGTGTTGAAACAAGTGGAAATTCCAAAAAAGAGTGCCAACTGGCCTGTTTTTCTTCCAGCAACACGCATATTGCGGAGTGCTAGTGATTAGGCGGCTGACAGCGGTGAGTACGCTAAATCTTCCAACTGGTCGATTCCTAAACCATCGGCGCACTGAGAAAGGTGGGAAAACAAAACCAGGAAGAAAACAAAAACAAATACAAGTAGAGCGCGCGCAAATCGCGGTGACAGCTGTTTAGTCAGCAGTGTCTCCCTCTCATAAGTACGAAGCGGGAAGAAAGAAAGGGTGATAACCCAGCGAGTAGCTCACCACAAGGCTAGCGGCGAGAACCGAACAGCAGGTGGAATTTATTCTGTCAGGGTTGCCAGCACACTGGGGCGCAGCTCCTTTTCTTTGACACGGCGGAAAAAACCTACCTGCCTGCGGCTGACCCCGCTGGGGCAGCAACACCAACTGGCAGCGGTCCAAAATGCATAGTGGCGACAATGGAATGACAGCGGTAGCGAAAACGGGCCCCGAGGCCGCCTCGAATATCGAGGAAACTATCAATCCGTTTAGAAAGAGTTCGCGATTGCAACGATCTCCAATACGGGCACAGGCTAGTCCAAGTACGTTGGCTGACCACGTGCAGCAGCAGCAGCGAGGTGACAGCAACGAACGTGACAACACAACACACGAGACGAATAACGAAAACCGACGCGACGCTGACGGCACATCGAACCCAACTGACATGCAAGAGCGGCTCACACCCACGAGTCAGCGCGAGAGCGGCAATGATGCAGTGTCAGAGCGTGTTGAGTTGGATGTTGTACTTGCAGCTATGGGGAAGAAAATTGAAATGCTGTCGAAGGTGATGGAAGGCCAACGGCATATAAACCAGCCAATGCGAATCATCGTCCGCAGTATTATCAACCTGCACAAGCAAGCACAGGTGGGGAAATGCAACAAATGCAATAATTGCATACCCACCATATGTGAGAAGGCAACTCAAACGACCGCATCTTCCAGTGCGAATGGAAAAAGAGCAAGAGCGGGAGTTGAAGATGAAGTAGTGGCAGAATGTTCTCCGCTGCCTACGCAGAAGCGCTCTCGGGTGATCTCGCCTAGAATAGTTACGCACAACAAGGCCGAAAATCAGCAGAGCGGACAGCAGCAGAAAAACCGAATGGAAAAGATGAGCGATGCAAAGAGAGCTTTTCAGCCTTCATGGCGACATGTGCAAAAGGAGGCGGAGCTTAGCCCGATGCTATGTGTAAGCGGCCATCATACCGCGGTACATAAGACAAGCAATGCAACTGCCAGCCAATATCACCAATCGGCCTCGCATCCTGATTGGACACTGGTGAAGCGTAAGCAGGTGAAACCGAACGCGGAGACTACGCACGAGGGGGGAGCAGCTCGCAACTCAAACAGGCCAATTAGGGCCCGGCCGGATGCTATTGTCATTGCAAAAGCGGGCGAAGGGTCGTATGCGGACATCTTGCGGCGGGTGAAGGCAAACGACTCTCTTAAACATCTAGGCGAGGATGTCAAAGCTATCCGCAGAACGGCCAAAGGAGAACTGTTGCTAGAGCTGAAAAGGACGCATGAGAGCAAGGCAAAGGCGTATCAATTGGCAATTGAGGAGGTGCTCAAAGACGAGGCCAAAGTGGCAGTGAAGACGCACACTATCACCATACAGTGCAGGGACCTCGACGAAGTTACGACGGCTGAAGAGATTTGCGACGCGCTTCACAACCAATGTGGCATCAGGCGGCCGGAAGTGTCAGCGGTGCGCAGCCTTCGAAAGGGCTATAACGGCACACAAACGGCTTATGTCAGCCTGCCGGCGGCAGATGCAAAAACCGCGCTGAATGCAAATCGAGTGCGCATTGGCTGGGTCTACAGCAGATTGCGGGAACTAGAGGTTACCAAATGCTGTTTTAGGTGCTGGGGATATGGCCACATATCTCAAAACTGCAAAGACCCAATTGACAGGTCAAATCTCTGCAGGCGCTGTGGAGAGAGCGGGCATTTTGCGGTGACGTGCACGAAAAACAAAAAATGTGCTTTATGCCTGGGCGATCATGCCGCGGGCAGTTTTAAATGTCCGACCCTTCAGAAGGCAAAAGGTTTGAGGTTTGACGCGTCACACCAAACCCAGTGATGAAAATCATTCAAATTAATTTAAACCATTGTGAGGCAGCGCATCACTTGCTGCAACAAGCGGTGCAGGAAATGGGGGTTGATGTGGCGCTAATAAGCGAACCATACAAACACCCCCGAGACAGCAGATGGATACCTGATAACACTAACAAAGCTTCCATTTGGGCCTGTGGCAGGCTTGCACTGGAAAGTACGCCACTACCTGGCAATGGCTTTGTCCAAGCGAAGATCGCAGGCACGCACTTCTTCAGCTGTTATGCGCCGCCAAGTATATCTACAGGCGACTACGCGAGGATGGTTGACCAATTGGTAGCTGAGGCACGCGGCAAGGACCCAAGGGTAATTGCGGGCGATTTTAATGCCTGGGCTACAGATTGGGGTTCGTCCAGAAACAATGCGAGGGGGACAATTCTCCTGGAGGCCATGGCGACTCTTGACATGGTTCTTCTAAATACCGGGGATAAGCCGACATTTAGCAAAAATGGTCGTGTGTCATATATTGATGTCACGTTTGTTAGTGCGAGCTTGGCCAGAGGCGCAACGTGGGTGGTTCACGACGGTTTCACCTTTAGCGATCACCATGCAGTTGTGACTTGCTTGCAACAAGGTCTTTCACGGCAAAGAGCGTGCACAAACGTACTAGGTTGGAAGCAGAGCACACTGGACGAAGACGTGTTTCAGCTGTGCATGGACGATTGTTCACTATCGGGTCCAGCAGAAAACCGGGCATCACAACTTATGTGCAAAATCGTTGCGGCATGCGACGCATCAATGCAGCGCCGCGCTTCTTCAAACCGTAGGCGCTCAGTATATTGGTGGAACAGCAATATTGCCGAACTGCGAAGAGTGTGTATTGCCGCCAGACGCAGATTCCAACGCGCAACTGACGCTGGTACTAGAAGCAGTCTGCACGCCTCACTGAAGAAAGCAAAAAGCGAGCTGAAGGTCGCCATCAAAGACAGCAAAGCAAAATGCTTTACTGAGCTATGCAACACGGTTGACGAACACCCATGGGGAACGGCGTATAAAGTCGTCATGAAGAAACTGGCATCGTTTAGCCCACCGCCACCCACCTCGGCGACTTTTTTGAAGCGCGTCGTAGAAACCCTTTTTCCGCCGCAAAACGATCTGTTGACAGATTTCCAATCAGTATGTGCAAATGAAGAGCCAGCAGAGGTAGACTGCGACGAGCTGCTAAAAGCGTGCAGCAGAATTGGGGACCAAAAGGCCCCAGGGCCAGATGGCATCCCCAACAAAGTGCTGAAACTAGCAATTAAATCGCACACTGGCTTATTCTTGAGCGTCTACAATGCATGTCTTAAGGAAAGGGTGTTTCCGGATAGATGGAAAGTGCAAAAGCTGGTCTTGCTGCCTAAAGGGAAGAAGCCCCCCGACGACCCGTCGTCGTTTCGCCCAATATGCATGCTTGACACCGCAGGTAAACTGCTAGAGCGGCTAATTTGCAACAGGCTCGAGGATGCAATCACAGAGGCAGGCGGCTTATCAAATCTCCAATTCGGCTTTAGGAAGGCGAGGTCTACTGTGGACGCGATCGACGTCGTAGTCAGAGCAGCACAGGAAGCAATCGAAGGCCAGCGTTGGAAGCACGGAACTAAAGAGTACTGCTGCGTGGTAACTTTAGACATTAAAAATGCCTTCAATAGCGCTAGATGGGGCAACATATTATCTGCGCTGCGTCGGCTGCAGGTACCGGGGTACATAGTCGACATCATCGCAAGCTACTTCAGCAACAGAGTGCTGAAATACGATACAGACGAGGGGGAGATCAGCCACTCGGTCACAGGGGGCGTTCCACAGGGCTCGGTCTTAGGCCCTACCCTCTGGAATACCATGTACGATGGTGTTCTGCGGCTACAGGTACCAAAGGCGGCAAAAATTGTGGGCTTCGCCGACGACATAGCCATTGTTGTGACTGGCAAGTTCCTCAACGAAGTCGAAGCGACGTGCAACAGCGTGGTGGAAACGGTGCAGAAATGGCTGACATCCGTGGGCCTTTTGCTCGCTGCGCAAAAAACGGAGGTCCTGCTAATCTCCAGCCGGAAGGTTGTAGAGACAGCCCATGTCCGGGTAGGTGGTCACACTGTACGGTCGCAACCGTCGATTCGGTACCTCGGCGTAATGCTGGACACTCGCCTGTGCTTCAAGCACCACCTCGCTCACGTCAGCAACAAAGCAGCGAAGACGGTGGCCGCGCTTTCGCGAATCATGCCGAACATTGGCGGTCCTAAACAGCCTAGACGGCTGTTACTAATGAAAGTAGCAGCCGCCACAATGTTATACGCGGCGCAAATATGGGCTCCGGCGATGAGGGTCAAGTCATACCGGAGCCACATCGAATCCGTGTACCGCATCAGCGCTATCCGAGTGTGCTGCGCATTCCGCACGACGTCATATGACGCCGCCTGCGTGGTGGCGGGGATGGTGCCAATTGACATTTTGGCGGAGGAAGCACGCACAAAATACGAGGAGAAGGATGCTCCGCAGCAAGGAGGGGCGTACAGGAAGCTGAGCCTGAATAAGTGGCAGCAGCGTTGGAACGACTCACGTAAGGGAAGGTGGACGTTCGCGCTAATAAGTGACCTTCATGCGTGGATGAGCCGTGAGCACGGGGTGGTCGACTACTACCTCACGCAGCTTCTGACAGGCCATGGCTGTTTTAAGTCGTACCTGCATAGGTGGGGATATGAGCAGAACCCCTTTTGCGATTTCTGTAGCGAGTCGGTTGAGGACGCCGAGCACATCATCTTTAATTGTACCAGGTACAACAACCAACGGCGACGTCTAGCGAGTAGAATCGGCGGCACGCCCACAGCGCACTCACTAGTCGCGAAAATGGTGGAGTCCAGATCCAGCTGGGATGCAGTAGCGCTCTACGCGGCGGAAGTTATGGTAAAACAGCGCGAGATTGAAAGGAGCAGACGCGCAAACGAACGTCGAACAGCAGAAGAGCCAGGATAAGGCGACGTCTCCCCTGTGAAGAGATGCCGGAAGGCGGTTCCGCAGGGGTGGATAGTGGGGGGTGGTTTTTAGTCGGTAGGAATCCGGCATGCCGATGAACTGGAGTTCCGGTATCTTCCGAAGATTTTCCACCTCCGTCAGAAAACAAAAAAAAAAAAAAAAAGGTATGCTTTTGGTGATAAATGCTCTAGTTCGAACGCAGGAGTGTTTTTTTATGCAGCTTATAAAACCTTAATTTAATTCAATAAAAAGCATACCCAACGGTTCTTTTGACACTTTTGGGCAATAATATATTTTTATAGTTAGTTTTATACAAACGTATTACGAAATTGCACCACAAAAATACAAATAAAAAGAAATATTTCTTTGGTCACAAAAAATGACTCACAACAGCAACAATAGAAATCTATATATATAAAAGAGAGTGGCAGTATGTGTGTGATAGCATCACGCTCAAACGGAACGGCCGATTTTCATGGGGTTGGTTTTGTTCGATTCGTATTAAGTCAGTTCAGGTTCGTGCGAAAAGAAAATTCCGGAAAATCTATTGGAAAAGTCGGAAAATCAATGCCATATTTGACCGTGAATTTTGCACATTTTCAGATAATAACTTTGGAACCATAAGTCACACATCAATTAAATTCACTACGAACTTACTATTTAGTCATGTCCTGCGACAGAGGTAATGGGGCGGGTATTGGACGAGGGGGTGTGGCACCACCCATACAAGCCAAATCTTAATAATGGAATATCTTTGAAATTGTAAGGTGCACAGCATTGAAATTTAGTATAGTGTCGTCCCATAGATGAGTCATTCTACTGGTAAGATTTGATGGGCGTTGGACAAGGGGCGTGGCACATTTTTTGTGACCCAAATATTTCGCTGAACTATAAGTCGCACAGCAATGAAATTAAGTACGAACCTACCATTTATTCATATCTTTCGACAAAGGAATGGTGCGGGTATTGAACAAGGGGCGTGGCACCGCCCATACAAGCCAAATCTTTAATAGAGAATATCTTCAGAATTGTACGGTGCACAGCATTGAAATTTAGTATAGTGTCGTCCCATAGATGAGTCATTCTACTGGTAAGATTTGATGGGCGTTGGACAAGGGGCGTGGCACATTTGTTGTGACCCTATTATTCCGCTGAACTATAAATCGCGCAGCAATGAAACTAAGTACGAACCTACCATTTATTCATATCTTTCGACAAAGGGAACGAGGCGGGTATTGGACAAGGGGGCGTGGCACCGCCCATACAAGCCAAATCTTTAATATAGAGTATCTTCAAAATTGTAAGGTGCACAGCATTGAAATTTAGTATAGTGTCGTCCCATAGATGTGTCATTCTATTGGTAAGATTTGATGGGCGTTGGACAAGGGGCGTGGCACATTTGTTGTGACCCAAATATTTCGCTGAACTATAAGTCGCTCAGCAATGACACTTAGTACGAACCTACCATTTTCTCCTTCGACAGAGGGCATTGTGCGGGTATTGAATAAGGGGGCGTAGCCCTGCCAATATAATTTAAATATGGTTCAAGCGCTATCCATTTCTTTACTGAAACTTAGCAGCAACATTGCTTATTTGAGGGCCTCGATTGCGTTAATCAGTAGCTCCCTCCCCTTTCTTTAGTTGGGTTTCTTCGTCAATTTGCATCGCCATTGATTCGCCATCTCGCGTATTTCATTATAAAAAAACAACAAATGTCGTGCGGGACGAAGTTCGCCGGGTCAGCTAGTTTGAAATAAACTAGAACAACAACCCCGTTTTAGAAATTTATATGAAGGAAAAACTACGTTCCTGATCAAGCTACTAGTAGGCCCCAAGGTTGCAATATTTTATAGTATTAGTGAAATTCTGTGCATGTATTCTGTGCGGCTCTCCCACTTTCACATCACTTAATCGTTGCCAACGAACATGAAGTAATATAGAACGCGCATCTCATACAAGCAAACGCGTTCTATGGCGGAACTGCTGGTAGTACCCTCTGTTATTGACAGCAGAATTCTCTGTAACTTCAGCGTAACATGTGAGTAGAAGCAAAGAAAATAAACATACAGACGGCTTACTTTACAAGTGAGAACGTAGTTTTATGTGTTGCGCTCACTGCAGCGAGTCTGCATTGGGAGATGAAGACGATGTGCTGTTGTTGTTGTTGCGCTGGCGAAAAGCTGAAATTGTAAAACAATTTCTATTTTCTGGCTGGCTTTTGTTCTTCTTCTATAAGCCTGCACGGCGTCTCATATTGCTCCCGAACTCACTGCCGACTGTAGTGTGCGCAAAATCATAGAAAAGAAAATAAAATATGGTTGGCATGGCGACTTATATGATCACTACAGGCAACAAAAAATAAATAATAATAAGTAATCAGCAGAAACAATTAAAAAGGGGAATGAAAAGAAAGGAAGTAGTTTTTATTAGCCCGCAATAATTTTTAAGGTACCGTTGTTTGGGACTTTTTTACGGCCCACATATAATGCTTGCTTAAAAGAACTTAAATAAGAAAATCTAATACTGTAACTTTATGGTCACAGCATTCGCCATGGAACCATTCAGGTGTAGAATATTTACACTATTCTTAAACGTAGGCATGCCTTAATAACAGTTCTTGAAAGTTCTGCTTCGAAAATTATCAGGGCCCGGCGGCTCTGCACGCAAGTTTGAAATCAATGGACCCAATAAATCAAGTTTCTTTTCCCCTTTTGTTGAGCCCGTAAGATTTTTATGGCAAAATACTTGTCTAATTTTTTTCATTTGTAGTGCTTTCAGCATATTTAAAGTCAATAGACCTATTAAAGTATGTTTTTCCATACAAACTTTTAACCCTTGGCTCCCCGTTAGATTTAGATTTTCAAAAATGAAAAACACGTGTCTAATTATTTTTGATTTCAAGTGTGTTTATCAATTTTGAATCGTCTTCCCGTGTTTTTCAAAATTGTAATCAACCATGTCACAATACTTATAAACAAATAATTTTACTTGGAACTCGCCACCTAAAAATATTTGTAAACATTTTAAATTGGGATCAATCACAGTATAAATATCTGCAAGTTTTTAAAACTATCAAAGCGGA
Source organism: Melieria picta (assembly GCA_964056695.1). Taxonomy (NCBI): domain Eukaryota; kingdom Metazoa; phylum Arthropoda; class Insecta; order Diptera; family Ulidiidae; genus Melieria; species Melieria picta. The sequence goes on from OZ057400.1 coordinate 69,461,423, forward strand.
CAGCAAAAAGCCATACACCACAAAGATTCGATTGATGGTGACATTACAGAAATTTGTGCAGCAAAACCACGGTTGTCAACTTTTCCATTTCAGAAAGCACTAAAACCGCAAAAAACGCATTTTTCCACTCAGAAAGCACTGATGAGCAACAAAAAAAAGGTGGTAGTTGTCCTAATATTCCGTGTACCATACTAGGAAATCTATTGCAGATCAGTGGCAACCGTGACCTAGGTAGCAATTCCACCAAGGAGGATCACTTCGGTTGTTATGTAATATCACAGAATAAACAGTATACAGAAGGCGCATCTGAAATAATTTTGCGATTTAATTTCAGACGCGGGCGGGAAGCAGCAAAGATGAGGAAAATGTATATGGAACCGAGAGAGTAAACGCAAGCGAGCGGAGAGCTGCTTTGCGATCCTCACTTGCATTCTCGCATTCATTCGATTGATTGGTTTATTCTCATTTCGACAACAACACGCAATGTTGTTGTTTTCCGCAGCAAGCCAGCTTGGCTTTACTCGGGCACTTTGAAATGGTGGTTGTTTTGGCAAAGCGATCGCCAGTCACTTTTTCCTATGCAAATTTTGCCTGTCCGCTTCTTGTTCTTGTTTGTAAAAAAGCAAACGCAAAGCGAGCACGTGCCGGCAAATTTGTTTATTGTCATTATCAATCGAATCTTCGAGCTGAATGGCCGTTTTTTTGTTCATGCTGCGTTTAGATTAATTGATATTAAATTTTGCAAATAGACGTGGTTGATCCAAAATAAAAATTTTTACAAATATATTTACAAGGCTAGTTCCAAGTATAATTATTTGTCTAAATTTTGACGTGGTTGATTCCAATTTTGAATTTTTTGCTATTTTTTTGACGTGGTTGATCCAAATAAAAAATTTTTACAGATACTTTGACGTAGTTGATCCTTTCTGATCATTATATTACCTTTGATTTGGCATATTCATTGACTTTACTAGTATACGAAAAATGGATCCGGCTCCGAGTAAAAATTTACTACCCCGGGTGGGTAAAAATTTAATAAAGTCAGGGCTTCAATGCTGCATAACATGTTGCCGAAAATTTAGACGGGATGATGAAAAACTTAAAATGTTTAAATTTCCGCCCTATGACTCAGCTATGGGCCAAATTTGGCGAGAAAAATGTAGCATTAAAACTAAAGAATACCAAACCATTATTTATATGCGTTAATCACTTCTCAAGTTCTGACATTGGGAAAAAATATTTAAAATCTGGAGCAGTATTTAATTTGGAAAATGTTGAAGAAACTTACGAGATTTCAGAGCCCGATTGTTCAACTAAAAAGAGACGAAAAAGTGAGTCCGTAGATGGCTATTGTAATAATTGCGAATCATATGCTAAATCCGTAAATTTTTACAGGAAGAAGTATTACAACATTTTGGCAAAATACAGAAACATTAAAAACCAGAAGAAAGTTCCAAAAAAGTCAGATGTGCTCCAACGTATCGACTCTTATAATAACGTGAGCAAAGAAAGGTATTTTGTAAGCTTCTTCTTAGTTCCCGTCCTGAAGTATATACAGAAGATGTGAAAGATTTGGCTCAAAATATTTATTATGTCTCGCAGTCGACATATCAATTTTTAAGAAATAAACTAAATCTAAATTTGCCACATATCTCGACTGTTAATCGATGGGGACCCTGTTAAGTTCCTGCAGCCAGGTTTTAAGAACTCTGCTTTTGAGGTTATAAGAAAACGGTGCTTGGATTTGACCCAGAGCGAAAAACAACATGATTCGATTAATGGATGAAATGGCAATTAGAAAGGAATTATTACGATATAATCCTAAATTAGATTTGGTTGATGGGTATGAAGAAAATGGGGTTGAAAGGACAAGCCAAATAGGAAAAAAATTATGTGTTTTTATGGTCAAATCAATGTTTTCTAACTGGTCATTGGTACTAAATTACTTTGTTTCCAGAAACGGACTTTCTGCAAGTATGTTAAAAAATATAATTCTGGAAAATTTAAAAATTCTTAATAGTTTTGGCATCACAGTAAAAGTTATAACTTGTGACCAAGGGTCTTCCAATAGGAAGTGCTTTTCGGATATGGGTGTAACTTTGGAAAGGCCTTTTTTCATGTATAATGACGGAAAAGTGTTCTGCATATATGATTTCCCGCACCTTGTTAAATCATTGAGAAATGGCTGGCTCAAATGCGACTTAGCTACACCAAATGGAATTGCTAGTTTTAGGGTAGTTCAGGAACTATTTGAAATGGAACTTAAATCAACAACAAAAATGTGTCCAAAACTAACCAGCCAACACATTTTTCCAAATTCTTTCAAGAAAATGAAAGTAAAACTGGCAACCCAAATTTTCAGCAGGACTGTTCAAGCTGCTATTAGGACAACTGCTGAAACTATAGGTTTCAAAAGTTGCTCTAAGGAATTGGCTTTATCTACGGCCAGCTTTATAGAAAATATTGACAAAATATTTGATTGCCTAAACAGTGGATCGTTATATTCCAAAAATTTTTACAGATCTGCGATTCAACTCAACAGCTTACCACATGAGTATATAAAATTCTTCCTTAAATACCTGGATGAAATTTCATTTGTTGACAAAAAGAAAAAAGTATTTTTTCTAGATGGGATGAAACTTACTCTAAAAGCTGTTTTGCTATTAGTAGACGAGCTTTTTGAGAAAAAATACGAATTTTTTTTTTTGTTCTGAATTTACCATTGATTTAGCGTCTTTAAGATATTTTTTGGGTTATATTGTTTACAAAATACTTCCCAAAATAAACTGTGAAACATGTGCAGGTGAATTGAGAAAAGAAGATGAGGTACTAACAGTTCCTAGTGAACTTTTCATATTTCACAAAAACTTTAACTCTCTCAAAGATTTCGGCAATCTTATTAGTCCATCGCAAATTCTATTAGAGATAAGCAAAGTACTTATTTCAATTCCGCAGCATTTTTGAAAAACAGCCACAAATTGTAGGCATAAAAAATATAATAAAAGTTAAATGTCAAAATGCTACACCACAATGGTTTTCCACATGTCCTGATCATAAAAACACAATTTTGGATTTTATGATCTTAGTTCTTAGCAGGAAGCATTGTTCATGGGTCTCAGAAAAGAAAAATTTAACTAAACCCCGAAAACTTAAAATCCTAAAATCGTAATAAACTCTGGTTATTTTGACCAAACTTATTCCCTGACTTATTCCCACAATTGGCGGTTTTTTTATCGTAGTATTGTGAGTCGCTGAGCTCCTTACAGAAATAAGCCAAAGCAAAAATTTATTCTAACTTCAGTTGTTAGCCAGCGACAACAACAACCACAGGCTGTCGCCTTTCCCCTGTACGCGTTTCCTCCATCATCATGCATGCGGCACGTCGCTTTGTTGGCCAACAACAACAACCACACATATGGTGCGTTACTGTTTTGTACACCGGCATGTGATCAATACTTCTATCTGTTTGCTCTCCGAACATTTGATTTTGCGCTCTCACAGCTTCTCATTCTACGCTCTCGCGCTCTGTGCGTTCTCGTCCCCTTTACTGCTTCCCCCCGCATCCACAAACGGGTCCTACCGCTGGAACCCGCAAAGAAAATTTTCTTTACACCAGATGCGCATTCTGTATATTGTTTGTTCTGTGGTAATATCCAAACAATGATTTTTTAGCCCAACATTCCAGTGTTATATAGGTGTAAAACGAAATATAGTGTTGTATAACACTCCAGTTATTAAAAAAAACTTAAAATTTTTTCCAAGCATGAATTATGTTAGTCTTGGTGTCTTTGAAATAAAAAAAGCACTAAAAAACGAACCAAGCTCAATATTTTCCGCGTTTTGATTTTCAAAAAGCACTAAATTTAGTGCGAAAAGCACTAAGTTGGCAACAGTGATTAGGTCTGTTTGGGTACGGATAATTTGTACGAATTTGTACAAATTTTTACTGCATCCTATTTGTGTACGCCAAATCTCTTACAACGAGAGAGAAACGGAGATCGTAAAGTGGCAGGTCATTTCGTGAGGACTTGCAAGTTTTTACTGGAGAAATTTTGTCCAGTAATTTTTAGCCAGTAAGAAGAAGAACAAGAAAAACATATGACTGGCTGCCATATGATCGACTGCAAAGACAAATACAGCCCTGTTCCAGAATCCGAATCGGATTCGAATCGAAATGAAATCCGATTCCGATTTGAAGAGGTGTTCTGCAATCCGAGCGGAATTGTCACATTCGAAGTTTATTTCGAATCCGATTGTTAGCAAATTAAACAAACCTTCCGTCAGCTGTTTGCTTGAAATGTTCAAATGAAAAAGGCAATTGTAAAATTTTGTGAGATTTTTTATTTTATTAAATGAGTTCGGTTATTTTATTGGTAGTATTGCTTGAGAACGAGCAGTCCGCCGTTGAAAAAGTAAAGCGTCGAATTTTGCGAGACCACAGCAATCCGATGGAATTGCCAGATTTTTCGTAACTAGTACAAGTTATATCAGTTATGTTCAAAATTTCCTATTTAAGGTTTATTGCTCAGTACCGACTTCTTCGGCAATGCTCCATTCCGCCAGAATTGAAATTGGCGACGGCTTTGCGATTTCATGCCGAAGGAGGCTATCAACGATCGGTAGAAAAGGCAACCGCCTCTTCCATTTTGGAAAGTGTGTACTTCTTAAAAGGTCCACCGCCGGTCGTTACAGCTTCTCTTCTATTATGCGCCAGCTTCCTTCTTACCTCACTTTTCCAATCAACCCAAGTCTTTGATTGAGGAAATTTTACAAAATGAATTGATTTAATTTACAATTTTTGTTGGTGGTCCTTGCCCGTTCAGCGACTGGGTTAAATGCTTCCATTTATTTTCAAATTCGACTTTGTCGCCTTTGCAGAAACCTTTCGCGATGTCCGCATTCTCCTCCATAAAATCCCAGAGCATTTTGCTCTGGTCAGCAGTCTTATGCTTTCCCTTGATTAAAAATTAATTTATTAGTTTTATTTAACACGATGTTTAATTTATTTGCTTACATTTTCTTTATTTGTTTTCGTTTTGCTGCTTTCCGATTTCAATTCCACCAGCTTTTTGTTTAACGGAATATTTTCGACAAAAATTTCCGATAATCGGAATGCAGAACACCAAATTTCCGATCCAAATTCGTTCGAACTTAATCGGATTTCAGAACAGGGTTGCATCGGAAAATATTTCCGATAATCGGAATGTAGAACACCGACGGTCGGAATCAAATCCATTTCCGATCCGATTCGGATTCTGGAACAGGGCTGATAATTTTTGCAAACATTTGGAGGCAAATGGAACCAGCAAAGAATTTGTGCGTTTGCAAGTGTGCTGATCCACAACCGTCTAGGTCAGCTTTTCCTGCTGCAGCTGAAAAGCAAAAATCGCAGATTGAGCGCAACGAACCATTTGCCTTTTGCATTAAATGTCTGATTTAACTTAAGTTTCCCTACAGCTTCAAATCTGAAGCGAAACTTTTAAATCAGCTGTTTCTTCCTTTAACCCTCCTGTTTACATCCTTTTTCCTGTGTATTATGCATGTGCGAAGTCCCACTGGTGAAACCAAGAGTTAAAACCTGCAAATTCCTGTTTGTTTACTTTTGGATAGTTTGATTTTTGGGAGCGCAAGCTGGCTTACTCTCTCGATATTTTTTACTGAATAATTTTTACTGGAAAAGTTCCCAAACAGACCTATTGTCAAAATCGGACGGACGGTTCACTCCCCAACAGTATTGCCAGCATCGAATAAACGTATACATAATAATAACATCAAATATGTTGTTATTTGTAGGTTATTGTGCACAAACAGGAGTTTCCAAATTCAAATAGTGAAATTTCACGAAACTATTAAGTTCCTAGGGAAAAAGAAAGCCGGTTATGGCGAAAAAAAATAAATCGTCGGCTTTGATTGAAAAGTTGCTAAGACCACTTTGTTTTTACAATTATGAAATTTTGATGAAAGATGAAAAAAACGTAAAAATACACTGATTAAAAGCAAAAAGTATATTGCTTTCTTGTTTTTATCTGTTAGCCCTGAACCTTGTACTGTGCAGACGTGTTTCTGTGCTCCGCGCTTTCGTGCTTTATTTTTACCTCTCTGCCCGTGCGAGAGTGAGGCGAGTCGTTCGTTATTCGCTCGTTTTCACTTGGACACTTCTTAATTTCATTATTTCCAAATGCCGTGTGTTTGTGGTCAGAAAGTTGATCGAGGTCAGGCGAAGCTGCAATGTGCCAAATGCAACGAATTCTTTCATTTGGACTGCGTGAACTTTCAGCCTGCTGACCTCGAGTTTTTGCAAAAAACCTGTAGACCATACCATTGTAATGGCTGCTTAAGTGCGCGCCGAAATTCAATTCAGTCGCCCCTTACGCCTACCACCCGCGCCGATCGAGTGTGCTCGGACAGCGACGCCGCGATTTTCTCATCTACACACATAACACAAAAAGTGCAGTGCAATAACCCGAGCTCAGCTTCGCAACAACAAGCACAACAGCCTAAGCCGCAACAACATGCACTACAGCCAAAACCCCAACATCAAGCTCAACTGCCTAAAGCCCAACAACAAGTGCATCAGCCTAAACCGCAACAACAAGTGCATCAGCCTAAGCCGCAACAACAAGCTCAGCTGCCAATACCGAATGTCTCTCAACAACAAAAGTGTGACAAGCAAGAAGTTACGCTGCAAACGATTTTTAGTGAGCTCGTCGCCCTCAGAGCTGACAATGCGCGTATGCTCTCGGTGCTGAACTCTTTGCGTGATGAAAAAAAGCTTCTAGCCGAAAAACTCGAAAGCCTGCAAGAAGAGTTTCATTCATTGCAATGCAAGTTAAGTGACAATGATATCGTCCCTAAATTATCTGTCCTAACTAATGATGTCAAAGCTATTGGAAATAATATCTGCGATCTTCTGGATAAAACTCTGCCTCGCATCCTTACCTTGTCGTGGTGGCTGAGCTTGTGTGTGCCAATGAAGGGAGGGGCTATGTCAGCGGAGCTTGTCTCCGGCAGGGTCACCCATGCTGAACAGGCTCTCTTGGAGGCACCAGACAAAACTGGATGCAACTCCCCCCCCCCTCCCCCCTTCCCCTTCCTATCTCTAGCTTACCCACCTCCCTTTACCCTCCTTAGCTCCTTAAATCCAGAAGCGTCTGTCCCACATTGGGCGGCTCCCTGGTCTGCGTCGGATCCCAGTGGGGCGGCAGTTTTTGAAACCTGGCAGTAGGTTATAAAATGCAATTTCCCCTTTCTGTAATGTCATCCCCCCGTAAAGGCCCTCAGTATCCGGCAAAAGAGGGTGCTAAAATCCCCGGAGACCCGAACACCCAGGTGGAGGCCACAGGCTTGGGTGTCTGCCTTGCTACTGGGACCTCGACTACCCAAATGTCAACCTCAGGTTTGGATAGTCGGCGAGCTACTGAGGGGGTGCTCCGAAGGCAGAGCAGAGCAATCTCCGCGGACTCTGAACTGTCGGACCCTGCGTCCAAGCTGGCAGGAATGGCTCTTTATTCGACTGATGAGGAGGACATACAACTTCTCTCCCAGGACAATAAGGAACCATCCCTGCCAGTTGGCGACGGTGTTCCGGCGGAACGGGCCTGTGGGGATGGCCCTGCTAAGTCTTCGGAGCCCCAAAATAACCTTGAGCGCAAGCGCAGATCGGGTTACAAAAATTCGCTTCGGTTTCTTAAGAAACTCGGCGAACGTGACCCAAACTCGCTTACGCCCAAAGAAAAGAAGCTGCAGAAGAAGCATGCCTATCTCGTAAGGAGGTATGAGAACGCTGTCGTGGCTGATGGCAAACTCGCTACCTCAGACGAGCGGGCTACTACTTCTGCCGTGGATAAGACGGGACGGCTGGATGATGAGCCCTCTACGTCGAAGGCTGCAGCGTCTGCAGCAGCGTCGAAGGCCGCCAATCCCAAGGGGAACCAACCATCAGCCCTAAAGGCTACGGTTGCGACCTCGAAGGACGGTGGTTCCAAAACTTTTGCTGCAGATTCAAAACCTTCGACGTCGAAAAGCGCATCGTCCAAAACTGCAAAACGACAGAGGTCGGATGATTCGATACCGGCGATGAAGAACAAGCGGCCGAAGCCTTCGGCAAGCTTAAACTCATCGCCCGACCTCCTCGTGGCCATTATTGATCGTCAGCATCCTGAAGGGAAGCTGACAAACAATAACTGGCTTATCTTGGAGGAAAGGATCATGCGGGCACTACTTGACGCCATGAAGCAGGCCAACTGCAATCCTGCAATCGGCCAGTTTGATGGCGCCAAGTGGCAGAAAGGTTTAAAGGTGGTAGGATGCAGTAACAGGGAAGCTCTTGAGTTTCTCACAAACTGCGTCCGCAACCAAGGCGAGTTGTGGCCGGGTGCTCAACTCGACGTGGTGCCACTGAAGGACGCCCCTGTCAGAACGATCGTCAGGGTGTGGGTTCCCCCTCCAATGCTGGAGGATGAAGCCACACTCTCTCTGATCAAACTACAGAACAGGGATCTGAAGACGGACGACTGGACAATTGTCCGGGGCCGTGCAAGGGACAAGGATGCTGGGAAGGATCTCTGGATCAAAATTGGTCCGGAATCCTTGCAGCTTCTGCGTCGCTTGGACGGCAAAATTCGATACGGGGTAGGACAGTTGAGACTGATCCTACCGACGGACAACAGCAGTGAAACCGCAACGGCTGAAGGTGGTGCAGATTAATCTTCACCACTCTAAGGCTGCCAGCGAAGATCTGCTGCTGTTCATGGCCAAGGAGAACGTAGATGTGGCCCTAATCCAAGAGCCCTGGCTCGTAAGAGGCAGTGCTAGTGGATTGGGCTCAACCTTCTATACACTCCTTGTCCCACCGACTGAAGGTAAGTTGAGAACCTGCATACTTGCAAATAAGAGTATTGACGTTCTTCTCTTACCACAGGCTTGCGATCCCGATCTTACGGTGGCAGTATGTGAACGCGCAGGAGGCACTAGCTTTCTGATTGCATCCGCATATCTGCCATACGAGGAATTGGAGCCGCCTCCCCCTGCCTTCAAACATCTTGTACACAAGGCACACGTGAACGGGCAGGGGGTCCTGATAGGCTGTGATGCCAATGCCCACCACACCATATGGGGAAGCAAGGACATCAACAGCAGAGGTGAGTCATTTTTTGAATACATACTTAGCTCTAAACTTATTATATGCAATAGGGGCAGTCAGCCCACATTCTTTAATAAGAACAGGGAAGAGGTAATAGATCTGACATTAGTGTCGGACGCGGATTTAGTTAGGGTAACAAACTGGCGGGTATCCACAAAGTGTTCCTTCTCGGATCACCATCGAATACTCTTCAGTATTGATTTCTCTAGACCGAAACCATTGCCTTATAGGAATCCCAGAAAAGCTGATTGGGACAGATTTGAAATGTTGATTGACCAGCTGCCACCCTTCGCTGCAGAAGAACCGGTTGAGGTCGCACACATTGAAAAATCTGTCCAGCACCTTTCAGGGAGTCTCAGAAGAGCCTTTCTCAAATCTTGCCCAGTTAGTCGGCCCCGACGAGTACACGCAGCCCCGTGGTGGTCGTCGGAGTTAATGCAGCTACGGAAAGAAACGAGAAGACTATTCAACAGGGCAAAAAAGACTAGGGAGGACGCGGACTGGGCCATATATAAGCTAAGTTTCAACTCCTACAAGAAACAAATTTTAAGGGCAAAAAGAGACTCTTGGGCTAAATTCTGTGAGGATATTGCAGGTACAAACGAAGCCGCAAGGCTTCGAAAAGTACTGGCTAAGAATCCGGAGGTCCCAGGCCTATTGATTGGGCCAAATGGTGACCACACAGAAAACAGCCAAGGATCGCTGGAGTTATTAATGAGCACACACTTCCCAGGTTGTACAGATGTGGAAAGCACCATACAACAAGTTTTGGAGGCAAACCACTCTTACGGCACAGAAGAAGGTCTCGTGGACGACATAGTAACAAAGGAGAAAGTAACATGGGCAATTAGGTCGTTCAAGCCCTACAAATCGCCGGGAACGGACGGCATTTACCCAATTATGTTACAAAGAGTAGGCGATAGTATCATCTCTCGCATTGAATGGATCTTTAAGGGTTGCCTACTTTTAAGTTACATACCCGAGGAATGGAAGGAGGTACGAGTGGTTTTCATTCCCAAAGCAGGGAAATCTAGCCACACAGCACCCAAGGACTATAGACCGATAAGTCTCTCCTCGTTTCTGTTGAAAACCCTGGAGAAGCTTATTGATCTATATGTTAGGAGCAAACTCAGTGTCAACAACTTCAGTGATGCACAGCACGCCTACCGTAAGGGTAGATCGGTAGACACAGCATTACATGAGGTAGTTGGCACTATAGAGAAAGCTCTGGGCTTCAAGGAGTACGTGTTAGCCTCCTTTATGGATATAGAGGGGGCTTTCAACAATGTGAATACAGAGGCAATACACACTGGTCTGGTGAACATTGGCTCGAGCGACACAATTAACAAGTGGGTAAAGAATATGCTATCATCCAGAAACATTCAATCCTCTTTGGGCTCATCATCTGTCAGGAAACGGGTAACTAGGGGCACACCGCAAGGTGGAGTTATCTCGCCACTGCTTTGGAACCTAGTTATTAATCAAATCCTGATGGAAGCGAAGGCCAGGGGCTTCAAGATGATAGCATATGCCGACGATGTGGTGATACTAACTACAGGAAAGCATCTTCCAACGATTAGTGACCTCATGGAGACAGCACTAGCGGTAGTGCATAGGTGGGCAGAGAAGAACGGCTTGGGTGTGAATCCAAGCAAAACAGAACTTGTCTTGTTCACTCGAAGATATAAAGTCCCGAGCTTCAACATTCCAAAAATGAATGGAGCGGCTCTAAGGCTTTCAAAGGAAACAAAATACTTAGGAACTATACTGGACTCCAAACTAACCTGGAAAAGGAACGTGGAGGAAAGAACGAAGAAAGCGATGAACGCCCTGTACATCTGCAAAAGGATGCTGGGAAATAAATGGGGTCTGCAGCCTCGGATCATCCACTGGATGTATACCGCGGTTGTGCGCCCTGTACTTTCCCATGGGGCATTAGTGTGGTGGGAAGCAACTCGCAAGAAGAGCTATCTCTCCATTCTGAACAAGGTACAAAGGCTGGCATGCTTGGGCATCACGGGTGCTCTGAGGTCCACGCCGCGAGCTGGCCTCGAAGTCGTCCTATCTCTACAACCATTAGACGTCTTCCTACCAAACTTGGCTGCAAAAACTGCTCTAAGACTTAAGTTCTCAGACGTCTTTAAGCCATGCACGGTAGGGCACGCTTCAATACTTTCTGAAGCAGAACCAAATCACTCAGGTTTTAGATGCGACTATTTGGTACCAGAGATAGTTTTTGGACACACATACAAAACTCACACTCCCACAAGGGAAGAATGGGTAGCGGAGGCTGTCATCGGTAAAAATGATGTGACCATTTTTACCGATGGTTCGAAAATGGACATTGGAACTGGCTCTGGGGTCTACTCGGAAACGCTGGCACTGAACGGGTCATTCAAGCTACCTAACCAGGCCAGCGTTTTTCAGGCTGAGATTTTTGCCATCGAACAAGCCGCGCGTATGATTGAAACGAGGAGCCTAGCTCCCTCGAACCTGATCATATGTGTGGACAGTCAGGCAGCAATTAAAGCGCTAAGATCCCATTGCGTAAAATCGAAATGTGTCAAAAGATGTATGGACTCTCTACACCGCATTCGTCAGCACAACATCCGTCTTTACTGGGTGCCGGGCCACTATGGCATTGAGGGCAACGAAAAAGCGGATGAACTAGCCCGAAGAGGATCGGAGATGCCTGCGGAGGAAATGATAGGAGGGATATTCCCCCCCCTACAGGAATTCTACTCTAAATTAGAGAAAGCGGCGTTGAACCTAACAAACCGTAGGTGGTCGGAGACACCTGGTTGCCGAGTCTCAAAACTGCTGTGTCCATCAGTGGACAAAGGAAAAACGACAGAACTTCTGCAGTTCGACAAGAGAACAGTCCGCAGTCTGATAGGAGTTCTAACGGGGCACTGTGCCATCGGCGCCTTTGCCAACAGGCTAGGTCTGCCCTACCAGGATTACTGCAGAAGCTGTCAGGACGAGGAGGAAATAGAATCGGTCCAGCACCTCCTATGCGAGTGCCCTGCACTTCAAAGCAGACGTCACCGTTTTCTGGGTGACAGAACGTTTGAAGATCTGGGCCCTGTGGCTAACGTGCCACTGGGTGGGCTGGCGGCATTCATCAGAAGCACGGGCTGGTTCAAACCAGCCCTGGAGGGAGCATGACAAGGGGGCTTTCCAAACACTGGGTATCGCAATGGGCCACGAAGGCCACCGAGTGAACTTGCCTGTGAACGGCAAGCTACCCGCTAACCTAACCTAACCTAACCTTCTGGATAAAAGAGCCACTTTGGTCTCTGACACTCGCACTCTCTCCAACAATAATGCTGTGACCTCGGATGCCTGTCGCTCCGTTGTCGTTGAACACGCTCAACCCGTCGTTTCCGCCGTTTCCATTGCGCATTGTCCGCCTGCTACCGCTGCCTCATCGACTCGTGCTGACCGTTCTCTTCCTGCTGTTTCTACGGGCCACTCAAAGTTTACTTGCACTTATGCTGCCACCGCTGCCGCTGCCGCCGCTGATTCTGCCGCTGCTGCTGCTCTGCCTTCTGCCGCTGCCTCCGCTGATTCTGCTGACTTCGCTGCTGTGCGTCGTGAAGTCTCCACGCCTCCCAGACAGCCCACTACACCAGGCTGGATTGCTGCTGGGAAGAAAAACAACAAACGTAACCAAATGCGTGTTGTTGGTTCTAACGACAATTCCGAACTTGGCGTTGCTGTTCGTCTTAAGTGGCTGCACCTTTCCTCTTTCTTACCCACTGTTACTCCTGACAACATCATTGAGTATGTTAGGAAGCATGCAAACATCGAGAAGAGCGTCATTTCGTGCTATAGTCTTGTTAAAAAAGACACCTCTGTAGAATCTTTAAAACGAATAACCCAGCTTAAAGTGGGTGTTCCTGAAAACGCGATTGAAAAACTGCTTAGTCCTGAATTGTGGCCGGCAAGTGTGACTGTGCGCCCTTTTCAGTTTTTTCTAAAGCAATGGCAACAGCCGGCAACAGGATAGTTTCGTCGTCTACGGCCAGTCCTGTGCGCAATGGTGTTAAGCTGTATTTTCAAAACTGTTCTGGACTTAGAACTAAAGCTGACAATGTTCGTAAATTTAGCACACAATCGGACCACGACATTTATGTCATCGTGGAGACTTGGCTGACTGCGAACTTCTTTGACTCGGAATATTTTGATCCTAATTTGTTTGACGTCTTTCGCAAGGACCGAGATGCTACTAGTACTGGGTGTAGTAGAGGTGGTGGTGTATTGATCGCTGTTCGTCGTAAACTTCGGGCGACTTTCATCCCACTCGCTAATGATAACACTATCTTGGATCAACTCTGTGTACGCTTGCAAGGTTCGTCCGGCTTGCTGTTCCTGTGCTGCTCCTATATCCCACCTGCGGCTAATGAATCTCTCTACAAATCGCACGTGGACAATGTGATGGCGCTCCAGAACCTTGTTGGTGATAACCAACTTTGTGTTCTTGGTGATTTTAATCTAAGCGGTATCTGTTGGTCTCATTTGGATAATGACTTTTCTCTTACACCATCTAATGTAAATAAGCAGTTCGAAACATTTGTTATTGATAATCTGTTAAGTATTGACTTGGCTCAGATTAATGGCTTTGTAAATAACTTCAATCGTATTTTAGATTTAATTTTTATTAGCAATAACTTAAATTTCAAGTTGTCTCGAAGTTCCTCTGCAATTTCCCCGTCGAACTTGCATCATTTTCCATTAACTTTAGACCTCGAGTTTTATAAATTTTTTGAAGTGCCTTCTGCCGCCAGTAAAATTTCTTTCAATTTCAATTTGTGTAACTTCGCTTCTCTTGACTCTTTTTTTCTTAATACTGACTGGGTCGCCCTTTTTTTAAAGGCTGATGTCTCCAAATGTTATAGCAAATTTAAATCTTTGGTCTTCGATATCTGCTTAGCTAATATCCCCATTTTTGCTACTCGAACTTATAAGCTCCCATGGTACTCAAAAGAATTAATGCATCTTAAGAATCTGAGAAATAAGTTTCACAAAAAATTTAAGTTAACAAAGAACCTTGTTTTCTATGACAAATATCTTCATTACCTAAATGAATTTAGAAACTTGGAAGAAATGCTATATAATAATTACATACAGAGTTTCGAACGAAATATTGAACGCAATCCAAAGAATTTTTGGAGCTTTATAAAATCTAAAAAAACGTGCTCCAATATTCCATCCTCTGTTTCCCTTTTAGGGAAATCAGCTGTCTCAATGGAGGATGCCGCAAACCTCTTTGCGGAATTTTTTCGTTCTATTTTTGTTACTGATGACGAGTTCGAAGTCAGTGGGTCCATTAATACTAAGGCATCTCTTGACTTTGGCTCTTTGGTCTTAACTTCAGACGATGTAGCAAAGGGTATTCGCGATGTAAAGCTTTCGTCGCAAACTGATATAGATGGTCTCTCTTCTGTCCTGCTAAAACACTGTCCTTCCCTTGTTGAACCTTTGAAAATTATCTTTAATAGGTCTCTCGTATCTGGAGTATTTATCAATGATTGGAAAAAAGCCTCAATTACTCCAATTTTCAAAAGTGGCAACAAAAATGATGTGTCCAATTATAGACCAATTTCAAAGTTATCCACAGTTTCTAAACTTTTTGAAACCATCATTAAAGATAAGGTTTATTTTGCGGTTAAAAATATAATTAGCCCTAATCAACATGGTTTTGTATCCGGTCGGTCCACTATAACCAACCTTGCGGTTTTTTCTGAGGATTGCATCTCGGCTTTTCAGAAGGGCTTACAAATTGATGCTATTTATACTGACTTTTCTAAAGCGTTTGATAGAGTCTCCCATAAAATTTTACTTGCTAAGCTTTCTAGTCTTGGTTTTCATTCTGTGTTTCTTGAATGGTTAAAATCCTATCTTAGTGAACGTCTCTGTGTTGTGTCATTTTTTTTTTTTTTTTTTTTTTTTAAATACGAGCCAACGCGCAGGGGATACCCCTATAAATGCGAGGCATTGCGCTGGTTCAGGAAGGATATATAGGTTGGGAGAAAGGATGTTGGGTGAAGTTGTGGACTCTTGCCTTGAACCCATCAAGATCATAAGTGCTGGGGAAAATATCCGCAGGGAGACCATTCCACAATCGCGCTGTACGGGCCAGGAACGAACTTTCTCTGTAGTGCGTAGTGCGCTGGAACATCGTTTCAACGTGGAATGCATGGGCGCCAGTGTTCAAACGGGTTGCCCTGGGGAATACCCGGAGTGATGGCAGCAAGCTGCTCATCTCCACTGAGCAATTACCGAAAAAGTATCTGTAAAATAACACCACACATGCCACGTTTCGACGATGCTCCAAGGAGTCAATAGAGCTGGATGCCCTACTGTCCCCTATAAGCTTGATCGCACGGTTTTGCACCCGGTCCAGGAGCTCCAAATGGGTTTTTGAAGCCCCCGCCCATAGGTGCGAGTTAAACTCCATTTTAGGTCGGATATAGGTGGTATAAATAATGCGGAGATCAGACGGAGTGAAATATTTTTTGCACCGCTTTAGGAAGCCTAGGCACTTGGCTGCTTCTTTCGACACGCCAAAAATATGATCATTCCAACGAAGATCGTTCTTAATGGACATGCCCAGAACATCAAGAGCTGCCGATTCCGTAATACCCACACCACCCATAACCAGGGATGTGTTGGGATGTGAGGAGACTCGCTTATGGGATAACAGACAACATTGGGTCTTGCGAGGATTAAAATCGACCCTGTTCGCTTGACCCCACTTGGAGATTGTTTGTAGGTCGCTATTAAGTGTGTCATTCATACGGCGCCGTTCTCTCTCAATCTCCACAGAGCTGGGGCGCTTTGTGAAGGAGTATGAATGACAAATGGTGCTGTCATCCGCAAACGAGTAGATGGGATTCTTCGTCGACGACAATAGGTCGTTGATGAAGATAAGGAAAAGGGTTGGAGAAAGGACCGAACCCTGCGGCACTCCCGCGCTAAGGGAATGTTTTTCCGAGGCTATGCCGTCTATTACAACACGAATAGAGCGATCATAGAGGAAGCTCGTAATCCAACGAGAGAAGATACTACCGACGCCATAGGCAATAAGTTTTGACACGAGTGCTTTATGCCACACCCGGTCGAAGGCCTTGGAAATATCCAATGCAACAACCTTGCTTTCACCGAGGTTAAGAATGCTGTGGTTCCATTTCTCGGTGAGGACCGCCATAAGGTCTCCCGTCGATCGCTGTCTCCGAAAGCCGTATTGGCGGTCACTAAGCAGTCTATTGTGCTCCAGATATTTCACAAGGTTGAAGTTTACAATGCTTTCCATTGCTTTGGAAAGCACCGAACAGATTGCTATAGGTCGGTAGTTCGCAGGGTCAGTAGTCTTGCCTTTTTTTGGAACTGGTTGAACATTTGCTACCTTCCAACATGTCGGAAATACACCTGTGGTGTATGACATGTTGAAAAGTTTGCGTAATGGACAAGCCAGTGAGGTAGCGCACTTTTTCAAAACAAGGGCTGGAATGCCGTCCGGCCCTGAAGCCTTATTTACATCGAGATTTGCAAGCACTCTTTTAACTACCCGTGTCCGAAAATGAATTTCTGGCATAGAGCAAGATACGTTCTCGACTACGGGTAGTGGTTGATCGCTGGGGGGCAGAGAGGAATTCTCTGCGAAAATTTTAGCCAACAAATTAGCTTTATCAACCGAGTGTGTGATGATTTGATCATTGTTAAGAAGAGTTGGAATTGAAGACGATGTTTGGTTCTTCACCTTCTTAACGAATGACCAAAAGTTCTTACTACCACGCTGGCATTGAAGAACTTTTTTCCTTTGGCGCTGTTCGTGCAGAAACTTTTGGCGCCTTAGGATGGCATTGCATCGATTTCTAGCCTGTTTACGCAGCTGTTCAGTGGCGGCATTTTTATTTGCCTGCCATGCTCTGAAAGCTTCCTCTTTGGACCTGACAGCAATTCTGCATGTCTCATTAAACCAGAGAATGTCCTTAGGTTTAATGCAAATTTTCTTATTAGGGATGAAGGACCGCATTCCCAATAAAATAATTTCTTCAACCATTTTGGCTGCGGCATTTATGTTTCTATCTAGAAAACACAATTTCCAATTGAAGTGGGCGAAAAATTCATTAAGTCCACTCCAGTTAGCTTTATCATACATCCACACTAGGCGCTTCGGGGCTAAGGGCGAAGCATTGCGGATAGAAGAGTATGAGAAAGACGCCAAAATGGTACAATGGTCCGAGTTACCAAGAGGTGCGTGCATTTCAACATCATATTTTTCATGATGTGAAGTGAGAAAAAGGTCTAGAGTATTGAGAGCTTGCCCCGCAACGCAGGGGATATGCGTTGGTTCATGCACAATTTGAGTCAAGTTATTAGACTCGGCAAAGAGCTCGACATATAAGCCTTCAGGAGTTGTGTGGCTGGAATGGCGTAGCCAATTGGAATTATGAATATTGAAATCACCAGCAACTACAATTTCACTATTCGGATACGATTCCAGAATACGTGAAATAGAATCAGAGAGAAGATCAAACTTGCTATAAGTAAAATCTCTCCCTGAATTCGGGCTTCTGTACAGAAAGCAGAAGTGCAGAATGTGCGACTGGATATTGAATTTAACCCACATGGAGCTAAATTCGGCATCCGTCGTGTATAGTTGTTGCTGGCACTGGTACGCAACATTACTGCACACATAAAGGGCAAGACCCCTGTGAGGAGAGAATAATGGCAGTAAGTGGTACCCTGGGATGTGGAAATCCAGTGGATCTGCATCCTCACACACCTGGGTCTCACTTAGTGCCATTAGATGGGGTTTGTGGAGGTTAACAAACGCGTATACAGCGAAAAAGTTCGCCCTGAGCCCGCGCACGTTGCAGAAGGCTATGCGAAATTTGTCCAGCACCATGACCTGGGTGGGTTAAAGGACAAGGAAAGCAGTCGGAAATGCGATCTGCCGCACTGAAAAATTGATGTTGCCCTGCAGTAAGTGTTATGCCTTTACCACAGAGCAGTCAATTTCTCAGTGTCGAACAGGACCGCATGTAGCGCTACTGAGAACGGACGGAGGAAAAAGACAACACGGGAAAAAAAGAACACAGCAACAACACAACGCGGGCAGAGGTCGAAGCGGCGGACAGCGAACGTAACGGCACTTGCACTGCAGTTTAGCATTAGCAAGTGCATGACGCGTTTAATTTAATTTCGACAATTATTAATTTGGCCGCGCGAAATCGGCAGGCCACAACGCGGTAGCAGCGGTAGTCGGACAATACACGGCACACTAAACATTTATATAAAAATTGTATCACGCGCAAACAAGTAAAAACATTAAAAAACCGCGGAGCAACAAAAGGGCACGTCTGCCCACGCGAATTCTTCATTTGACAACACCTCTTCCCAGCCTTTTATGGCGACCTCCGGTGTTCCCCAGGGTAGTATTTTAGGTCCACTATTATTTGTGCTCTTTATTAACGATGTTTGTTCGTGCTTTTCAACCTCCAAATTTCTATTGTATGCAGACGACCTTAAAATCTACTCTGAGATTAGAACCCCTGAGGATTCCTCTGCGCTTCAATCTGAGCTTAACATCTTAAATGAGTGGTGTGTCAGAAATCGTCTCTTTCTTAATACCAAAAAATGTTTCCAACTAACTTTCGCTAAAAAACGTATTTCCTTTCCTGCCTCCTACTCTATCTCAAACTCTGGGCTTAAAGTGGTCAGTGACCACAGACCTAGGTGTCTTCTTTGATTCTAATTTCTCTTTTTCTGAACATATTGACTCTACCATCTCCAAATCCTATTCTATGTTAGCCTTTATTCGTCGCAACTGTTCTACCTTCTCTGACCCTTATACTTTCAAGTTACTTTATTCCGCCTTTGTTCGTTCCAGGCTAGATTATGCAGCCGTCATTTGGAGGCCATTTTATGCCTTAAGCATAAATCGGCTTGAACGAGTGCAGAAGGTTTTTATTCGTTTTGCCCTTCGTTCCCTGAATTTTGCAGATCCGATTCCCTCCTATGACGCACGTTGTCAGCTTCTAAACTTGAAATCTCTACTTAGTAGAAGATCTTTTCTCTCATTGAAATTTTTATATAATATCGTTAATGGACTTATTGACTGCTCGTCTATTCTTGAAAAAATTCATTTTAATATTCCAGCCAGATCTCTTCGGCGGTCTGAGCTCTTTTATGTTGGCATTAACAAGACCAATTATGCCAAAAATGCTCCTATTACTAGAGTTTTAACTTAATTTAATAGCCTCACAAATTCTTTGGATATTGATCTCGCATTACCGTTAAACGTATTTTGCACCTTGTTATCTAATTATAAGTACCTTTAAGTATATTTTTCGATTTTGTTTGAATTTACACCTTTTATTTCTCTAAGTCTGTAATTTGATTAGACTTAATTAATAAACAACAAATAAACAACAAACAAAAGTGCTAAGTACATAGTTCGCTGATTTTGAGTTAACTCACAAAAGTTAATATCAAACCGCCGAAAAAGTTTGTTATACATCTTCATATGCTCTTCATTACCTTAAGGTAAAATCTAATAACATCACAAAAAAATAAAACAATTAATTTTAATTTATATTTTTACACCGTTTTTTGTCTTTCCTGCAAAATGTGGAAAACTGGACTTAGCACCTTTTCACTCTAAGCCGACGAAATATTGGTAAAAGAATTACTTACGTTAAGCAGCCATTAACGGTTTCATTTATGCCCACAATTGGAAAATGAAGCCACTGCCAATCCTGTGCGATTACGCAGCGTTGCCACCATACAAATATTTGCCTATGTTCCTCTTCCCTCCTCCTCCTCCCTATTTGTTAACGCGCTGGATGCAACAAAATCGTTAAGCCATAGCCGAAAAATGTTCTTTTCATCATTGCAAAAATGCCCCAAATTTCATAGAAAAACACTTGGCTGGCAATGCTGGTCGCCTAATGTAAACAAAACAAACAATAATTTTTGACAACCTACCGAACTGTGACGAGAAAAAAATAAAAATCTGCCTGTTCGTGACTCTACCTTGTTTATTGTACCCTGACAGTGAAAGACAATTAAGTTTTGGATGTATGCTGCCACAGGTGCACACAATTTTTGTAATGCATAAAAATTTACTGATTTTGTTTTTTTATACTTGGAAAAGTATCAAAATTTGTACTGGATGAAAAAAGAAGTATCCCTCCGGAATTCGTCGCAAAATGTATCACTTTTGATCCACTTGGATCAAAACGGTCACACTGGTCTCAACGGTTATCCAACAACCGAGTAACAACTCCATCAGTCATTCCCCCCTTTCCGATGCGCAATCCAGCACATGTTCAAGGCAAAGTACGCTGCCAGTACCAGCCCTTCACCCAAATAATGGCACCCAGTCCCTTCTGCCTACGGCACTGGTGTCCATTAAACACTTTGGAAAGTTGTTCAGAGTTCGAGCGTTGATCGATCAAGGCTCTCAGCGCACCTTCATTTCTTCGAAGATCCAGAGACTCCTAAAATTGCCAATCGAGAAATCTAACCTCCAGATCTCGGGCATGGGCGGACAGATTGTGAAAACCGCCAACCATATATGCTTCTTGACATTGGCAGTCCCTAAAACGAGCACAAACCTCCCCGTACAAGCAATCGTGCTTCAGAAGCTAACGAAATTGCTCCCCCTTCCAAAATAAACCCCCCTCATTTGAACGATTTCGCCATGCTAGATCTCGCTGAACCCAACCCCTTCGAGGCAGCGCATCCCGCAGATCATGCTCGAAGGTTTCCACCGAAATGTATGTGGCAGCTTACTTGCTCAACTTACAGTATTCGGTTGCAAGTACCCCTGTTATCATATTTGACAAATGTCGCCGCGGTGCCAAATCACCATACGCACACTGGTCCCGGTCTTCGAAAAAACCTTCCTACTCCAAAGTAAGCCCTCTCTGATGTAATTACCGCCCTCAATCCCGTAGGGTTTCCACCCAAGGAAATAAAGGCAAATCGCGCGGAACCCACCATCCCTGCACAATCAGACTCAAAACGGCAAACACCCCCCTTCGTTGCCAAACGTTTCGCCCCCGCAAGATGGCTTTCGCCCCCTATGAGACCGCCAAAAAGGGTACGACAAAAGCGTTGGCTTGACGCCACGCGTCAAATATGCACAGCAATCGATGGAAACTACAGCGCCCTCGCAGTTCCACATTGCACCCCCCATACAATAAACCTCGAGCGCACCAATCCCGGGTCCCCAGTCGCCATTCCCATGCGACCTGGCCCAAGCGCTTTCACTCCTCTGACGGGAACTCAAGCGAACCCTGTCGCCTGACAAACCGTTCACACCCCACACCAACGATGTCAATATCATTTCCCACAACTGACATCTCCTCTTTTGCAAATCGCTAGCGACCACCCCAGCAGTTGCCCCCCAGAC
The DNA here is from genome assembly GCA_964056695.1 of Melieria picta. NCBI lineage: Eukaryota > Metazoa > Arthropoda > Insecta > Diptera > Ulidiidae > Melieria > Melieria picta. The sequence goes on from OZ057400.1 coordinate 69,482,995, forward strand.
TGCCCTGCACGTCCGCACCGAGCATCGACAGCAAAGAGGCCCTCAGCGCACTCCCCAGCGCTCCGGCATCGCGGACCGGCGACAACCCTTACAGCCGTCAGCCCAGTGTACAGCTAGTCAGCCCCGCATCACCGCCAGCCAGCCGTCAGCCGCAACTCTTCCTCACACCCGAGGACGCGGGGACGAGCAATCCCCACTATATTTAATTGCAATCTGCAATGGCGGCCGCGATGTTTAGATGAGTGCTGTCTTCAGTGATCCGTCGATCCCATCTCTAATCCCAATCTTTCCTTCTCCCTTTGTACTCATGTTCCCCCTATTTTCTTCTCCCCGGCTTCGGCCGTTTGTATCGTTTAACGTTTATTGTGATATTTGTTACTTGTTATTTGTACGCCGTATAAAGTTGCTTGTACACTAGGAAACATTTCACATGGAAACATGCTATTGGAAACACATCGGAAACATAAATGTTTCTTGTTGTGCGGAAACATGTTTTCAGTACCTTGTACACTAGAAATGAAAATCGTCGGAAACACGTTGCCGGAAACAATTTGAAATGTTTCCAAGTTCTTCCCCTACGATGTTTCCAACCCGGTATGTTTCTGGTCTTTGTACACTACGTCAATGTACAATGTTGTTAGAAACATGTGGTGCTTGATTTCAACGTTTGAAATTTATTATTGTATGTCGGTGAGTGAAATAATATTGGCAAATACCTAAATAAAAACTAAAAATACAAAAATAAACAAATTATTTTCAAGATAAGACAAGACCTTGAACTCAGCGTCGTGACGCTGAAGGATTATGCGCCAAATTACTACGAGAACTATCCACGGAATATCCGATCCAGTTTTCGAATTTTTTTAGAATGTCGACTCGCCGAAAGTCGAGTGTAAAGGCTTGATGTCTCGTCACTCTACTCGTTACGTGTAATCAAGCCTTAAGCTTCAATCGAATTAGTAACACTGGACAACAGCATGTCTGTTGCATAAAGATTTTTACATGAATCTGAATAGTTTTTCCGCGCTGTTTTCAAAACCATATTCCGTTTGTATGTAACAGCTCTAGTTTTCGCAAAAAATGGGCGTGTCATTTTTCAATTTTTCCTCGACTTTTTTCACGGTTTTAACTGTTTCTTCTGATGGCGAAAATTGTACAGATGTTTCATAAATCAATTTACGAAGTGTATAAATATCTTAAGAAGAAACATCATGCAATACAACTGAGGCAGCATTTTTGGCGGAATACTCATTAGCATCGAAATTATATCATATACCATATGTGCAATTTAAACACTTTTCAGTGATTTGTCAATGATTTACTTAAAAACAAAGGCTTTCAAAATATGCAAAGTTTTTGTTTTTATTTGCCACCGCTTTCCAAACCGAGAGCTTATTTCCGCGTGACTTGTGGTCAGGGCTGGAAACGTCCCAAAGGGAACGGTGTTTTTCCACCGCAGAAATAAGTTCGGATTGGTATCTATCGCTCCAATCAAACAATTCGCTCACAACTCGTTGACTCTTGCTAAAGTCGGGGAGGATTTCCTCATCAAAAATATTTACCATTGACATTATGCGACGCGAAATTGAAACATTTTTCTAACACTCAAAACAAAATTTTCGGGAAACTCGAAATGTTTCCCATGCGTGTTTCCATTGACACCGGAAACACGGAAACATATGGATACTTGAGAAAATGTTTCCCTCATGATGTTTTCAAGTATTGTACACTATGGAAACATTTTGAAATTTTCGTTGCCTAGAAACAAGGAAACAATGCCGGAAGCTTGTTACCATTTTCACAGAAACAAGTTTTCATGACCTTATACACTAGGGAAACGTGTTTCTTACCTGTTTCCGACATGTTTCCTAGTGTAAATTTATTTAATATTTCTTAAAAACAAAAAAGTACACGTATCGAAGACATATTCAGTTTTACTTGGTACTAGAACTAAGCTAGTAGATGTTCCTTGTCGAACATCCCAACAGAAAATGAAGGTGAACTTCGAAAATTGAAGTTTACCGAAGCCAGTGACAAAACTTCGTATAGCCGAAGTACGTGTGGGACCTGCTGTGCTAGATTTTCGTGACCGAAAAATTTTGTACTGCGTGACACCTCTATGTGTTTATTTGCTTAGTGGTACTAGGTAGTATAATAATATTTTTGCTTACATGTAGCAGTTCAACTCGGTACTAGTATAATAGCTCGGTGTGAATATCCCTATTGTAAAGGGTGCGCCATCTGCTACTTTTTTTCTATTTGAAAAAACAACACGCTTTTTATGATGTGAAATCAATTTTTTTTATTGATAAATGAAGGTTGGTTTATGCCATTTATGTATGAAATATAATATCGGTCATGTGACCACCGCGGCTTCGTTTACAGGCCAACGTCCGAGCATCAAAATTTTCAATGACTTTTTGCAGAATCATCGGGTCTATGGCCGCAATTTCAGTCCGAATATTGTGCTTAAGGTCTTGAATTGTCCGGGGAGCATTCGCATGCACTTCCCCTTTCAAAAATCCCCAAAGGAAATAGTCAAGAGGGGTTAAATCGCACGATCTCGGGGGCCAATTCACATCGGAATTTCTTGAAATTATGCGGTCTTGAAATTTCTCCTGCAATAGGGCGATTGTCTGGCGAGATGTGTGGGCCGTTGCTCCGTCTTGTTGAAACCAAAGGTCATCGGCATCAATACGATCCAATTGTGGCCATAAAAAGTCTGTTATCATACCGCGATAACGTTCCCCGTTGACTGTAATGACATTTTCTTCTGCATTTTCAAAAAACAATGGTCCGATGATGCCACCAGCCCATAAGCCGCACCAAACAGTTACTTTTTCGGGATGGAGAGGTTGTTCATGAAATTCTTGTGGGTTTTCAGCACACCAGAATCTGCAATTTTGCTTATTTACGTACCCGTTGAGGTGAAAATGAGCTTCATCAGAAAAGAGCACTTTGGCCGAAAATCCATCTTCTCTTTCAAGCATCCAATTAACAAAGACACGCCGCTGTTGATGGTCTGCCGGCTTCAATTCTTGTGTTAGTTGGATTTTGTATGGATGGAGGTGTAAAATCCGGCGTAAAGTGGTCTCACTAATGTCCAATTGTTGCGAACGGTGCCTAATCGAGGTGGTTGGCTCTTCTCCCACACTTTCACTCACTGCGGCTATGTTTTCACGAGTACGAGCTGGACGAGCATGTTGGTATGGTCTACGACCTTCAACCGAACCAGTTTCCTCAAAACGATCCACAATCCAACGAATTCCAGGCTCTGTAGGGCGCCCATGTCGGCCAAAACTAGTGCGAAGTTTGCGAAAAGTATTTTTTATATTTCGACCGTTTTCGTAATAAGTTTGGATAACCAAAATGCGTTGTTGTGTTGTTAGCGAATCCATGACTGTATATGGCATACCTTTGACAGTTCACATATGTATACCACATGACTTTTGACTCACATGGTAACACATAAACTTATAAGTGAAAAAAAAGTAATAGATGGCGCACCCTTTATAAGTTAATGATGTGTCTTGTTGAGCTGCCGAAACAGAACTTACTTTATTTTCTGAATTTTGTTACAAAGATATTTTGCTTAAAATGAAAACGAAAGCGTTCGGTTGCGCGGAGACTACGGCTGCGGATCAGTTGAAAGCGTCGGCGGATCTGCAGGTGCTGTGTTGCGGGCAGACTGCAAGTCGTGCTGCTACTGGGAGCGTCAACCATGCTGCTTTTTGGCGCGTGATTTCTTCTCTCAGGGTTGTTATGTGATTGGTGTTGTCGAGATGCATCCTATGTAGGTATGGCAGTGACAGTCTTACCTCGTGCTGCAAATTGTTTACCACCAATGTTTTTGGTGGGTGGGGCTCCCAGGTCGTCTCATTACTGGTTACCTTATAAACGGTATTGTTCAACATCATTGATGTGGAGAAGGTTATCAGGAAACTGCCTGTCACGGTGAGGTTGTGACCATCGTAAACGGCCGTGTTATGGACATCATTCAATAGTATTACGCCGTCAGCTATTTTCTGAACCGGTGGGATATGATTTGAGGACTCGGTTGCGCAGGATGCGGTGTTATTGTTGAGTAGTTGGGATAGGCAATCGGATGTGGCGGGTTGGCAGATGTTGACTGATGAGGTGGCTATGCAGTTTGTGTATGAAGTTACAGAATTTCAAAATTTTAGGAATTTTTAGAATATAATAAATTACATCTTTGTTTTGTAATACGGTTACTTTCGATGCGCTTAAAATATTGCTTACGCTAAGGGGTACGCGTTCGGAATCAATCAAGTGGTTAATTTCGAGATTATCGAGAATCAAAGGATTAATTATATTGTTTTTTGCTAATATTATTGAGAGTGCTAGATTGTTTAAATGAGTTATAATGCCGTTATTACGATTAGATATATATTCTATTAACAATTCGTTTCGACTTTTTATCGAACTCCCGGTAGGCTTGGTTGTTTGTAATAAATTTATCCTGTCCGTTATTTCGTTAATTTTATCTTGAATTAAGGAATTAATTTTAGTTTGTCGGTTGCCGTTTTCGATTAGCATGTTTTGTTTTGTGAACAATAGTTCATAGTCTTCGTGATCGGATCTTCGTGATGAATTTTAAAGCCGAACCTAAAAAGTCAATGGCTCTCGCAAATCGCCTGGTTACTCGTAGTGTGCTTATTATTCTGAGAATTTCTTCTGCTTCCTCCAGTATCATCTTCCCGTTTTCCGTCGCATCGGTCCATTGGGTTGAGTCCTGTAGGAGTTCATTCGCTATTGTCTCAAATTCCGTCAGATTGGTCTGGTGCATTAGGTAGAACGAATCGTCATAGATCGCCGCATTTCCTTGTGTTATTGCAATGAACTGTACTGGCGTGTAATCAATAATTTTTGCCAGCGACAACTGACAGAAGCAGAACAGCCTGAAATTCAATTTATCGGAGATTACTCTTATGGACCCTTTTACCATTGATTAACACTGTGGTACCTAAATCTTTCTCTACTATTTTTTCCTCAAAAACTTTATTAACCCTAGAAAGGTAATCTTCGTCGATTCGACGAAGACCACATACATTTCTTCAAATTTCTCCTTATTCTCCGATCTGATTGCTTTCTCTTTTCGTATCATATGATCTCAGTTGGCGATGTGCTTTCGCGGAATACAAGGTTTTGCAGCACGAGCGCAGCGTAAGTTTTCTTTTTTTTATATAAAAACAAAACTAGGCTTCGTCGAAACGACGAAGAATACCATTAACGTGACTTTTTGCAACTGAATACGAGTACTATACATTGAATTTCAGTATTTCAAAATGTCTCGGAATTCGGGGTTATCGGAAGAATTAATTGAAACATTTTTTGGAATTGGTTAATTAATTAATTATTAATTAGTTAGTTAGTTAATTAGTGTACAAGTAAGTTAGTTAAATAGTTAATTAGAATTGTAAAAAATTAGTTATATTTGTTGATTTTTTTGCTTTTTATTTGTTTTTTAAGAAATTATAATTGTGTTTCTGTCTTCATAAAGAAGCTATGTATTGTTCTTCACTTTATTTTAATTTTAATTATTTTTTTAACTTCTGATACTCATTCCGATCTCAAAAATAAATGTACCTCAACACAAATTATTAAAAAATACACAAATAATTTTTAAAAATATATACGGTGGGAATTATTTACACAAAAATGTCTAAGTATAATTATAAAATTAAGTTGGAGTTTATACGATTTCTAATACTTCCAAAAATCGGAGTTGAATACGACTTCGTCGATTCGACGAAGATTACCAACAACGTATGTAAAATATGATTACCCTTCTAGGGTTAAACTTATTACCTAAACGTTTATTCCTACGTACGAAAACTAATTCTCCCTGTTTATATGTTTTCTGTTCCGATTTTTTATTATAATATTTTATCGTTTTTTCTTGCCAGTTAGTTAACTTGTTTTTGATTTCCTTCAATTTCTCTTGTGAATAATTATGCAGGATGTCCGTTGGTTTTTCGTCCGTTACCGAGTGTACGGTATTGTTATATGTATTTCACAGTCGACAATAATATCAACTCGCACGTGTCGTTGATTTGCTATTGCATTTTTACACAGCGGGCAATTTCCAGCAAAGTCAAGTGAAAGCGCTCGACTTGGCCGTTACTCTGACTATGGAGAGCTGGAATAAAAAATTGCTCTGCGCCGAAGTGGTCTCTCAAGCATGAGTTTATCACTTTTGATTGGAATGTCCTCTCATTATCAGACACGATCAATTTGGTTTTTTTGTAATTACCCATTATTTGAATGCGGCCTGCTTTTATATCGACCGTTGACCTGGAAGCTATTGGGATGACCATCGCATATTTTGAGAATTTATCAATGCCGGTCAAAAAGTGGTGTTTATCCGTAATTAGAATATCTATATGGATGATTTCCCCAGGAAAGTTGGGAATGGGCGTTGCTCCCAATCCAGGATCTGGTGGTTTTCTTTGATACTTATTTTCCCTACAAATTTTGCAATTGGCTATGATTGTCTTGAGGATTTTCTTAATATCCGGAAAGTAGTATTCATTTAGGATTTGTTTGAAGTTCTCTTGGAGCGAGCGATGAGCGCGTTCGTGTTCCGTAACTGCTGTTTCTATTTGGTCATCTTTATTTACTAGGTCAATTAACATCTTTTCTGAATGAATAAATTTTACAGAAGGGAACTTTTCTATGAGGAATTCTTGTACTTTGGAAAGAGTGGGCAAGTCGCAGAATATTCCATTCATTACATTCGGATTTATACTTTTCAAGATGGTTTCTAATAGATATTCTGCAGAGCTGAAATTTATTGTGTGGCGTATAAATTTTTGAAACAAAATTTTTGTACTTTTGCTGTTTCCTTTTGCTTGTGATAGGACTAGTTGGTTTCTGAATTGATTGATAGGGGTTTTGACAGATTTAATGACAGCGGATAAGGAAATTTCACTGTGAATTGTATTGTCATCGGAGGTTAGGTTGTTCATGTATTGTCGGGATAGCGCGTCCGCCACCTGATTCTCTTTCCCCGGTTTATATTGGAATTTCGGCGCGAATTCCTCAATAAATGTACGCCATCTTTTAATTTTCGAGTTGGGGTTTTTGTCTGATATCGAAAAAGTCAATGGTTGGTGGTCTGTAAAGATTGTTATATTTTTTACACCGTATAGATAGTGACGCAGGGCCCGAAAGGCCCAAACTATTGCCAGAAGTTCACGCTCATTTGTGGCGTGGTTCTATTCGGTTTTTGAGAGGGTCCTAGATATCATTGTGATAGGTCTCCCCTGTTGGGACAATACCGCCCCTAATGCTGCTGAAGAGGCATCTGTAGTTAGCTCGAATGTTTTGCTATAGTCTGGGTGTTGTAGCAGGACATCTTCTGAGGCTAAAATTGTTTTTAACTTTTCGAATGCTTTCTCACCTTCACCATCCAGTTCTATCTTGACATTCCTAGAATGTCTTGTTCCAATGTGACCGTTCTCGCCACGTAGGTACTTTGTTAAGGGCTTAGCTATCTTAGCATAATCCCTTATGAACCGTCTATAGTACCCCGATAGACCTAAAAATGAGCGTAATGCCCGAAGTGACCCTGGAATTTGGTACGATGCCTGCTGCTCGGCATGTTTTTATTCCGTTTCGGGTTACAAGAAATCCTAAAAACTCTACCTCTGTCCGGAAAAATGTTGACTTTTCTCGGGATACGCGCATTCCTGCAACTTCAAGTTTTTTTAGTATCTTGTCAATATGTATCAGGTGTGTATGCTCGTCGGGGGAATAAATTATGATATCATCAATATAAACGTGACAAATATGACCTATGTCGTCCCGTAGGATGTCATCTATTGCCCGTTGAAAAATGCTCGGAGCGTTTTTCAATCCGAAGGGCAGACGGCAAAACTCGTATTTACCGTTATTAACGCTGAATGCCGTTTTTTGTCTGTCTCGTTCTGCCAAAACAATCTGGAATCCAGATTTAAGGTCTAATGTCATAAAGAATTTTGATTTGCCTAAATTTGCCAGTATGATGGAAGAATCGGGGATGGGGTATCTGTCAGCAGTTGTTTTTTGTTCACTTTTCTAAAATCAATTACCATTCTGAGCTTTTGTTTGCCCTCCTCGTCCACCCCTTTTTTATTTACTACGTGGATGGGAGAGTTGTATGGAGAATACGATTTCCTTATAATCCCGTCTTTCAGCAGGGATCGTATTTCCTTATTTACAAATTCGGCGGCCGATATAGGGTATGGGTATGCCCCAGTGTAAATCGGTTCGTCCGATATTGTTTGTATTGTAGCTTCGACCTGCGTGTCATAAGGCAGCGCTCTATCTGGTTCGGCGAAGGCGTTAGCATTGTTCTGAATTATTTTATTTAATTCTTCTCGTACACTCGTAGGGATTGACTCGAAGTCGGGTACTATTGCATTGACTTGTTGACTTTGCCAATGCTTGAGGGTTTCGGTGCCATACTCGTGGCGAAGGATGCCAAAAGAATGTCGACCTGAGCTCCAACTTCTCTAAGGAAGTCGTACCCTATTATACCGTCGAAAGTATTTAATGCTGGTAGTATGAAGAACGTTGCCACTTTTTTAGTACGTATATCCCGCATTTTTCGTAAATAAAATTTTCCCCATTTACGGATTTTACCTTGAAACATTTTTGTACCGGAACTATTCCTTTCAAAAAATCAAGATTTTTTATATAATTTTTTGATGTGCCTGAATCGATTAAAAGTCGTAACTCCCGTCCGTCTTTTGTTTTTTTAGTTATAAACGGCAAGAGCGACGTTACTCTAAAAAATTAATTTCTCCGAATTCTGAGACTTGGAAGCTATCTCCGTCCTGTTCGTACTGATCCATACCAATATTATTATTATTCAATGTTAACGGCATATGGTTAACATTTTGGGGGTTAAATTGTACTCGGTTAGATTGTTGTCCCTGAAATGTACGTCCGGTTCTTCTATCAGCTTGTTGCTGCAATGGCGTAGTGCCATTTGCATTATCTCGGCGTTTAAAGAAGGATGATCCAGGGTCTACCTCCATTGGTGTAGGTGCGTCTGCGGATTTGTTAGCTATCGGAGAAGAGTGCACGTAATTTCGGTGAGTTGCACGCTGTTGCGGCGGGCCTGCTCGTAACGAGTTGCCCGTTGCGAATGTGTTTGCAAAGTCATAACGTTTTCTGTTTGACTCTAATTCTTGGGCTGTAGCCAAGGCGGTTGGTAGGTCAGCAGGTTTGGCTGAGAATAAAATATCGCACAGAGGCCTCCGCAATCCGGAAACAAAGACGCGCAAAGCGTCTGCTCTGGCTCGTTCGTTCAGCGCTTCTACAACCTCGTCATTACTATTACTCATTATGTTCTTGTTGGTTATTAGTGTTAACTGCCTGTCCACCGTCTCGTAGAAGTCATATAAAGATCGGTTTCCTTGTCTGAGAATGCTCAGCTCATTTTCTAACACGTGTTGCGGTCTTTTATCTGAATGATTGCCCTAAAATTTAACACTGTATTGAACGCTGAGAGGTTGGCGTTCGCTGCCTTCGTAATTTTGTTCCTAAGGATGCCTGTCGCTACGTAATAGTTTTCGGACCCTTCCGGGTAGTACGCCATGGCGAAGTGAGCTGCTGCTCGCCACGCCGGATATGCGGTAGAATCACCGCCAAATTCAGGCAGTGATTTCACTAGGTCAAGTGTTGTATTATTGTTTGTGACGTCACGATTTATCGTGACGGCCACGTGCGATTCTGCTTGGATGCGCTGTAGACAGGTCCGTAGGTCTCTTATTTGTTGTGCGAACTGATTATTCAAAGTTTCCACGGCCGAAGAAACTATCCTTATAACCTGTTCCCGTGTTACATTCATTGTGTCCGATTCGGTCATTGCGTCCTATACTTTATATATTAGTTCAGCAACTACCTTATTTTTTTTTTTTTCTCTCTTAGGGAAAACACAAAATCCCTTTCTCGATTTAGCCTTTTTTATTATTTTGTTTATTTTTATTTTATTTTTTTTCCACTTGTTTACAGAGCACAAAGATTTTACTTGTTTTGATTCCAAAAGCGTACTTACAAAATTATCATTTTATTTTCTAATGTTGTTTTCGTTGCGGCGTTGTAGTTACTCCCTGGTTGGTCAACTGCGAGTTTCTTCCTTCCGTGTATTATGGGTAGGAGAGTGCTCCTTCTGTGTATCGTGAGCACTTCCGTCGCTTTGTGGAGACTTTTGTCAGTTTGTGTTAGTTTACCGGCGCGTAGGCGCTTTTATAATTTTTTTCTTCAGTTTATTTTCTTTAAATATTGTGGGTACTTCAGTATATTGTGAGCACTTTATAGACACTTTTCTCACTTTTCTCAGTTAGTTTTCCTTTATTAATTTTTCCTTATAGGAAACTGGATTTCGTGGATTTCACGTTGGCCGCCAGTTAATGATGTGTCTTGTTGAGCTGCCGAAACAGAACTGACTTTATTTTCTGATTTTTGTTACAAAGATATTTTGCTTAAAACGAAAACGAAAGCGTTCGTGTTCTGGACTTAAATTACTTGTATAAAGTTTTCACTCAAAACAGTTTATATTATCTATCCCTTCTTTTATAACATGTAAGCAACATTGTATTCAAATCATATTTCCCTTTACGCAATGCGTAGACAACATTGTAAGCAAGATAAAACGCACTCTCTCTTACTTCTTTTTCCAATAAAGTCAGTCTTGCACTGTCCACCGAATAGCAAACGCACTTTCATTTGCGTCCTACGTCGGCATAGTTTCGCGGATTCACCATACAATCTATTCACACCGTAGCTAATTGCTGCTACATTTTCTGGTCCTTCGAGAGCCAACTCAAAGTCAGCGTTTTACTAAAAAACCATACATTTCGATTTTCCTCATTTCAACAACTACAAAATTAAGCATTTGGTGAAAACATCGCATTTTGCATTGCAACATAGTTACATACATAGCACATAAAAATCCCAAAGATCACACCACCATCAAAAATTTCCCGAAAAACTGTTACAATAAAACAACAACCACTTCTAATAAGAGCCAAGTTCTCACAACAACAACTACAAGCCTTTCTCCTAAATCGAATGCAGCACAATCTACACTCAGCAACTAGCACATAAGCCGCTTGGACCCACGCACGCGTCACGCGACAATCAACCACCGCATTCCACAGAGCAACAACAACAGCACGCTGCGCCAAAGGAACGGCACTGAATCAGCATCCCACTAGGAACGGCACTGAATCAGCATCCCACTAGGAACGGCATTGGCCACCCAGTAACACCCAACATGGAACTAAATAATTTAATTCGCAGCCGCGGACAAATAAAAGGCTCATTTACCAAATATAAAGGTTTTATATTGTCGGCAAACAGTAATACATCGTATGAAGGTTTGAAACTACGGTATGACAGGCTAGATGCCTTATGGGAGGAATTTGTCAACGTCGATACGAAGATTTCAGCATTTCCTGAGCAAACGTCGGAATACTCCGCGCAAGAAGATTTATATCTCGACCTCAAGGAGCGTTTCCTGATTACATTAAATCAACATGAAGCATCTCGACGACAATCCGTCCCACAACACAACATCGGCTCAACAGATCTGCAGAAACTCAGCGTACAGTACTTGAGCACTCACATGCCAACGACTCAAGATTGCCGAAGTTGGACATTCCTGCCTTTCATGGCGAATATTGCAAATGGCCTCAATTCAAAGATTTGTTTTTAAACTCAGTGCACAACGTACACACAATCTCCAATTCACGCAAGTTCCAATACCTCCAAATGTATCTTAAAGGTGAGGCGGAATCCGTTATTTCAGGTATCGTGTGCTCAAATGAGGCTTACGACAGAGCCTGGAACAAGGTGTGCGACAGGTATGATAAGCAAAAGCCCATAATAATCTCATACATAACGTCCTTCTTCCAACTCAAAAATGTAATTGAACCTTCCGCAGCAGCAATTCGCGCATTAGCAGACAACACTGATTGTATTTTGCGAGGGCTCACAGCGTTAGGCATAGAGGCAGAACGTCGAGACCCATGGATCATATACTTGCTGTTGAAAAAATTGGATGATGATACAAAAAGGCAGTGGGCTGAAAGCAACGACGGGTCCCAAGATCATCCAACAATCGAACAATTCATAAAATTTCTAAATACAAGATGGACAGCCCTTGAGTGCATGCAGTCATATAAAAGCGGACCTTCCAATTCATCCCGTCCACGATGCTTCGTAGCAACAGACTCAAGTTACACAGCCACAACATGCGCCAGCTGTGGCGCCGCACATCAACTATACAAATGCTTAAAATTTAAAAGCCTGGGATTACATCAAAAACGGGAGTTCGTCAAAAACAATAAACAGAGCTTATTATCAATTGTCTTTCACGAAATCACCAAGTTAACAATTGCACATCAAAGCAGAAATGTCACATTTGTAGAAGAAACCACCACTCGTGCCTTCATGTAGACGCTGCCACCAAAAGTGAAACCACGGACCCGCAGCCACCGTCTACATCATATTCGATTCAAACTAGAGATATAATTCATCAGAAAGTTTTACTTCCCACAGCGGTCGTATATGCTTCAAACATCAACGGCACTGGGGCCACTGTTTGCAAGGTACTAATGGACTCAGCATCGATGGCAACATTTGTGTCCGAAAATTTAGTTCAGCGACTACGTCTACCCCGTAAAAATGGTCGAATAAAGGTCGGTGGTTACAAAAGGTATAGTTTCCCTTCGGCTCACATCAAGACACGACAGCAGTTTATCGATAAATGTTCATGCATATATACTAAATCATATCTCTCAGGAGCATAAGTCATGTCCAGTGGATGCAACTAGCTGGGGGTTTCCATCTGATTTGTGCATAGCAGACGACGGATCCCTCGGCTCACGACCAATAGATGTACTCATTGGCTCAGAACATTTCTTCAATTTGCTTTCAGATGGTAAGCATACCACCAAATCAGGTTTTCCAACCATCCAAAATACCATTTTCGGTTATGTACTAGCTGGGAAAGTACATAACGGCGGGGGGATACTCATGCGTTTTCGGTAACTCTCTCAACGGATGAATTCAGAATTGATGAATCATTGCGTCGCTTTGGGAAAAAGAAAGAGAGCCTCTATTGGTCGAAAGGCGTTACACAATAGAGGAGCAATTTTGCGAAAATCATTTTCAAGAAACACACAGTTACGACAGCGCCGGTCGACATATGGTACGTCTACCATTTCGAGACACTTCGTTGCGCCTAGGTAATTCACTTTCATCGGCTTACAAGCAATTCGCGAGTCTTGAAAGGCGCCTTTCACGTGACGCTGCACTGTTTATTCAATACAAAAAATTCATCGACGAATACATTGCCTTAGGACACATGGAGAAGGTTCCACCGTGTGACATCAACAAGAGCGCCAGCGAAACGTTCTATCTTCCGCACCATCCGGTTTTGAAGCCTGAGAGTAGGTCAACCAAATGCAGAGTCGTATTCAATGGGTCTGCCAAATCAACATCTGGAGTATCGTTAAATGATATAACTGCTGTGGGGCCCACAATTCAGCGCGATCTAACGTCACTGCTATTAAATTTCAGGCGATATCGTGTTGGACTCTGTGGAGACATCGTCAAAATGTATCGTCAAATACTCTTGCATCCTGACGACCGAGACTACCAACGCATTCTTTGGAGAGATGTTGCTGATAATCCTATCTCGCACTACAGGCTTTGCACCGTCACTTACGGAACAGGCTCTGCGCCTTTTCTTGCCACCCGTTGCCTCTGCGCTACCGCCGAAGAAGCCAATTCATCTCAAATAGCTTCGCTAATCAAAAACAACTTTTATGTCGACGATTTAATTGCCGGTGCAGACACCACAGAAGAAGCTATAATCATGAAAGCCGAAATCACAGGGGCGCTTGCGCGTAGAGGTTTCCCTCTAACCAAATGGATCTCAAACGACTCCAAGGTAATTGAAAATGGTAACACGCAATCATCAAATCTCGACATCTCAGAAATTGACTCGGAGAGCAGTCTCAAAATTCTTGGTCTGCATTGGCAACCACTCACCGATTGTTTCACCTTTAAAGTCAGGCCTGTCAATTCCGCTTGTACCAAACGTGTAATTCTCTCTGAGTCTTCTAAGATTTATGACCCACTTGGCTTTCTCTCACCTTGTACAATATTAATCAAAATTATGTTTCAACAATTATGGTTACACCATTTCGAATGGGATGAAGAACTTCCGACGTCATTCTCTCAACAGTGGCTAACGTTTCGGCAACACTACGAATGTCTTAATACTCTACAGATTCCGCGATGGATTCAAAGCAACGCTGCAACCAAATTCCAGCTCTGCGGCTTTTCAGATGCATCAGAAATGGCGTATGCAGCTGCATTATATTGTCGGATTACCTTTAGTGCGGAAACAAAGGTTTTTCTTCTCACTTCGAAAACGAAGGTGGCACCATTAAAGCAAATGTCCCTTCCAAGGCTAGAGCTTGCAGGTGCTCTACTCCTCGCAAAACTTATCAAGGCCGTCAAAGGAGCAATGGGGATAAACGAAGTGGAATGCGTAGCTTGGACAGATTCTATGATCGTCCTTGGTTGGTTGTCGTCGCATCCTCGCCGGTGGAAAACCTATGTTGCCAATAGGGTTGCTGAAATTATCGACGTAATTCCTCGTACCATGTGGCAGCATATAGCGTCATCGGACAATCCAGCAGACGTTGCTACACGCGGTCTGGATCCAGAAGCTCTTCTACGTTGTGCCCTTTGGTGGCATGGACCAAACTGGCTTACAAAACCACAAAGCTTGTGGCCACGTTCGACTCGCAACGTTGATAATACCAGCGTTCAGTTGTTGGCTGAACAACGAAAAAATTCTTATTTCGCATTTCTAGCTACTGAGCGACCTGATGTCTTAAATCTACTTTTTCATCACCATTCAAAGCTACACAAGGTACTTTCCATAATAGCGACGTGGAATCGTTTCGTGCAAAGAAGACGTAATAGCAACGCAACATTTCCAGTTGCATACACTGCAGCCGAAATCTATACTGCTCTTCTTCATTGTGTGCGTTGGTCTCAAGCGCAACATTATTCTGAAGAAATACATCAACTTGCAAGGACCAAACAGCTTTCGACGAAGAGCTCCATCGCTAAACTGTCACCATTTCTTGACTCGTTGTCAATTATGCGAGTTGGTGGACGACTTAAAAACGCAACATGCAATATCGACACAAAGCACCCGATAATAATTTCAAAGGATAGCGTTCTAGCGGAACGAATCGTCGCTGCTCAACATTTAAAACATCTTCATGCAGGACCAACACTACTCATGAACATTCTACGCCAACAGTTTTGGATCACGAGTTGTCGTCGTTTGGTCAAACGAGAAATCAACAAATGTGTAGTGTGCACTCGGTTCCGTGCTTCAACTTGCTCGCAGAAGATGGCAGATCTTCCCATCAGCCGCGTTACTCAAGCGCGTCCATTTCATCGCACCGGGATATACTATGCTGGCCCATTTCTTGTAAAGGTTCACAAAGCTCACAACGCAGTTCCAGCCAAAGGTTATATTGCTGTTTTTGTGTGCTTGACTACTCGAGCAATACATCTTGAAGTTGTCACCGATTTGACATCAGATGCCTTTATCGCGGCTCTAAAGAGGTTTGTCTCTCGAAGAGGTTTACCCTCCGATATCTTTAGCGATAATGGCACAAACTTCATCGGTGCAAACAGAGAATTAGTAAAGAGATTCAGACAATTGACAAGATCAAAAAATGTTGGTTCGTACATGGCTCACGCGTTTATTAACTGGCATCTAATCCCGCCAGGGGCGCCACATTTCGGTGGCATATGGGAATCGGCCGTCAAGTCTACGAAATTTCATCTGTGTCGAGTCATAGGCGACACTAAACTCACCTACGAGGAACTTGCTACCCTACTATGTGAGATCGAGGCTCAACTCAATTCTCGCCCTCTCACCACAATTTATGATGATGACGTCGACAACCTCGACGTGTTAACTCCTGGTCACTTTATTATAGGTCAACCACTGGTACAAGTAGCAGAACCATGTCTCAAGCATCTGCAACTTAATCGACTGTCTCGCTGGCAGCTTCTTACTCGTTTACAGCAAGAATTTTGGCGTCGATGGCAACGCGAGTATCTTACTACGCTGCAGCAGCGTTCCAAGTGGCACTCAGAAAAACACAATCTGAAACCTGGCTCTGTCGTTCTTGTGTATGATGAACGTGCTCCACCATCGTGTTGGCAAATGGGACTAGTTACTGAGGTACATCCTGGAAAGGACAATCTGGTTCGCGTTGCAACAGTTAAGACATCGCACGGTACCATGAAGCGCCCAGTGACAAGGTTATGCAAGCTGCCTACAGAGAGTTAAGGTATCCCTTAACAGGCGGGAGAATGTTCTGGACTTAAATTACTTGTATAAAGTTTTCACTCAAAACAGTTTATATTATCTATCCCTTCTTTTATAACATGTAAGCAACATTGTATTCAAATCATATTTCCCTTTACGCAATGCGTAGACAACATTGTAAGCAAGATAAAACGCACTCTCTCTTACTTCTTTTTCCAATAAAGTCAGTCTTGCACTGTCCACCGAATAGCAAACGCACTTTCATTTGCGTCCTACGTCGGCATAGTTTCGCGGATTCACCATACAATCTATTCACACCGTAGCTAATTGCTGCTACAGTTCGGTTGCGCGGAGACTACGGCTGCGGGATCAGTTGAAAGCGGTGCTGCCCTGGTGCTTGCGTCGGCGGATCTGCAGGTGCTGTTTTGCGAGCAGACTGCAAGTCTGGGGAACAGAAACAAAAGTGTTAGGTTGCGCGCAGACTGCGGCTACGGATAACTTGGAAGCGGTGCTGCCCTGATGCTTGCGTCGGCGGATTTGTAGGTGTTGTGTTGTGCGCAGACTGCAAGCCGTGGGAACGAAAACGAAAGTGTTAGGTTGCGCGCCCGTGGGTTAACTTATATTACTTTTTAAGTAATATATTACCAATATTTTGGAAGTAATACAACTTGTTTCTAATATATTACTTTGGTTTAATATATGTAACATTATTACTTTTCGAAGCCACTAATATGTAATATTAATATGTTACATTTGAAAGTAATAGGCGCATAATCATAGTCGAAATAAAGTACACTTTAAGATCAATAAAGTGTACTTCTAAATAAAGTAGGCTTTAAGTCAATCATAGTCGAGTTAGAGCATACTTTAACGCTTAAAGTATATTCTAACTTTAAAAGAAGCAAATGCTGTTGCTCATTTCTCACTTTTGTAAAATTCTCAGTTCGTCGTGAATGTGGTTTTTGTGTAAAACGGGAAGAAAACGAAGTGAAATGTTTCGTTTTGAAGAAATTGAAAAAATATATATATAAAAACCGGATCGACCCCTTTGAGTTCGATGATGAAAACTTCTATTGTCGTTATCGGCTCGATAAAGTCGCTACTCAATTTGTTATTGATGACTTGAACATTCGAGAACCTAGCAGCAATAGAGGCCTTCCGGTACCGATAAATATACAAGTCCTCTGCACTTTGAGATTCTTTGGAAGAAATGTTTACAAAAGTGATGTTGGTAACTTACACCAAAGTTGAATACAATTATTCCCTCTGCCCTGTAAAGTAAGCAACAATTTTCAAATCAATCAGCTGTTTGTTTATGTTTTGTTTATGTCAGAGATGGGCAGGTTAATCCTCGGAAAATTGTGCAATCGAATTTTTACGCTGCCGTCTGCTTTTCACAAGTAGTCGTCCATTTTTAACTGCTTATAAGTGTTCAGGAAAATTAATATTGCAAAATAATTGATTACAAAATAAATCGGTATTGGCATTATTCCGAAAATATTTTCATTTGTAACTCCCCATCGCTAGTTTTTATAGAGTTGCCATTGCATTCGGTTGCTGTTTCAAAAAATTGCTGCTACGTTGAAGCATGTTCTAAACTGACTATGGTAACAGCAAAATTAAAGTCGACTTTATCTTTTTAGTCTTTTGCTAACTAAAGCAGACTTTTATGCGGGACTATGATTATGCGCCATATATTCCAACACTGCTCTTGACAGTAGTACCAACGAACAGCGATTGGCGAGTGGGAGAGTAAGCCGATTTTTGTGCGTTTTTTGAAATTCACGTACACAGTCTGTGTGTGCTGGCTCGCTCTTTTCCCGATATTAGGGATGATTGTGCAAACTAAAATGCCGCCAGTTTCCTTTCAATTATTTGCCTTTTAAAGTATGTTCTCATTAATTTTCTGCATTAAATACACAACATATCAACTTTTTGGTTTCATTACGTATATATTATTGAAAAATATATCAAAGAACACAAATCTAAATGCGTTGAATACGACAGGGTCAATTGCAGTCCTTTTTATTTCGCAGTTCTTCATTTAGCGAATCTCTAACACAGGGTTGACGATCAGATCAGAACAGGTATGTTTTTGGTGATAAATGCTCTAGTTCGAACGCAGGAGTGTTTTTTTTATGCAGCTTATAAAACCTTAATTTAATTCAATAAAAAGCATACCCAACGGTTCTTTTGACACTTTTGGGCAATAATATATTTTTATAGTTAGTTTTATACAAACGTATTACGAAATTGCACCAAAAAATACAAATAAAAAGAAATATTTCTTTGGTCACAAAAAATGACTCACAACAGCAACAATAGAAATTTGAAATAAACTAGAACAACAACCCTGTTTTAGAAATTTATATGAAGGAAAAACTACCTTCCTGATCAAGCTACTAGTAGGCCCCAAGGTTGCAATATTTTATAATATTAGTGACTGCTGAAACTATAGGTTTTAAAAGTTGCTCTAAAGAATTGGCTTTATCTACGGCCAGCTTTATAGAAAATATTGATAAAATATTTGATTGCCTAAACAGTGGATCGTTATATTCCAAAAATGTTTACAGATCTGCGATTCAACTCAACAGCTTATCACATGAGTATATAAAATTCTTCCTTAAATACCTGGATGAAATCTCATTTGTTGATAAAAAGAAAAAAGTATTTTTTCTAGATGGGATGCAACTTACTCTAAAAGCTGTTTTGCTGTTAGTAGAGGAGCTTTTTGAGAAAAAATCCGAATTTTTTGTTTTTAATGACAAGGACATTAAACCAAGACAAGCTTGAAAATATGTTTTCTATACTACGTCAAAAAGGTGGTAATAATATAAATCCATCAGTGGCTGATATTAATAATATATTAGCACGCTTAATGGCCGCCAAAATTGTACAATTGAGTTCCCACAGCAATTGTGAAGAATTAAATGATACTATGCTTGAAACGCTTTCTAATATCGTATTAAATCTCGACTCAGCTCCTGAACATAACGAAGAAACTAGTCAAACCGATGATTTCGAAGTTGATAATAATACAGCCATCCTTGCCGATTTCATATTAAATGATAATTTTCAGAACTGTTCTGAATTTACCATTGATTTAGCGTCTTTAAGATATTTTTTGGGTTATGTTGTTTACAAAATACTTCCCAAAATAAACTGTGAAACATGTGCAGGTGAATTGAGAAAAGAAGATGAGGTACTAACAGTTCCTAGTGAACTTTTCATATTTCACAAAAACTTTAACTCTCTCAAAGATTTCGGCAATCTTATTAGTCCATCGCAAATTCTATTAGAGTAAAGCAAAGTACTTATTTCAATTTTCCGCAGCATTTTTGAAAAACAGCCACAAATTGTAGGCATAAAAAATGTAATAAAAGTTAAATGTCAAAATGCTACACCACAATGGTTTTCCACATGTCCTGATCATAAAAACACAATTTTGGATTTTATGATCTTAGTTCTTCTCAGGAAGCATTGTTCATGGGCCTCAGAAAAGAAAAATGTAACTAAACCCCAGTAGCCCCGGGCCCCGGGCTGCGGGGGTCCCCCGAGAGAAGCTTGTATATAAAAATTTCAAGGTTTTCAAAACTGAAACTTGTAAAAAAACTATTTGCGCTCCACAATGGTTGTTAAAAGGTTGTTGTATCGACAATTGACAAATTCAGTTCAATAAAAGCAAGGAAACATCCTTTCTAAATAACAATTGTTTGCAAATTTTCAAACAATTTTCCCTCGAAGATTGCAATATTTAATTTTTAACTTAAAATTTTGTGCAAAGTATGCAAATACAAAATTCTAAGTTAAAAATTAAATATCGCAATCTTAGAGTTTGCTTGTAAACTAGTGCGAATTGCGCAATTACATTAAACTTTGTAGATGTCAAACAAATTTACAGTTATTATTATTATTTTTATAATTATTGGTTGGATAACGACACATCGTCCCGGAAATCCGGTTTTCTTCTTTGATAGACTCTTTTACGAAAGCAATTCTATGCTCCTTGTCAGTAAGCTACTGCTACTGGGTTTTATAAAATACTAGCTGGGCCCCGAGGCCTTGCACGCGCGCTCATGTTTCCCCCGATACAAATTGTTAACCCATTGTTGACCCGTCAGTTTTTGATTAAAAAAACAACATGTGCATTTGTTTTTAGGAAAACTTTGAAGTAAAAAGTCCCATTAAATCATGTGTTTTCACATTTAGCCCTTGATTTACCAAGGTAATTATTTCCCGTTTGAAGTGCTATTGCTAAGTTTGAAGTCAAAAGGCCCAATAAATCCTTTTTCTCCATACAAACTGTTAACCCATTGTTGACCCGTTAGATTTTGATTTTCAAAAAAGTGAAAAACACGTGACACCGTCCGATTTTAATATTCAGAAAAATGAAAAACACGTATCGTGTTATTTTACATATGAAGTACTTTCACCAAGTTTGAAGTCAAAAGGCTCAACAAAATTGGTTTTCCATACATACCTTTTTCATTGATCCAGTTAGATTTCGATTTTGAAAATAATGAGAAATACCTGTCTAATTTTTTATTTTTGAAGTCAATAGGCCCATTTCCATAAACAAACCTTAACACATTGTTGGCCCATTGTTGGCCCAGTGAAATTTTTATGTTCGAAAAATTATAAAATACGTGTCGAATTATTTTTGATTTAGAGTATTTTCAGGAAGTTCGAAATGAGTATGTCTATTAAATCACGTTTCTTTATACAACACCTTATCACATGGTTTGCCTCTTTAGACCCGAATTTCTAAACATCCCGTCTTAGCGGAGGTTCATTCTTCAAGATGTACCTACAGTTCAAATTTCATGTTTGTAGCTTCAGCGGTTTGGGCTGGGCGATGATAAATCCATCAATCAATCAATCATTCAGTCAGTACAAACAATCTATATATATATAAATGGAGGCGGTATCACGCCCCCTTGTCCAATACTCACAACTTTCTTTTAGTCGCATTGTGCTACTAAGTGGAAAGTTCATACCAAGTTTCATTGATGTGAACTTACAGTACTGCGTAAATGTTGGCTCATAAAAAATCTGTCGAAAGATATGACTAAATGGTAGGTTCGTACTAAGTTTCATTGATTTGCGACTAACAGTTCCAAAACCATGCGGATAGTTTGGGTCAAACAAATGTGCCACGCCCTTGTCCAACGCTCATCAAGTTTTAATAGTAGAATGACACTTCTATGAGACGGCCCATTCCCTCTATCGAAGGGCATGACTAAATAGTAAGTTAGTACCAAATTTCATTAATGTGTGACTTATGGTTCCAAAGTTATTGTCTAAAAATGTATGCTGGTGGTGCCACGCCCCGTTTTCCCGACTTTTCTTTTTTCCTAAACCTTCACGTAACAATTTCAAACAAACCCGCCGAAGGAAGTATCCAAGTTGGTCCAGTCGTTTTCAAGTTTTAAGCATCCGAACGAACCAAGATTCATTTTTTTATATATAGATAAACGTTCTAAACCACTGGTCATTTTATAAGTGTGGGGGCTTACATAGGGGCGTGACCAATCCCATAAAGCCATGCTTTCCGTAAGGAAGGTTAGGTTAGGTTAGGCTGGCTGACCCACGGGGGGTCTCACATAGACCATGTTGGTCCATAGTGGTGCCAGAAAGATTCTGGAGCTTCAGACCTGTATATAATTTTTTAAGAACGTTTTGGCAAATCTAAGTAGGTCGCCGCTTTTTTGCTCCGCAATTCTTTCCAAGGAAGGGAACGACGCGGATCCGAGGCAGCTGACCCGTGATCTGTAGAGAGCAGGACAGTGGCATAGCAAGTGCTCCAGGGTACCTTTGGCATTGTCTTCACCACATCTTGTGCATGCATCACTTGGTACCAAGCCAAGTTTGGCAACGTGGGACGGTGTGAGACAGTGTCCCGTGAGTATCCCGGTTAATAGTTTGCAATCCTCTCTTTGGAGTGATAGTACAAACTCTGTGTTGTTAACATTATGCTCGCGTAGCATGATTTTTGCTATCCTGTGAGATGTAGATCTCTCCCACATGGACGCCGCCTCACGAATCATATTCTCTTCAATTTCCGTCTTGAGCGTGGAGAGGGGTGGATGGATGTCTGGCACGCTAACCGTAGGCAGTCGTGCCCCGGCTTTGGCGAGCGCATCAACCTTCTCATTTCCCTCAACTCCTCTGTGACCCGGTACCCAATAAATAGTGACTACTCTGTTGCGGCAGAGTTCGTCCAATTTGGTTCTGCAGTTCCGTACGCATATCGAGTTTGACATTACCCCAGCTGCTGCTTTTATGGCTGCTTGGCTGTCAATATAGATATTAATCCGAGAGTCTGGAGGGGTGCGCTCCATTGCTAGTTGCGCCGCTCTTGTGGCAGCGTATACCTCTGCTTGGAAGATGCTGCAGTAATCCGGGAGCCGGAAAGACTGTTGAAGGTCAAGTTCCGGACAGAAAACTGCAGATCCCACTCCCTCTGTCATCTTGGATCCATCTGTGAACAAGTTATAGGATTGACGGCTGAGTTCGAGCCCCTGTCGCCACCCATCCGGTTCTAGGACCACGTAGGGTTTGAAATTAAAATTGGCTTGAGGTATGGCGTAGTCTGAGCTATCGCCTACCCCTGCGTGTATCCTACTGTGGCCGTAGTGTCGTAGCGTGAGCTGTCCAGTTACCTTAAGTCTAAGCGCGGCCTTCTTAGCGGCGCTTTTCGCTGTCAGACCCATTGGATAAAATCCCAAGATTTTGTCTAGTGCCGCTGTCGGAGTGGTGCGCATTGCGCCTGTTATACACAACCCAGCGGCTCTCTGTACAGTCTCGAGTCTTTTGGCATAGGTCTTTTTATCCACCGCAGTCCACCATACTAAGATCCCGTAGAGCATAATGGGTCTAATAACTGCAGTGTAAATCCAATGTGTGAGACGGGGGGATAAGCCCCAAGTCTTACCGAGCATTTTTCTGCAAGCGTATAAGGCGTTCAAGGCTTTCCTTTTCCTGTCTTCCACATTCAATTTCCACGACAGTTTACTATCCAAGATGACTCCTAGGTACTTTGTAGATGTTTTGGGGGTGAGTATGGTGTTGTTCAGTTTGGGAGGAAGCCAGGTTGGGATCTTGTACTTTGTTGTAAAAAGAACTAAGTCCGTCTTGTCTGGATTTGTTTCCAGCCCCACAGTCTTTGCCCAGTTATTAATCACTCTCAGTGTCCTCTCGAGTACTTGGCTCATTGAGTTGAGACACCTGCCTGAGACGACGACGGCCAGGTCATCCGCGTATGCGGTTAGCCTTGGCCCTCCGTCCCTCAACTTTAGAAGAATTTTGTTCACAACTAAATTCCAAAGTAGCGGAGAAAGCACGCCCCCCTGGGGGGTACCCCTGTTCGCCTTCCTCGCCATGGTCGTCGCGCCCCACTCCGCCACCACCGTTCGGCAATTTAAAAGATTACCGATCCAGTTCTGTATGGATGGGTGCACGTCAATTGATGCAAGACCTTCCAACAATGCCTCTGGTGAGACATTGTTGAAAGCCCCTGATATGTCAAGGAAGGCCCCCAGCGCGTACTCTCCATAGTGTAAAGCCTTTTCTATCTGAAATACTACCCGATGAAGTGCCGTCTCCGTTGACTTGCCTTTCATGTAGGCGTGTTGGTCCGTGGATATTAGGCCATGTGGAATCCTTTCCTTAATAAACGAGTCTAGCAGTCTTTCAAAAGTCTTCAGTATGAACGAGGTGAGGCTGATGGGCCGGTAGTCTTTCGGATACAAGTGGCTGCTTTTACTTGATTTTGGTAAAAATACAACCCTTGATAATCGCCAGTCCATCGGTACATAGTTCAGCCTCAGGCAGCTCCTGAAAACGTCCTTGAGCCACGGTATCAGAACAGCACTTCCCTTTTGCAGAAGCGCGGGGAAAATGCCGTCCGGACCCGGGGATTTGAAGGGATCGAAAGAGCCCAACGCCCATCGAAGTCTGGATGTGGTGATTAGGCCCTCACAGTTCCCTTGCTCTGTGCCGAATGCAGTTGAGACCGAGTTGGAAACCTCTGAACAGCCAGGAAAGTGGGCTTCTATAAGTGCCTCAAGCGTCTCCTTGCCATCCTTGGTCCAATCTCCAGATTCTTTGCGGATGAGTGATGGTATGGGGGGGGACTTGGCGAGTATCTTCCGAAGTCTGGATGCCTCGGAGATCTTGTCCATACTTCCAAAGAAGTTCTACCAGGAACTTCTTTTGGCCCTCCGTATCTCTTGTTTGTAGGAATGAAGTAGTGTCTTGTACTCTCTCCAACACTCCGCACAGTCGGCAAGTTTGGCTAGTTTGAAAAACTCTCTAAGTTCCCTTCTTTGCCTACCAATGTCCTTGCTCCACCAGGGCGGATTGGATTTTCGTCCTACCGGCCTTGACGGCGGGCAGGATTCGTGGTATGCAAGGAGAATCTTTGTCGTTAGGAGTTTCGCCTTAGCCTCAACGTCCGAGCTGGAGAGGGTCTGAGAGGCATTACTAAGATGCGTCTTTAACCGATTTGCATACAGATCCCAGTCCGTATTCCGGGGGTTTCTGAAGACCCTTTCTATGCGCAACGGTTTGAAGTTGACTGTAAAGTGTATGTAGTTGTGATCAGAGAAGGAGGGTTTTTCCAGCACTCTCCAGTCCGAGATCCAGGTATCTGCCCCATAAGAAAAAGTAATGTCCAATACGTCTTCCGACGTCGGACCCTTAAAAGTTGGGATGTTCCCTCTATTAGCTATATCTACATCGTTTTGTAGTATAAAATTAAAAAGGGACTCACCCCGTTCGTTCGTATCCTTGCTTCCCCACTGAGGGTGGTGCGAATTGGCGTCCGCACCTACCACAACGTTCCGTAAGGAAACGCTGAATTGTTTGATATTCATAACGTCTTTCAAATAAATACTATAACTGAATTATTATAGCGTGTCGAGAAGGCGTATAAGGTGGGCGTGGTCAATCTTATATATCCTATGTTAACATCAATGAAACACGGAATCATTTGATATTAATACTAATTTACAGACATGTACCGTAGCTTTGTTTTGTTAGTTTAGTGGGCACAAAAAATGGGCGTGGCCGATTATATTATAGCCTATGTTTGCCGCAATGACACGCTGAATCGTTTGATACCCATATTGCCTAACAAAAGCATACCACAGATGAGTTTTGTTACCATAGTGGACGTAAGAAGGGGCGTGGTCATTCTCATATAGCCTATGTACCATTGCCCAGATAAAAAAATGTTTGGTGCTTATTTCATCTAAATCGGTTAAGTGGTTTTTGCCTGATTGTGGCTCAAAAAACGTCACACTTGTTTTTATATAATAGTATAGATTTCTGTACATTTCTAAACTACTCGACACGAAAAACGCACCTAAAAATAAAAGTGTTTTCTAGACTGGAACTTTGAAATAGAATAAAATTTAGATGTATGAATCTACAGACTGAAATCCAAATCATGTATGTTTTCCCTACCTGGAATATTTTGGTCCTGAAACTTTAAAATTGAAAATTTAGTTAAAAGGATGCCTTTCATTTGATACCCATATTTCCATCATTGCACAACCGCATATATTTAAAAAAATTTTTGAAATGTGTATGTCCTTAAAAATTTTAAATTTTTTTAAAAAGGACTTTGGGCCAGAAAATGAAAAACTGACTATGCCAGATTACTATAAATGATCTCTAGTTTCACGTCTATATCCAAGTTTGGATGGGTCTCGGCAAAAAAAATTTGTTCGCACAGTGTAATAAATGTAAAGTTGGTGTTTTCACTCAGTGCATCATAACTTTGTCATTTTTCTTTCAATTCTATTGATGTTAGGCTTAATATTTGCTCAAGTAATATATTTGCTCAAAAAATATATAATAATAATATATCTTTCATCTTAGATTTTAAAACTAATCATTTTTTTATCCATAAAAAAAATATTCGAAAATTTATGATGTTTTGGTCGAAAAATTCACTTTGTTACAACTTTCCTTTGGGGAAGTTACTCCCCTAATCTCATCTGATTTGAACAATCTATATATCACTAAAAAGGCTAAGATATTATCTTCTTCTTGAACGACGGACAGCTCGTGTTAATCAGATAATTCTTTCAGAAGATATGTGCTCATAACTGAAGCAACAGGAAAAAATTCGTTTTTCGAAGATTTTTTGAAAACGCTTCTTAAAAAATTTTTTTTATTTTCAATTTCGTGTTCAGCGGCCAAAGTTAGTCTAGAAAACACTTTATCTATGCACGCGATTGGCCCATTTTTTGTCGAGTAGTGTAATGATGCACTGATCGCAAAACAATCTAATCCTCCTGCTCGGGTTGCTTAAAATAATGGCCAGATCGTAGTAACGAAGCAAGATTTTCTGTTTTTTTTTGAGTTTTAAGATGGCTTTTTGAAATGACGAGTTTGCTCTCCCAAAAGTTTTCCTAATTTCACGAAAGTTTTTATCAAATTTGGAAAGATTTAGTAAGATTATCCTTTTATCCATTTTTCATTTTTCTATGGGATTCTATTGCTTTCTATAAAATTTCAAGCACATATACGTTTCAAAATAATTTGTTCATTTACTGTTCAATGGAATACAAATTTTCAAAAAAAAAATTAAAAAGCATAACCGGAAATTCCAGTTATTAGTTTTGTACGCAAACTTATTCAGCACCGTTTGTGGGGGCCCCTCAGCCGTCGCCGCCCCGGGCCCCCGAGCACCTTAAGCCGCCACTGCTAAACCCCGAAAACTTAAAATCCTAAAATCGTAATAAACTCTGGTTATTTTGACCAAACTTATTCCCTGACTTATTCCCACAATTGACGATTTTTTTTATCATAGTATTGTGAGTCGCTGAGCTCCTTACAGAAATCAGCCAAAGCAAAAATTTATTCTAACTTCAGTTGTTAGCCAGCGACAACAACAACCACAGGCTGTCGCCTTTCCCCTGTACGCGTTTCCTCCATCATCATGCATGCGGCACGTCGCTTTGTTGGCCAACAACAACAACATATATGGTGCGTTACCGTAGGAACACAATTGGAGCGTATGAGCGTATTTACGCTCGACGTACGGCGTAAATACGCTGTCGAAATACGTTCAGACGTTGCCTCGCACACAATTCCAGCGTATCAGCAGCGTATAAAATACTCAAAGCCTTCCAATTGTCACAAAATGGATAATAAACTCAGTTAAGTTTCGCGAATTTTGAAGATAATTGACATAATGTACAAAAATATCCGTCGAAATTGCCGATAGGGCTGAATATCGGTTGCACATGCGACATCGTACGCCCATACGCGGCGTAAAAAATAGAAATAGATCTAAGTGAGCGTACGACGTTTTTACGCTCATACGCTTGCGTCGTCAATTGTGTGCGCTTTCATAGAAATACATGAAATTTAATTTGACAGCGCAATTCGTCGAGCGTAAATACGCTCATACGCTCCAATTGTGTTACTACGGTTACTGTTTTGTACACCGGCATGCGATCAATACTTTTATCTGTTTGCTCTCCGAACATTTGATTTTGCGCTCTCACAGCTTCTTATTTTACGCTCTCGCGTTCTGTGCGTTCTCGTCCCCATTACTGCTTCCCCCCGCATCCACAAACGGGTCCTACCGCTGGAACCCGCAAAGAAAATTTTCTTTACACCAGATGCGCATTCTGTATATTGTTTGTTCTGTGGTAGAAGCAAAGAAAATAAACATACAGAAGGCTTGCTTTACAAGTGAGAACGTAGTTTTATGTGTTGCGCTCTTTGGTTGCGCTTACTGCAGCAAATCTGCATTGGGAGATGAAGACGATGTGCTGTTGTTGTTGTTGTTGCGCTGGCGAAAAGCTGAAATTGTAAAACAATTTCTATTTTCTAGCTGGCTTTTGTTCTTCTTCTATAAGCCTGCACGGCGTCTCATATTGCTCCCGAACTCACTGCCGACTGTAGTGTGCGCAAAATCATAGAAAAGAAAATAAAATATGGTTGGCATGGCGACTTATATGATCACTACAGGCAACAAAAAATAAATAATAATAAGTAATCAGCAGAAACAATTAAAAAGGGGAATGAAAAGAAAGGAAGTAGTTTTTATTAGCCCGCAATAATTTTTAAGGTACCGTTGTTTGGGACTTTTTTACGGCCCACATATAATGCTTGCTTAAAAGAACTTAAATAAGAAAATCTAATACTGTAACTTTATGGTCACAGCATTCGCCATGGAACCATTCAGTTGTAGAATATTTACACTATTCTTAAACGTAGGCATGCCTTAATAACAGTTCTTGAAGGTTCTGCTTCGAAAATTATCAGGGCCCGGCGGCTCTGCACGCAAGTTTGAAATCAATGGACCCAATAAATCAAGTTTCTTTTCCCCTTTTGTTGAGCCCGTAAGATTTTTATGGCAAAATACTTGTCTAATTTTTTTCATTTGTAGTACTTTCAGCATATTTAAAGTCAATAGACCTATTAAAGTATGTTTTTCCATACAAACTTTTAACCCTTGGCTCCCCGTTAGATTTAGATTTTCAAAAATGAAAAACACGTGTCTAATTATTTTTGATTTCAAGTGTGTTTATCAATTTTGAATCGTCTTCCCGTGTTTTTCAAAATTGTAATCAACCATGTCACAATACTTATAAACAAATAATTTTACTTGGAACTCGCCACCTAAAAATATTTGTAAACATTTTAAATTGGGATCAATCACAGTATAAATATCTGCAAGTTTTTAAAACTATCAAAGCGGACAGCAAAAAGCCATACACCACAAAGATTCGATTGATGGTGACATTACAGAAATTTGTGCAGCAAAACCACGGTTGTCAACTTTTCCATTTCAGAAAGCACTAAAACCGCAAAAAACGCATTTTTCCACTCAGAAAGCACTGATGAGCAACAAAAAAAAGGTGGTAGTTGTCCTAATATTCCGTGTACCATACTAGGAAATCTATTGCAGATCAGTGGCAACCGTGACCTAGGTAGCAATTCCACCAAGGAGGATCACTTCGGTTGTCATGTAATATCCAAACAATGATTTTTTAGCCCAACATTCCAGTGTTATATACGTGTTAAATGAAATATAGTGTTGTATAACACTCCAGTTATTAAAAAAACATACATTTTTTCCAAGCATGAATTAGTCTTGGTGTCTTTGAAATAAAAAAAGCACCTAAAAACGCACCAGCACCAAACTCAATATTTTCCGCGTTTTGATTTTCAAAAAGCACTAAATTTAGAGCGACAAGTACTTAGTTGGCAACAGTGAGCAAAATCAATCGGTAACACAAAAAAACGTTCACACAATACATGACAACAACAAAAAACATTAGCGAATCCCAAATCATCTTCGTTGAAACGACGATGACGATACTTTGGTTCGTTGCACTTCGAAAAACAAGATCAATAAACATACCAGGTGTATAAGCTTAAATACGCTGTTTGCTCATAGGTGACGTTAGTGAGCGTATTACCAAATACCATGGAAATGTCTTAGCATTTTAGTATGAGTTCGACATCTGTTCACATCATTTAGTGTACATCATAAGCGATTTCATACAACAACATACATTTTTCTTTGTGTAATCATGTCTAGTTTTGTGCCAAAAAAAGAGCATATGCGGGAAGCTCTGCTTTTCTGTTTCTGTTGAGCTGTTGAAACCTGGTGAAACTGTAGATGCCCACCGCTACCACCAACAGTTGATGAAATTGAATCGTGCTTTACGTGAAAAAAGGCCCAACTATCAACAAAGACATGACAAACTGATTTTCCTCCACGATAATGCACCATCGCATACATCGAAATTGGTCCGAAATTACCTGGAAACACTCAACTGGGAGGTGTTACCCCATCCCGCTTATTCACCAGACCTGGCTCCTTCCGACTATTACCTGTTTTCGTCGATGGGCCACGCACTCGCCGAACAGCATTTCGATTCTTACGAAGACGTTCGAAAATGGCTAGACGAATGGTTTGCCTCGAAAGATAAGGAATTCTTTTGGCGTGGTATTCACAAATTGCCCGAGAGATGGACAAAATGTATAGCTAGCGAGGGCAAGTACTTTGAATAAAATTCTTTTTTGCTTTCTACACAAAACAAATGTGTTTTTATAACCAAAAAACAGCGGATTTAAGCTTATACACCTGGTAATTCCTTGAGCTGCACATGACCGCATTATGTTGTCTTGGGCATTTTTGCTGTGAATGCTTTGAACCAATTCTTCCAAATGGTTTGTTGCGTCCACAAAATTGGTTGCGTTATCACAATATAAATTTTGACAGCGGCCTCTTCTTGACGTAAAACGATTAAGTGCGCCAATGAATGCGTCTGTTGTAACATCGCTGACGACTTCCAGATGCACTGCTTTTGTAGCAAAGCAGCATAAGACTGCTATGTAAGCCTTGCATGGCCTTTTGCCTCTTATTTTGTAGTGTATCCATATCGGGCCACAGAAATCCACCCCCGCGTTGAAAAAGGGTCTCTGAAGTTGTACTCTATCAGCTAGCAAATTTCCCATGATCTGGTTGAACATCTGTAGGCGCGCCCGCGTGCATAATTTTTCCCCTTTATTGGCCAAAATCGTTGTCTGGTTTGGGCCAACAATGCCTGTGGCGAGCAATGGACTCCTTTCTCGTGAAGGTGTTGCATGATAATTTTTGCTATCGGATCGTTATAAGGTAGCAACATAGGGTGCTTGGCATCGTATGTGAGATGTGATGATGTCAATCGGCCCCCTACCCTGATGAGACAGCTGGCAAATTTCCCATGATCTGGTTGAACATCTGTGGGCGTGCCCGCGTGCATAATTTTTCCCCTTTATTGGCGAAAATTGTTGTCTGGTTTGGGCCAACAATGCCTGTGGCGAGCAATGGACTCCTTTCTCGTGAAGGTGTTGCATGATAATTTTTGCTATCGGATCGTTATAAGGTAGCAACATAGGGTGCTTGGCGTCGTATGTGAGATGTGATGATGTCAATCGGCCCCTACCCTGATGATACCGCGATTATCTGTAAATGGAGACAGTCCGTGGAGAGCGCTGTTTCCTTTGACTTCAGCCTTATTTCATAGCTGATGCATTTCTTCACTGAAATTGCTTAGTTGTATGGCTCTTATGATGGCGTACAGCTTCTCATCCAGTTCGGTTGGTGTTAGGTTTATGCTACTATGGTTGCTCTTATCACGTAGACGACTAATGAATCGCAACACATAGCCAACAATTCGTTGCAACATTGTGAAGGAGTTTCGATGCCGTATTGTGTAGACCCTGTTACTCAGATCCCCTCATGTGCGATAGTAAGCACGTTTACCCTTTTCTTGACTTCTGCGTCTGTTTGATCAGGGATCATGTGCTCCTGACGAAATGGCTGCGGCCAACATTCTTGCTTGCCGTGAAGGAATAATGGCCCGTAAAACCACATTGTACACCTCTGGATGTGACTTGGATCTACACCTCTAGATAGAAGTCAGCTGGGTTGTGTTTGGTGTTGACATGCCTCCATTGTTCAACTAGTGTCAATTGTTGCATTTTACTGACACGATGTTTGGAATGTGGATGGATCCGAGTTAATCTAATGCAACGTTATTTCCGAATCAGTCCATATATAAATCGGATGCTGCTCATATTCCAAGTCCCTTTTTACTCTTGCCACCAGTTGTGCTCCTAATAGTGCGGCGCATAACTCGAGCCGCGGTATTGTCTGCGTTTTAAGCGGAGCGACGTGTGATTTTGAGCAGAGTAGTTGAATCGAGATAGTTATATCAGTCATTTCTACTCTGATGTAAACAACAGCTCCATAGGCGCGTTCGGATGCATCGGTAAACACATGAATTTGAATGTTTCTTGATTGTTTGTGGTGCATAATGTGTCGTGGCACCCTCACATTGTTTAGCTCACCTAAGTTTTGGCGGAAGGTAGTCCACTGAGTAGGCATCTCCGCTGGCAGAGATTTATCCCATGATAGCTTTAATTGCCACAGTTTTTGGACAAACATTTTGGCCTTAACTACCACCGGAGCCATCAATCCCAATGGGTCAAAAATGTGTGCGAAGTCAGATGTCACTGACCTTTTCGTTATTTTCCCATCGACAGCCCGGTTTGTTTTGATGCAAAATTCATCCGATTTTGGCAGCCAAGTAAGACCTCAGATTTTCACTGTATTATGTGGGTCGTTGCTAATGTCTAGGTCTACATCTTGATCCTCCGGAGGTAAGCCTTGGAGTAATTTTGCATGATTTGCGCACCACTTTCGTGGCTTAAAACCAGCTGTCGCTAGAATCTTGATGAGTTGATCTTTTGCTGCTATTGATTCAACCAGGCTGTCAGAACCACTCAGACCGTCATCGACGTAGAAGTCCTTACTTAGAGTAGCTGCCCCGAGTGAGAACTGCACTGCATGATCTTTTGCTAAAGTCTGCAGACATTTGGTTGCTAGGTAGGGTGCTGTTCTTGTTCCATACGTTACTGTTTTTAGTTTGTAATAGCACAACTCGTCCTGCGCTGACTCTCTCCAGATGATGATTTGGAATCGTTCGTCTCTTGGATCAATCAATATTTGACGATACATCTTCTCGATGTCCGTTGTGAAGACGAATCGTGACCTTCTAAAGCGCAATATGATGGATGTTAATTCGCTTTGTACGACTGGCACATTGTGCATGATGTCGTTGAGTGAAACCCCGCTTGACGTTTTTGCGGATGCATCGAACTTTGTTGTTGTGCTGTCCAATTTGGTTACACCGTGATTCGGCAGAACGTAATGAGGAGTCAATATAGCGTTGCGATCGATTCGTTAACCCTTATTCTCATACCCAAACTTACTAACGTCGTTTGGCACCCGGGGTACCCGGGTACCCATTTCATGAAATTTTTAAGTTTTCAATATACACTATGATCAATAAGTACCGGGACTGTGTATTTTAAATTTTCCGCCGTTGCCCGATGCAGGTAAAACAATTTTTTTTTAGGTCGGTAGGACCTTAACTGACATCTGTGTCAGTTTTGAGCGGGATTGCATCATTAGTTTTTGTTTGGCAGCTGTTAGCGTCAGTCAACTTGTTGTACTTCGTCGCATTTTACAATGGATAATTTTGTTGATCAACGTATTTGTTTGAAATTTTGTCTTAAGAACGAAATTTCTTGTGCCAATGCGCTTAAAATGTTGCAGAAAGCATTTGGGGAGTCTGCTCTATCAAGAACCAGAGCGTTCGAGTGGTATAAAATGTTCAAAAGTGGTCGTGAAGTGGTCGAAGACTTTCCTCGTTCTGGACGTCCTTCAACATCGAATACCGACGAAAATGTTGAAATTGTGAAGAAAATCGTGCTTGAAAATCGTCATGTGAGCCTCAGAGAGATTTCTAACGATCTTAACATCTCTTATGGAAGCGCACAACACATTGTTGTCGATATTTTGCGCATGAAACGCGTCGCCTCACGGCTTGTTCCTGGATTTTGCACCACGATAATGCGCCGTCTCACAAAGCACACATTATTCGCGATTATTTGAACAAACACAGTGTGAATATCATCGATCAGGCTACCTATTCTCCAGATATGGCACCATGTGACTTTTTCCTGTTCTCCCGACTCAAGTTACCGCTTCGTGGAAAGAGATTTGAGTCCATAGAGGTCATAAAAGAAAATGCGACGCGAGAGCTGAAGGCCATACCTGCTTCGGCTTACCAGAAGTGCATGGACGATTGGATTAAGCGTTGGCATATGTGTATTGATTCAGATGGGGCTTATTTTGAAGGGGATAAAATAAATTTACCAGAAGAATAAAACAATTTTGTTTTTTTGACACAGTCCCGGTACTTATTGATCATAGTGTAGAAAACAAAATTTTTTAAATATATGATTTGTTCGCTTTTCACCTAAATAACGAGGATCCGGAAGGTAAAAAAAAAATTTTCATTATTTGTCAGTTTTTTTCACGAAAATACATCGCAGTGGGCACCCGGGTAGCCGGGTATGAGAATAAGGGTTAAATATGTCCGAGATGTTCGTATTCCCGCATGAAGTTAATGTACATTTCTCTCATCACTGGGTTTTTTGACAGGCGACGTTCGAGGCTGAAGAAACGATTGGTTACCATCTGCATGGATTCGCCAAGAGCTGCTGGGTCTTCCTTAAACGGAATTTTCACGACAAATCGCCGCATTTGATTGCGCTTGGTGTGTTGGGCAAATGATTCCTCGCATTTTCTCTCCGCATCCGTGAATTGGTCCTTGTTCTCTGGGAATTCCTCCAGCTGCCAGAATTTAGTCAGTATGTTGTCTAATGCATCCTTTTCGCTTTCGCTGCATACGCCGCAGGTAAGAGCTTCCTGATTGGCACCGTTAATTTTGCCGCTGCATATCCATCCGAAAACCGTGCTCTGCAGATTCGGCAATCCATCAGCCAATTTAATTTGACCTATTGACAGAAGGCTGTGGTAGAATTCTGCCCAATTAATAGGTCAACGCGATTTGGCCTAAAAAGTCCGGATCAGCCAAATTTATGTTTCATGGAATTGACCAATCTGAAGTATTCAGACGCTGTGTTGGTTGGGCTGAAATGATCCGGGGGATGACGAAAGCGCTGAGGGCCACGTTGAAGTTATTGATGCGGGACTGGATTTTTGTGGTCACGCTATATCTTGCATCCCTTTTACTTCTACCAATGCCCTCTATCCACAATGGAGATGGCTTCAGCTGCAGGTTCAGTTTCTTCGCCAGTCTTTCCTTCATCAAATTTACTTGTGATCCAGAATCCGGTATCTTACGATGGAGGTGCTGAGCAGAACATACCCCTGCACAGTGTGCTTATTTTCAAATCTAGGAGGACAAAAATCAGTAGCGCGGCAAAATGGTATAAATTTTAAGTTCATTTGCTATTAAAGAAGTCGTAAAGATATTGGGATCAGTTTAGAAAAATAATGATATGTAAAAATGTATTATGTAACAACAAAAATCATAAAAATAGTAAATAAGCAAGTAGACCTTTTGATATTATTTTATTTTAATATTATTCACTTTCACCGGTCTCGCTTGTTTCGTCTTCTGAGGAAGCAGTAGAACTTGGTTGAGCTGATAGTAACTCCATCACGGCTGGAGAAAGATTTTTCTTTCGCTTACATGGCAGTTTTCTTAAACTAGATATAACGGGATCCGACTTACAAAAAGCATTTGGAACAATCCATATTTGTGTCTTTGCGTGACATTTTTCTTGTATTATGTTCCCGAAAGTAGTTTATGTCCTTATGACGGGCTTCTTGGACTTCCTCCGAAAGTTGACCGATGGGCAACAAACAACTGCTAATGATTTCGCGTCCATGACATAGAACTTTGTGGACAGTTACTGGCATATAGTACCACGGATAATTTTGAATATAAATATGTTTCCTTACAATACATTTTAAAAGCATCAACGTCAATTGCACGGCCACACGAAATTGATTGGAGAATAACTGAAAAATTTTGAATCAGATTTAAATTAACACAACTCATTCTTGATGCTTTTTCTGGATCTTTAAAAAATGTCCTGGCAGTGTTCCCATCATTAATATTGGCAGTGTCTTGCTTGGGATAGTCAACAAGCAGACCCATTTCCGCTCGAATTACCTTTTGCAGCTCCTTTTTTCTTAACTGCATTCTGTGTTTCTCTTCTCCAGAAACGTGCCATTTTTTTATATCCAAACGGTATGAAATATGCAGCACACATTCAAAAAATCGTATTAATGCATTTAAAGCAGACATTCCAAAGTGTAAGGCATTTTCGTTTATGGTTTTGCTTGCCAATTTTTCCGGATCGTTCATTTCTTTAGGGGAAGCTCCGCAAATGTAGCATATTTGATATGACTTATATGAAGACAAAGTTGCACAAATTTTTCCGTCAACCATCGTGAAAAGTAATGTGTGGTAAATTTTGATAAAACATTCATTAACTTGGAATTTGGTTGGATCAAGATCATTAATTTGAGATTTGATAATTTCGACCTCTTCTTTTACGACTTCATCGGGTTCCTTTGTGAATAAAAATTTAATAATTCTGCAAAATCGTGTCGATGAAGGGCTTGGATTTTCGCATAGTTCTGTACCATCGTCAATACAACACATTTTCATTGGTACAAATGTGTTTTGGGATAATGTATCTTGAACTAAGGAATTTTTTGCTTTTTAGCATAAAGCGATGATATTTTCGGTGCTCTCTGTTCAATCGAAGGCTCATTTTATGGCTCATGGTACTCGCTTCCCTTCTGAGCAGCTTTCGGAACTCGGAACAGCAAATTTTTTTCTTACAGGCACTAACCAGAACCTCAAATCAGAACATCTTATTGATTTGCTTTCGTCGCTTTCACTTATTCTGTGAAAATATTTTGAATTTTTAATTCGGCTTCTTGCGCTAAAATTAAAAAGTTTGTTAGACGGCCGCAAAAATCCGCAATGGATCTTTCTTAATATCGACAAAGGACACTTCAAGGATTTTAAAGATATTTAATTTTTAAGTGAATATCGGTGAATATATATACTTTTTTATCTTTTAAAATTAGTATAAGACGAAAAATAAATATTTTTTAACCTGTATATTAAAATCAATATCCCAGTTGAAATACAGCAAATTAGAGCAATTGATTGATTAAAAACAAAACTACATACCTGATGCCATGTTTTCACTATATAACAAAAAAATGTAAACAATCTGGCATACAACCAAACTCGTACTAGATTGTGCTTCGATATAAGTAAAAAATAAAAAAGTTTTTCAGTTTAAGAACTGAACTGCACAACACCATAAAATCAACCTTTATAGACAGTATGATGTATTGACAGTTGATCCATGGTGTTTTTTCATTAAAAAATGGTATTTAAAAATTTGACTTGTGTCCTCCTAGATTTAAAAAATAGCACACTGTGCCCTGGTTTGGCGAAGATGCCGTCAGTAGTGCTGAAGGCTGTTGGTGTGTTCTCTCGACCAGCACTTCCTGCTTGGTGTTGGGACCTGGCTGGTTAATGGCCTTAGTTGGCTCTGACAGATGCAGCAATGTGTTATGTTTTTTGTTACATCTACTAGAGTGACGAGCTCTGCAATCAGTGGCCTTATGCCCTCTGCGCAGACAATTCAGACACAGGTTTAGCCGCTGAACTGCCTTGATGCGATCTTGTGGTGTTAATAGCAGGAATGCCTTGCAATGATACAATGGATGTGATCCGTTATCGCAGACCTTGCAACTTGACGCCTTTTGCTTGTCTACAGATGTGGTAAGGGTTTTTGCGGAGCTTGGCTTCTCCTTGTGACAAATTGCCTCCTACGACTGAAATCTGGTTTCCAGGAAGGCCATGAATTCTTGTGTAGACTGGATTTCTCGTGGATGTGCTAATGATTGCTCGTATAACATGCGGCTTTGTTTATCCGGTTTAAGGAGCAGGCTATGGAGCAGTAATGGAGACCATGAATCGGTTTCTAGTCCCTGATTTTTTACAGCTAGCAGACCCTCAAATGTGACGACGTGTAGCGTCCTTAGTTCTGCCGCTGATGGGTTGGCTGTCAGTGGTTGCTGATTCAGGATTCGAACGATGATCCTCTCGTTGGGATACCGTTCTTGCAGCAAACTCGAGGCGGTTTCATAATTTTCGTTGGTTAATGACAGATGTCGAACCAAACCTTCTGCTTCTCCTGACAAGCTGCCCTTGAGATACCACATTTTTTGTGCGTTAGGAAGTTGCTGTTTGTGAATCATTTCCGTGAACAAATCATAGAACTGAGCCCATTTCAAGTAATCTCCATCAAAGTTTGGGATAGTTACTTAGGGAACCGATAGGCAAGTGTTGTCTGGCTTGCTGCTCACTTGTTGCGGTTGCTCGTGATCTGCCAGCCTTGATGCCAATGAAATCAGATTTGATTGAACCAATTCCTCAAGTTCAACATAATTGTCAAGATTATATCCCACTGCAGCAGGATCGCTGGTGCACTCACAGAGCTCGAATTTATAGCTTCAATTTCGTTCCACAGACTTTCAATTTTTGCGATATTGACCTCGTAGAACGACTTCGCCTGGATTCTCGTTTGACGATGAGTCGCCTTAGTGAAATGCCCATTACACTTTGTGTCCGAACCAGGCGCGAAGCGTTTGCATCTGGTTCCTCACATGGCGGCGGTTTAGGTAGAGATGGTAAAACTGCCGGTTGTTTGATGGGAATGGCCGGAGGTTGTAGTGCAATCAATTCGCTGCTGAGAATGATGTTGTACTTCTCGACTAACGCCTTGATGTTATTGAAACAGTTCTTGATGAAGTAAACATCAGTTGTGTCTACATCCGGAAAGTTTCTAATGGCTGTGTCGTTGTGGTCGAACTGATTCCACAACTCACTGAGTCGCTTAATACGTCCATTGTAGTATTCGCGACTTGTCTTCCTGTCCTTCGAGTTCTTTTTGAAGTTGCTGATTAGTTGCTGAACTTCCTGACCCAGTTCAGATTGTTCCGCTACTAACTCTTCCATTGTCCTCATTGTAGCTCGATCTGATGTTCACGTGCTGCTGCTGAACTTGTGACGGCAGTCTCTTACTGCCGAGGACGAGTTGTCGATGTTGGGGCAGTCTACAACGTGAAAGGATCACGTGAGGGTCACCAACATGTTCAGTGACTAATTTGTCGCTGAAGTCTGAATCGGCACTTGAACCGATTCAGAACAGTTGATTGCCTGGAGAAAAGATTAAACGTGTTGTTTTGTTGAGGTTGAGAAATTGACTCCCCTTATTTTACAATTTTATTAGCCCTTTATAATATTCCCAATGTCAAACGTTCTCACGGGCAAGTTGGGCCTCGTTGCTGACTTAGCATTCTCACGCTTGCCCAAAATGTATCGCATATTGATTACGCCGCTTCTGCTTACGTTGCAACTGACCGAATGGAATTTGAGTGTGCAAATGCATTGAATGCCGAATGTTAGATAACACTGGCGCGTAATATTAGTACTTGCAGCGGTGGGAACCGAGCCCAATTCTGCCGTGAGAACGTTTCACATTGGTTACATAATTGCAATAATTTAAAATTCAGAGTCTGAACAAATTATATAGATCGTTCTATTGACTCAAATAAAGATTTCATACATTTCTCTAGATTGTATGTGTTTTTTTTAATCAAATCTGAAGGCTCTTAAAAAATCACCCGTTACAAGCCCTTCAAACTGCGTAAAGTAAATCAATATGCCTATTTTCATGTGAATTTAATTACAAGAGCCGAAGGCCATGTCAGCCAGTGCTTTGTAATGTATTAAATGTAATAATTATTTCTCTCATAAATAAATTATGAAAACATATTCAATAGTTAAGCTGGCCAGGTCAGGTCGTGAGACTGGATGACTGGATGATGATGATGCTTTCAGTTTAACAGGTATTGAATGCGAAATTTGGTGAAAGGAAGCGAAACCGAAAAACCGTGTCTCCGATGGAGTGGGCCACAGACCACGTTTGAACCGCAAAACTGGAGAGGGTGCATACGAAACAGATATGCCTGACCTAGCGTCCAGCCGAACCCCGTTAGCGAGTTGTTATGACGAACTCAGTATATAAGTATAAAACGAAGAAGTAATTGAATGATGTTTGGTCTAATGATGGAATGGTTCAAACACCCCATCTTAGAGAAACGGTAGATTGCAGATATTCGTAGCCTTATAGCAATTTTCCGCCGAATTAAAAAAAATGTATGGTATAATACGCACAATAGTACTAAAAATAAATTGTACTCACATTTTGATATACACGTCATGCCGTTGATATCACAGTGATGTCTGTAATCTAACAATATATATTTATAAAATTAAATGTATAATTAAAATTGTTACATAAATGTACTTTATTACATAAAATGTACTTTTTCACACTGATTGGCTTTAGAACAGTCATGCACAAGCGAGCTAAACAGAGTCACTCGGCTTTCACGTACAGATCGTGTGCGCGAAACTGCCGAGCTATTGCGACGCTACCCGGTAGGAAAGTGGCACCTCCCGTAATTCATTACAGGATACTTACTTTTCGTCCGGTAAGCATTCCAACTTCCATGCCAAACGCCCATTACGTTTGTACAGAGCATGGCCGCCCGATCATGCATGATTTTGTAAAGTACAAATGGTATCATTGCAAAATCCTTCGGAATTGTTCGGCTTCCCATTCAAATGTACTTTACTTAGTAATGTGGCGGTATGAAGGAAAACATAAGGGCCGTAATGTGCTATTGGAATGGGCTTAAAATTATCAGGTGTACAACTTTGCTTCCGCCGTTTTTTTCCAAAATTAAAAGCTTTATTGCGAAAAAGTGCTTACAGATGTATTCAAAGTATTGTCCGTCGCTAGCGACAACTTTCTCCCATCTTTCCGGCAATTTTCGGATCCCGGCTCGAAAAAAGGAGTCCTCTTTTGACGCTATCCATGAAGCAATCCATTTTTCCAATTC
This sequence comes from Melieria picta, assembly GCA_964056695.1. Classification (NCBI taxonomy): domain Eukaryota; kingdom Metazoa; phylum Arthropoda; class Insecta; order Diptera; family Ulidiidae; genus Melieria; species Melieria picta. Next base: position 69,523,785 of record OZ057400.1, read on the forward strand.
TTCGAAGGATTGAAAATGTTGATCTGCCAGGCCGTGTGCCATCGAACGGAATAGGTGGAAGTCAGAAGGGGCGACATCTGGGGAATACGGCGGGTGGGGCAAGACTTCCCATTTCAGCGTTTCCAGGTACTTTTTGACCACTTTTGCTCGATGTCCCTCGGTTTCAACTCGTACGGCACCCAGTTTCCTTCTTTCTGAATCATGCCCAGGGCCTTGAGACGTTTTGAAATGGCTTGCTGACTCACTCCCAACGATTCGGCAAGCTCTTCTTGGGTTTGGCACGAATCTTCATCAAGCAATGCTTCTAGTTGTTCATCTTTGAAGGTTTTTTCTCTTCCACCACCATGTTTGTCTTCGACATCGAAATCACCATTTTTAAAACGTTGAAACCACTCTCGACACGTTCTTTCACTCAGAGCAGCATCACCGTAAGTTTCTGAGAGCATTCGATGCGCTTCAGCTGCATTTTTTTGCGAATTGTAACAGAAAAGTAAAACTTCCCGCAAATGGCGAGAATTGGGCACATAAACGGACATTTTCGAGCGTGAATAATACGAAAACAAGAACAACTGTCACTGAAACGGCGATGACAATTCGTTAGGCACTGTCCACACTCACTTTAATTACCATCTATGTATTTCAACCAGCCTCAGCCGGTACAGCCACCTATCGGAAAACGGCGGAAGCAAAGTTGTACACCTGATATAAAAATAAAATAACCTTCTCAGTTTATGCCTTACTCGCTACAGATAATGTAAGCACTGCTGATTTCTTCACTTACGATAGAAGGTAGACATATTTGGAAATTATACCATTGCCTGCGAAAAGTTGACTTGTGCGTTTCTTATAATTCTCAACTGCTTCATGTGGAAAGCGATGGAAATAAACGAGTGTTAAACAGCCCACGCTGGGAATTGAACCTGGGCCTCTGGCATGAAAAGTCAGCGCGCTACCCTCCGGACTACCGAGGTCAACTCATTAAGCTTGTAAAATCACTTATTTCTTCTAGATTCGTTCTACTTAAATCTACACTCCACGTGCATTACAAAGTAAAGTGCACTTCAAAGTGACGATACGAACAATCATTCGGGTTTTAAATCTACTTTTTTCGCACTTGTGCCTTTCAGTCAAAGTTGAATCAAATTTAGTTTGAACGCCAAATCCGCCAAATCTATTCTGGCAAACCTCACAAAACTCATAAACTTTTTTATTAATTTAAAGTCGAAAAACAATATTTTATTATTATCAAGCCCACGCACTATGACTAGTTTTGAAATTATCCCGCACTGCGCGCGTCCGGCCGATCTTGTTTCTCTCGCTATCTCCCCGCTCAGGGACACGAAAATAGTATCGATATTGTACCATATCGACAGTTTTACTATTCGATGCTGATATTTTTCACTTGATTTTTTGAACACGATATTTTTTTTAAATCGAGTAGTTGAACCCCAATATCGTATCGAAATTTTCTTTAAAAAATCATCTTTTAGATTGTTAATTTCGTTTTATATCTTCTCTCTTCTATATCGTTCTATGCTTCTCTAGAAGCATAGAACGAGTGCGGAGTTGCCTGATCTCCCATCGGACGCGTCCCCAGGTGGCGGATAGGGGGCCCTTGGTGAACAAACGACGTCACTTCGGTATCCCTGGAGGAACAGGAGTCATGTCTGTTGCGTCCACCACAATGATGGTATAGAGTATGGGTATCATCCGCGGACCAAACTGGCTAGGGAGGAGTCCCGAAATAAAACCAGTAACAGCAATGGATAACGAAATGGATGCTACTGCAGGTGGAATCCACATAGGTGGCAATCCACCCGCTTCGGCGGCAGGGGCAAGGATTCTGGAGGCCCCAACCATTGCTCAAGTCTCCCGCCTTTACCGGCGGGAGCGCATCCTGGAGGAAAGCGGGGTCGTTATCACGATCTCCTCTTCTTCGGAGACGGAGGATTCCGAGGAGCCAGAGGGCCTGCGTCGGGAAGCTGCCACGGTGGCTGAACGACCTCCCAGTGGTTCTAAGGAATCAAACAAAAGGAGAAAGGCGAGGAGGATCAGAAGGAAGCGGATGGCTATGCGCCGGCTTGAAAAGGCAGGCGACACGGCCGGCCCTCCGGAACCCGTGTCCTCCAAAAGACCCAGGTCGGCTGAGGTAACACCCACCGAAGCCACTGGTCTGGCGGAGAGCACGGGAGTCTCTAAATCGTCCGGCTCGCTAGGCAAGCGGATGAAGACTGCAGCCGAAAACAGCACGCCTACCTGCCCTGCAACTGCTGTCGTCAGGTGCGCCACGGCCCCAAGGACACGAGCGTAGCCCCGGCAGTAGCCAAAGCGGCGGAAAAACGTGTTGCCAGTAAGCCGCGCAGTGTCCAAAGCCTCCGACCCAGCACATCTGCCTGCGAGCTGGATCTTCGCCCAAGCACTTCCAAAGGTGCGGCCAAGCCATCGTATAGCGAGAAGGCTGCCGGCCCGCGGCCGATGGCAGTGATTGTGAAAAGGGGCCCTGACCACAGGCTGACTGATGCAGAACTCAACTTCTGCAAAAGCCAACTGATGCGTCGGGTCATTGCCTCCGGTCCTGAGGCCAATGCGAAGGGCTATGAGACAAAAGACGGCACTATACTGGTGTCGTGTGCGTCTCAGGCCAACTTTGACTGGATCAGGAACGCGGTCAATGAGTTGCCTCCTAAGGGGACCACACGCTTCGCGGTCTACGAAGGCGAGGTTGAGTCCCTCAGGAAAGCCATCGGCTGGATACCGGACCCTGACCTGTGCACAGCCGATGTGCTCTCCTGTCTGCGTGCCCAGAACCCAGGCATCGACACCAGGCTTTGGCGTGTTCTGCACCACCGCAAGAGTACCAACCGGGATGGTAAGGAAGGTGCTTCTATTGTGGTGAGAATCGATGAAGCCTCTGCTGATGTCCTAGGCTCCCGGTACGGGAACTGTCTGAGTCTCTTCTTTGGGACTGTCAGTTTTTATGTCTATCCCAGATGACGGGCTCAGACGGTTCCTGTAGTTATCGTCCTCTGTCGGTAACGCAGATTAACTTGCAGCATTCCAACCCGCTACTGCACTTCTAAGTAGTTGGCTCTCCCAGCTGCACACATTACCCCACATAACTATTCAAGAGCCCTGGGTCTTTAGGGGCCGGGTCTGTGGCCTTGAGTCGTTGAAAGGGGCCACTGTATTGTATGATAGGAATTCGAGTAGACCTAGAACCTGTCTTATAGTATCATCTCATCTTACGGTGTATAGTCTTGACCTTTTCTGCTGTCAGGACCTGGTTGCAGCTGAGGTGAGCTTCAAGGGTATGCACGGATGGTCGAGGTTCGTGATTGCATCTGGGTACTTTCCTTACGATGCACTGGAAGCGCCACCACCTGGGAAGGTCGCTAGTCTCGTGAGGTTTTGTGAGCAGCGCAGTCTCGGTCTCATTCTTTGTTGTGATGCTAATGCCCAGCACACAATCTGGGGCAGCAGCAAATGCAATGCATCCTCCGGCCTGAATATTCACAACACTGGCAATCAGCCTACGTTTGTGACCACAAGAAGGCAGGAGGTGATTGACATCACTCTATCTAATACTAGATTGGGGTGGTCAATCAACAACTGGAGAGTGCTTAACGAAGAATCGTGTTCGGACCACAGGTATATCGAGTTTCAGTGCGGCGAGGAGGCACAAATGCCATTGCCCACTAGTAACCCGAGAAACGCAGACTGGCCGAAATTTCGGGAGTCGTTGCGGAATAAATACGCGACGCCACCGAGAATTCGTAAGGAGCGGTGTATTGAGGCAGCTGTTGAGCATCTTAATACTGCCCTAACATCAAGCTTCGAGCTAGCCTGTCCAACTAGACCTCCCCTTGGCCGGACCCCCGTTCCGTGGTGGAACATGGAGCTTCAGTTGCTGAGGCGTGAGTGTAGAAAACTCCTCAAGACGAATCTTGACGAGGACTGGGAGCGTTACCGATGCACTCAGAGGAACTATAAGAGGCTTATTCGAGCTGCGAAGAAGGCCTCTTTTAGAGATTTCTGCAGTGGCATTGAATCCTTGAGCGATACAGCTAGGCTTGTAAAAGTTCTGAAAAAGGACCAAGCCGCCAAGCTGGGGTCGCTTAGGAAACCTGATGGCTCCTACACGGAGAGGAAAAGTGAGACACTCAGTCTACTGATGGAGTCTCACTTTCCAGGAAATCAGGTCATTGTTGCCCAGCAACATCCTCTCGACATGACTGGTACGTCGCTAGGAATGTGGCGAATGAGGCTGCCATTCGATTTGCCATCATATCCTTTGACGGCTTCAAATCGCCGGGTCCTGATGGCATTTATCCTATCGTATTGAGGAAAGGTATAGAGTCAGTAGTTGTGGCACTGAAGAAAATCTTCACTGCATGCCTGGCACTGGCCTATATACCACGCCCTTGGAGGATGGTGAGAGTCGCGTTCATTCCGAAGGTCGGACGGGACGACTACACTAGCCCCAAGAGCTTCAAACCTATTAGAACGGCTGGTAGAGTTACGGATACGTAAGGAGTCGCTTAAGATGCATCCTCTGTCTCCATTTCAGCATGCCTACCGAAGTGGGAAATCCTGCGAGTCGGCTCTGCAAAATCTGGTTGGTAGGATTGAGCGAGCCATCGACAGGAGGGACTACGCGATGGGAATCTATGTGGATATAGAGGGCGCATTTTACAATGCGACTTTTGACAGTATGTGTAACGGTGCTAGCCGACACGGCGTAGACCGGGCTTCGGTAAATTGGATACGTTCAATGCTAGCCCAAAAAGTCATGACGGTGCGGGCAGAGGGCGATCTGCTGGTGTCATCCGGTGTAAATAGAGGCTGCCCTCAAGGTGGGGTGCTGTCTCCATTGCTCTGGTGCATGGTGATTGATCCCCTGCTCATCACTCTGAATGACTCTGGAGTCTACGCACAAGCATACGCGGGACGATGTGGCCTGTCTCGTAACCGGCCCTTCCCTTATGCACATCTGCAGAAAGGTGCACTATCCAGCTATCCAAAGAGGTGAAATATCTGGGAGTTATCCTAGATGATAAACTCCTTTGGAAATCTCATGTAGAACTAAAGACATCGAAAGCACTGTCGGCTTTCTGGCAGTGCAGAGGTGTATTTGGGAAAACGTGGGGTCTTTCCCCTAGCAAGATCCTCTGGATCTACAAGGCTATGATAAGACCCATCATCTCCTACGTATCGGTAGTCTGGATGAGCAGACTCTCTCTTGCAGGGGTCAAGAGAAGCTTGTCCAGACTGCAGCGCACTGTAGCCATATGTTGTACGGGAGCCTTCCCGACTACTTCTGGCCCATCGCTAGATGCCCTGGTGAACCTTCCTCCATTTGATGTTTTCATCCAAGGAGAGGCCCTAAAGGCCATCCGAAGACTAAAACACAGTGGCCAGTGGTATGGCGCTTGTCCGGTACTGGAAAATTGTGCTGGCACCTACATCGACCTCACAGTCATGTCCATGCCCCTCGCCTCCATGCCTTCAACTGTCATACTAAAAAAGCGGTACACGGTGTTGCTGCCTGAGGCTCACTCTTGGTCAGATCCTGAGGATGAGCCCGGTAAACACTGTTTCCGTATATTCACGGACGGCTCCCGAACGGAAGAAGGTTCTGGCTCTGGGGTCTTCATTGAATCCACGGGGACTGGACGGTTCTTTGCCCTAGGCTCGCGCGCATCTGTGTTTCAGGCAGAGGTGCATGCGATACTTGAGGCGATGAACTTTGTCATAGAGAATAGGTGGAAAGGCAGGTCTATCTGTGTCTGTAGTGACAGCCAAGCTGCGCTTATGGCCTTGGACAGCCCTATAACCACCTCTATGCTAGTCAAGTCCTGCAAATCCAGGCTTAATTATGTCGGCAAATAAAATATCCTGATGCTCACCTGGGTCCCGGGACACGCAGGAATTGCGGGTAACGAGACCTCGGATTCCTTAGCTAGAATGGGCTCTAAGGCTGCTTTTGTCGGCCCTGAGCCTGTTCTGCCACTCCCATCTGCGGCCATCAAAGCCACTGTTAACGAATGGGTCACTATGATCCAGGAGCGAGCATGGCAGGCTGAGAGCGGCTGCAGGTGGACGAAACTTATGCTTCCCGCCATATCCGACAAATGCTCACAGTTTCTTCTGTCACTAGGCAGAGGGGACTGCAGGCAGATGGTCGGGTTAATGACGGGCCATTTTCTATGGGCTAAGCACATGGAAATGGTAGGCATATCTGACAGTGCCCTATGTCCTGCCTGTGGGGAGGACGTTGAGACGGCGGAACACTTCCTGTGTCTCTGCCCCGCGTTCGCTCGTATCAGGTTTGAGACGTTTGGCACTGATGTGCTAAGAAGCGACCACCTTGGCTCCTTGGCACCCCAGGATCTATCAAGGTTTCTTCGGAAGTCGGGTAGATTTAAAGCATATTAACAGGGAACAACAAGTCGTAGTACAATGGACGTATAATTGTCTGAGTGCTGCGCTTGCTAGATCATTCAGACAAAGGAAAAAAAATGCTTCTCTATTCTGACTTTAAAAAAGTCGATGCGGCAGCACTGCTATTTTTTGTTCTTATTTTTTATGGCTACGAAAAAGTGTGGTGTGGCAATGTTGTTATTCTTAACGTTACTGCAGCTAAATCAGTTTTGTCGGTTGACAGCTTTACATAAACTCTTTGGCTGTTTTTGTTGTCGCTTTTTTTGTGCTGGTCGGCTTTTTGGTAAGTTTTTAAACTATTCGGCGAAATTTTCTGGTCTTCTTTCTCTGGACTGTGCTTGAAAAATAAAACCACTCCAATTACTCAACGCAAAACGCAGTCAAAAACCAACAATCTCTTTGTTCACAAATTTGCTTGTCTTTACACTGCTACAGTACGGAGTGGTCAGTAAGCCTTCACGATCGGGCTTTCACCGGCCATCTCCTGCCAGTCTGGACGTGCGCCTTGCTCCTTGCCTTCAATGATTTTTGCAAGATCCGTATCCTCGCGCTGGTCCTTTTGTATCCTCTCCGCAGACCACTCTTCCTCTGGCATAACGTTTACCAACCGGACGTCCACTATCTGTTCTTTGCTTTCGGCTCGCGAGCACTGCCTGCATTCGACTTTGCACGGACGGCGTGACAAGGCATCGGCATTTCCATGGCTACTGCCCTTGCGATGCTCTATCGTGTAGTCGTAGCTCTGCAGCCGCTCGATCCACCGCGCCAATTGGCCTTCAGGATCTTTAAAGTTCAGTAACCATTTCAATGCAGCATGATCTGTGCGCAGGCGAAACTTTTGTCCATACAAGTATTTGTGGAAGTGTTTCACGCATTCCAATACTGCCAGCAACTCTCTTCGTGTCACACAGTAGTTGCGTTCAGGTTTCGACAAAATTTTGCTGTAGTATGCTGTATAACTTGTTCTTGTTCAGCACAACAAAAAACACTTTTTTTCTGTTGCATGGAGTTTTTCTACTGTTTCTTACTAATTTGGGTGCGCTGATTTCAAATCTATCCTCAGATTTTTTTCTAGCAGCTCTAGTTTGTGAGATATAGGTACCATGTCATTTTTTCAGTTTTTCCTCTACTTTTTCCATATTTTTGATCGTAATTTCTAAACCAAAAAACCGATTGACATGATTTTCACCTTATCGCATTAACAACACCGCACGGTTTCTTTTTCGATGCAACTTATTTTTATAAGTTTTAAAATGCCGCGGTAATTGGACCTCAAATTCGGAAAAAATTGAATTTTGAGGCGTTTTCTTTGATGGTAAAAAACATACACAATTTTCGTAAATCAATTAACGAGTTAGGTGTATAATGAAAGCCGACACATCAAACATTACAACACAGCCAAATTATTTGGCGGAATACACATTCGCATCGGAATAATAGCAAAAATGTACCATAGTCATTTTCAGTCTTATTCCTTAAAAAATTTGGGGCCTCAAAATATGCAAAGTTTTTAATTTTTTTTGTTTCGAGCAATTCAAAATATTTTTGTTTTTTGCTTGTATTTCAGACTATAAATGGAACATATAAAAGAGCACGAAGAGAGTTGCTGGCAGTATTGGAATGCGTGAAACACTTCCACAAATACTTGTATGGACAAAAGTTTCGCCTGCGCACAGATCATGCTGCATTGAAATGGCTACTAAACTTTAAAGATCCTGAAGGCCAATTGGCGCGGTGGATCGAGCGGCTGCAGAGCTACGACTACACGATAGAGCATCGCAAGGGTAGCAGTCATGTAAATGCCGATGCCCTGTCACGCCGTCCGTGTAAAACCGAATGCAGGCATTGTTCGCGAGCCGAAAGCAAAGAGCAGATAGTGGACGTCCGATTGGTAAGCGTTTTTCGGCAATAAGAACCAAGACTTCTATGAGAGAGGCATTATGAAGCTACCTTTAAAATGGCAACAAATTATAAAACAAAACGGTACATATTTGACTCAAATCGGAAAATCCGAAGCATGCGAAACAACGTCTTAAAGTTCAATGAGAAATAATGGATTTCTTTTTCCCCAACCTAATATTTATTTAACCTTCACTCTGTGCATGGTTTTTACACCCTAATCCCGTGCAATGGGGAACTGAGTTCCCCATTTTTGAACCAGTATAGTTTGTATGGGAATGAGTAAAATAATAGTTTTTTGGGAAATAATTATATTATCATTATAGTATGAAATATTATTAATGTTGTTGTTGTTTGTTTTTTTGTTTTAGTATTTTTTATGTTCTTTTTTGCACACCGTCTTAGAATCTGTTATTCCACCGGTGAGTGTGCTCGTGATTTAGAACTTGAGTGGTTCAGAACTTGGATAAGTTTTGCATACAGAATGTATTGGTATAAATAACGGGGTCATTTATTCCCCGTAGCACAACAAACAGTTTGTGTGCAATATGTGGGTATACTGGCCCAATCACACTAAAAAAAAACTGATTATGTTTTTAGAATCTTTTCATCAATAGCTATCCAATGATATATGTATGTATTAATATATCGTTCAGAAGGAAATACCTTCACAAATTCATATTTTCTGTGGCTATGGGGAACTGTATACCCCATGCACAGAGTGAAGGTTAATCAATTAAAAAATCAACTAATTTTATCCAAATCAGATACTTTCAATAAAAACACAAAAATTTTGTTTCAGAAATTTATTCGACACACCATTTTTTTGACACTATTAAAAAATTGATACACTGCTTAAAATCCTCACTTAATTATAATGTCACAAATGGAATTCACTGTGACCTTTCTACTTTAGCGGAAATACAGAATCCCATATTATCTAAATTTCCAGGTGTAAAATTTGTTCACACCGAATTACTCGTTATTGATTTGACGAACAAAGATGACCAACTGGAAACAATCGCTACTGAGCATAATCGAGTACAGCGCTGCATATCTGAAAACTTTCAGCAAATTTCCAAAGAATATTACTTTCCGAGTTTAAAACAAATGCTCAAAAATCTAATCGCAAATTGTAAGATTTGCTTCGAAAATAAGTACCAGCGCAGGCCACCAAACCCTGGAATTGGCAAAACGCCTATCCCAAACTTCCCAGGGGAATTTCTCCATCTAGACATTTTTATTACCACCAAACAAAACGTTTTGACATGCGCCGACAAATTTTCTAAATTTGCCATAGTAAAGCCAATCGCATCCAGATCCACTGTTGATGCCAAAGATGCTCTTCTACAAGTTTTATTAAAGTTTAACAATACAAAAATCGTTGTATCCGACAATGAAAAGGCTTTTCACTCCAATTCAATAAAAACCCTAAGAAAACCCTACTAAGAGATCACTTTTCTATTGATCAATTCTTTATACCCATACTTCACAGCGAAAGCAACGGTCAAGTGGAAAGGTTTCACTCCACCTTGCTTGAAATAGCGCGTTGCATTAAGGAACAGCAGCAAATTTATGAAACTACCTAATTTTATTAGCAACCCACAAATACAATCATAGCATTCACTCTGTTATAAACGCTAAGCCTATTGCCGTGTTACACAATTATCCAGCTGAAAAATTAAATGCTGTTAGAAGCGTCTTACTCCGGCGGAGCCTCGGTACTTGTTCGGGACGAACAAGTCTAAGTGATGGGCAGTGTAGCGATGAGGCACTGTGCTGTGCCATGCATGAATAGCATACTTTTAGGCATGCACTTTGAAGTACGGCAAATTTGGTATAATTCGCTTGGTATAGTCCGATATGGCAAAGATGGTTCGCGAAGGAATGGGCTGTACGAGAATGGTTGAGCGTTTTCCAATTGGAAGTTGCAAGAAACTTCGGCGCGATAAGAAAGCTGGTATAATAGCAGCAGTGTGCAGCGTAAGGAGTCGAGTGTGTTGAGCAAGCAAAGTGGTAACAAGTGTAGATACAAGCGAAGTGTAAATCTGTAAATAAAGTGATTGTTAGTTTCTGACTGCGTTTTGCGCTGAATAATTAAAGTTGTTTTATTTTCAAACACAATCCAAACGAACCTTGGAAAACTTGAGATTTTCGTAACATTTGGTGTCAGAAGTGGGATTGTGCTACCGAAAAAAAATAAATAAATAAAATTACAAAAACGCAGACATGGTTAAATTCGAGCTGCTGAAGGAGCTGGCTGCCTGGAATTTGCCGACTGTTGGCGGAAAGGTGGAGTTGCAGCTGCGCTTGCGAGAGGCGTGTGAGGCACGAGGCGTCGATTGGACTGCGCACGAGTTCGGAACGCAGGAGCTAGAGGCGTCGGCCAAAGTGGAGGAATCGCCTGCGGGTGCTGCGTCGATGCAAAGTACGGCTGCAGCGGCTGCGCCACCACAAGCAATGGACATGAGCCAGCTTATGGTTGCAATGAGAGGCATGTTTCAGGAAACTTCTGCGAAAATTGAGAATGTCAATCAAGAAATGGCAGCAAAAACTCCAGGAAAATGCTGAGAAATTTGAAAATGCAAATCGCGAAATGTCGGCGCAAATGGCAGCGAAACTGGACACTACGAATCGAGAAATGGCAGCGAAACTGGAAACTACAAATCAGGAAATTTCGGCAAAAAGTCGACGCTGCGAACCGAGAGATGGCAACGCAAATGGAAACGAAAATTGAAAATGCAAATCGGGAGTTGTTCAGCAAGCTTCAGGAAAATTCTGAGCGCTTGGAGCAGAAAGTGGAAGAAATTTCAGACAGGATTAATGTGAAAGTCGAGCACCTGGAGACGCGAGTAGAACATTTAGACAAACGAGTTGACGGTCTGGAGGATTCGATGAATAGAAAAATCGAAGAGTGGCTTAGAGAGGTACAGCCACGAGAATGTTTGCCGCCGGTTCCGGAAAGTTTCGCCACCCGGACAGAAGTGCCTACTTATGATAGTGCTACGCCGTTCGATACATTTAAACTGCAATTCGACTTGGCTGCTTTGGAAAATCAGTGGACCGATATCAGGAAAGGTCGGAGATTGGCACTGGCGTTAAAAGGTCCTGCGGCTAAGGTAATTAAGTCGGTTCCAGAATGTGAAAGAAGTGATTACGAGGCCATCATGAGAGCGTTGGCAGCGAAGTACAGCAACGAGCACAACCATACGCTGTACTACTGTGAGCTGAAGAACCGCAGGCAAAGAGCAAACGAGGCGCTGCAGACATATGCAGCAGACATTGAGCGGCTCGTACAGTTGTGCTACCCGAAATTCGGCGCTGATGATCTCGAGAGGATGAAGATTGCCATAAGCGCTGAGACACCGGGCAGGCCACGGGCGGTCTCCTCTAAATCGATTTTCACATTCTTCTCTTGATGCCAATTTCTTATCACTCAGGAAGTTTTGCAAAGCGGGAAAAAGATGGTAATCGCTTGGTGCCAGGTCCGGACTATATGGTGGAGTTTCTGGCGAGTTACTATAAACGAGTGTGGCCTGGCGTTGTCCTGGTGGAACACAACACCTTTTCTGTTGGCCAATTCTGGCCGTTTCTGGTCAATCGCTAGCTTCAAACGGTCCAGTTGTTGACAGAAGAGATCTGAATTTAGTGTTTGGCCATATGGAAGCAACTCATAATAAGTGATTCCCTTCCAGTCCCACCAAATGCACAACAGAACCTTCCTGGCCGTTAGTTCTGGTTTGGCCACCGTTTGAGCTGCTTCACCGCGCTTTGACCATGATCGTTTTCGCACAATATTGTCATATGTGTAAAAAATGGGTCGATTGCATTCCGCTTGGCCAAGGCTTCGCAGATGGAAATTCATGTTTTTTGGTGTTAATTGGTGTGGCACCCAAACATCGAACTTCTTTTTGAATCCAGCTTTGTGCAAATGGTTTAAAACTGTTTTATGGTCGATTTTTAGTTCCTGGGCGATGCTACGACTACTAGCACGCCGGTCAACTTCGATCATTTCTGTGATTTTATCGACATTTTCGACGACGCACACTGGGGTAATATATAAGTAAAGTGGCGATTAATTCGAAAAAGAAAATTAAAGATACTGATCTTTTTTTGGTACCGGGTTAAAGTAGATAAAATTCCGCATCACCAGGTGAAAGAATTGTTGTAAAATAATTTACCGTATTCCTGCAATCCACTCTGAAAGTTGACATTTCTTTTCATTTGTCGTACGCGCAGCGTGAAACGTGAATTTTCCAATTATTCAAATCAAATTTCTTTAGCAAGTTTTTAAAGTAGCATAAAAGTGATGATGGAGGCTTCTTGTTCAGGTATTTAAGTATTAAAATACTAATTTTTTTTGTTTTAAGTGTTCGTAAATATTTTTGTTATTTTTTTAAAAAAAAGCTTAAAAATTGCCTTATTTTGACCCTATTCATAGACATATACTTGTTTGTTCAGTGATGTTCACCTAAAATATTGGCATAATCGTAATCTGTGGATATTCTAACAACTTTCTATGGAAAAAAAAGTTGCTCTATTGTTGCGCACTTTTGCAGCATTTCGATTTTTGTAAGTGAACTCTTGGCAAAATATGCACGCGGTCCGTGAAAAGATAGTCAAGAAATAAATGTAAATGCAAAAAATATAAGATAAGCAACAAATGAAACATTTTATGTTAGTTTTGTTGTTGTTCAATGTATGGTTTTTAGTAATGCTTTATGCATTTTACCCTACTTTACGGGGAGCCGGCATATTAGATTTATATTAGCCAGCATATTACGCGGGATATCGCGTAGGCTAAATATTTTTGGTGTTTAAGATATTTATGAAACACAATACAAAATCGTCTCAAATGATGCAGAACCAAATACAATTTTGATATCTTGGATTCTTTCATTTATCTTTGTTGTAGGGTGTGTGCAAAACTAGGTCAACCGACCTTATTTGTCAGAAGTTGCAGTATTGGGCATTGTTATTGTTTGCATTACTTATGTGTAATCGATTGAAATAACCGCAGTGATGTGCATTAAACTAATTCGGTAAACGGTAACTGTAAATGACTAATTTTTCAAAAAAGGTGATTTTTTTCATGTAGGAACTAATCCAAATGTTATTTGGTATACCCGTCAAAGTCTTTATGACATAATGACCAACTCTTTGCCTTAAATTGTGCCAAATCTTTCGTTGAGTACTACCTGGTGTAACATGCCTACGACTGTTCATAAATATTTAATTCATGGACCAGAGGTCATAACTCACGCCTTGTTGCCAATCGGTGAATTATCTGAAAAAGCGCAGGAAGCGAGAAATACAGATTTTAAGGATTTCAGGGAATATTTTTCTCGAAAAAGTAGCCGAGAAAAAACCAACGAAGACGTTCTAAATAGACTTCTTGTAAGTTCTGATCCCATTATATCGACAGAAACGAAATTGCTGCATAAAGCAGTTACGCGCATGCCAAGGGAAGCATTGGATTTGTTGATAATTGCGGAAGAAGAACGCGATGATATGAACAATGATGATGTTGATGATAACGATGGATGCGAAGGTGAAAGCGTAGGTGAATACGATGATGATTCCGACAGTAATTAATAAATAAGCGAGGAATTCAGTATAATACCCTTTTGCAACAATTTTGAATTTTTGGTCATAAATAAAAAAAAATCCACTAAAGTATGTTCAAATACATTTATTTTTTATTTCTTTATGTATAATTAACTAAACCTAATACTTTTTTCATGTCTAAATAGTCCGGGTGAATTAATCGCCAAAATCGGCATGAATTACCCCAGTGTGCGACGGGCCTACCTGTGCGAGGTGCATCTTTAACGTCAAAAATACCTGAACGGAATCGACGAAACCAAAATTGCACATAATTAGCTGTTACAGTATAGGGACCATAAACACCATTCACAATTTCAGCCGCCTGGCTCGCATTTTCGCCTTTATCAAAGAAAAAGTGTAAAATGTACCGAATTTTCTCTTTGTTGACTTCCATTTTTAACACCTTGTAACTTACAACTGAATGGACCAAAATAAAACAGCAAATTAATTTTTTTAGTGTGTGGGTAGCTTCGATGCTGAAATCTCCGTCGATGATGTAGTAATGAAGGTAACATTTCACGTGGTAAGGGATCGGGACTTACCGTATGCGGCATCGGAAGCGATGTTCTAAAAAACTTCGAGCTGATAGTCAAGGAAAATGGAATAGAGTTTCATAATCTCTCAAAACAGGTAGTTGAAACTACTATGAGCAACGAATTTGCTAGAAGGAGCGATGCAGTGCTGTGGGGGTCTGATAAGGCGAAGTCAGAATGCGCAGACATCGTCTCGGGATAACCCTGTTGCTGCGGTGTAAGAGGCCAGATCCAGTGGGAGCAAAGTTGCAAAAGATCGAAGTGTGACAGATATTACTGCGAATGCTGTTGCTAGGCCCATTGTAAATGACGAAACTACACAGGAAAATTCTTGGTTAGGAGAATTTGAAATGCTATGCGTGTCAGAATTCGAACCAAGCAGAATATATGCAAGTACAGATCTATCGAATTTAGATAAAACAAAGGCCGAACAAGTTGAGGCCATGATAGCTAGTTATTTTCCCGAAAAATCAACTAGTTCACCGGTTGAAATGAAATTAATTCTAATTGACGAGATTCCAGTCTACCAACGGCCACGACGCATGTCATACGCAGACCAAAGATGAGTAGATGAACAAGTTTCCACCTGGCTGGAGGAGGGAATAATAAAGAAAAGTAAGTCCGAATATGCCTCGCCAGTGCTGGTTACGTCAAAGAAAGACGGATCTAAACGTTTATGCTGCGATTACAGGAAAGTCAATGAGAAAATAGTGAGAGATAACTTCCCGATGAATCGGATAGATCAAGTATTAGATAGGTTGCACGGGTCGAAAGTCCTTACGACCATCGATTTAAAAAATGGTTTCTTTCACGTACCAATAGGGGCACATTCCAGAAAATATACGTCATTTGTGACTCAGAACGGACAGTATGAGTTTTGCTATGTTCCGTTCGGAATCTCAAACTCACCGGCAGTGTTCTGTCGGTATGTTCAGGCAATTTTTCAAGACTTGTTGAGAGAGGGAATAGTGGTTGTATACATGGACGACATAGTTATTCCCGCAAAGGATGAGGACGAAGGTTTACGGAAGTTGAAGATTGTTTTAGAACATGCCCGTAAGAATGGGTTAAACATTAAGTGGTCTAAATGCCAGTTTCTTAGGAGACAGATAAACTTTTTAGGCTACATAATTGAAAACGAAGAGATTTTGCCGTCAGATGAGAAAACAAGGGCTATAGCAAACTTTCCCCTGCCGGCAAATAAGAAAGAATTGCAACGATTCTTGGGATTAACTTCATTTTTTAGGCGTTTCGTGACAAACTATGCCGTGGTCGCAAAACCACTCACAGACATGCTAAGAAAAGATGCGACTTTTAAGTTGAGGGAAGAACAGTTGTTAGCAATACAGGAATTGAAACATGCATTAGTCAATGCACCCGCTCTAAAATTGTATAACCCGTCAGCTGAAACGGAATTGCACACGGATGCATCGAAATATGGATACGAGGCAATCTTGCTGTCGAATTCTTGAGTCGAAGAACTTCGCCGTGTGAAGAAAAATACAGCTGTTACGAACTAGAGGTTTTAGCGATAATTAAGGCTTTAAAGAAGTGGAGGTTGTACCTTAAAGACATAACATTTAAGATCGTCACCGATTGTAATGCCTTTGCGATGACAGTCAAAAAGCAGGACGTACCAGACAGGATTATGAGGTGGGCCATGTACTTACAAGAGTACAACTATGTCATAGAGCATAGAGCTGGCGATCGAATGAAACATGTGGATGCTCTAAGTCGTGTTTACTGCCTCTTAATCGAAGATTCGTTAAAATTTAGATTAAGAGAGGCGCAGTCAGGGGACGATTGGGTGAAAAAAGTTTTAGAGAAAGAGAACTATGAGAACTTCTTTATGAGAAATCAACTGTTGTACAAAGACCCAGTCAAGGAACTTTTGGTCGTACCCACCAGTATGCAAGAGGAAATCATAAAATTAGCACACAGCCAAGGTCACTTCGCAGCCAATAAAACACAAGAGTTAGTGGGAAAATATTATTACATACCAAACTTGAGGGAGAAGGTAATTACAATAGTGCAATGTTGCGTAGAGTGTATAATAACGAATGCGAAAGCGGGGAAAAAAGGTTTGTTGACGACAATCGACAAAGCTTACGAACCATTGGGGACATACCATGTGGATCATGTCGGTCCGCTGAAAGAGACGCATGAGAAATATAACCACATCTTTGTTGTAGTGGATGGATTTTCAAAATTTGTTTCGTTGTATCGTTGAAGAGGTAGTTGACAGGCTGCAAAAACAATCTGCATTTTTTGGAAATCCAAACCGCATTGTGTCAGACAGGGGAAGCGCGTTTACGTCAACCCGTTTTAAGGAATACTGTGAACAGGAAAGTATACAACACCTACAGATCGCGACAGGGGCACCTCGTGGTAACGGACATGTGGAAAGGGTCCACAAAATAGTTGTGCCAATGATCTCCAAGTTGTGTCACAGTAATCCAACACACTGGTATAGTCATGTGAACAAAATCCAGCAAATTATCAACAATACGCCACCGCGAAGTACGAAGGCAGCACCTTTCAAAATCCTAACCGGGTTAGAAATGCGAACAATCGAGTACCCAGACTTACGTGCTCTTTTGCAAGAGGGAGAGATAGGCGAATTAAAAGTAGAGCGAGATTTAGTAAGGGAAAGCGCTCAAGAAAACATAAATACAATTCAGGAAGAAAATCGCAAAGCTTTTAACAAAAACAGGAAACCAGGGACTAACTACAAAGTTAATGATTTAGTAGCAGTAAAAAGGAATCAATTTGGAAGAAGTTTGAAACTCAAACCTAAGTATCTCGGACCGTATAGAGTAACAGTTAAGTTAAACCATGGAAGGTATGAAGTCGAAAAGATTGGAAACCAGGAAGGACCAAACAAAACGACTACATTAGCTGAGTTTATCCCCTGCTTTGGTAGCCACCTTGTCGCGGTGCGGGGGCTTAGTTACGAGGATCCGGCCTGGCCATGCTGATGGGCGTGTTCGAACACTGTGTCGGTCACGTCCGGTGGGTTCAACCGTGTCAGACGGGCAGCCGGGGAGTACGAACTAAGCGCTACCATCTACCCAAACCCTCTCGAACCCATCCCTCTGATTCCCGTCACTTCTCTATCCCTTTCCTAAATCCAGGGGCGTCGGTTACCCATAGTGGGCGGCACCTGGTCTGCGTCTGACTCCAGAGGGGCGGCAGTTTTTCTTTCACCTGGCAGTAGGTATAAAATGCAAACCCCCCCTTTTTCAATGGTGAAGCCTACTCCCGGTTTATCTGCACGAGGTAACCAGACTTCTGGGAATCCTCCCGCCGATCCGTCGGCGGCTTGGGCATCGGATGTGCAGGCCCAAAGCTCACCTTCCCTTATGACCGAGACTGGCACCCAGGGTCCCGGAGGAAGCAAGTTACTGGCGGTGGACGATGGCACATTGACTATGTCAATGGAGAGCCTACTGTTGGAGGAGAATGTGGACAGACTAATGTCAGAAGCATCAAAGTCAGCCATCAAGGCTGATGGAGATGTGGAGATGTTAGATAGTCCATCTACTTCAACGAGTCGAATTCGGGTACCATGCGTATCTCCGAAAACGGTTAAACCTGGTGCGAACCAGGAGAGTGCCGGTAAGGAGGTTGCTGGCATCGGGGGTTCGAAGGCAGGTGAAGAGCTGTCTGCTAGACAGCGCAAAAGGTTGAGGCAGAACAAGAGGAAAGCTGTCGCGAAAGCGGCGGCAAGTACTCAAGTTCTGCCAACTTCAACACCTGTGATGGCCACAGGAAAGCGTGACAGAACGGGCGATGATTCGTCTGCTATGGCACACTCTTCTGAGGCCGCTCTGGGGTCTGAGCACTCGGCTGTGAAGAGTAGCAAGGCAAAGAGGAGGAAGGTCCTTGGACCGGAATCGGACGTGCCGGCACGCTCGACGCAGGAGTCTGCACGTCAGCCGTCTACTGACATGGAGAAGGCTGCAGGATCCCAGGAAATGTCGGATGACACTCAGCCGTCTACCTCTGGTGCCACGTTTGCGGGAGTGGCTGCCAAAGCGATGATGGTTGAGATACATACCGACAAAGGAAATGGTCTGTTGTCCCAAGGACAGCAAGACTATTTCGACTCCTACCTTTGGAAGGCAATCGGTGATTCGAAAGAAACACCGATGTTCGAAGGAAAGCGCGTTGAAAACGGCATCATTAAGGTGCAATGCTCCAACGCGGCTTCTCGAGAATGGCTGGAAAAAGTCGTAGCGAAGATGCCAGCCTGTGAAAAGAGTAAGTTCGTGCTCATGGACGGAAATAGCATCAGGCTGGTGAGGGCTTCAGCCTGGATACCGGGGATTCTCCGGAAACCAGGTGAAATCCTCGCACGTATCCGTGCCCAGAACGCAGGTCTGGACACGAGCCTATGGCGAATATACTCGCTTACCAAGGATGTATCGGCTGTCAATAAAGAGGTCGGTGCACACTTGGTGGTGGGTATTGACTTAGACTCGTTGAAGATCCTGAAGTCGAAGTACGGGTACCGTCCTCACCTACACCTGGGGCGGGTGCACTTCCGCCTACAGGATAAGGAGGAGGATAAGGCGTAACGGTAGTTTCAGTCCCTTACATGACTGAAATTATTATCACGCAAATCAACTTGCAGCATAGCAAATCGTCTACTGCTCTACTATGCAGCAGGCATGCGAAACTGCAAACATGTCCTCAAATAATATTAATCCAAGAGCCATGGGTGTGCTACAAGCGTATCTGTGGTCTGGGTGCCATTACCTGGGGACAAATCCTTCAACACGAAGGGAGTGATAGACCGCGCGCATGTATCATCATGCCGCGGTCGATCGAATGCACGATGCTTAGACAATTCTGTTCTCAAGATGTCGTTGCGGTTAAAATAAAGTACTGGGTTGGTGGGAACAGCGTCGAAACTGTAATAGTAACGGCCTACCTGCCGTATGACTCTATACTTCCTCCTCCATCGAGGGAGGTAATGGAAGTCGTCCAGTATGCTGAATCCAGGGGTTTGGGACTCATAATGGGCTGTGACGCAAATTCACAGAACATTGTTTGGGGTAGCAGCAAATGCAATCCCAGGGGTACTAAACTTTTGGAATTCATTATGTCGGCTGATCTGGTGATTCAAAACGTTGGTAACAAACCAACCTTTGTGACCAGCAGAAGACAAGAAGTGATTGATCTGACACTAACCAATAGGAAAGTGGCAGATCAGATCATGCAATGGCGGGTTTTGGAGGAGGTCTCTCTTTCAGATCACCGCTTTATCGAATTCCGACTCGGTATTGATCTAATGTCGATACCAGGTGGACGGAATCCTCGCAAGGCGGACTGGAACAGGTTTGGTGAGCTTCTGACAGAGCGTATACCAATCCTGAAAAAACTCCGAAGTACAGCCAAGATTGAAGAAGCGACTAGGGAACTAGGAGTTACTTTGACTGGCTGCTATGAGGTGGTGTGTCCGCTGAGAGCGAGCAGACAAGGCAAAGCAGTTCCATGGTGGAGTGCTGAGCTTTCGAAGCTACGCAAACGATCCAGGAAGCTTCTGAATAGGGCCTTAAAAACCCGAAAAGAGAACGACTGGACCAACTATCACCTCGTCCAAAAGGAATTTAAGAAGAAAGTGAGGTCTGCCAAACTGGACTCTTTCAGAGACTTTTGCAATGAGGTTGAAGGTATGAAGGAGTCAGCAAGACTGTGTAGGGTTCTACAAAGAGACCGAACAGTTAAGCTTGATTCTCTTCGCTTGCCTGATGGCTCCTATACTACCTCTAAGTCGGAAACCTACAACACTCTCCTAGCGACCCATTTTCCGGGAAGCAGGATAATTCCCACTGTGGTGGACAGTTGTGAGGTCAATGACGCAGGTAATAGGACTAAAAGGCTTAACTGGTTTTCCGCGTCAGAAGTAGTAACGGAGGAGGCGGTAAGATTTTCTTTCTCCTCATTCGAAAACTACAAGTCCCCAGGACCTGATAAAGTTTACCCGATAATGCTAAAGAGGGGTGGAGACAAGCTGGTGAAAGCTCTTATAAAGATCTTCACGGCTTGCCTCGCTCATGGTTACATTCCAACTCTTTGGCGACAGGTCAGAGTGGTCTTCATTCCCAAACCAGGGAAGGACGACTATACGCTGGCCAAGAGCTTTAGGCCAATCAGCCTGACTTCTTTCATGCTGAAAAGCTTAGAGCGAATGGTAGAAAAGCACATCCGAGCGAAGGTGCTGACAAGAAGCCCACTTAGTAGAAACCAACACGCTTACCAGAGTGGAAAATCATGCGACTCAGCCCTGCATGACATCGTATCCAAGATTGAAGCAGGGCTGGAAGCTGACCATTACACTTTGGGCGTCTTCGTGGATATTGAGGGGGCTTTTGACAATGCAACCTTTGACTCGATATGCTCAGCAGCCAGAATGCATGGGGTAAATGAGACCCTGATAAGGTGGATCCGCTCCATGCTCTCCGGGAGATTGCTGACCGTTGGTGAGAGTGATAGCAATTCGGTCACGGCAGAGGTCGGACGGGGATGTCCCCAGGGTGGTGTCCTCTCTCCGCTGCTGTAGTGTTTCGTGGTCGACTCTCTACTAAGGGAGATGCAGGATCTCGGAATACATGTCCAAGCATACGCGGACGATGTCTGTGCACTAGTATCAGGACGATCCCTCAGGATAATTTGCAAGAAAATGCAGAAAGTCCTGGATAAGATTGATAACTGGTGCACAGGACAGGGTCTTTCCGTTAATCCCAGTAAAACGACTTTGGTCCTATTTACTAGGAAGCGGAAGCTGGATGGTCTCGAACTGCCAGTACTGAAAGGTGTGACCCTCAGTCTATCCACGGAGGTGAAATATCTAGGGGTTATCCTAGACAGGAAACTAACGTGGAAGATGCATGTCTTGACGAAAGTAGACCGTGCGCTGAAGGTTTTCCAACAGTGCCGTCGAGCTTTTAGCAAGACCTGGGGCCTGAAGCCTGCGGTGGTCCTCTGGATATATACCGCACTCATCAGACCCATAATTACGTACGCATCGGTAGTCTGGTGGAGACGAACAATGGTTAAGTCCGCAGCTTTATCTCTGAACAGACTACAAAGAAGTGTATGTATATGCATTACGGGTGCCATGAGCACTGTCTCGGGTGATGCCCTTAATGCCATGCTTGACCTGCTTCCCCTAGACCTAAAAGTTCAAGAGGAAGCGATGAAAGCGACATGTCGGCTATATTCCTATGGATACTGGCACGACAACAAGGGATCGGGTCATGGAGAAATCTTCAAGAGGTTGTCAGCGCAATATCCGTTGCTGCTGGCCCCTAAGGATTGCCTAATACCCGTAGTATCCTTTAGGAGGAACTTTGAAGTGAGGTTCCCAACGCGCGACCAATGGGACAACCCACAGGCCATGCTAGGGGATCTGACGGATATTTTCTTCACTGACGGATCCAAGACCGATAAAGGTACTGGAGCTGGATGGCACCTCGATGGAAGTGTCAACTGCTACTACTCACTGGGTGGGCTGACTACCGTCTTTCAGACGGAAGTCTTCGCCATTCTGAAGGTAGCGGAATGGATAATTGGGAGGAAATGGTGCGGGAAACATATAGGAGTCTGTAGTGATAGTCAAGCTGCACTTAAGGCCCTGGAGAACGCGCGTGTTACCTCTAAGATTGTCCAAGAATGTAAGTTGAAGCTAAAATCAGTCGCGAGACGTAATAAGCTCCAACTTATCTGGGTTCCGGGACACTGCGGTGTTCTAGGTAACGAAACTGCCGATGAACTGGCTAACTGTGGATCAGGGTGTACACCCATGGGACCAGAACCAATAATCGGCACCAGTCTAGCAGGAACCCTGGACTGGATCAGGTCCTGTGTAAATAACCTACACAGAGAACGTTGGTCTAGCTTGGGAAGCTGTAAAACTGCCAAGTGTTTTGTGAAAAGCCCGAACAGGAAAGCAGGGAATTTCCTCCTGAAGCTGGGAAGGAAAGACCTCCGTCGAATGGTCGGGTTAATCACAGGACACAATCCATGGGGGCGACATATGGCCAACATGGGCATCATCGAGGATCCGACTTGCATGTCTTGCCTGGAGGAGGTTGATAGTACAGAGCACTTTCTCTGTGCATGTCCTGCCTTCTCTAGAACGAGATTGCGCACGCTGGGTTCAGATGTAATGAGAATGGACGAAGTTCATTCTCTCACCCTGTGTGATCTCCTGAGATTCATTAATGAGTCCGGGAAATTTGCACAGGAGACCTCATAGCCCTTTCTCCCTTTCCACCCACTTTCTCTTTTTCTCTTTCCCATTCCAATCTCCTCTATCAACCTTTTTCCTGAGCCTTAAGTACAATGGGCTATAAAGCCTGAGTGCTTGAGGTAATGACCTCCCTTAGGTTATTTCCTCGGCTCCCCCTCACATCCATCCATCCAGCTGAGTTTATGAAACCATGGAATTCGTCATTCGAGACGAATGACAAGTCAGGACGGCCGAATGTGGGAATACAGAACACAATGACAACTCGGACTGGACGTAGGTACGGACGGGATGTAAGCAACCCTGGGACGGACGAGGACTAATACAAACTTGATGAGACGCTAAAAAACTTAACGAGACGCGGAAAGGCTAACGGACATTTTTTACTTTGAAAATCAGACGACGGGAGCGAACGAACAAGAACGGATGTGCCAACACCGACACCGCGAATTGTTGCAAATAAAGTGAATTGTTCGAATCAAAATACTCGTGCGTGTGTTTTATTTAAAATAAAGAGGCTGAGTTTCCCACATATATATAATATACTAGCTGACCCGGCGAACTTCGTCCCGCACGACATTTGTTGTTTTTTTATAATGAAATACGCGAGATGACGAATCAATGGCGATGCAAATTGACGAAGAAACCCAACTAAAGGAAGAGGAGGGAGCTACTGATTAACGCAATCGAGGCCCTCAAATAAGCAATGTTGCTGCTAAGTTTCAGTAAAGAAATGGATAGCGCTTGAACCAAATTTAAATTATATTAGCAGGGCCACGGCCCCTTATTCAATATCCGCACAATGCCCTCTGTCGAAGGAGAAAATGTTAGGTTCGTACTAAGTGTCATTGCTGAGCGACTTATAGTTGAGCGCAATATTTGGGTCACAAAAATGTGCCACGCCCCTTGTCCAACGCCCATCAAGTCGACGGGGTACTATATTTCAGTGTTGTACGACTTACAATTTCAAAGATATTCTATATTAAATATTTGGCTTGTATGGGCGGTGCCACGCCCCCTTGTTCAATACCCGTACCATTCCCTCTGTCGAAAGAGAAAATGGTAGGTTCGTACTTAGTTTCATTGCTGTGCGACCTATAGTTCAGCGGAATATTTGGGTCACAAAAACTGTGCCACGCCCCTTGTCCAACGCCCACCAAATCTTACCAGTAGAATGACTCATCTATGGGACGACGGGGTACTAAATTTCAGTGTTGTACGACTTACAATTTCAAAGATATTCTCTATTAAAAAGTTGGCTTGTATGGGTGGTGCCACGCCCCCCTGTCCAATACCCGCCTCATTCCGTCTGTCGAAAGATATGAATAAATGGTAGGTTCGTACTTAGTTTCATTGCTGTGCGACCTATAGTTCAGCGGAATATTTGGGTCACAAAAACTGTGCCACGCCCCTTGTCCAACGCCCACCAAATCTTACCAGTAGAATGACTCATCTATGGGACGACGGGGTACTAAATTTCAGTGTTGTACGACTAACAATTTCAAAGATATTCTCTATTAAAAATTTGGCTTGTATGGGCGGTGCCACGCCCCCTTGTCAAAAACCCACCCTATTCTCCCTGTCGAAGGACACGACCAAATCGTTAGTTTGTACCGAGTTTCACTGATGTGAACGCTATAGTTCGAAAGTTACACCGGAATTTAAAAAGTGCCACGCCCCTTGTCCAACGCTCATTAAATTTTACCGGTCGAACAACATGTTTACGCCATGACACTGTACCAAATTTCAATGCTATACGACTTATAATTCCGAAGATATTCCGTATTAAAAAGTTGGCTTGTATGGGCGGTGCCACGCCCCCTTGTCAAAAACCCACCTTATTCTCCCTGTCGAAGGACACGACCAAATCGTTAGTTTGTACCGAGTTTCACTGATGTGAACGCTATAGTTCGAAAGTTACACCGGAATTTAAAAAGTGCCACGCCCCTTGTCCAACGCCCATTAAATTTTACCGGTCGAACAACATGTTTACGCCATGACACTGTACCAAATTTCAATGCTATACGACTTATAATTCCGAAGATATTCCGTATTACAAAGTTGGCTTGTATGGGCGGTGCCACGCTCCCTTGTCAAAAACCCACCTTATTCTCCCTGTCGAAGGACACGACCAAATCGTTAGTTTGTACCGAGTTTCACTGATGTGAACGCTATAGTTCGAAAGTTACACCGGAATTTAAAAAGTGCCACACCCCTTGTCCAACGCTTATTAAATTTTACCGGTCGAACAACATGTTTACGCCATGACACTATACCAAATTTCAATGCTATACGACTTATGATTCCGAAGATATTCCGTATTAAAAAGTTGGCTTGTATGGGCGGTGCCACGCCCCCTTGTCAAAAACCCACCTTATTCTCCCTGTCGAAGGACACGACCAAATCGTTAGTTTGTACCGAGTTTCACTGATGTGAACGCTATAGTTCGAAAGTTACACCGGAATTTAAAAAGTGCCACGCCCCTTGTCCAACGCCCATTAAATTTTACCGGTCGAACAACATGTTTACGCCATGACACTGTACCAAATTTCAATGCTATACGACTTATAATTCTGAAGATATTCAATATTAAAGAATTGAGTTGTATGGGCGGTGCCACGCCCCCTTGAATAATGCCACGCCCCCTATGCTAAGAACCTTCCACACGGTGCCCGTAAACACACACGTAATATTTTATTAAAATAGGTCTGGTGGTTTGGGAGTCTATAGAACACATACGGAATTTATTTGATTTTTATATATATAGATATATATTGTATCAATATTGATATATTATATATATCAAAATTTTGCATGAACGAATCTATTGAATTATTGAAAAGATTACACCAGTGTAAGACTGAACAAATTTTGATTAGCAAATGAACCGGTGTAAGACTGAACCAGTGTAAGACTGAACAAATTTTGATTAGCAAATGAACCGCTATCTTATAGATGCTTATGCTTACATAATATGTATGTATACACTGGATATAATGAAAATATTTATGTATATATTCTTACTGATATGCTTTTATGTAAAATAATCGGTAATTTTACCCTGCGAACATTTCTTTTTTGACAATTTCACAACCATTGCCTTCATTTCGAAAGCGACGTTGAAATGACGAAACGTGCGTGAGATAGATTGCTAATAAAATTGAACTCTTAAAAATTGTCCAGTGCTGCTAAACGAAGAAGTGCTGCTAATACAAATCAAAGAAAAATTGCTCAAAATCAGGGCTGTTAAACGGAATAGTGCAGCTAAGTGAAATGCAGCTAAATGTGAAATTTTCAAAGAAAATTCGGTTTGCGAAGTAGTGTTTTGGCCAAATCATGCAGCTAAGCAGAAAATGCACCTAAGCGAATAGGCAGCTAAACGGAATGTACTGTACTACGTAAATTTGACAAAATTGCACTTTAACTGCATTGGATGACCGCTTTTTGTACATTTTCACAGATGCTTGCATTTGGTGAATACTTTACTCACATTTTCCTGGAGAAGTAAAGAGAGTGCAGTTGCAAAACTTTAACTCTAAATTAATCCGTAGTTCTATCATGCACGTTGAGTAACTGTAAGTACATTTATAAATGTAATGCATTATATTCATGACATAAATCAACAACAAAATTGTTTAGTCTAAATAAATACCTTAAACTGCAAAACCCCAATTAAGTTAAATCCTTACTATTTTGGACAACTGTCCTCTGACACAACTATAAAAGTACCGTCAGATAAAGTTAGGGTCAGAGATTAGCAATGAGTACCACAATTTTGGATACCACCGCATTAATACTCATTCTTTTTACCTACTACTCATAAGCACCGCATAATAAAAGTATCGCAACCGCATTAAAACAAAACCCGAACGAGTTTGCGATGATTCGGTCATTATGAGTATTGCCACAGAATAAACAGTATACAGAAGGCCCATCTGAAATAATTTTGCGATTTCATTTCAGTCGCGGGCGGGAAGCAATAAAGGTGAGGAAATTGTAAACGGAACCGAGAGAGTAAGCGCGAATTGATGTACACGCATAGATTCGATGGATTTGTGCTTTATTCTCATTTCGACAACAACACAGCATGCCAGCTTGGCTTTACTCGTGCGCATTGAAATGGTGGTTGATTTGGCAAATTCAATAGGTAGTTGCAGCACCAAAACTGATTAAACTTTTTTCTTTGATAATTGGCACAACATTGTAACAATAGTTTTCCACTTATTATCACTTTCTTAATGCGCCTTGGTTGTTACAATATATTTATATATATATATATATTGGGTGTACAACTTTGCTTCCGCCGTTTTTTTCCAAAATTAAAAGCTTTATTGCGAAAAAGTGCTTACAGATGTATTATTCAAAGTATTGTCCGTCGCTAGCGACAACTTTCTCCCATCTTTCCGGCAATTTTCGGATCCCGGCTCGAAAAAAGGAGTCCTCTTTTGACGCTATCCATGAAGCAATCCATTTTTCCAATTCTTCGAAGGATTGAAAATGTTGATCTGCCAGGCCGTGTGCCATCGAACGGAATAGGTGGAAGTCAGAAGGGGCGACATCTGGGGAATACGGCGGGTGGGGCAAGACTTCCCATTTCAGCGTTTCCAGGTACTTTTTGACCACTTTTGCGACGTGAGGCCGAGCATTGTCGTGTTGGAGGATGACTTTGTCATGTCGCTCTTGATATTGTGGCCGCTTTTCTTTTAGCGTGCGACTAAGGCGCATCAGTTGCGTTCGGTAGCGATCTCCTGTGATGGTTTCACCCGGTTTTAAGAGCTCGTAGTAAATCACACCGAGCTGATCCCGCAAATGGCGAGAATTGGGCACATAAACGGACATTTTCGAGCGTGAATAATACGAAAACAAGAACAACTGTCACTGAAACGGCGATGACAATTCGTTAGGCACTGTCCACACTCACTTTAAAGGCATTACCATCTATGTATTTCAACCAGCCTCAGCCGGTACAGCCACCTATCGGAAAACGGCGGAAGCAAAGCTGTACACCCAATAAATATATTGTATATATTATATATGATATTTATTTTCATTGTAGTCATTTTTACTTTTTACAACTTCTTTTTTACAAGCAGACTAAAAGAACTAATAAAATCCTTTGAATTTTTGTTTTTTCCGTAGTGCTACCACCTTATTTATGCGCCTAGGCGATCGCTCAATCATTTTTTCTATGCAAATTTTGCCTGTCCACTTCTTGTTCTTGTTTGTAAAAAAGCAAGCGGAGAGCAAGCACGAGCCACCACCAACATGCGAGCGGCACATCGCTTTGTTGTCCAACAACAACAACCACAATGTGTGGTGCGTCACTGTTTCATACACCGGCATGCGATCAATACTTTTATCTGTTTGCTCTCCGTAAATTTGATTTTGCGCTCTCATAGCTTCTCATTTTACGCTCTCGCGATCTGTGCGTTCTCGTCTCCTTTACTGCTTCCCCCCGCATCATCAAACGGGTCGTACCGCTGCAGTGTTGCCAGATACCTGAAAAGACTTTCTCCTAAATCTTAAAAAAATGCTGAAATTTCCTCCCAAAATTAAAAAAAAATCTCCTAAATTTTTTTATAATGTGCGTAATTTTAAAGGAATTAAACTTCTCATAAAAAATAAAAATATATAAGGGAAAGGGCTGGGATGTGAACCAGGCTGGGTTGTGAATCATTACTGGTTTTTTTTCCTAATTGACATATCGCCAATCTTTCAACTGCCAAGTTTGGCTTTTGATACGACTCTGCTTTTTGCGATTTTTTGCTCTTAGTGGCGTCATTATAACTTTTTTCACCTCTTGAGGCCTCCTGATTAAATTAATTCTCAACTTATTTACAAATTATGGGTGTTTTCTTCGTATTTTCCGACTTTAATTGGGATTTGCCAGATGGTTCACAACCCAGCCACTTTATTTGGAAAAGCGAAAAATCACGTCCATAGAAAATTGGACGTAGAGAGTTAAATTTTAATCAAAACGGTAATCTGTCTTCATAACAAATTTGCGTTTTATTCTGTGAAAAGTCAGAGCCAAAAAACAAAACCCGGTTCACAACCCAGCCCCCTCCCTTACATATAAAAAACATATAACAAATGAATTAAAAAAAAGTGCCATTTATGGCGGGATTTCATTGTGACAGCAATAAGTGAGAACGAGATAGAACGAGCTTACATTTTGCAAGCTTACACATTTTTAACACAATAGGATGCTTTGGCTATTAAAAAAAATGCCAAGTTCCCAGTTTGTTCCCAGTATTCCCAATACATCATACTTCGTTATTCAAAAATCTCCCAAAAATCCACTAAGTATCCGAAAAATCTCCTAGCATAAAATATAAATCTCCTAAACTTTCTCCTAAACAATTCTTCCTCCTGTCACGTGGCAACCCTCACTCAGCCGAATGATGCCTAGACGAGTTGCGACGTGGAAGCGAAGGCGAGCGGCAGCAACGTCGACGCGGCTGCGTATTTCCTTTTTTTATTGTTACTTGTAATTGTCTAACAAATAAACGCATTTTCAGTGAAAAACGTCTTTATTCGTGAAAGCTCAGAAGTGAGATCAAACCCACTCGCCGAAACCGCGGAATAGTGGTATTCGAGAAAAAAGAAGAAAAACAAACAATACCGTGGTCGTTTTACGACTTCCGTGCACAAACGTATTGCCCTCAATTGTGGTTGTTTTTAAGTGCAGTGGAACTTCAGCCGTCATCGCTTAGCCGTACTGCGGAGCTCCCTTACGTGCGCCGTTGAGACTCCCAGGGACAGACGTTTTGTCCGCTTCGGGTTGCTGTACCGTACCGCGTATATCGTAGGTAACGGTACGATAGTTATAAAATAAAACGGCCCATCACTCGTTACTCGTTGGTCGTCAACTCGAGCAACTCCGCGTGTGAACGAAACAAACGAAAAACGAAACGCGTAGCAAAACAAACGAAATGAAAATGTCGCTGCATAATGGGCCAGTTACTCATGACATAACTTAGTTTTACTTGTCAGCTAGCACGACCTGGCATACCCGAAAGCTGTACAACTGGTTACCCGAGACATAGAACATAAACTTAGAACTTAACCGTAAACTTAGAAATCTGTTTCGTTTTGGTTTCTAAGTTTATGTTTACGGAAAACGCAAAAAATGTTGCCACTCTCTTCGGAATGAATTGAAAAGTAAACAAATTAAAATAATTTGTAAAATATACAAAATGGATTGCAATTTTTATTAGTTTCGTAAATATATTAATAATTTTAGTCGTTGGATGCTCAAACATTTAATAATAGCAAGTAAAAAAATGTCGCGAAAAGTTTGAATTTGATTGTTCACGAGATGGAGAAATCGAAGTGGCAATATTGTCGTATAAAAAACAGCTGATTTTTAAGTTTATGTTTACGGAAATAAAGTTTTGAGTAATCGCTCAAATTTTCTAAGTTTATGTTTATGGTTAAGTTTATGTTCTGTGTCATGAGTAACTGGCCCATAAGCGAAAGTTAAGTGAACTTAAAAACATGTGCAAAGAGGGTGGTTTGCCAACGGCCGGCAACAAACAGCAACTGATTGAGCGCCTTCAGTCGCATTTGGATGGCGACTCAATTAGCACCGACGAAACAATTGTGCAGCGATTAACGAATTTAGAGAAAACGCTAACAAATTTTATGCAACGTAGTGTAAACGTGCGAGAACAACTCGATCCAGCAGCGGAGAATTTTACACCGCTCCTGTCTTCGTCATTAAATACGCGGCAGGCTGTGCCAACGACGGCTCATCCGCCTGTTCCACCCCAAAGGTATGCCACGAACGTTCCGAATCCGATCAATGCGTGTCGCGGCCATGTCCCGAGTACCGCGACATATCACAACGTGCTCAGACCACCAGCAACGTCCGCTGCGTTCACTGCGTCACCCCCCGTGTCCGCTCCATATATGTACGACCATGCTCGCGCCGCGCCAATCACTCCAACCGTGTATAATCCCTACGATAATGTGCGCGATATAGTAGAAATGTTGCCATTTTTCGACCCTTTTTCCAATCGATCGCTCAGTTCAAAACAATTTGTGAAACGAGTGGAAACCCTTAAAAACGCCTACCGTTGGCAAGATAGCTCAGTTTTGTTCGCCGTGCAACAAAAGATGCGAGGCGCGGCCAAATACTGGCTTGATTCGGTACAAGAGGTATTTGTCTCGTGGCCGCAGTTCGTAAATAAATTCGTGTTGGACTTTCCGTGCGTAGAAAATGAAGCCGATGTGCATATAAAGATGGCGCAAGCGAAACGGCAATATAACGAATCCCCGCAGGAATTTTACTACCGCATGTTGGCACTTGGTGCGATAGCCGAGTTATCCGACTCAAGTATAGCGCGACATATTAGGGGTATTCACACCGAGCTCGTTACTTCGTTAATTCGGTACTTGGTAGTTTTCTACGTGTATTTTGTTTTTGTTCGATTCACGAACACGAACAAACACGAACAAAACTACCGAGTACCGAACTAACAAAGTAACGAGCTCGGTGTGAATACCCCTATTATAAACGGAATTAATGAACCGGATTTAAAAAAGAAAATATCGAATGACTACACAAATTTACAAATGCTGCTACGCGATATAATCAATTTTAGTGCGTATAATGAAGTGAAATTCGCGTCGCGAAAACCACCTGCTGGAGTAAATACCCAATCAGAAAAGTCGCCGAACCAACCAGAACCGCCTAATAATCCGCAAAAACGTACAAAACCGCAATCGATTGAAAAGATAAAATGTTACAACTGTGCACAACTAGGGCACTATTCAATTAACTGTAAAGAGCCCCAACGCAAATCTCGCTGCAAAAAATGTCATCGCACCACGCACAAGACTGCCGAGTGTACCGTGAAAGCACACAATACTGTGAACAAAGTTGAACAATACGCGAAGGATGATACAATTTTGAAATCGGATAAACAATCACGAACTGATTGCTTTCGTCGATCCCGGAAGCAGCAGCACGCTAATTCGCAAAACATTCGCGCGCAGAATCGGCGATCCGCAGAAACACCTAACCACCTTGCAAGGCTTTGCAGGCGGTCAATACGAGTGCACCGAGAAATTGAACGTGGTCATTGAGATCGACGGCAACAAGATTAACACCGATGTGTTCTTAATTGACGACAATTTACTGTGCGAGCCCGCGTTGCTCGGCAGAGACGTGCTCTGTCGCACCGGTAACCGTTTAATAACACTGTGCAAGTCCAAAATTTAGACATGGGGGGGACCTACTGGGTGAGTTTCCTATAGGTATACTGAGTTGAGATCCACCAGCCGTTTGGTAAGATTGGCTCTAGTTTATGAGAAATCCGACTTTGAAGTTTGCTCATGTTAGTCCAGTTTGTCGCTTAAGTAAGTCCTAAATCGTTTCGAATATCGCATTACTGTCTTCGGCAAGTTTGTAGATATTTTAACGACCAACAAATTTGCTTAAGACACCAATCCAAAAAAAGTACATTTAAACTGTGTAATTGCGATATGTGCATTTTTTTGCGCAGCGCTACGTGGCGTATGAGTGTCATTTAATCATAATTAACACTCATATAATTGACACTCATACGCCACGTTGCGCTGCGCTCAAAAATGCACATATCGCAATTACACAGTTTAAATGTACTTTTTTTGGATTGGTGTCTTAAGCAAATTTGTTGGTCGTTAAAATATCTACAAACTTGCCGACGACAGTAAAGCGATATTCGGAATGATTTAGGACCTATTAGAATTTAAACGTTCGAAGACCTAAGCGACGAACTCGACAAACTTCAAAGTCGGATTTCTCATAAACTAGAGCCAATCTTACCAAACGGCTGGTGGATCTCAACTCAGTATACCTATAGAAAACTCACCCAGTAGGTCCCCCCCATGTCTAAATTTTTGAGGGCAAATTTCACGCACAGTGTAATCGAACGCGATGAGTGCAAAGTAGAAAAAATTTGGAACATACATACGAATGTACTTAGCACAACCGAGCGTGACAATCTCGAAGCTCTCCTATCAAAGTACTCTACGGTTTTTGCTAATAACCTAGCCGAAATTGGTAAGTGCGGTCTTACCAAAATTACCATCGAATTAACTACCGAAACCCCGATTTGTCTTAAACCTTACCGAGTCCCGTTCGCCAAACGCGCTATCGTGTCGCAAATTGTAGCCGAGCTATTAGACAACAAAATTATCCGACCCAGCGAATCGCCATACGCTTCACCCACGGTTCTCGTGGAAAAAAAGAACGGAGAACATAAACTATGTGTAGACTACCGATGTTTAAATAAAGTCACTGTAAAGAAACCGTACCCCATGCCGATCATGGAGGAAAATCGCCCAACTTTCGGGAAATAAGTTTTTTACTACGCTCGATCTTCGTACCGGTTATCATCAAGTCGAGATTGATGAAAGCTCGAAACAATACACCGCATTCGTCACCACCGACGGTCACTACGAATATAATCGAATGCCGTTCGGTCTGGTTAACGCGCCCGCATTCTTCCAGTGCGTGATGAACAAAGTCGTTTCTAAAATGCCGCCGGGTACAGTGTTAGCGTACCTAGATGATGTGATCGTCCCTAGTAAAACCGTCGAGGAAGGGCTGAAAACTCTGAAGAATTTTCTCGACATTTTACAACAAACCGGGCTAACGTTACGTATGGACAAATGTAAGTTTCTCAAAACCGAACTAGAGCATTTAGGCCACGTCATCAGCCAAAACAGAATTTCTCCGGGTAAACGCAAAGTAGCCGCGATAACTGACTTTACACCACCGAAAAACGTCACAGAAGTTCGCAGATTTCTGGGACTCACGGGATTTTTCCGTAAATTCGTGCCGAATTACGCGCTAATCGCGAAGCCAATAACGCGGTTACTACATACAAGTGCCGAAAATAACTACGTGTGGGGAGAAGAGCAACAGCAATCGTTTGCGAAACTTATCCAATTGCTGTCAACCGAACCTTTACTTGCTTGGTACGATCCGCGCGCGCACCACGAGGTACACACTGACGCCAGTAGCATATGGCTCGCAGGAGTCATGCTGCAGTCGCACGACGGTACGAAGTGGCAACCCGTTTTTTTATTATAGCCGCCACTGTACAGACACTGAGAGTCGGTATCATAGCTACGAGCTTGAGGCTCTCGCGGTAGTGGAAACTCTCGATCGTTTCAGAATTTATCTGCTCGGAAAACCATTCCGTTTGGTGACTGACTGTGCCGCGATCGCGAAAATGAAAGAAAGCAAGGAACTTAAACCGAAAATCGCGCGATGGTGGCTAAGGTTGCTAGAATACGACTTCGAATGTGTGCATCGCCAAGGTAGTTCGCTGTCACACGTAGACGCTCTCAGCAGGACGCCAGTCGAAAAATCGTCCGATATAGAGCCAGCCGGTAATGAGTGTCACCGCTGATCAACAAGATTGGCTCTTAACAATGCAGTTACAGGACGAAACAGTGCGCGAAAACGTAAGAATACTACAAGGTGATATTAAGTCACCCCGCGAAAAACAGGTGCGTAACGAGTTTCAGTTAAAGAACCATCGACTATACCGTAAGGAAACCGACGGGTTAAAGTTTGTTGTGCCAAAAGCCGTTCGCTGGCGTATTGTGAACTCGTGTCATGACAAAGCTGGTCATCAAGCACTCGAAAAGACAATTGAGCGTATTAAGAAACTTTATTGGTTCCCAAACTTAAGAAGATATGTAAAAAGTTATATCTCGGCGTGCATAGACTGTTGCTACAATAAAAATCGACCCGGTAAAATTGAAGGCCGCATGCACTTCAGCCCGATTGACCCCATACCGTTCCGAGTTATCCATATAGATCATATGGGACCCTTCGTCCGCAGTAAACGTGGAAACTCTTACACCCTTGCGATCTCTGATGTCTTTACAAAGTTTTTAATTGTCAAAGCCGTACGCGATACCAAGACCGTACCCGTAATCAATGCCTTAAACGAAATGTCGAGTTATTTCGGCCTACCGCATAAAATCATAAGTGATCGAGGAACTGCTTTTACTTCGAAAGCATTCGAAAGTTATTGTGACCAAAACGGCATCGTACATACAAAAGTCGCAGTTCGTACCCCGCGCGCGAATGGTCAAGTCGAGCGCGCCAACCAAACAATTCTAAACTTCTTCCGCACTACCACCGATAATCCAAAGGATTGGGATCTGACGCTTAAAGACCTCCAATGGACCGTAAATTCTCAACGTAATGCTACAACCGGGTTTTACCCAAATGAGCTGGTATTTGACTTCAGCATTCGCGATGCGGTACAGAATCGACTATTAGCCGCTGTACAGGAAGATTTGCCTGAACCACTCGATGCCGTCCAGTTACGCGACAAACGAATATACGCCGCCGCAAACATCGATAACGAGCGTGGAAAATGGAAGCAACGTTTTGACCAACGACATGCCGAAACCACCAAATACGCCGAACAAGATCTGGTAGTCCTCGAAAACGAATCCGCCGCTGTTGGTGAATCCCGCAAGCTTGAGCCACGTTATCGAGGCCCATACATTGTATCGAAGGCTCTAGACAACGACCGCTACCTCATCGAAGACGTACCTGGTATACAGTTGACAAACCGAAAATTCTGCTCCATCTTTACGCCCGATAAAATGAAACGGTGGTGCAGCAGCGCTCCTGAACTCGATCCTGATGAGACGAGCGACGAAATCGAGGACGATTTATCTACAGGATTGGCCGAGCTGTCACGTGGCAACCCTCACTCAGCCGAGTGATGCCTAGACGAGTTGCGACGTGGAAGCGAAGGCGAGCGGACGAGCAGCAGCAACGTCGACGCGGCTGCGTATTTCCTTTTTTTATTGTTACTTGTAATTGCCTAACAAATAAACGCATTTTCAGTGAAAAACGTCTTTATTCGTGAAACTCCTAAAAGGCCAAGAATCTCCTAAATCTAGGAGGAAATCTCCTGATCTGCAACACTGTACCGCTGGCACCCACAAAGAAACACTTCGTTTGCGTCGGCATCCGTCGTTTGCAGTGAATGAAAGCAATGAGTACAAGCAAAGAAAATAAACATACAGAAGGCGCATGTCATACAAGCAAAAATTTTGCATGGCGGGTTCCAAGGTGTATTAATAAGGTGATGGCACTACTGCAAAAACTAAATCCCCATGTATTTTGTTAGTGCTTTTGGGCATGCTCATTGTCAAAATCAAATCAAAACACAAGCAACACAAAAACAATTTTACCAATTTTTGACAATTAGCATGCCCATTCGTGAAAAATCAAAAGAAAATCGGAAGAAAAAAGTTTAAGCAGCTGTGTTGCCACCGCTACCTTATTAATGTGCCTTGGCGGGTTCCAACAACGGAACCCGCGCTCTGCTCTCATAGACCACATATGAGGTGAGAGCGTTGCTTTTCAAGCGAGAACGTAGTTTTATGCTCTGTGGTTGCGCTCACTGCAGCGAGTCTGCGTTAGCACACTGCTGCGCCGTGGGACAATTTCTATTTTCTGGCTGGCTTTTGTTCTTCTTCTCTAAGCCTGCACGGCGTCGCATATTTCTCCTGAACTCACTGCCGACTGTAGTGTGCGCAAAATCATAGAAAAGAAAATAAAATATGGTTGGCATGGCGACTTATATGATCGCTACAAGCAATAAAAAATAATAATAATAAGTAGTGTCCGACCGAAACCACTTTTTTGGGCCGAAACCGAATATTCGGTTTTTTTTTTAATATTCGGCCGAAACCGAAACTTTCTAGTTGAAATAAAAATCACCATATCAAGCACTTTTTTCAACAAACGAATTTTACATTAAGTAAATAAAGAACAAACAAACAAACATAGCATAAATAAATAAATACTTATTAATAAAAACAATTTATTCATTTTTTAAAAACGTAAACATGAAAAAATCACCCTTTCGTACCTTACTCGCTAATATTCAAAATTAAATAATTTAATATTATATGCTAAAAAAAGACGTTTATTTACAATGCTGGCATCTAAATTACTCCTTTCACTATATATCTGTTACACAATAAAATGTAAAAAATATTCTAGAAAGTTTCGGTTTCGGCTATTCGGCCATTTTTTGGCCGAAACTGAAACCGAAACCACTTATTTGGGCCGAAAGCGAAACTGAAACCGAATATTCGGTCGGACACTAATAATAAGTAATCAACAAAGACAATTAACCCATTAAGCCCTGAGCGTTGCGTTTGCGCAACGTTTGGGAATTTCGCTATATTAAGTAATTCATAAAGACATAAGACTTGAAAATGGGTAGAATTGGATTAGAATTGATCGTTTTAGATTCTGCCATACTCAAATTTCCAAATTATTTAAATATTCATACGTTTTTTTCGATCCAAAGTCAAAGGTTTTTTTAGGGAATTTTTGAAATTCAATCAAAAATACTTATTCTTCAAACCTATCAAAATCCCTTAGTGGGCTGCATTTTGCAATGCTAAACTATTTAAAAATAAGTTTTGAAATTTTTTTTTTTAATTTTTTAAACAAAAAATATGCTTTAAGTTTTGTGTTGCGCGAATGCAACGTTGGGCCTAAACACTGCCAATTTTCATACAACGCAACGCGTGAAAATGTCAAAATCCAAGCAGCTGATATTTTATTGGCACATTTTATTTTCCGCAAATGTTTGAATTTGTTTATTTGCGTAATGTTTGCGAAAAACATGACAAAAAAAAACATGGTATGCATTTTTTGCTTAATTTTTTTTCTTGATTAGGTCAATTAATAAGATTGTGTAAAATTTTATGGAAATCGCACAAGCCTTTCTGGGGTCAGGTTTTAATGGGTTAAAAAGGGAAATGGAAGGAAAGGAAGAACTTTTTTATTAGCCCGCAATAATTTTTAAAGTTGTTTGGAACTTTTTTTTTACGGACCACATATAATGCTTGCGTAAAAAAACTAAAATAAGAAAATCTAGGATTTTAAATTTACTGTCCCAGTATTCGTCACTGAACCATTCTGAAGTAAAATTCTTGCATTTTTAGGCTCCGACTAAAACAAAACCAATCAGCAATACAAAAAAGCATACACACAAAAACTACAAGAACAAAAGTGCTAAAGGGCTAAGTGACGTCCCTTTGCTGGCGACAAATAAATGTAGAAATTCGCACAAAACATGATTGAGCGACCAACGCAGCCACCAACAAGTCAATGCACACACATGGGCGTACCCAGGAACAAATTTAGAGGGGAAGCATAACTACATTTGAAACTCATAATATAGAATACAAATAGAATAGAATATAGAATTCTATATATTGTTACGAAAACCCAAGTTTTCCAAGGTTCGTTTGGATTGTGTTTGAAAATAAAACTACTTCAATTATTCAGCGCAAAACGCAGTCAAAAACCAACAATCGCTTTATTTACAAATTTACACTTGTTACTACTTTACACTACTACTATTGCATGTTTCCCCTTTGCTTGCTCAACACAGACTCGACCCTCTGCGCTGCACACTGCTGCTTTTATACTAGTTTTCTTATCGCGCCGAAGTTTCTTGCACATTCTAGTTGTACTCTCTTTCTCGATTGTTCTAGCACAGTTCATCACCTTTCGCGAACCATCCTTACCATAATTATAGCATGCCGGCCGTACTTCAAAGTGCATGCCTAAAAGTATGCTATTCATGCATAGCACAGCACAGAGTGCTTCATCGTTGCAATATAACCAGAACATAGAATTTCGCAAATACCGATCCGTGCTCCCTACTCTGATACGCCCATGTGTAAGTTAACACCGGCACATCAGATTCTACGGGCATCTGAAGGCAGCCTTGTTAACGATAATTTGCTAGAAGTGAAAATAATATAATAAAACGTTCAACTTTGAAAGGCCGTAAAGTCCAGGCCATGGGATGAAGGGACTTGAAAAGTAGATTTTCTATCTGGCTAGTGTATCAATATTACGACAAGTAAAAAAAAAAATCAGATTCGCAACTTTTGAATTTGCTCCAATGCGAGCGTTTTTGCCTGTTTTTTCCCAACGTGCGTCGTCGTCGTTTCAACGAATACGATTCGGAATTCGCTAATGTTTTTGTTCTTGTCGTTTATTGTGTGTATGCTTTTTTGTGTTGCCGATTGGTATTGCTGCACAAATTGCTGTAATGTCACCATCAATCGAATATTTGTGGTGTATGGCTTTTTCCTGGCTAATGGTGCCCTTTGATTGATTTAAAAATTTGCAAATATTTAGGGGTGGTTGATAGCAATTTAAAATGCTTACAAATATATTTACGTTCTAAGTAAAATTATTTGTTTACATTTTGACATATTTTGAGAATACGGGAAAACTACGAAAAAAAAATTAATTAATGGGACTATTGACTTCAAATACGGTGAAAGCACTACAACTGAGAAATAATTAGACAAGTATTTTGTCATAAAAATCTGACGAGTTCAACAAAGGGTAAAATAAACTTGATTTATGGGGCCCATTGATTTCAAACTTGCGTGCAGAGCCGCCGAGCCCGGAAAGTTTTCAAAGCAGAACCTTAAAAAACTGTTAATAGGGCATTCCTACGTTTGAGAATAGTGTTAATATTTTACACTTGAATGGTTCCATGGCGAATGCTGTGACCTTAAAGTTACAATATTAGATGTTCTTATTTTACCACTCCTACGAAAACACTGCTTGTGGGCTGAATAAAAAGGAGGATTGAAAAACGAAAAACGTATGCACTTTAGAAAGGATAAATTAAAACAAAAGTAACAACAACAACAGGCAACAACATCCACGCTATTCCCGCCAACACGGCACAGTGCAAAAAACAGTACACCACCGACTTTTTTTTCCTTTGCCAATAATATTAATGCTACTCGCCCCAACAACAAAAACAGCGTTCATCGTCATGTTTATCGACTGGCACAGTGGAGAGGGGTTACGTCCACAACTTTCAAGCCCAATGCCAGTTGAAACCATTTTTGGTAACTAAAATTTTTGCAAGGTACAAATATTTGGGAGGGGTTTGAACCCAAATCGTACCTCCTTGGGTGGGCCACTGAACTGGCGCAACAGCAGCGAGAATACGAATGAGTACAGACGCAAAATCGACTCACATGTTACGCTGAAGTTATAGAGAATTCTGCTGTTAGTAACAGAGGGCTCTGCTGTCAATAACAGAGGGTACTACCAGCAGCAACCGCCGTACAACGCGTTTGCTTGTATGAGATGCGCGTTCTATATTACTTCACGTTCGTTGCTATTAGGCTTTGTATAAATTTGCGATTTTGTAGGTTGTTATAAGTGTTTAAGGAAGGGATTGATTGTGTCTGAGGAATCAGGTGTCAGCAGCATTTTTATCAAATTTGGTTTCTTTTAGCGAAATCGATAACTTAGTACCTTACCAACCTTTACTCCAAATATGGAAGCTGTGGGAAGTACCGTTACAAAATTAAATAGAAAATAAATTTGATGTAAGTGCACGCTGTGTCTTGTTTACAAGCGCAGCAAAGTATTAGTTACATAAAAAAATTGGTTACATTAAAGTGATTTTTAGTGTAATGGCGTTGATAGAAGAAGAGGCATCTATTACTATTTGCAGTGGCCCATACAGTATTTCATTTTGGGGAGGAGCGGGGGTTTGCGTTCAACTTTTGAGGCCAATACCATTTGAAACCATATTTGGTACCAGCAATTTTTTTAAGACCCGATTCACACACATCAATGAAACTTGGCCCGAACTAATGATTTAGTGTCATAATTCGACTGGAAGAATGGGGTGAGCATTGGATTAGAAGGCGTGGCACTGCCCATACAACTTATATTTTCAATACGGCTCGGAATTATAAGTCGCATAGCATTGAAATTCGACATGGAGCTACCTTTAAAGCGTTTCACTTCATTTCATTGGCGTTCAACAAAGGGGCGAACAAGGGCCGAGGCACTTGAGCCAATCGGTTGCAAAAACCACATTTGCGATTGATTTATTTTTTGACAGCTGCGCCAATTTCGATTGTCCAATTGTGAAAAATTATCATTAAATTATCTCTAATTGTAATTACATTTAACAAGGTTGTTTTAAATGTAGTGGATTTTGAAAATAGTTTTGACGAATTCGATGCATTCGATTGTCCAATTGTGAAAAATTATCATTAAATTATCTCTAATTGTAATTACATTTAACAAGGTTGTTTTAAATGTAGTGGATTTTGAAAATAGTTTTGACGAATTTGGATTTAGTTCGAAGATATTGCAACGATGAAGCACTCGGTGCTGTGCTATGCATGAATAGGCGTGCATGACTTTTAGGCATGCACTTTGAAGTACGGCCGGCATGCTATAATTATGGCAAGGATGGTTCGCGAAAGGTGATGAGCTGTGCTAGAACAATCGAGATAGAGAGTACAACTGGAATGTGCAAGAAACTTCGGCGCGATAAGAAAACTAGTATAAAAGCAGCAGTGTGCAGCGCAAGGGGTCGAGTCTGTGTTGAGCAAGCAAAGGGGAAACATGCAATAGTAGTGTAAAGTAGTAACAAGTGTAAATTTGTAAATAAAGGGTTGTTGATTTTTGACTGCGTTTGCGTTGCATAAATGAAGTTGTTTTATTTTCAAGCACAATCAGATACAAACTAGTCATATTCGTAACAATATTATAACGTTCTCAAGAAAAGTTCAATAGATTTGAATGACCGTGAAAACAATTCCGTGCCGTTTTACAGTGCGCATGAAGGAGCCTTTAACAACATCAGATCGGAAGCCATTACCGACGCACTTGCTGACCTAGGTGTAGGTGTGCCGCTAGTAGCACTGATTGAGCAGCTACTTCATAGCCGCGTCATCAATGCAAGTCTTGCTACCGCATCTGCACAAAGATCTGTAAAAAGGGGGACACCCCAGGGAGGGGTCCTCTCGCCTCTTCTTTGGAATATAGCGGTGAACACACTGCTAATGCGTCTGGAGAGGGCGGGGTGCAGAGTAGTCGCCTACGCAGATGATGTTGCTATTGCGGTCTCCGGAAAGTTTCCTTAAATTATCAGGGATGTGTTGCAACATGGCTTGAACATCCTAACGAATTGGGCCATAGAATGTGGTCTTAGCGTCAACCCACATAAAACGGAGCTAATTCTCTTCACAAATAAACATAGAATACCTGAGATTGATCCCCTGCGGTTGGAAGGGATCGCTCTGAATTTCTCGGATACTACTAAATATCTGGGACTTGTGTTAGACAGGAAACTTAACTGGAAACCAAACGTCCTGGAGAGAGCCAAGAAAGCCAGTATTGCCCTTTATACTTGTAAAAGGATGATAGGCAATGTATCGGGTACAAGACCTCATATCGTACACTGGCTGTATACCGCCGTTGTTCGGCCTCTTTTGTTATATGGGATAGTAGTCTGGTGGCCTTCATTGGCCAAAAGGTCTCACTCCCAAATACTTACCAAAATTCAAAGGTCTGCAGAGTTATGTATAATTGGGGCCCTGCGGACTACTCCCACTAATGCTTTGGACGTTGTGCTTCACCTAATTCCATTGGATATCCTGGGAAGGCAATTGGCCGCCAATGCTGCCATCAGGATGCGCGCTTCCGCGCAATGGAGAGTTGGGCGTTACGGGCACTCTTCTATTCTAAATTATTTCAAAGACATATCTCAGAATGTTGACTACATGACACCCAGCCTGTCCTTTGATAAGGACTATCAGGTTGTTATCCCATCTAGAGCCGAATGGGAGCTGGGTGTGCCCCCTGCCAGCGGTGATGTCCATATTTATACGGATGGATCGAAACTACTTGGTCGGGTGGGCTGTGGTATGTACTCAGAAGGATTAAACCTTAACTTAAAGCTC
The DNA here is from genome assembly GCA_964056695.1 of Melieria picta. Classification (NCBI taxonomy): domain Eukaryota; kingdom Metazoa; phylum Arthropoda; class Insecta; order Diptera; family Ulidiidae; genus Melieria; species Melieria picta. The sequence goes on from OZ057400.1 coordinate 69,566,322, forward strand.
CGGCTGCCAGATTACTGTAGTGTCTTCCAGGCTGAGGTCACAGCAATCTGCGCAGCCTCCGATTGGCTCAGGGTAAACAGGATATCGGCTACTGGTATTCTGATACTATCGGACAGCCAATCAGCTCTTAGAGCTCTGGATGCGGTCAAAATAACATCAAAGACTGTTCTCAGCTGCAGCAAATCTCTCAACGAGACTGCCAAGCAGCTTCATATTCGCCTATGCTGGGTTCCAGGTCATAGGGATATTCCAGGGAACTGTAGAGCGGACGAGCTCGTGAGACACGGTACTACTGAGCAGTTAGGCCAAGAGTTGACCACGCTCGGTGTCCCTCTTTTAACATGTAAGCTTCGTACCCATGCGAGCTCTATACACGATACGAATTTAAGATGGGTTGAAGGCAACACAAGCCTCCTTGCGCGCCAACTTTGGCCAACCTTAAATCTTCGACGTTCTAAAGAACTCCTCTCATTAAACAGAGCCCAGACAGAACCATGATCGGTGTCCTTACGGGTCACTGCCTAATCGGCACCCACGCAAAAAGGATGGGGCTGTTTTCGAACGACTTCTGTCGCAGCTGTTTGGACGAGGAGGAGGAAGAAAATATTCCTCACTTACTATGTAACTGTCCTGCTTTATCCAGAAGAAGGCTGACCTACTTAGGCAACTTCTTCTTCGGAAGTCTAGAAGATCTAGCTGATAAGACAATACGCCGTCTACTAAGCTTCGTTCATAGCTCCAACTGAGGAGGTTATGAAACGCAATAATTCCACCATAAAAATTTGTTGGATAAACGAATAAATGCAATTAAAGTCAGTAGGATATATCTATTTTTTTAGATAGTTGCTGTGGAATAATAGTTTTCTAGGAACAATACAAATCATAAAGAAGTTAATTTATTTGGCACTTACTTTTTTATCAGGTGTACAGCTTTGCTTCCGCCGTTTTTTTCCAAAATTAAAAGCTTTATTGCGAAAAAGTGCTTACAGATGTATTATTCAAAGTATTGTCCGTCGCTAGCGACAACTTTCTCCCATCTTTCCGGCAATTTTCGGATCCCGGCTCGAAAAAAGGAGTCCTCTTTTGACGCTATCCATGAAGCAATCCATTTTTCCAATTCTTCGAAGGATTGAAAATGTTGATCTGCCAGGCCGTGTGCCATCGAACGGAATAGGTGGAAGTCAGTAGGGGCGACATCTGGGGAATACGGCGGGTGGGGCAAGACTTCCCATTTCAGCGTTTCCAGGTACTTTTTGACCACTTTTGCGACGTGAGGCCGAGCATTGTCGTGTTGGAGGATGACTTTGTCATGTCGCTCTTGATATTGTGGCCGCTTTTCTTTTAGCGTGCGACTAAGGCGCATCAGTTGCGTTCGGTAGCGATCTCCTGTGATGGTTTCACCCGGTTTTAAGAGCTCGTAGTAAATCACACCGAGCTGATCCCACCAATCGACATCCAATCCAATCCAATCGACCAATCGACACATCGACATCGAAATCACCATTTTTAAAACGTTGAAACCACTCCCGACACGTTCTTTTACTCAGAGCAGCATCTCCGTAAGTTTCTGAGAGCATTCGATGCGCTTCAGCTGCATTTTTTTGCGAATTGTAACAGAAAAGTAAAACTTCCCGCAAATGGCGAGAATTGGGCACATAAACGGACATTTTCGAGCGCGAATAATACGAAAACAAGAACAACTGTCACTGAAACGGCGATGACAATTCGTTAGGCACTGTCCACACTCACTTTAAAGGCATTACCATCTATGTATTTCAACCAGCCTCAGCCGGTACAGCCACCTATCGGAAAACGGCGGAAGCAAAGTTGTACACCTGATAGTTATTTAGAAAACAAATTTGGAAATGTTGCGTTTTGGTCCGATACATAGTATTTATTTCATTTTGCTATGAACCCTATGGAGATGTTGCGTTTTGATATGAACTAGGTTTGGAAATGTGGCGTTTTGCTGTGAATAACATAGAAATAAAATCTTTTTGATTTGAATTGCATAAGTTTCATTATATTACACAAGTGCATTCAAGTATTACAAAAGTATATAAGTATTCAAGTATTCAATATTGTGTTACACTCTCATTCCAGTGTCCTCCTCCAAAAAGTCACATAAGGTTACATCATCGGTTTCATTGCAACACTTCCTTGTTCGTCTAACAATATCTTTGTATAATATTGTAACGATAAGACAGTCTGTCGCTGTGCAAAGCAACCCTGGCGCTACGCGCCGTGCTGTAATTCAATCTGGCAACGACGGCCGCGATAATAAGGGAAACTTTTAGTCCAACCTGGCAATGATGGAAACTTTTAGTCCAACCTGGCAATGATGGCTCTCGATCATCATGGAAACCTTTAGTCCGCTCTGGAATGTGCGAGAACGATCTGATCGATAACCGGACAGGTATAAAAGGCAGCCGGGTACGGCGCAGCGAGTCAGTCCTGGTTTAGACAAGTGAAGGTGCCACACGGAGTAAATAGTTAAGTGTACAGACAGTAAAGTGTAAAATTTGTGTAATAAAGTGATCGTTGGTTTTTATTGACTGCGTTTGGATAATTAAAGTGTTTTATTTTCAAATTACGCAATCCAGAGATACGAACTAGCCAACTAGAACTAGTATTCGTGGGATTGTGTGATTGAAGAGAAACAAAAAAATAATTAAATAAAATTATAAAAACGCAGACATGGTTAAACTCGAGCTGCTGAAGGTGGACCAGCTGAAGAAGGAGCTGGCTGCCTGGAATTTGCCGACGGCTGGCGGTAAAGTGGAGTTGCAGCTGCGCTTGCGAGAGGCGTGTGAGGCACGAGGCATCGATTGGGCTGCGCACGAGTTCGGAACGCAGGAGCACGAGGCGTAGGCCAAAGTGGAGGAATCGCCTGCGGGTGCGGCGTCGATGCAAAGTACGGCTGCAGCGGCTGCGCCACCACAAGCAATGGACATGAGCCAGCTTATGGTTGCAATGAGAGGCATGTATGAGGAAACTTCTGCGAAAATCAATCAGGAAATTTCGGCAAAAGTTGAAACTACTAATCAGGAAATAGCTAAAATGGAAACGGCGAACCGGGAAATGTCAGCAAAACTGGAAAATGCGAATCGGGAGTTGTCCAGCAAGCTTCAGGAAAATTCTACGCGCTTGGAGCAGAAAGTGGAGGAAATCTCGGGCAGGATTAATGGATAAATGAGTCGACGACCTGGGTGATTCCCTGAACAAATGTGTTGACGATCTTGATGATTCCCTGAACAAACGAGTTGATAGTCTGGAAGACTCGATGAACAGAAAAATGGACGAGCGACTTAGGGAGGTACAGCCGCGAGAATGGTTGCCGCCGGTTCCCGAAAGTGTTGCCACCCAAGCAGAAGTGCCTACTTATGATGGGACTACGCCGTTCGATACATTCAAGCTACAATTCGACCTGGCTGCTCTGGAAAATCAGTGGACCTATGTAAGGAAAGATTGGCGCTGGCTCTTAAAGGTGCTGCGGCTGAGGTAATAAAATCAGTTCCAGAATTTTTACGAATTGAGTACGAGACCGTCATAAGGGCGCTGGCAGCCAAATACAGCGACAAGCACAACAGAACGCTGTACTACTGTGAGCTGAAGAACCGCAGGCAAAGATCCAACGAGGCGCTGCAGACATATGCAGCAGACATTGAGCGGCTCGTGCAGCTGTCCTACCCGTCCTTCGGCGCTGATGATCTCGAGAGGATGAAGATTGAGGCGTTTATTGAAGGTCTTCATGATCCGGAGACACGTCGCAGTGCGTTGATGATGGGCAAGCCGACATTTAGGGAGACGGTGACCAGCGCGATGACATATGAGGCGACATGGATTGGGAGCACTCGGTATGCACCTGCAAGGATACGCCAGATCCAGCCAGACAACGACATTACGATCCAGGCCATAAGCTCTGAGCCACCGGACAGGCCACGGGTGGTCTCCTCTAAAGTTGTTTGCTGGGTATGTGGCAAGCAGGGCCACATATCACGAGACTGCCGCCAACGAAAGAGGCGTTCCCGTTCTCGATCGCAATCGCCTGAAGCGAGGAACACTGACAATCGCGGCTCAGCCAACAAGCGCAGGGCTGAGGACGAGGAGTCGTTAAACTAAAACGGGTCAGCCCAAAGGGGAGTGAGCTGATCCCCACAATCTGCTGCCCCACCGTCCTTGTCTCACAGCTGAAACGACAGCCCAGCAGCTTGACAATTGAAGGAAGGATAGATGGAAAGTTGCTCGTGTTGACACTGGATACTGGAGCGTCATATTCGATCATAAAAAGGAAGCTGCTGAAGAACTGGGAACCGCTGCATGGCATACAGCTGCGGACTGCGACTGGCGAGCGTGCGCCGGTAAGAGGAAAAGTTACAAAAACGATTGATATCGGCACCAGCAGCCTGGAACATGAGTTCATCGTCGCGAATATAATGGACGACGCGATTATCGGCGTGGATTTCATGATGAGGCACGGTTTTACGCTGGACCTGAAAGAAAATGTGCTGAGATATGCCAACGTTGAATTCCCTTTACACACCGGCTATGAGCGAAGCGTGGCGGTAAGGAACGTTGTCTCGTGTCAACACCAGAAGATACCAGCGAATTCCGAGGCGATTGTGTGGGCAAAGGTGGACGAGGACGATGGGACAAGTCGGCTGTGGATTGTAGAGGCACCAAAACAAGGATATGACAGCATAATTATCGGACGTACATTAGTGGAACCCAAAAATGGCAAGATACCAGTCAGGATACTCAACCCACTTAACAAACCCAGATATGTCGGAAAAGATGCGGTCATTGGCGAGTGTAGAGAGGCTGAGGCAGTGGTCAATTGCGAGAGTAGCCCGCCTGGAGGTAATAAGAAGAGTGGTTTTAACATGGACGCCATACCGCAGGAGAACCAGTGGAGCAGCGAGTTGACGGCCAAGCAGAAACAGAAGGCGAGGTCACTCCTGCAACACTATGGGTCAATATTTGCGGCAGAAGCAGGCGGAAGAACAGCCATAGTGAAGCACAACATCCACACCGGAAGTGCAAAACCGATTCGCCAACCGCGAAGACGAGTTCCTCTGCCCAAGAGGGAAGAGGTCACAAATTTTATCGAAAACATGCGGAAAGAAAAGGTCATAGAGCCTTCTTCAGGCCCCTGGTGCTCGCCGGTCGTGCTAGTCAAGAAAAAGGATGGCAGTACCCGGTTTTGTGTGGACTACCGGAAGCTCAATGATGTTACCAAGAAGGACAGTTATCCACTACCGCGGATCGATGACACCCTGGACACGCTGTCAGGCACACAGTGGTTCTCCACGCTCGACTTACGCAGCGGCTATTGGCAGGTGGAGCTTGCAGACAAGGACAAGGAGAAAACGGCTTTTAGTGTTGGCGATGGTTTGTGGCAGTTCACCGTCATGCCGTTTGGACTCTGCAACGCACCAGCAACATTCGAGCGGCTAATGGAACGTGTTCTAAAAGGGCTGCATTGGCGGACGTGCCTGGTGTACCTCGACGACATAATCGTGATGGGTAAAAGCTTCGACGACCACCTAGGAAAGCTGAAGGAGGTATTCGAGCGGATACAAAAAGCTGGGCTTAAACTCAACCCAAAGAAGTGCTCGCTGTTCCAAAAGGAGGTCAAGTATCTGGGTCATACGGTTTCCGCCCGCGGAGTACATACGGATGAAGGCAAAATCACGGCGGTGAAGGAGTGGCTTCGGCCACGCAATCTACACGAACTCCGCAGTTTCCTGGGCCTGTGCACATACTACCGCCGATTTGTTCCGGGATTCGCGAACATAGCCACCAGCTTGCACACACTGACGAAAAAGAGCCAAGCTTTCGAGTGGAACGAAGAGCAGGAGCAGGCTTTTGCACGTCTGAAGGAAAAATTGTGCAGTGCTCCAATTCTGGCCTTCCCCGTGCCTGGGGAGATGTTTGTGCTGGATACAGATGCAAGCGGGAATAGTATTGGCGGTGTGCTATCACAGATAATAGACGGCCAGGAACAAGTGATAGCGTACTACAGTAGGATTCTATCGAAACCGGAACGCAACTACTGTGTGACACGGAGAGAACTGCTAGCGGTATTGGACTGCGTAAAACACTTCCACAAATATCTGTATGGACAAAGGTTTCGCCTGCGCACAGATCATGAGGCATTGAGATGGCTCCTGAACTTTAAAGATCCTGAAGGGCAATTGGCGCGGTGGATCGAGCGGCTGCAGAGCTACGACTACACGATAGAGCATCGCAAGGGCAGTAGCCATGGAAATGCCGATGCCTTGTCACGCCGTCCGTGCAAAGTCGAATGCAGGCAGTGCTCGCGAGCCGAAAGCAAAGAACAGATAGTGGACGTCCGGTTGGTAAACGTTATGCCAGAGGAAGAGTAGTCTGCGGAGAGGCTACAAAAGACCAGCGTGAGGATGCGGATCTTGCAAAAATCGTCGAAGGCAAGGAGCAAGGCGCACGTCCAGACTGGCAGGAGATGACCGGTGAAAGCCCGATCGCTAAGGCTTACTGGGCACAGTGGAAAAGTCTGCGGCTGAAGGAAGGATGCCTGTACCGCGAATGGGAGAGCGCGGATGGACGGACCAGCAACTCCCTAATGGTAGTGCCGAAATGCAGAATCAACGAGGTCATCCAGGCATACCATAACGACTCCAGTGGAGGGCACCTGGGCATCACCAAAACCGTCGCCAAAATAAAAAAACGATTCTACTGGGTAGGATGTCAGGAGTCTGTAGCCGAGTGGATTAAGAGCTGCGACCGATGTTCAGCCGCGAAAGGGCCGACAAGAAGATTTCGGGGCCGCATGCAGCAGTACAACGTGGGAGCGCCCTTCGAGCGGATTGCTATGGACGTCGCCGGCCCATTCCCAACTAGCACTCAAGGCAACAAATATGTGCTGGTGGTAATGGATTACTTCAGCAAATGGCCCGAAGTGTACCCTATTCCTAACCAGGAGGCCACTACGATCTCGGAAGAGCTGGTAAACAACTGGGTAGCCAGGTTCGGAGTTCCGTTGGAGTTGCACTCAGATCAAGGCCGGAATTTCGAGTCTGCGGTATTCAAGGAAGTGTGTGAGCTGCTGGGGATAAAGAAAACTCGTACCACTCCTTTGCACCCACAGTCCGACGGCATGGTGGAACGCTGTTATGGAATAAACACTTCAGACTAAAGATATGGTATCACGTTGGAACTAGAAGATTTGGCCTACAGTAGAATTCATGGCTGACCGTGTGCATTTGGCTTTTGTCCCGAAGCTCAGTCTGGGGTGGGTTATGTAGACAGCCATAAATTCGAAAATCTTCGATACCGTAAAGGTCTAGGAGAAGAACGAGACTGAGAGAAAGAAACAAAATTATGCACACGATAAAAAAAGGTTATATTTACCAAGAACGTAGACTGAAAAACTTATTATATGCTGTGACGATGCAACTTCCGAACACCCTCAAACACTTACACATACCTTTCAGCGACATGTTGCCGACACATGCAGCGCAGTTACATTTATTGTGCTGCTCTACACCCGCCCTACCATGACTTCCATAAGATGTTACCGAAAGTCCCAAACACTTCCCCTCTCACTAACTTTAAGACCATTTATAGTTTTTCAAATTAACAATTCATTTTAATACAAATAAATCATTGAACTGCGTCAGGAATATATGTACATAGCAAAAATTTCAAATGGCATAAATGTAAAAGCAAATGGTATAAACGTAAATGTATCTACGCAAGTGAATATGTTGCGAAGAATATGTTGCATAGCAAATGTTGCGCGAGAAGAAATGTATATACGGGATGACAACTTGTATGTGTATGCATTTATGTAGTTGGTTGACACACCGTATGAGAAAATAACTTTAACCGTTAGAGTGCTAAGCGGAGCAAAACTGGCTTGAGAGTTTGTGTCGAAAAATGCGGAGAGGCGCAAAACTGCTGCGCTCTTCAGTGTGCTTTTGTTGCTCCGTGGGAGTAAACGTATTCTAACTTCGCGCATAATTTGATAATAGAGTGTCTTCTTATAATTAAAAAACATTTTTCTTAATAATAAAAAAAGAATTATGAAAATTAATTCATATTTGTCTGAATTAGAGTGTTTTATTTGACACCATTATTTTTTCCTTTAAAATCATCAAAATAGGCATAGCACTTTTCGCACACATTTACAAAAATTGCTTAGCACTCAAACGGTTAAGGCGAAAATATGCACAATGGAGACAAAAGAGAATAGCAACTTACATGGGAATTCGGCAGCGCGATCAGATGAAGGCCTCCAGCTGAGGCGAAGCTTATGTTACTGAGCTGAAAAAAATGTTATTGGCACATGTTCGCCTTTCTATACATACATTTCTCTCAAATGTCAATTTATACCAAATCGCGAATTAAGTTACAAAAGGGAAAATGATAAGCTAATGATAATTATGTACACAAACTTAGAACTAAAAAAATAGTGCAATAGCTAAAATTAACATTTTTTTTTAAATTTAAGAACTGTGATATTTAAGTTTAGGATTAAGTTTAAGATAGTTAAGATAAGGATTTAGTAAATATATAAAATATAATTTAGAAACGAATTTCCTGAGAGTGGTTATATTGACATGGTATAATGAAGTTGGCGAATAGGAATTAATGATGTTTAGTCCGGAGGCACATTGGTGGAGTTGGACTTAAGCCGATGGCGAAATTGAAGATGATTAAGTTGAAATAAGGTTAGGAACACATTTTTTTTCGAGTTAGGTTGTTTTCATTGGCGAAGTTCTCGATCTGATGCGAATAATGGGCTTAGTTGGCGTTCTTTTTAGGGTGGTCCTTCTTCACTTAAATTTTGCTCTCCGGTTACAGCAACGGCCATGCGGCCAGCACAAGCCGCACCGCAAATGAAAATACCCAATGCACTGCAAATTTATTTGCGTGTAAAAAACTGAATTGCGCTTGGCAAAATGGACAACTAATTAGACTCTTACCGAATAATGTGTATGTATGCTGCACTGAAAAATCTCTGCGAATATCGCGACTGCGATACCGTCAACTTGCGATCCTGCGAGCAGAGTCGAGGATTGTAATGCCCCTTTCCACTTTTATTTTACCGTGGTAGCGCACAAAATGTTTCTTTTCTTGCCCGAGAGTTGGATTAGAAAAGACCGAACTTCCGCGGAAATGCAACGAGGGTAGTCCGCGTGGTGTATATTTGACACTTGCTGCAGTTGGTAGCGTGCATTTGTGACAGACTTTGTGACAAAAGTAATCGGTTTTGCAAGAGGATTTTCCTGGCCACCTCGTTTGCAATGTTTTTAAATATAAGAAAATGTTAATTGACTAATGTAAAAATTGTATTCGGATTTCGGGAATTTTAACCCAGCACAGGGCAAATTACGCGTCACAGATGCGGAAATTGAAAAAAGGGTTAAAATGATTATTGTTTAGTAATTTCTTCGCTGCATGTCTTTAGCGTGGTATATGCCTAATTTGCCTGTTTCAACATCTTTCAGTTCGTACATGCAGTTGCCTTTTATTGCTATTACTATTGCTTTAACAAACACAGGGGCAAACTTCGCGCAGAATCTCTCTGCTACGAAGATTGTAGCGCTTAGCAGAATTTTCAAATGCTGTCATGATGTTCTCGACTATTTCAGCGCGAATGATTTGTAAGCGATCGGGGCTCGAAATTTCAATATTGCTACTTTCAAGAGATGATAATTTTCGTAGTAGCGCATATTCGGCTCCGTGGCTTAGCATTTGTTGACCAAATAAAGCATAATATGGACTACATCCAATCGTTTGATGATATGAGCCTCTCAACGATTCGGCAATATCTTGTAAATGCTTATCCCACAGGGTCTGATCTTTCGCTAAATAAGTGGGTATACCAACTACAACAGAACGATTCACTCTTTCGCTCGCATTTGCTTGCGGCGAATACAGTGCTGTGAATTTGTGCTCAATCCCACGCTCTTCTAAGAATTTGTTGAACTGGACACTTTTGAACTGACTACCATTATCGGAAAGAATTATTTCAGGTGTTCCAAAAATTGGAAATATTGATTCTTTTAAATATTCACAAATTACGGACGAACTAAACTTTTTGATAGCTTTGAGAAAAACAAATTTTGTAACATGATCAAGTACAATTAGAATTCCTATGTTACCGGACTTGGATCGAGGATAAGGACCTAACAAGTCTATGTACAATTTTGGAAACGGACGACGGACGACGTATTGAGCTGACATTGGAGGCCGAAGTATGAAGTTTGGTGACTTGTTTTTATGGCAATCTTCACACTTGGTTATATACTCTTTGACGTCAACGGACATGGACGGCCAATAAAAATTGATTCGGAGCCTTTCCAACGTTTTTGCAACTCCACCGTGGCATTTATTAGGTGGGCAGTGTGCGTTTTGAATACATTCGTGTACTAATTCCTTTGGAAGCCATAATTTGAAATTGAACTGCTCTCGCACTTCTTCACCATTCGTATATTCTATGCGTTTGTACACCTTACCGTCAATGACTTGAAGATCCGGCAATTTTGCTTGATTATCGGAGATGTGCTTAATGAGCTTGATGTATTCATCGGACAAAAATGATTCAGACTGTAGATTAACGGACGGAAAATTAGATAATTCAACAATTTCATCTTCGAAATTTTGGCGCGAAAGAGCGTCAGGTACAACATTCTGCGTACCTCGTCTGTGTACGATCTTGAAGCGATAACCCTGCAGTTTAAGGGACCACCGAGCAAATCTACCACTTAAGTCAGTTTGACGCATAAGCCATTGAAGACTAGCGTGGTCAGTTACAATCGTGAAATCTTGACCCTCGACATACGATCGAAACTTTTTAAGAGCTAGAATTGCTGCTAGACATTCAAGTTCAGTCACGCTGTAGTTAGACTGTGCTTTGTTAAGTTTCTGCGAAAAGAATGCGACAGGCATTTCAACATTTTCCCCATTAACTTGAGATAATACAGCTCCTACGCCATATTTTGAAGCATCACACTGGATAAGAAAAGGTTTTGAGTAATCAGGATTTGCTAAATTTGGAGCAAAACATAGTTGAGATTTTAATTGCTCGAAAGCTTGCTGAGCTTCGTCATTCCAACGAAATCCTTTGGACTTTTTGAGCAGGTTAGTCATAGGAGTGGTAACTGTAGCATAGTTTGGCCAAAAACGGCTATACCATCCCGCCATCCCCAGAAAACGTCTCAACTGTTTGACAGTTGTAGGAGGAGGATAATTTAATACTGCTGAGATTTTGTCAGGATCTGTTCTCAGAGTTCCGTTACCTACGACATAACCCAAGTATTTTACTTCTCTCAAACAAAACTTACTCTTCTCAACATTTATAGTTAAACCTGCCATTCTCAAATGATGTGCTACTTCAGCCAGAACACGCATGTGCGAGTCGAAATTTTCGGAAACGATAAGTAAATCGTCCAAGTAAACAAAAACTTTGTCTTTTAGATGGGCCGGGATAACGCGATCCAACAATCTGCATAATGCTTGTGGAACATTACACAACCCAAACGGCATAACATTGTACCTATATAATGGTCGATTAGGTACAGTAAAACAGGTGTAATCCCTCGAATTCTCGGCCAAGGGTATTTGCCAGAATGCTCGCTTAAGATCAAGCGAAGAAATAAATTCAGCCTTTGGCAAGCGACTCAAAATTCCATCAATATGAGGAAGTGGATAAGCATCTTTGATAGTGAAACTATTCACTTTCCGTGAATCTAGGCACATACGGACTTTGGAACCTTTCCTAACTAAAACTACCGGACTGGACCACGGACTATTCGGAGCTTCTTCAATTACCCCCATGCTTAACATTTCATCGATCTCTTGGTGTACAAGTTTTTCAATTGCTTGCGATATTGGAAAATAGCGTTGTTTTACCGGACGAACGTTGGACTCGAGTTCGATGACATGCTCAATCAAATTGGTTTTCCCCAAACCTTCTTTAGTGTAGGACGGAAATAAGCTCTTAACTTTTTCTAGACGGACTGACTCTTCTTTTGATAAACAATGAGCGTTTGGCGGTTCTTCCTTGCCATCGTCGACATTTTCAAGCGACGCAATAACATTCGGCGCAACTCTGAATTTGGACCAGAAGTCAACCCCTAAAATTAAATCTTGAGATAAACTAGGCACTATGTAAAACAAAATATCTTCCGACAAAGGTCTAAATTTGACTTGAAGGTTTATCGTTCCAAAAACGATTTGTTGTTTACCATCAGCTGTACGTATTGTTGTTTTGTACTTCGCTACATTTTCATTTAAACATACTGTCTTGGCAAGTTTACTACCAATACAAGAAATAGCAGCTCCACTATCTAACAAGCCCAAATGTCGTTCATTTAAGAGCACGACTTCTGCGTAAGGACGCAAATCAAAATTTTTCCGGCTAATCGAACTGATAACGTTTAAAACATTTCTACGCGTGGTTTTAACCTTATTCCAAAATTTCCTTATTCGGTTCGCTGATCGTTTCTTTGAACGTTTTGCTTCCCCTAACGCATCATTCTTGAAAATTTCCGCTTTTCTTAGTTTATAGATTCTCATTCGCTCTTTAACTTTTGATTCGCCATTTCGACTTCCTTCGACCGTTGGGTCACGGTGACGTCTGAGTATCGTACATCTACTAGCATTTGGTCCTAGCGAGGAATCAGATTTGCTCCCTCGCTCGCTATCCCGTTTCCCGGATTACACTTAGTACAATTGGGTTTAAAAGTGTCAGCGAGGCCACAACCATAGCAAAATACTGTGCGAGGCTCTAAACACTCGGTAAAACGATGACCTTCTTTGCGGCAATTCCAGCAGATGAGTTTGTTAGTCAAGCGACGCGTCAGCTCATCTACTTCTATATCAACTGCACCAGCATTTTCTATGTCTGCACCTAAATTCACTTCGCTGACTTGTCGTCTAGTCGGCATTGGACAACCGAAATGCAAAACTGCAGCTGTATTGGTCTTCGTTTAGCAGATATTCTCCTTTAAGACAAAGCATACGCAACTGAGCTGTTGAATGTATAGGAACATACAAGAGTTGTTGGCGTATTCTTGGTCTCAAACCTTTTTGCAAAATTTCGACAAGCTCTGACTCCTGAATTGGGTTTTGCAAGTTCTCCGAGATTTTTAAAATCGCATTCTCGTACTCGTCAAAAGTTTCGTTAACCCCTTGCTTACGTGCGCGCATGGCTTCTTTAATATCGGTATCTGAACGATGTTCTTGGAAATTGATACGCAAAGCTTGGCATAGACTTGGCCACGTTATCCTATCCACTGAGCGTCGATAACGCCAATACCAATCTTTCGCATCCTGTACAAACAAGCTCTGCACATGTTCACACAATAAGTTAAAATTTCCCCCAAGGGTATCTATAACTTGTGACTCAATTCGGTAAATGAAGTTTTCAACTGATAATTTGTTAGTACCGTCAAAGCGAATATCCCAATTCGAAATTAGACTAGCTATTCTGCCTGAGTGGCTCACTACAGAGGAACTACTTGCTCTCGGTTCTTGTATAAATGCATCTGCTCTGTGCAAATTATTTTGCTCTTCGGCGTTTCTCAAAAACGATGGCTCTTCGTGAGGCCAATCAACAGTCGGTTGTTGTTGTACTGCAGCAGCACGCGAATTTTCTTGCTGTTGCACTTGAATTCTTTGCAAGCGATCTACAATAGTATTTAAGGAAGACTCTAGTCGTTGTTCGAAAATTTTAGAAATGTGCTGGTCTAAACTCTCAAGCATTGCTGCTGGTCGGGTGGCAAAAACTGAACTAATAACGTCATGAAGTCTACGATCATCAGCTACTCTGTTATTGCTCTCGTCATTTTGAGTGGTGTTTAAAGTTTGTTGTGGTAAGGTACTTGGTGGTTGTTCGTGTTGTAATTGTGCGAGAGATTCTTGAGCGTGCGCTTGCGAAGTTGCAGCGGTAGGCGGAGGTACTGAGAGACGGTTACGTTCGGGTGGATTGTTGCGAGGGACAGCACCTCTCGATCTGGTGTTCAAGCCTCCTCGAGGAGTATTTGTACCACTGAATTCTCGAGCAGTACAAGTCGACCTACACTGTGGACAAGTGTTATTTTGTCTTAACCACGACACTAAACAGGTGCGATGGAAACGGTGGTTACATCTTGTCTTTAAAATGTCTTCACTCTCAGAAAAATTCTCTCTACAAATTGTATACGAGGTTTGAGAACTAATCAAATTCTCATTGCTATGTCTGAGAGACATAATTAAAGAAAAAACAGATTAATCGAAAAAAAATAAAATCAGAAGCCAAAAACAAAATTGGTTGCGTAAAACAATCTGTTACGCGATTGAATTATTAACCAAAAAAGAGGTAACCAAATAAAATAGAAAGCCACAAACGATATAATAAATCAATCAATCAAAATTGATAATTTTCAAAATCATAATACAAAATAAGCCAAATATCAAAAAGAGAAAAAAAATCAAAATATGAAAACAAAAGATATGGTCTTACTCGTTAGTAAGTAGGAAGATATGTATCGGCATCTGTGCATGCAAGGCGTGTAAGTATTTGAAATGCTTTAGCATTGGTTTTTATTTTAATAACCAAGTTTTGTTGAAATTATTTGGCAACAAATTAATTGTTTAATTCCAAAAATAATAATACAAAACTGCATAGAAACAAAGCATTCGGTTTTCAGAGTAGGCGAAAGTGATTGAAATCGATTATTGGCCAGTAAAACTTGCATATAGCATATTTTCAACTGTATTCCTAATAAACAAATCAAAAATATCACAAACTGAATGAAAACGTGACATCACGAAATTATGAAAGCAAGATATGTACTTGAGTATCGGTCAAATTGACTGACATATAGTCGAATCGAAATTGCAAATCCAGATACCCTCAAATCTCGAATCTAATTCCGGTTCACAGCTATAATTGTGTGTCTGCAGATGTAATGGACGAAGCTTGGAACTTGAATTAATCTGACTGCACTATCCGACTTAACAGATTAATCAGGCCACCTAAACAAATTAATCAGGCCTAACCAAACAGATTAATCAGGCCCCACGTTGGGCGCCATTTTCTTCGCTCATCACTCCACTTTCTACGTCCTAGCGGTGTCTGTGTTTTTATATATCTATAATCTGTTATGGAATAAACACTTCAGACTAAAGATATGTTATCACGTTGGAACTAGAAGATTTGGCCTACAGTAGAATTCATGGCTGACCGTGTGCATTTGGCTTTTGTCCCGAAGCTCAGTCTGGGGTGGGTTATGTAGACAGCCATAAATTCGAAAATCTTCGATACCGTAAAGGTCTAGGAGAAGAACGAGACTGAGAGAAAGAAACAAAATTATGCACACGATAAAAAAAGGTTATATTTACCAAGAACGTAGACTGAAAAACTTATTATATGCTGTGACGATGCAACTTCCGAACACCCTCAAACACTTACACATACCTTTCAGCGACATGTTGCCGACACATGCAGCGCAGTTACATTTATTGTGCTGCTCTACACCCGCCCTACCATGACTTCCATAAGATGTTACCGAAAGTCCCAAACACTTCCCCTCTCACTAACTTTAAGACCATTTATAGTTTTTCAAATTAACAATTCATTTTAATACAAATAAATCATTGAACTGCGTCAGGAATATATGTACATAGCAAAAATTTCAAATGGCATAAATGTAAAAGCAAATGGTATAAACGTAAATGTATCTACGCAAGTGAATATGTTGCGAAGAATATGTTGCATAGCAAATGTTGCGCGAGAAGAAATGTATATACGGGATGACAACTTGTATGTGTATGCATTTATGTAGTTGGTTGACACACCGTATGAGAAAATAACTTTAACCGTTAGAGTGCTAAGCGGAGCAAAACTGGCTTGAGAGTTTGTGTCGAAAAATGCGGAGAGGCGCAAAACTGCTGCGCTCTTCAGTGTGCTTTTGTTGCTCCGTGGGAGTAAACGTATTCTAACTTCGCGCATAATTTGATAATAGAGTGTCTTCTTATAATTAAAAAACATTTTTCTTAATAATAAAAAAAGAATTATGAAAATTAATTCATATTTGTCTGAATTAGAGTGTTTTATTTGACACCATTATTTTTTCCTTTAAAATCATCAAAATAGGCATAGCACTTTTCGCACACATTTACAAAAATTGCTTAGCACTCAAACGGTTAAGGCGAAAATATGCACAATGGAGACAAAAGAGAAAAGCAACTTACATGGGAATTCGGCAGCGCGATCAGATGAAGGCCTCCAGCTGAGGCGAAGCTTATGTTGCTGAGCTGAAAAAAATGTTATTGGCACATGTTCGCCTCTCTATACATACATTTCTCTCAAATGTCAATTTATACCAAATCGCGAATTAAGTTACAAAAGGGAAAATGATAAGCTAATGATAATTATGTACACAAACTTAGAACTAAAAAAATAGTGCAATAGCTAAAATTAACATTTTTTTTTTAATTTAAGAACTGTGATATTTAAGTTTAGGATTAAGTTTAAGATAGTTAAGATAAGGATTTAGTAAATATATAAAATATAATTTAGAAACGAATTTCCTGAGAGTGGTTATATTGACATGGCATAATGAAGTTGGCGAATAGGAATTAATGATGTTTAGTCCGGAGGCACATTGGTGGAGTTGGACTTAAGCCGATGGCGAAATTGAAGATGATTAAGTTGAAATAAGGTTAGAAACACATTTTTTTTCGAGTTAGGTTGTTTTCATTGGCGAAGTTCTCGATCTGATGCGAATAATGGGCTTAGTTGGCGTTCTTTTTAGGGTGGTCCTTCTTCACTTAAATTTTGCTCTCCGGTTACAGCAACGGCCATGCGGCCAGCACAAGCCGCACCGCAAATGAAAATACCCAATGCACTGCAAATTTATTTGCGTGTAAAAAACTGAATTGCGCTTGGCAAAATGAACAACTAATTAGACTCTTACCGAATAATGTGTATGTATGCTGCACTGAAAAATCTCTGCGAATATCGCGACTGCGATACCGTCAACTTGCGATCCTGCGAGCAGAGTCGAGGATTGTAATGCCCCTTTCCACTTTTATTTTACCGTGGTAGCGCACAAAATGTTTCTTAGTCAGCACGACGGGAGGCGCTAAGACGGACTACATGGTCAATAAGCGGGCGGAATTGGAGGAAATTCACCAGTTTATAAGGAGCCGCACCAAACTGGTCAGCGATAAGGCGAAAGCCAGATATGATCTACGGGCCAACTCAGCAGGGTTCCAAGAAGGCGATCTGGTAATGCTCTACAACCCGCAGCGGAGGAAAGGGTTGTCTCCGAAACTTCAAGCGTCATGGGAAGGACCGTACGAAGTCGTGACTAGGATTAACGACGTGGTATACAGGATTCAACGTTGTAGCAATAGAGGCGCTAAGCTGAAGGTAGTCCATTTGGAGCGCCTGGCGCCTTATCACAGCGGAGCCTCGGCACTTGTTCGGGACGAACAAGTCTAAGTGGTGGGCAGTGTAACGATAAGACAGTCTGTCGCTGTGCAAAGCAACCCTGGCGCTACGCGCCGTGCTATAATAAGGGAAACTTTTAGTCCAACCTGGCAATGATGGCTTGCGATCATCATGGAAACCTTTAGTCCGCTCTGGAATGTGCGACAACGATCTGCGCGATAACCGGACAGGTATAAAAGGCAGCCGGGTACGGCGCAGCGAGTCAGTCTTGGTTTAGACAAGTGAAGGTGCCACACGGAGTAAATAGTTAAGTGTACAGACAGTAAAGTGTAAAATTTGTGTAATAAAGTGATCGTTGGTTTTTATTGACTGCGTTTGGATAATTAAAGTGTTTTATTTTCAAATTACGCAATCCAGAGATACGAACTAGCCCACTAGAACTAGTATTCGTAACAATATTCTAAACCGGAAATGTTTGACCACTGTTGGCCATAATGTTTTTCCAATAGTTTAACAACATCTTTCTTCTTTTCTGAATTAATTGCAACACCAAGAGGAATTCCATCAAACAAACGAGGGGGTATTTTGCCTCTTTTAAGATAGCTGGTAAATTTTTCTTCTTACCGTTTTATAGTTATGGTAGAGTTACCATAACAATAAGTTTAAATTTTATTAAAATTAATTTATATCATTGACTTTTCACTAATATCTCGAAGTTATTTATTGCATAGATATGGAAATGTTGCATTTTGGTCTGAACCATTATTTTTGGTTTTGAATTACAGTGAAATTATTGACCTTTGGTATGTTTTATAACAATTGTTACATAGATTTTAACATGTAGAATTGGATTCAGTCAAAAAAACGAAAAACTTAAAAAGTGGAATTATTGCGTTTTGTTATGAACCTCCTCAACTGGTTTAACGAGTGAGCGATAAGATGCTCGATCTCATGTGGTATCACAATGGGCCGCCTGGCCTAAGTGTGCTCCTCCTGGAGCAGCCACACCTACCTACCTACCTACCTACAGTGCGCATTACAATTAAAAAAAACATTAAAATAAATTTTAGATGGTGCAACGATCAACGGGTTAACTCAAGCTTTACTTAAACCATGTAAAAAAATATCTTATAAACTAGATCAAAAGATAATTCCCGGCCCCCATAAAAAAGATGTGTCTTCTTTCAGCAGCTTTTCGCTACGTGTGCATATTTTGGTGTAACTGACATACTTCAGTTGCATTGGAGCTTCCTATCATGACAAACACAATTTTGAAATTGCAGAATTAGTGTATTTAACCTCCAGCAGGGGCGTAGCCAAGGGGGGGTTTAGGGTGTCAGAAGCACCCCCCATGGCCTATAATTATTTAAAATTTACAATCACTATGCATGGTATATACGTTCCCACATTAGCAAAAAGGTCTTTTTACCTTTAAACATTTAAAAGAATAATCAAAAATTTTTTGTAATACCGATATGGTTTTTTTAAATAGTCCCCTTCAGGCTCAGTACAGCTATTTGCATGATCTAAAAGCATGTCTAATGAGTGTTTTAGATCGTCGGCTGGAATGTCCTACAGGATGTCAGTACAAGCCTTTTGAATGGCTTCTACGTCATCAAAACGCGTTTGTTTAATCGGTAAAGGCATTTTTTTCTAAGGTGAAAGTCGCAACTGCCGTCAGGTTAAAACGAGGAGTGGGTGATGGTTAAATTCGTCTTTTAGTCAAAAAATCAGTCACAAGTGTCTATCGTTGAGATGCCGTCTTTCGAAAGCCAAATATTCAGTTAAAATGTGATACTTTTATGTTATTGAAATGCTTAACCTTCGCCTTCCCAAAGACTTTTGTATGCGTCGTTTACTCATACCCATAAACTCACTCACTCACAATAAATAAGTAAATAATAAATAATTGTTTTCCATACCTCAGTATTTAGCAGTAGCGGCTTAACGGGGGGGGGGGGGCGGAGGGGCGGACCGCCCCGGGCCCCGGGCTGCGGAGGGCCCCGAGAGAAGCTTGTATATAAAAATTTCAAGTTTTTCAAAACTGAAACTTGTAAAAAACTTTTTGCGCTCCACAATGGTTGATGAAAGACTAAGTTGTTTGTCACTTTTATCAATTGAAAGACACACAGCATCATCAATTAACTTCGAAATAACAATAACAAATTCAGTTCAATAAAAGCAAGAAAACATCCTTTCTAAATAACAATTGTTTGCAAATTTTCAAAAAATTTTCCCTCGAAGATTGCAATATTTAATTTTTAACTTAAAATTTTGTGCAAAATATGCAAATACAAAATTCTAAGTTAAAAATTAAATATCGCAATCTTAGGGTTTGCTTGTAAACTAGTGCAAATTACACAATTACTTAACCTCATTAAACTTTGTAAAAGTAAAAAATAAAAGTGTTTTCTAGACTAGAACTTTGAAATAGAATAAAATTTAGATGTATGTATGAATCTACAGACTGAAATCCAAAAAATTTACATATGTTTTCCATGCCTGACATATTTTGGTCCTGAAAGTTCAAAATAGAAAATTTAGTTAAAAGGAGACAATTTTCCTCTTTTATTTGATACCCATATCTTCATCATTGCACAACCGCATATATTTAAAAAAATTTTTGAAATGTGTGTGTCCTTAAAATTGAAAAGTCCTTTAAAAAGGAGTCCTTTGAGTCAGAAAGTGTAATATTGACTATGCCAGGATACTATAAATTATCTCTAGTTTCTCGTCTATATCAAAATTTGGATGGGTCTCGGCCAAATAAAAAAATTGTTTCGCACGGTGTAATAAATGTAAACTTGGTGTTTTCACTCAGTGCATCATAACTTTGTCATTTTTCTTTCAATTCTATTGATGTTAGGCTTAATATTTGCTAAAATAGTATATATTTCATTTCAGATTTTAAAACCAGAGGAGATAATTTATTTTTTCTATAAAAAAATATTCGACAATTTATGATTTTTTAAATTGGTCGAAACATTTACTTTGTTAC
This sequence comes from Melieria picta, assembly GCA_964056695.1. NCBI lineage: Eukaryota > Metazoa > Arthropoda > Insecta > Diptera > Ulidiidae > Melieria > Melieria picta. The sequence continues at coordinate 69,586,751 of OZ057400.1, forward strand.
AACTTTCACTGTCAGTTACTTCCCCAAATCTCATCTGATTTGGACAATCTATAATAATTTTTTATTTTATTTTATTTATTTAGAAAAAAGTTACACATTTGTACAATATAAGAACTAAGTCTTTTAAATGCACATCAATCATTAATAAATTTTACAGGAATGAAAGCAAAACTTAAATCTAATAACAATAATAATATATATAATAATAATAATTGACTGGCACGACAGCCCGATACCACGACTAAGGCCTAGCTAACCATCCGTGTTGTGCGTGTGAATTTTTTACAAGGTTGGAAGGGACCTACAGTTTTATGCCGATTCCGAACGGCGAGTTGGTAGCTTTTTCATAGACAATTTTACTCTCAGAGGTTTGCCATTTCCTGCTGAGAGGTCAGCCGCCGAAAGAAAAATTGTTGTTTTTCTTTTTGTTCGGTGTTAGCGCGACGGAGTATTGAATCTGGGTTCGAGCGTCGCATTTGACTCGCGGCCCAACGCACTAGCCAGCTGAGCTACGGCGGCTGCCGTACAATCTATATATCACTAAAAAGGCTAAGGTATAATCTTCTGAACGACGGACAGCTCGTGTTAAAGGGATAATTCTTTTAGGAGATATGTGCTCATAACTGAAAAAACAGGAAAAAAAACTCGTTTTTCGAAGATATTTGGAAAAAGCTTCTTAAAAATTTTTTTTTGATTTTCAGTTTCGTGTTCAGCGGCCAAAGTAAGTCTAAAAACACTTTTATTTTTAGGTGCACGCGATTGGTCCATTTTTTGTCGAGTAATCCTCCTGCTCGGGTAGCTTAAAAAAATGGCCAGATCGTAGTAACAAAGCAAGATTTTCTGTTTTTTTTAGAGATTTTTGAAATGACGAATTTGCTCTCCCAAAAGTTTTCCTAATTTTACGAAAGTTTTTATAAATTTTGGAAAGATTTAGTAAGATTATCCTTTTATCCATTTTTCATTTTTTCTCTGGGATTCTATTGTTTAATTTAAAAAAAAAAGTAAAAAGCATAACCGGAAATTCCCGTTATTAGTTTTGTACGCAAACTTAGTCTGCACCGTTTTTTGGGGGGCCCCATCAGCCGTCGCCGCCCCGGGCCCACGAGCACCTTAAGCCGCCACTGGTATTTAGTATCGTCCTCTGGTGATAGTCCGTTTTTCGAAAAAAAGGCCTAACTTTAACGATTCATTTTGCGACTAAGGAAAATATTAAAAGATTTCTTTCCAGAGGGTTTATTGAACACACATTGAACACACACCTCAGTACCTATTTTTTTATTTTATTGTGAGTTTTATTCAAAATGGTGGCGGAAGCACCTGGGATCACCCGTGTAGGTAAACAACAACAAAACATGAATAATATTTTCAAAAAAACATTCCTTTATGTTATTGAAAACGACTTTCGAATTTGTTCAGTAAGTCGAAATCAGACCTACATTAAATAAATACTCTGACAGATATTGAACATGAATTTTTAAAAGATCACCCGGGTGCGTATAAGGAAAGCGAAGGTTAAATCCAATTTCAAGTAGATTTTGGCTGATTTTTTTATGGAATCTACGGTGGTCGCGGATTTCAGTTGGCTAACACGTTGGTCATCATTTATGTCCTGACAATCGTTTTTAACCCTTTTAGTGCCGGATGCCGATGTATCGGCTCTGGCTGAACTAGCGAGAAGTGCCAGAGCCGATATATCGGCCCACGCCTTGTAACGCTTTACTATCCGCATTGCGGGAGAACTCTATCTCAAAATAAATTGTAATACGTTATAAATGATCTAATTTTATTACGAGAAAATAAAAAAAAATAGTTTTTTGTTTTAACTCTTTGTGGACGTTTATGTTATCGGAACTTTTCGGCAGCGTGTTATGTAAACAACTGTTTGAAGACTCTCGCGAAATAACGTTGCATTGCTGCAGCGAGACGTAGGATCAGTTAGTGTCTCCTCGATCGTTGTTTTGAACATTATATTTCGTCCCAGTTGCAGTTTGAAAGCGTCATTTTTGTTATTGCCGTTGTTTTCCACTTGTGTCAAACATTATTGTTTTTGCCAAACCAACAATTAGCAATACAGGATTTCGAAAATTCTATTCATTCTCTATTTCATGCTTAGTATACTGCTTTTTGAATCATGTAAATATTGTTTCTCGTTTGGTTTTTATGAGCATTTTCCCAAACCCTAGTAAAACTGTGAAATTCGGCCGGTTATTCTCGCATAGGTACCTCTTTTTCGCCCGGCACTAAAAGGGTTAAATCGCGTGTACCACTCATGAAGTCTGCCACGGGATAAACGATCATCACCATAAACTTAGTTCATCAATTTAAATTTTTCGGCTAAAGTCTTACCAACTTTAAAGCAAAACTTAATATTTGCTCTTTGCAAATTAGTATCAAATTTTTGTACCAGTGACAAAAACATACTTTTACTTCGGACACAATAACTTCGCTTACAGTGAACCAAATTCCATGAAATTTCCAATGCACTGTATGGCACCACCACAAAATGCCCTCTTTGAACAGTTCAGTTTACTTTAAAAAGCATGTAATACTAAATTGGTCAAACATTTTTTTTAAAACCCCCCCATGACCAAGTTTTGGCTACGCCCCTGATGTAAGTAACAAAACAACAGTTATGTCATGCAAAAGTAAGACAAAATAGTTGCTTTGGATATATAGCTATATTAAGATTGTGTAAAAATATTGTATAAATATTGCAAATATTGTGATTGTGTAAATATCTTGAGACAAAAGATAATTTAAAAAAACCTTCTGTAAAGTTTTGGTTTTGTTGGTTACATCTCTTTTTGCGGTTACGGCTCGATATGGTTAAAAGATAACTTTTGGAAAGTTATTGTTACTGGCTATGGCCTTGAACACAATTTTGTCTCAACCCGAGAATCTCCCTGAAACTTAATATGGTGTACGGCTGTTCGAAACAAATTTAGCTGATAGCAATTTGAGCGTTTTCCTCTATAAAAGAAAACGATGAACGATTTGTTTAAAATTTCAATTTAAGTCAGAAAGGTGGTAACATATAAATAACATAGGTACATTAAAATTTACCTGTAGTGATAGTTTGAACCGGCTATTATCTCACTACGAAATTTACATTTTCGTTTTTTAAAGTTTTCATTTGCAACCTCTCCATTGTTGTGTACTTCTTCAATGTAAAAATTATGTGATACGGGATGCGCTATTGAGCCGTACGATATTGAGTTAAAGTGTGGCAAATCCTCCGAACTGTGCACATACATCTGTAAAATTATTATTATAATTATAATTATACTCTGTGTTACCAAAGTAAATGTAAAATATTTACACAGTGAATCCCGTGTTCAAATGGGTGCTGTATTTAGTGATCTGTCAATCCCATACTTCCCTTTTCCTTTATGTTCCCCTACATTTGCTCCCCGGCCTCGGCCGTTCGTTCCGTCAAATTTTAATTTTTTACATTCGTTATTCAACCCCCAGCGAAAAAACAACACCCAAATCAAAACTAATCGCGTTTTATTTCTTCTGCTCCGCCGACGATTAAACATGGTCCTTGGTTCTAAACATGGTCGAGCCGCTTAAATTAGAAGAAAAAGAACACAACTGTTCTCTTCGGCGGACAATTTTATTCTGATTTACAACATTTACATTAGTTCCCTACTTACTTACTATCTAGAATTATAAAATGTTGAAATTTGCTTAATTGTAATTATAAATAAGTCAGCAATCTTAAAAAATCGGCAATCGTCGATAATCAGCAATCTTCAGCTCAACCTGCTTTTCTTATGCATCGCCAGGTTGTTGTTCCAATTTCCATTACGCTGTGTTAGTTGTCGTCCGCTGTTTTTTCGGTGGCGCTTGTTGTGCTTGGTGGCGTTGCTGCTGTTGCGTGTACGTGACTCCTCTCTCTTCGGAGTAAAGTGACGGCCAGAGCGAATGGGTGAGAGCTTTATTCGGAGTTGTTTCTGTGTTATATTTAGCCGTCGATCTTCTTCTTACATATATTTTGATGATGATGACTGATAACACCGTGCGACAACAAATTTTACACACGACAAAATCTGTATACTCGCGAAACTAGGGGGCAAATGTAGTAAAACTGCGTTTTTAGTTTTTCTCTCTGACGTCAGGATTTTTTTTTAAAGGACTTTGAAATTTCAAGGACATGTTTATTTCAAAAAATTACACAGGGCAACAAATTTCGACTTTTGGTCGGCTTTTCTGGGTTTGACATCAGTTCTAGGGTAATTAGGGAGCGCTGGTTTCGAATCCGCAAACCGTTTTTAAAACTTAGTTTCCGTTTTCCCAAAAAATGGGCGTGCCACTTTTTCGGATTTTCCCTGACTTTTTTTACGTTTGGGATTGTGATTTCTAAACCAATAAACCGGTTGACATCATTTTCACCTCGTTGCATTAGCAACACCGCACGGCTTCTTTTTCAATGCAATTTATTTTTATAAGTTTTAAAAATCCGCGGCAATCGGACCTCAAAGTCGGAAAATATGGAATTTTAAAGCGTTTTCTTTGATGGTCAAACACATACACAATTTTCGCAAATCAATTAACGAGTTAGGTGTTAAATGAAAGCGGAAACATCAAGTAATAGAACACAGCCAAATTATTTGGTGTGATTTCCATTCTCATCGAAATAATTGCAAAAATGTACCATAGTCATTTTCATCATTTCTCATACTTATTCCTTAAAAAATTAAGGGCCTCAAAATATGCAAAGTTTTTAATTTTGTTTTGTTTTAAGCAATTCAAAATTTTGTGTTTGTTGCTTGTATTCCAGACTGTAAATGGAACATAGAAAAGAGCATATTTTGAGGCCCTTAATTTTTTGAGGAACAAGTATGAGAAATGATGAAAATGACTATGGTACATTTTTGCTATTATTTCGATGAGAATGGAAATCACACCAAATAATTTGGCTGTGTTCTATTACTTGATGTTTCCGCTTTCAGTTAACACCTAACTTGATACTTGATTTACGAAAAATGTGCATGTGTTTGACCATCAAAGAAAACGCCTTAAAATTCCATATTTTCCGACTTTGAGGTCCGATTGCCGCGGATTTTTAAAACTTATAGAAATAAATTACATTGTAAAAGAAGCCGTGAGGTGTTGTAAATGCTACAAAGAGAAAATCATGTCAACCGGTTTATTGGTTTAGAAATTACAATCCCAAACGTGAAAAAAGTCAGGGAAAATCCGAAAAAGTGACACGCCCATTTTTTGCGAAAACGGAAACTAAGTTTTAAAAACGGTTTGCGGATTCGAAATCAGCGCTCCCTAATTACCCTAGAACTGATGTCAAATCCAGAAAAGCAATTTTGCTGTTGATCAGTGTTATTTTAAAAATTGAGCGCATTATAGAATAACAATATGGGTATCAAATGAAATAGAAAAATCCTTAGAATCTTAAAAAAATTTCATGTTTTGGTGCGAAAGCACGAAAAGGTATTGAAAAGGTCCTTTTAAATCTTTATCCTTGAATATCCTTGCAAATTTCCAATAATTTAAAAAAAATATATATATCTTAAGGACTAATATGTACGCTACTACATCCTTGAATTTCATCGAGAGAAAAACTAAAAACGCAGTTTTACTACATTTGGCCCCTAGTTTCGCGAGTATATAGATTTGTTCGTGTTTTGAAATTTTTAGATTTTTGTCGCACGGTGTAATCCTAGTGTTGTTAAGGCTGCGTATGAGTAGTTGATTTTTTGCATCGATTCTTCTCGTAGAGTTTTTGTTGAGTCAATTTGGAAGTCGTGGAGTTTCTGTAGGTTGAGTTTGTCTATGATGACTTCTAGGTGGATTTCGCTGTATGTGGCTGGAGCTATGTGGACTGAGTCTCAGTAGATGGTTGGGTCATTTTTGTAGGTGGTGCCCTTGATTTCTAGGTCGCAGTTATAAAATTGCAGAATTGGTGTTCCTCTGATGATTTGCTTTCCCTCGTTGCATGTTGAGTTGACGTGAGTTTCTGGTACCTTGATGAAGATTATGACGTTTTTGGTTGTGTAATTTCTCAAATCTTGCCGATATCGTTTATGGTGCAATTTGCCGTTTGGTTTTGCAAGATGTGGCCCATACAGGTTGAATTTGGTGAGAGTTCTTATCCAGTCGATTAAATACTGTCTGTATGTGTTCATACTTTTTGGAAATGCCTCGTGGAAAAGCTGAATGCTGTTCTTGTTATGTGCTATATACATAGTTATGGTTCAATATTTATAATCTTTGTTTCGTTTATTGGGACTCCCAATTTGGGATTGGAATTACATCATAGAACGTGTAGTTAAGTTTTGACAAATTCGGTATTTGGATGGTAAAAATAATATTAGTACTATTATTGTAGTATGCTTGGAGTTTTAGAAGTTCATATAAATGTTCATTGGAAATTGTATCTATTGATTGGTTCTTAGATATGAGGCAATTTCTTCAAGTTCGATTGATTGATTTTGAAATGGTGGTAAGTTTGGCGAGGATGATTGCTTCTTCTATGTTAGATAAATGGTTATTAAGTAAATCGAACTTAAAGTTGGTTTGATTGAATTATTGAAATTCTAGTATTATGTCTTCTTCCGTTTTAATTTTGTTAGCCATGTTTTCGAAACATTTTATTGTATTTTTTTCTTTATTTATGTTACTTGTTAAATTTTGACAAATTTTGGTTTTGTTAATATTGTGACGACAAAGCAGTGTGTCGCTGTGCGAAGCACTTGAATACTTTCACGGGCATACTTTTAGGCACGCACATTTAGAAAACGGCCGACTTGCTATAATTTCACAACATTTGCAAAGATGGCTTGCGATGATAATGGAGATTTTGAGTCCAATTGGAATGTGCGAGAACGATCGGCGCGACAAGCACGAGTTCAGAACGCAGGAGCTAGAGGCGTCGGCAAATGTGGAGGAATCGCCTGCTGGTGCTGCGTCGCCGCAAAACACGGCTGCGGTCGGGCCGCCACAAGGAATGGATATGTGCCAGCTGCTGGTAGAAATGAAAAGCATGTTCCACGAAACTTCAGCAAAAATCGAAAATGTGAATGATGACATTTCGGCGAAAAAGGAAACGGCGCATCGAGAAATGTCAGCGAATTCTGCGCGCATAGAGCAGAAGGTGGAAGAAATTTCCGATAGGCTGAACGTGAAAGTTGAGCATCTGGAGAAGCAAATAATTGGGACAAACGAGTCGACGACCTGGATGATTCCCTGAACAAACGAGTTGAGTCTGGAAGATTCGATGAACAGAAAAATAGATGACCGGCTTCGAGAGGCACAGCCGTGAGAATGGTTGCCGCCAGTTCCGGAAAGTTTTGCCACAGAACAGAAGTGCCCACTTATGATGGTGCTACGCCGTACGATACATTCAAACTGCCATTCGACTTAGCTGCTTTGGAAAATCAGTGGACCGATATCAGGAAAGGGCGAAGATTGGCACTGGCGCTTAAAAGTCCTGCGGCTGAGGTAATAAAATAGGTTCCAGAACGTTTAAGAAGTGATTACGAGGCCGTCATGCGAGCGCTGGCAACAAGCACATCAAAACGCTGTACGACTGCGAGCTGAAGAACCGTAGGCAGAGAGCCAACGAGGCGCTGCAGACACATGCAGCAGACATTGAGCGACTAGTACAGTTGTCTTAATGCTCTTGAGAGAAAGATGATTGATGCGTTTATTGGAGGTGTTCATGCCGGGGATACGTCGCAGTGCGTTGATGATGAGCAAGCCGACATTTAAAGAGGCGATGACCAGCGCGATGACATATGAGGCGGTATGGATTGAGGGCTCTCGGTATGCACCTGCAAAGATCCGCCGAATCCACCCGGAAAGCGACATCTCGATTCAGACCATAAGCCATAACCAGCCAGCCAGGGCACGCGTGGTCTCCTCTAGAAATGTTTGCTGGCTATGTGACAAGCAGGGTCACATACCACGAGATTGCCGTCGGCGAAAGAAGCGTTCGTGTTCTCGACCGCAATCGCCCGAAGCGAGGAGTACTGACAATCGAAGCTCAGCCAACAATCGCAGGGCTGAGGAGGAGGAGTCGTTAAACTATCCCATCTATCATCCCCACAACCTGCGGCCCCATCGTCCTCGTCTCGCAGTTGAAACGACAACCCAGCAGTGTTGACACTGGATTCTGCCGCGTCATATTCAATCATAAAAAAGAAGCTTCTGAGGAATTGGGGACCGCTGCATGGCATACAGCTGGGTTCAGCGACCGGCGAGCGTGCGCCGGTAAGAGGAAAAGGGACAAAAACGATTGCTATCGGTACTAGTAGCCTGGAACAAGAGTTCATCGTCGCGGATATAATGGACGACGTGATTATCGGCGTGGATTTCATGATTAGGCACGGATTTACGCTGGACCTGAAAAAATTGTGCTGAGGTGTGCCAACGTTGAATTTCGTCTGCACACCGGCTATTAGCGAAGCGTGGCGGTAAGGAAAGTTATCTCGTGTAAACATCAAAAGAATAATTAATAACACTGTGCGTGAAATTTACCCTCAAAAATTGCAACAAGCGGGGGACCTACTGAGCGACTTTTCTATTGGTATACTGAGTTGAGATCCACCAGGCGTTTGGCTGGATTGGCTCTAGTTTATGAGAAATCCGACTTTGAATTTTGCTCATTTCAGTCGAGTTCGTCCCTTAAGTCTTCGAACGTTTAAATGCTAATTGGTCCTAAATCGTTCTGAATATCGCTTTACTGTCTTCGGCAAGTTTGTAGATATTTTAACGACCAACAAACTTACTTGAGACACCAATCCAAAAAAAAATACATTCAAACTGTGTTTTCGACAAAAATGTCCCAAAAACCCCACTTTTTTCGTCGAGGCATAAATGCAGTATAGCGAACCCTCGTGAAAAAAATAAATGAGTATGATTTTATATAGAGGGTTAGCTCCTGCATCTAACAAACTAAAAATTTTGCCTGGGAACCGCTCATAAAAGGCGTGGCTCGGGGTCAAAGTTCAAAGTTTTTATCAAAAAAACTCAATTAATCTCCAACTGATTTACACGATATGGGGATCAAACGAAAGGTATTTTTCATACCTTTCTTCTGATGTGCAACACAGTAGCGGCTTAACGGGGGGGCGGAGGGGCGGACCGCCCCGGGGCCCCGGGCTGCGGGGGCCCCCGAGAGAAGCTTGTATATAAAAATGTTAAGTTTTTCAAAACTGAAACTTGTAAAAAACTATTTGCGCTCCACAATGGTTGTTGAAAGGTTTGTCACTTTTATCAATTGAAAGAGACACAGTATCGACAATTGACTTTGAAATTGCAATAACAAATTCAGTTCAATAAAAGCAAGAAAACATCCTTTCTAAATAACAATTGTTTGCAAATTTTCAAAAAATTTTCCCTCGAAATACAAAATTCTAAGTTAAAAATTAAATATCGCAATCTTAGAGCAAAATATGCAAAGCTTTTATTTTTTTTTTGTTTGGAGCAATTCAAAATCATTTTGTTTTTTTGCTTGTATATCAGACTATAAATGGAACATATAAAAGAGCATATTTTGAGGCTCCTAATTTTTTAAGGAAATTACCCACATTTTGATGAAAATGACTATGGTACATTTTTGCTATTATTTCGATGCGAATGTGTATTCCGCCAAATAATTTGGCTGTGTTGTGTTACTTGATGTTTCCGCTTTCGTGTTATACCTTCCTCGATAGTTGATTCACGTAAAATGTGCATGTTTTTTAACATCTAAGAAAATGCCTTGAAATTCCATATTTTCCGACTTTGACGTCCAATTACCGCGGAATTTTAAAACTCATAAAACTAAATTACATTAGAAAAGAAGCCGTGAGGTGTTGTAACTGCCACAAAGTGAAAATCATGTCAACCCGTTGGTTGGTTTAGAAATTACAATCCCAAACGTGAAAAAAGTCAGGGAAAATCCGAAAAAATGACACGCCTATTTTTTGCGAAAACGGAAACTAAGTTTTGAAAACGGTTTGCAGATTCGAAATCAGCGGTCCCTAATTACCCTAGAACTGATGTCAAACCCAGAAAAGCCGACACAAAGTCGAAATTTGTTGCCCTGTGTTATTGGTTGGATAACAACACATCGTCCCGGAAATCCGGTTTTCTTCTTTGATAGACTCTTTTACGAAAGCAATTCTATGCTCCTTGTAAGTAAGCTACTGCTACTGGGTTTTATAAAATACTAGCTGACCCGGCGAACTTCGTCCCGAACGACATTTGTTGTTTTTTTATAATGAAATACGCGAGATGGCGAATCAATGGCGATGCAAATTGACGAAGAAACCCAACTAAAGAAAGAGGAGGGAGCTACTGATTAACGCAATCGAGGCACTCAAATAAGCAATGTTGCTGCTAAGTTTCAGTAAAGAAATGGATAGCGCTTGAACCATATTTAAATTATATTGGCAGGGCTACGCCCCTTATTCAATACCCGCACAATGCCCTCTGTCGAAGGAGAAAATGGTAGGTTCGTACTAAGTGTCATTGCTGAGCGACTTATAGTTCAGCGAAATATTTGGGTCACAACAAATGTGCCACGCCCCTTGTCCAACGCCCATCAAATATTACCAGTAGAATGACTCATCTATGGGACGAAGGGGTACTAAATTTCAGTGTTGTACGACTTACAATTTCAAAGATATTCCCTATTAAAAATTTTGGTGCCACGCCCCCTTGATCAATACCCGTACCATTCCCTTTGTCGAAAGATATGAATAAATGGTAGGTTCGTACTTAGTTTCATTGCTGCGCGATTTATAGTTCAGCGGAATAATAGGGTCACAAAAAATGTGCCACGCCCCATTTTCGACGCCTATCAAATCTTACCAATAGAATGACACATCTATGGGACGACACTATACTAAATTTTAATGCTGTGCACCTTACAATTTTGAAGATATTCTATATTAAAGATTTGGCTTGTATGGGCGGTGCCACGCCCCTTGTTCAATACCCGCACCATTCCCTTTGTCGAAAGATATAAATAAATGGTAGGTTCGTACTTAGTTTCATTGCTGTGCGACTTATAGTTCAGCGAAATATTTGGGTCACAAAAAATGTGCCACGCCCTTTGTCCAACGCCCATCAAATCTTTCCAGTAGAATGACTCATCTATGGGTCGACGCTATACCAAATTTCAATACTTTGCGCCTTACAATTTCAAAGATATTCCATTATTAAGATTTGGCTTGTATGGGTGGTGCCACACCCCCTCGCCCAATACCCGCCCCATTCTCTCTGTCGCAGGACATGACTAAATAGTAAGTTCGTAGTGAATTTAATTGATGTGTGACTTATGGTTCCAAAGTTATTATCTGAAAATGTGCAAAATTCACGGTAAAATATGGCATACATTTTCCGACTTTTCCAATAGATTTTCCGGAATTTTCTTTTCGCACGAACCTGAACTGACTTAATACGAATCGAACAAAACAAACCCCATGAAAATCGGCCGTTCCGTTTGAGCGTGATGCGATCACACACATACTGCCACTCTTTTATATATATAGATTTCTGTACATTTCTGAACTACTCGACACTAGACTCGTTTTCTAGACTGGAACTTGGAAATAGAATACAATTTAGATGTATGAATCCAAATCATGTATGTTTTCCCTACCTGACATATTTTGGTCCTAAAACTTCAAATACCCATATTTCCATCATTGCACTTTAAAATTTTAAAGTTTTTTAAAAAGGACTTTGGGCCAGAAAATGAAAAACTGACTATGCCAGATTACTATAAATGATCTCTAGTTTCACGTCTATATACAAATTTGGATGGGTCTCGGCAAAGTGTAAGTTTTTCGCACAGTGTAATAAATGTAAAGTTGGTGTTTTTACTCACTGCATCATAACTTTGTCATTTTTCTTTCAATTCTATTGATGTTAGGCTTAATATTTGCTCAAGTAATATATTTGCTCAAAAAATATATAATAATAATATATCTGTCATCTTAGATTTTAAAACTAGGGGAGATAATTTTTTTTATCCATAAAAAATATATTCGAAAATTTATGATTTTTTGGTCGAAAAATTCACTTTGTTACAACTTTCCTGACAAGTAACTTGTCAGTAACTTCCCCAAATCTCATCTGATTTGAACAATCTATATATCACTAAAAAGGCTACGGTATTATCTTCTTCTTGAACGACGGACAGCTCGTGTTAATCGGATAATTCTTTCAGGAGATATGTGCTCATAACTGAAACAACGGGAAAAAACTCGTTTTTCGAAGATTTTTTGAAAACGCTTCTTAAAAAAATTTTTTTATTTTCAGTTTCGTGTTCAGCGGCCAAAGTTAGTCTAGCAAACCCTTTATCTATGCACGCGATTGGCCCATTTTTTGTCGAGTAGTGTAATGATGCACTGATCGCAAAACAATCTAATCCTCCTGCTCGGGTTGCTTAAAATAATGGCCAGATCGTAGTAACGAAGCAAGATTTTCTGTTTTTTTTTTTTAGTTTTAAGATGGCTTTTTGAAATGACGAGTTTGCTCTCCCAAAAGTTTTCCTAATTTCACGAAAGTTTTTATCAAATTTGGAAAGATTTAGTAAGATTATCCTTTTATCCATTTTTCATTTTTTCTCTGGGATTCTATTGCTTTCTATAAAATTTCAAGCACATATACGTTTCAAAATAATTTGTCCTTTTACTGTCCATTTACTGTTCAATGGAATACAAATTTTCAAAAAAAAAATTAAAAAGTATAACCGGAAATTCCAGTTATTAGTTTTGTACGCAAACTTATTCTGCACCGTTTGTGGGGGCCCTCAGTCGTCGCCGCCCCGGGCCCCCGAGCACCTTAAGCCGCCACTGGTGCAACATTAGATACGTAAGATGTACTAATAGGGGTACCGGTTAATTCGTGCGGTTTTTTTTGGGAAAATTTAAGCTTTATTGTGAAAAAATGGTTACAAATTTAATATTCAAAGTATTGTCCATCACTAGCTATAACTTTTTCCCATTTTTCTGGCAATTCACGAATACCCTTTCTGAAAAATTCGGCCGGCTTTTCCGCTATCCACGAATCGATCCAATTTTTGACTTCTTCATAATTGGAGAAGTGCTGGTCAGCCAGGCCATGTTGCATTGATCGGAAGAGATAGTAATCGAATGGCGCAAGGTCTGGACTATACGGCGGGTGGGGTAGTACATCCCATTTGAGCGTTTCAAGGTAGGTTTTGACGACCTGTGCAACATGTGGCCGAGTATTGTCATGTTGCAAAATTACCTTGCCGTGCCTTTGTTCATATTCCGGCCGTTTTTCGCGCAGTGCTCGGCTCAAACGCATCAATTGTCGTCGGTAGACTTCATAATAGATCACACCCAGCTGGTCCCACCAAATACACAGCATAACCTTCAGGCCATGAATATTCTGAACGGCCGTCGATAATGATGCATGGCCGGGGTATCCATACGTTGCTCGACGTTTTGGATTATCGTAATGGACCCACTTTTCATCGCCAGTGACAATTCGATGCAAACAACTTTTTCTTTTGTGCCGTTGAAGCAGTTGTTCACACGTGAAAAATCGGGGTTCGACGTCTCTTGGCTTCAATTCATACGGCACCCAATGGCCACCTTCCGGATCATTCCCATTGCTTTTAGACGATCGGAAATGGTTTGTTGAGCGACGCCAAATGATTTTGCAAGTTCTTCTTGCGTTTGGGATGGATCTTGGGCGAGCAATGTCTCGAATTCGTGATCTTCAAACTTTTTTGGCTGTCCGGGCCGTTCATCGTCCTCCAAGTCAAAATTGCCACTTTTGAACCGTGCAAACCACTTCTGGCACGTTCGCTAGAGCATGCACACTAGGGCGGGTCAAATTGTATGGAACGATTCGGTATGCTTTTGTTTTTTCTGAATATATTTTTTAAATTTTTTCTAACTTGACTCTGGGTCCAAAGCCATTTCATATTCACCTTCGCCATTTCGGGCAATGAGAGCTGAAGGGGGTTGTACAAAGTACCTGCCATATTAAAAAAGATTTGAAAAGATCTAGATTTCTAGCTTTGCATTATTTTAAGAACTTAAATTTCGCCAAATAGCCGTTATAACCTTTTTGCTTTTATGGTATTGTGGCATTGAATATTTTGCGTGACACCACAAGCCTTCAATTGTATTTGTGTGTTGATTATATTTTTCCATTATATGGAGGGTGGTAGTAAACTGCAGTTTTTCTGTATTCAAATACCTTTTGTGGGGACGGCCTTCGGCCGGGCTTAAAAAAATAACCCTCATGGGGTGCATAATCATGCATCGGGATCAATAGTGTTAACAATATTTCTGTATTCGAAACCTTGATGCGCGGTCGGTCGCTCCTAAGCAATAACTTTTATAATCGTAACTTCGGCTTCGCGGCCAAAAGTATTCCGGCATTCAAATACCTTTTGTGTGGCCGGCCTTTGGCCGGGCTTCAAAAAAAATAACCCTAATGGGAGTAACTAGGGCATCGGGATCAGTAAAGTGCTTACAGTATTTTTGTATTCAAATGTTATGATTGTAAAAGATCGCGCCTAACTTTCCTAAATGCAATTTCAATATTGCAGGCAGATGCTGTCAACTCAATTTAAATTTAAATATAAAAGCAAAGTCACGAAAATATTAAATGCTTTATATTTCATTGTAAAGGGAATTCCACAGGGTACAATATGGTAACAAACTTATTGTACCTTAGTAATGGATTTTTTCGAGAAAAAAATCCGTTCAAAAAAAATTTTATAAAAAAATTTTTAGAAAAAAATGTTTTTTTCGCTTAAAACTGTTTAGTAAACAGTAAGTAAATCTTTCTTTAAAGAAAGGTATGAAAAATACCTTTCGTTTGATACCCATATCGTGTAAATCAGTTGGAGATTAATTGAGTTTCTTTGATAAAAACTTTGAAATTTGACCCCGAGCCACGCCTTTTATGGGCGTTTGCCAGGCAAAATGTTTAGTTTGTTTGATGCAGGAGCTAACCCTCTATATAAAATCATACTCATTTATTTTGTTCACGAAGGTTCGCTATACTGCATTTATGCCTCGACGAAAAAGCGGGGTTTTTGGGACATTTTTGTCGAAAACACAGTTTGAATGTATTTTTTTTGGATTGGTGTCTCAAGTAAATTTGTTGGTCGTTAAAATATCTACAAACTTGCCGAAGACAGTAAAGCGATATTCAGAACGGTTTAGGACCAATTAGCACTTAAACGTTCGAAGACTTAAGCGACGAACTCGACTGAAATGAGCAAAATTCAAAGTCGGATTTCTCATAAACTAGAGCCAATCCAGCCAAACGCCTGGTGGATCTCAACTCAGTATACCTATAGAAAAGTCGCTCAGTAGGTTCCCCGTTTGTTGCAATTTTCGACTTGCACAGTGTAATTGACTGGCACGACACACAGTGCTCAGAAGTGGGACAAAAATTGAAAAATTTTATGTCACCTATTTCAAAGAAATTGGTGTAATTAAGCAAGATCTCAAACTATTTCTTAATCGGATAAATTTTGAGAGAGATATAGCATTTACAAGTTGATCAAAATCAAGAAATATGGTTTTGTGATAAAATGCAGTTTTGAGCGTCAACAATTGAAAACAAAACCAAAACACTATTTCCGCTTCAATCGGAGAAAATGTTGCTGCTGTGCACTTACTACTGTGTCCAAAAAATAAGAGAGAGAGAGAGAGTTCAAAAAATCATTTCATGAGCTATTTTGAAAAAAAAGTTAAATAAAAACGGGGTTGTACGTTATTTAAACAAAACATTTTTTTTATTTGAAACTATAAAAACGATATATTTTTGTGAATCGAATATGTCGAATTGCGCATTATTACACCTACTTTTTTACGTAATCCTCTAGTATGGACTTTCTTCTTTTGGATCATGAAAACAAATTCTGCGATTTTTTGCGATCTTGGAAAATAATAGAATTTTTGTAAATTACTCTAACTAAACAAAATTGGATTTTTGTACCCTACATTGAGGTGCCCACCGGTACATTCACTTTGGTACGGAGCTTGTAACGCCCAGAAAGTGATGTAACTGAAAAGAAAAAGTATAGTAGCACTGTCGCTATTTAAAATGGTACTGAGCTTGTAACGCCCAGAAAGTGATGTAACTGGAAAGAAAAAGTATAGTAGCACTGTCGCTATTTAAAATGGGCGTGGTCCGCCCACTAAAGGCAGAGTTGCCATACGGAAGTCTTTCATAAAATATGAAAACTTCTATATTAACACAGCCAATGTCACAAATTATTAACGTTTAATAAAAAAAATGGGTTTTGCTTACCCGCTTAACCCGTTAAAAGCCATATTATCCTACTTTTTTTCATTATTATGAAATTTTTTGCTAAAATGTGATTTAATGCTTATATTTTCTGAGAATAAGAAGGAAAGTTAAGGAAGGCAATTTTGTTAAAATTACGTTGCATTATTTACACTTGTTTACAATAAAGAAGAAAACTATTTGTAAAATAGTTGTACTGCAATTGAACTGTTTGTGTGGGATTAAAAACATCATTCTTGATGATAGTGAAACTGAATAAACTGAACTTTTTAAAAACTGGCAATTATTTTCTTTCATCCTGGAAATTTTACTATAGCATTGCATCTTCATAGCTGAGTCATCTCTATGTTAAGTTCTACGGAAATAAAAACAAAAAAGCTTTCGCCCTCTTTCCACCCTTTAAAGGTCGAATATAGAAAAACGTTGAAATACGTATTTCGTTATTTTTCTTTAAGTACAGGGTTTTTCATCATGAGCCGAAAAAGTAAATAAAGAAAAAAAATCAATTAAAATTTGAATTTTGATGAAACTTTATTATCAAAATAATATTTGGTTTGTGCCATTAGTAATGGAATATGACATCATTAAAATGACCGCCACGAGCAGCCTGGCACACCTCGATTGTTTTTAGGTAATTTTCGATGACTTTTTTACATATAGCAGGCTGTAAGGCGTCAAGAACGGCACGTATGTCGTCCCTCAAATGCTCCAGAGTCTGCGGATTGTCTGCATAGACTTGGGCTTTCGCGTAGCCCCAAAGAAAAAAGTCCAAAGTGTTCAGATCACACGATCTTGACGGCCAATTGGCATCACCAAAACGCGAAATTATGCGTTCATCGAACATGGTTCGCAATTCTGTCATGTTCGGTCGTGTTGTGTGGCATGTAGCGCCGTCCTGTTGAAACCACATCTCCTCCACATCCATATCTTCGATCACTGGCCAGAAATACTCGGTTATCATACGGCCATAACGTTCAGAATTGACGGTAACGGTCTGTCCGGGTCATCTTCAACACTGGCAGCTACAGCAGCAATATTTTCGGCCGAACGAGCAGGGCGATTACGTATTGGCCTCTGTAGATCTTGTACAGAACTAGTTCGTTCGAATTTCGCCAATAAATCCGACATTGTTGACAAAACAGGCCTTCCGTGACGTCCGAAATCCTTCCCTAGTGCGCGAAAAGTGGTGCTCAAATTTTCACCATTTTTGTAGTGAATTTTCACTATGTTTACACGTTGAGCGATGCTAAATCGGTCCATTTTCATAAATGGTAAACACTAAACTACAATATTAACACAATGCAACGACAGATGACAGCTGCGGTTGTCGAACGCAGGGCTGTCAAAGTTTTCGGTTCGTAATGAAAATCCCTATATATACATATACATATGTATATACAAAATTTTAAAACAATCCGACCAAAAAACAATATCCGTCTATATAAGCTTCACCACCCCGTTTCCGGCCTGTCAAGGTCGAATTTTTTCAAATCGCTTCTTTTTAAAGGTTGACTTTTTAAAATACAACTATTGACCAAATTTCATCATTATAATTCCAGCGGTTTGGGCTCGGTGGTGATGGCATACTTTTTTTTTTATTATCATTATTTATTTATTACTAGCTGACCCGGCGAACTTCGTCCCGCACGACATTTGTTGTTTTCTTATAATGAAATACGCGAGATGGCGAATCTAAGGCGATGCAAATTGACGAAGAAAACCATCTAACGGAAGAGGAGGGAGCTACTGATTAACGCAATCGAGGCCCTCAAATAAGCAAATGTTGCTACTAAGTTTCAGTAAATAAATGGATTGCGCTTGAACCAGATTTAAATTATATTGGCAGAGCCACGCCCCCTTATTCAATACCCGCACAATGCCCTCTGTCGAAGGAGAAAATGGTATGTTCGTACTAAGTGTCATTGCTGAGCGACTTATAGTTCAGCGAAATATTTGGGTCACAACAAATGTGCCACGCCCCTTGTCCCCACGCTTATAAAATCTTACCAGTAAAAAATGACTCATCTATGGAACGACTTAGTACTAAATTTCAGTGTTGTACAACTTACAATTCCGAAGATATGCTATATTAGGATTTGGCTTGTATGGGCGGTGCCACGCCCCCTTTTTCAATACCCGCACCATCCCCTCTGTCGAAAGATTTGAATAAATGGTAGGTTCGTACTTAATTTCATTGCTGTGCGACTTATAGTTCAGCAAAATATTTGGGTCACAAAAATGGCCACGCCCCTTGTCCAACGCCCATCAAATCCTACCAGTAGAATGACTCATCTATGGGACGATGGGGTACTAAATTTCAGTGTTGTACAACTTACAATTCCGAAGATATTCTATATTAGGATTTGGCTTGTATGGGCGGTGCCGCGCCTCCTTGTTCAATACCGTCATCATTCCCTCTGCCGAAAGATATGAATAAATGGTAGGTTCGTACTTAGTTTCATTGCTGTGCGACTTA
The DNA here is from genome assembly GCA_964056695.1 of Melieria picta. NCBI lineage: Eukaryota > Metazoa > Arthropoda > Insecta > Diptera > Ulidiidae > Melieria > Melieria picta. The sequence goes on from OZ057400.1 coordinate 69,605,487, forward strand.
GAGTTCAGCAAAATATTTGGGTCACAAAAAATGTGCCACGCCCCTTGTCCAACGCCCATTAAATCCTACCAGCAGAATGACTCATCCATGGGACGACACTATACTAAATTTCAATGCTGTGCACCTTACAATTTTGAAGATATTCTATATTAAAGATTTGGCTTGTATGGGTGGTGCCACACCCCCTCGTCCAATACCCGCCCATTCCATCTGTCGCAGGACATGACTAAATAGTAAGTTCATAGTGAATTTAATTGATGTGTGACTTATGGTTCCAAAGTTATTATCTGAAAATGTGCAAAATTCACGGTCAAATATGGCATGGATTTTCCGACTTTTCCAATAGATTTTCCGGAATTCTCTTTTCCCACGAACCTGAACTGACTTAATACGAATCGAACAAAACAAACCCCATGAAAATCGGCCGTTCCGTTTGAGCGTGATGCGATCACACACATACTGCCACTCTCTTTTATATACCAGGTGTATAAGCTTAAATCCGCTGTTTTTTGGTTATAAAAACACATTTGTTTTATGTAGAAAGCAAAAAAGAATTTTATTCAAAGTACTTGCCCTCGCTAGCTATACATTTTGTCCATCTCTCGGGCAATTTGTGAATACCACGCCAAAAGAATTCCTTATCTTTCGAGGCAAACCATTCGTCTAGCCATTTTCGAACGTCTTCGTAAGAATCGAAATGCTGTTCGGCGAGTGCGTGGCCCATCGACGAAAACAGGTGATAGGCGGAAGGAGCCAGGTCTGGTGAATAAGCGGGATGGGGTAACACCTCCCAGTTGAGTGTTTCCAGGTAATTTCGGACCAATTTCGATGTATGCGATGGTGCATTATCGTGGAGGAAAATCAGTTTGTCATGTCTTTGTTGATAGTTGGGCCTTTTTTCACGTAAAGCACGATTCAATTTCATCAACTGTTGGTGGTAGCGGTGGGCATCTACAATTTCACCAGGTTTCAACAGCTCAACAGAAACAGAAAAGCAGAGCTTCCCGCATATGCTCTTTTTTTGGCACAAAACTAGACATGATTACACAAAGAAAAATGTATGTTGTTGTATGAAATCGCTTATGATGTACACTAAATGATGTGAACAGATGTCGAACTCATACTAAAATGCTAAGACATTTCCATGGTATTTGGTAATACGCTCACTAACGTCACCTATGAGCAAACAGCGGATTTAAGCTTATACACCTGGTATATAGACTAGCTGACCCGGCGAACTTCGTCCCGCACGACATTTGTTGTTTTTTTATAATGAAATACGTGAGGTGGCGAATCAATGGCGATGCAAATTGACGAAGAAAACCAACTAAAGGAAGAGGAGGGAGCTACTGATTAACGCAATCGAGGCCCTCAAATACGCAATGTTGCTGCTACGTTTCAGTAAAGAAATGGATAGCGCTTGAACCATATTTAAATTATATTGGCAGGTCCACGGCCCCTTATTCAATATCCGCACAATGCCCTCTGTCGAAGGAGAAAATGGTAGGTTCGTACTAAGTGTCATTGCTGAGCGACTTTAGTTCAGCGAAATATTTGGGTCACAACAAATGTGCCACGCCCCTTGTCCAACGTTTATAAAATCTTACCATCTATGGAACGACGGAGTACTAAATTTCAGTGTTGTACAACTTACAATTTCGAAGATATTCTATATTAGGATTTGGCTTGTATGGTCGGTACCACGCCCCGTTGTTCAATACCCGCACCATTCCCTCTGTCGAAAGATATGAATAAATGGTAGGTTCGTACTTAATTTCATTGCTGTGCGACCTATAGTTCAGCGGAATATTTGGGTCACAAAAAATGTGCCACGCCCCTTGTCCAACACCCATCAAATCCTACCAGTAGAATGGCTCATCTATGGGACGACGGGTACTAAATTTCAGTATTGTACGACTTACAATTTCAAAGATATTCCATTATTAAGATTTGGATTGTATGGGTGGTGCCACGCCCCCTTGTTCAATACCCGCACCATTCCCTTTGTCGAAAGATATGAATAAATGGTAGGTTCGTACTTAGTTTCATTGCTGTGCGATTTATAGTTCAGCGGAATAATTGGGTCACAAAAAATGTGCCACGCCCCTTGTCCACTGCCCATTAAATCTGACCAGTAGAATGACTCATCTATGGGACGACACTATACTAAATTTCAATGCTGTGCGCCTTACAATTTCAAAGATATTCCATTATTAAGATTTGGCTTGTATGGGTGGTGCCACACCCCCTCGTCCAATACCCGCCCCATTCCCTCTGTTGCAGGACATGACTAAATAGTAAGTTCATAGTGAATTTAATTGATGTGTGACTTATGGTTCCAAAGTTATTATCTGAAAATGTGCAAAATTCACGGTCAAATATGGCATGGATTTTCCGACTTTTCCAATAGATTTTCCGAAATTTTCTTTTCACACGAACCTGAACTGACTTAATACGAATCGAACAAAACAAACCCCATAAAAATCGGCCGTTCCGTTTGAGCGTGATGCGGTCACACACATACTGCCACTCTCTTTTATATATATAGATTTAAGATTTATTATTATTAATTATTATTTTATTGAATTACTTGTACAGCTTTAGATCATGGATCTTTTATAAGTACATCAACAGCTTACAATATAAATACAATAATTTAACTTTAAACTAATACATGAAAGAAAGAAAGTAGAAAGTATAGAAGTTAGGACGAGTAAAGAAGAAAAGAAATGAATGAATAGTCAATGAAAAGTCAATGTAAAGTCACAATGTAGTTTGTAATTATTTGTGGCATAATTTACCCCAGTTCTTTGAAATGGTCTAGTATACGTTTTTTGTAGTTGTTTCGATTCAGTCTAGCTTTAATCATCTCAGGAATTGAGTTCCACAGTCTCACGGCGCACATTGGGAAAAAACAGGCAAAAACGCTCGCATCGCCTGTTTGGAGCTTTAGAATCTATAGTTTTTGAACTAGAGAACTGAAATTTCGCTATTATCTTCAGAATTCCTCAGAGAATTGTATGGTGTGATTTTTTTTAATTACACCTACCAGGAGCTGGTACCTTACAGTCGGAAGTTAAGAGTTTTAGAAATATGCATAATCAGAAGCAAAAAAATAAGTCAATATTTTGATAACTGATTCTCGTAGAAGATCAAAAATAAAGTTACACGTGTTTTAGGGTTTTATAATTTGAGCACTTTTTCGCAGCACGGGTTATGGTTTCCGAATGTATAACGAAAAATTTAATAACTTCAGAAATAAAAAAGATAAAAGATTGAATTTTCGCATAACGGTTTCCCATAAGTAGAAGATGATTTTTTCCAAAAAATGAAAAACATTCGCCCACGACCACGCCTACTCTCCATACAGACTTTATTTTTAACAATATTAAAATAGGCTAAAATTTTATTGTCATGCATTAAAATGTTCTTTAGAGACACTTAGCCCACTTTTATAAAAGTTGGCGAACTCTTTCTTAAAAAAATCTAAACTATTCATTTACTTTTATATAGCACGGAAAAGGTTAACTGACAAGTATAACTTTCCTCACTAAAAGTTGAAATAATGACTTATTATGTATCTCAAGGGGTTAAAGAGGCATGTCACACCTATTTCCAGACAAAAATATCCCTAAACGGACGGTAAATATTTAAAAGTTCATATTTTGAAAAATATCTTTATATGGCAACCCTGTTAAAAAATGGGTAAACCACGCCCATTTTAGGCAATATGTTGTTCTCATGATTTCCAAAGTTGTTGTACGAAATTTCATTTTCGTGTCTCAACTTTTTCTAAAGCTAAATATTATGAATACCTTCCATCAAATAGACGACTTGGAAGATATATTAACGGACGGACATAGATAAATCAATGCGATATATATATATATGTAGATCTCAATTCTATATATTTAAATACATATTTATTCCTTTCAATACCAGCCTTGCTGTTTTTCATACGTTATAGTTTTGCTCAGCAATTAAAAATATATCGTTGCTCACCAGTGCTGAGTACAAAAAGTGCTTGGGTTGGCATGCAAAAATTGCTCGCATTCATTTAGTCGCAGGACTCCGCAGATTACTTTGGTACCATCATTTAGCTGAATGTCCCACCTAATCAGTGTATACGTATTTCGTATAATGCTGTGGAATTTCAAAAGTTACAGTCCAGAGAAAATCCCGATTTTTCTGATTTTTATCAAAAAATTAGGCAAAGGTTAGATATGCTTTTTTCTGTCAAAATAAACATTTCTGAAATAAAATTGTTTGATATATTAATTGCTTAAATATCGTAACCACACATGTGAAAAATTATGGGATTTCATTAAAAAACATAGATTCTACGGGCATCTGAAGACAGCCTTGTTAACGATATTTTGCTAGAAGTGAAAATAATATTATAAAACGTTCAACTTTGAAAGGCCGTAAAGTCCAGGTCATGGGATGAAGAGACTTGAAAAGTTGATTTGCTGTCTCGCTAGTATATCTATACTACGACAAGTAAACAAAAAATTCAGATTCGCAACTTTTGAATTTGCTCCAATGCAAGCGTTTTTGCCTGTTTTTCCCCAATGTGCGGCGTTAACGAAGAATAGTCTAGATGTAGCTAACTGTGTATGTCTTGGTACAATCAGGCTGTGATGCCTCTGTGACTTGGACAGGTGAAGCTTGTCATATAAATAACGCGGAGTTTTCCATAAAACTAATTTGTATAGAAATATACAGTTTCTCGCAGCTAAGTAATTCATAATGCTACATCCAAGAACTTTGTTCCTCCACAGCGAGATATGATCATACTTTTGGATCCCATATACGTATCGCGTAACATTATTAAAAACTACGTTAATCTTGTGTGCCGATCTTGAGTCAAGTTTACTGTACACTAACTCAAAGTAAGTTATATGGGGCAGAACAAGTTGCATAGCTAACATACGCCTGGTTTCCAAAGGCGTGAACGCGGCAGAAGTTCTTAACTTACGCCATACAGCATATACTACTGTGTCCAAAAAATAAGGTGACATTGTATTTATTTTGAAAATTCTTTATTTATTCTTCCAAATCAATTTCATCCCTTCAAAGTAATCCCTTCCCGATGCAATGCACTTATGGCAACGGATTTTCCAATCTTCGAAACACTGATTGTAGTCACTTTCCGGGATGGCCTTCAGTTCCGTCTTCGCTGCGGCGTGAATTTCCTCTATCCTATCAAAACGGTGTCCCCGGAGCGGTCTTTTGAGCTTGCTGAACAGCCAGAAGTCGCACGGCGCCAGATCAGGTGAATACGGTGGTTGCGGAACGATATGGGTTGAGTTTTTGGCGAAATGATCACGAATTACGAGTGCAGTATGGGATGGTGCATTATCGTGGTGTAAAAACCAAGAATTGTCTTTCCACAATTCCGGCCTTTTTAGGCGGATAGCGTTACGCAAACGACGCATAACGTTCAAATAATATTCCTTGTTGACTGTTTGGCCCGGCGGAAGGAATTCATAATGCATTCATAAATTCAAATGTCACCTTATTTTTTGGACACAGTAGTACGTTACTCACAACTTTATTAACATGGTCAGTACATGTTAATGTTGAATTTACTATAAATCCTAAATTTTTTATTTTGTCAGTGAGCTTCAAAGCAGTTGAACCAAGCCACAGCTTTTCGATATTATCGGTATGGATCACTTTGTTACAAATAGGCATTACATATGACTTAGTAGCATTCAGTGATAATCCATTATTCTTCGCCCAATTCACAATAGCAGACAAATCACAATTGACCTTATAGCACAAATCTTCAACTAGACCAACTCGACTAGACAAATATAATTGGATGTCATCAGCATAGGCATGAACGTGAACATAATCACAAACAGAAAAAACATCATTTACAAAAAAACTGAACAGAAAAGGACCAAGGACAGACCCCTGGGGAACGCCGGCCGAAGTCGATTTAAACTGCGACGAGGAATTCAATCCTTTGACTTGCTGAACTCGGCAGATAGCTAGTCATGAGCTTTGTAGCACTGTCAGAAAATCCATAATACTCGTAGTGTTTAAGTTTCTTGCACAACAGAGCATGATTAACTAGGTCAAATGCCTTAGAGAAATCTAAGAGACACAAAAGAGTTAGTTCGCCATTATCAAAGGGAGTCCTAATATCATCCAGTATTTTAACCATTGCAGTAGCACAACTATGCTTCGGCCTAAAACCAGACTGCAAAGGAGAAAGAAGATTATTGTCTTGAATATAATTTGAAATCTGTTCTGCCATTAAAAATTCGCATACTTTAGAAAGTGCTGGCAAAATACTAATCGGCCTATAATCACTAGAAGATGACGCAAGAGCTTTCTTTGCAATGGGCAATATAATAGCCTTTTTCCATGCTGCTGGAAAACATCCACTTGCAAAACAGTGATTTATTATATGGGTGAGAGGACTAATAATAAACTGCAGTACGAGTTTAAAGTTTCTTAAAACTTTAAAGGAATTCCATCATCCCCGACAGCATTCGATTTAATGCCCACAGTGTTGGCCCAAAGTTAATCTGATTAACGATTAAAAATTAATGATTAAAAATCATAATCAAAAAATTTGATTAAAATTAATTAATCATAATCAAATTTGAAATGATTACGATTATTAATAATAATCATTAATCGTTAATTTGATTATTTGATTAACTATTTTGTTCAAATAAAATCTATAATAATACAACCCAACACAGACTCTACATTCATGGACCATTTACTATGTAAACACTGGGGGTGGGACCTGAGGTACTTTACGTTAGCTTAGCTCTTCTCTTTCGCTCTCTACAGTATTGTAGTGCTAGAGAGCTAGTGCTTGTAGAAAAGCTAGCGGTGCGCTGCACGTGGTCAGTCACGTTTTAACACTATCTCGATTGCACACGATTGACTTTTGCACAAATTTGTGATATTGTTCCACTCAGTGTGTGCGTGGTGTAATGCGCATACTTTAAATCTGATTGCTAGTAAGGACGTCCAAGGGTTGTTGACTGACAAATCGACATGTCTTGGACAAGTGCATTCCACAGTAATGGAAAAATGTAACGATTTGTGGAGTTCTGCTGCTCGCCCAAAATCAGCTGAGGTGGTACATAACATTCTCGGACATACGTTAGCACGACCTGGCATAACTAGATGGAATAGTTACTATGACGCTTTGAAAAATATACTGAAAATCAAAACAAGTTACTCTCAACTAGTCAAAGCACTTGGTATAAGAAATCCACTACGAGAATCTGAATTTCAATATATTGAGGAATACTGCCAATGCGCAGCTCCAGTTGCAACCGCTTTGGACGTATTGCAGGGCGATGATTCATTTTATGGAATATTACTACCTTGTCTGCACGCTGTAAAAAAAAAATTGCAGAAGATCACGACGACTCCAAATCTAAAATTCTGTGAACCACTTGCTGAAAAATATCTACAAAGCATAGAGAGAAGATTTGAAGAGTTTTACACTCTTTCAAGTGAAACTGGTAAACATGCAGCCGTTGCAGCCCTGTCATATCCACGATTTAAGAAAAAGTGGCTAGTATGTCTAACTACCGCTAATCAAAAGAAGTTTATAAACTTTTTTAAATTAGTCGTAAGGAAGGAAATATCAGAAAACTCAGAGCCTTTAACAGTCAAAAATGCGGTCAAAAATATACGGCACCGAGAAGAAGATTTCTTTGATTTCAATTCCGACTCTGGCAGTGAAGCAGAATCAGTTGATGCTAAAAAGAGAGCGGATATGATCATTTCAAATTTTTTTGCCGAGGGAAGCCAAGAACTAGAGCTTCTAAAAAGTTATCCTGTTATAGGCAAAGTGTTTATTAAATACAACACACCAATGCCGTCCTCTGGCTCAGTAGAAAGGATGTTTTCTTATGCAACTATGCTGAATAAACCTAGGTCACACAAATTATCTGACGACTTATTTGAAAAAAGAGTAGTTATGAAATGTAACTTGAACATAAAAAAAACAGAAATGTAAAGATGTATGGTTATTTAATTCAAAACATTTTTTCAAAATATGAATTCAGTGCGTTTGAACATTAGAAATTATTTTTTGAGTTTTTGCATAATTAATAAAAATGGTTTAAGAAATCTGTGTCATTATTTCCCATTATTTCTTTTAGTTAGAATTGACAACATTGATGTATGTATTAGTTCATAATCAAGTTAATCAAGTTAATCAATTAATGATTAATGATTAACACCAATAATCAGGATTAAGATTACTTTTTTAATCATGATTATTTTAATCATGATTAATTTAATTTGATTAAAATTAATCAAATTAATTAATTGATTACAAAACTAATTGATTAATGCCAACACTGAATGCCCATAATCGATTTTATTACCTCTAACTCACTAACTCCTACAAATTGAAAATGGCTATGGCAGCTGCTAACAGAAGATATAGTTTCATTTAAAGAAGGAAGAATACTGCCTTTGCTTGCACTAATGTAAAAATCATTTAGAACAGTGCTGTCCAAACTAGTGGCCACTTGGCCACTTGTGGCCAAGCGACAAATTTCAGTGGCCAACGAGAAGACTTTAATATTTTTCAAATAATGATTCTAATTTTTTCCAAAAAACGATTTAAAATGTTAACCGAAGCGATTTCATCTTGACAATAATAAGACAAACAGTAATTAGCTGTATTGTCCGTTGTATTCGCGTCGTCGCTTTATTTTCTTAAACATAAACTTTTGATAAATTTATGATTTTGCCTTATAATATTCAAAAATTGTCAGATCTTTTCGGAACAAAGAAAACCCATTGTTCCACATACGTTTGTGAAGCATCATTCTCAAGTCTCGCGCGACGTAAAAATAAATACCGCAATGCAATATCGCAACAAAATTTGGAATCCGAACTTCGTTGCGAACTAATCCAATCGAAGCCAGACTTTGATAAATTGACAGAAAAAAAAGAATGTCATCCGTCGCATTAATCTTAAATAAACAATCATTCTTTCGGTTAATTTTAACTCATAGAAAATAGAAAAATGTCATACGTCGCATTACCAATCGAAAATAAATGCAAAAAGCGAAATTTAGACTTGTTTTCAGTTTTTCTTAGGTTTTGGAAAAAGTGGCCATTGAATAGATCTGTTGGCCACTTCTGTGGCCACGCCAAAAAAAAGTTTGGACAGCACTGATTTAGAATGTCAGGATCCACTTTGCACTCTGAGTTTTCTTTCCCATGTATGTTTAAATTATTCTGGTTGATGTTTAAGATAGCAGATAGCTGTTTAAATGAAAGCGAGGCATTTAGTTTCGATTTACAAAACCACCACTTTGATTGCCTTATTACAGCTGTAGCTTCATTCCGTGCAGATTTATACAAACACCATGAAGTGTCCATCAGTAATTTTCTCCATTTAGCATGTAACTTACTAGTATTTCGTTTTCTTATTGCTAAATGTACTCGGTTGGTATACCAAGGACACGACTTATTCCTGATATAAGAAGTACGAATCGGGACATGAGCGTTGAACACCGTGATTAAGTTCTCACTAAGAAATTCAAGCTTTTTATCAGTTGTATCAAGCAACCAACACTCTCTCCAACACACACGGGACAATCCAGAAAACAAAGCATCAACATTCAATTAACGATAATCACGATACATAAATGTAGTGCTCACTGGACGATCAAACACAACATCAACTGCACAAAATATTAAATCATGGTCCGATATGAAAGATATTTGGTCAAATTTAAGTACTAGAGAAGGGTCAGAAGTAATAAAATAGTCCTAAAGGCTTGGTCGGCAGTTACTAGCATAGCTGGTAGGCATAATGTCATTAACAATAGCTAGACCAGCTGCTGATACATGATTATTAAAAACAAAGATAACTCGGTGAAGTATGCATCTAGAGAATAGCATTTATTTGGGTTATAGACACAAGAAACTAAGATTCGGGATTTACCATCAGACACTTCAGCGATTATATATTCTGTATCAGAGCCTGCAGATTTAGCAATTGTTGTGAGATTAAGAGTTTTCCTACAATAAATTGCTACCCCTCCTCCCTTCCTATGCTTTCGATCATTTCGAATGAGACTATAGTTGTTGATAGAACATTGAAGGTCAACAATCAGTTTCGGATTCTCATTAGCGCCAGATACATTTATATCAGATAAGTTTGATGTCATGAGAATGAGCTATAGAAGAAACAACTGCATACATACTAATGAGGTTAAAATGCTGATAAGTACAGACCAACATGGCAAGGGTACAAGAGTGACAATAGTTAGAGACAGAAAGAGAGAAAATAGAAAAGTAATGGAGAAAGAGAAGGACACAGAAACAAAAAGTAATAACATCAAAGTAGCTTATATTAAATATTGCAGAAGTCATTGTTGTTTCTATGCTGCCCCGACAATTCCATCGATACCTTTTTTATCAAATATTTTTACGGCCTCGTCACCAACTCGTTTTCTCACCATGATTTGCCCACGTATCGAAAAAGCAGCAACAAGAAGCTTATGTCGTTTAAGCTGAGCTGCATAATGCATTAGTTCACGATTATCCCTAGTCAGACTTTCGTGCACATAGAATTTTGTATATCATCCAGTCCAATGTCTCTCAGAGCAAGAGGCCGCTTGTTGGCTTTACAATAGCCAGCAATGGATTTAAATAGCTGACTACGAGCATGCTGGGAGAAAAGTTTAACGATGATCGCCGAGTTGTTGTTACCATTTCTATTGTTCCTACTACTGTTCCTTCTACTGTTCTACTTGATTATATATATTCGATTTTTTTTGAAACTACATATTTTTTTGAAAAAAAAACATCATTTTTGAAGTCAGTAAATAATAAATAAAAAGAATTCAGATTGCAAATTTTCAGCGAATTTAGAGCACTCCTTCTATTTTTGTCCCAATTTTGTATGGAGTCGGAGCACTGTGCGACAGCCCTATTACGGGACTAAGGCCTATCTACTCGCAACCATCCGTGTTGTGCGTGCGAATTTGTACAAGGTTGGAAGGGAGCTACAGTTTTATGCCGATTCCGAACGGCGAGTTGGGAGCTTTTTCATATGCAATTTTACTCTCAGAGGTTTGCTATTAGAGAGCTGCATCGGATGACTTTTTACTGCACCTGACAAGTTTGGTGTCGGATACGTATGTAGGATCCGCAACTCGAATGGGTTGAAACTCAATTGAACTGAACGATTTAACTGAACACTTTATTTATGGATAATTTGTACACAGAGCTGCGTAGTGGCAGCACGTCCGTTCGCTTTAAGTTTTTCGTCACGAATCCTCCGTTCTCCTCCTTCCTCTCTTCGTTTGTCCGTTTCGTTGTCCCACGTCCGTCAGAGTTGTATTTAAAAGGTCTGTCCGCTTCTCGTCATCTTACGTCCGTTTGTCACTCCTACATTCGGCCCTCCTGACGACACATTCGGCCCGAATGCTGGACACCATCTCTTCATATACTCCGCAACCGTCGATGTTGCTGTAGGCCCTTCTACTTCTCCGAGTTTTTGCACTTCGTAACGTCCATGGGATAGTTTCCGAACGACCTTGTATGGTCCAAGATACTTCCTCTTCAACTTCATATTTGTGCCAAATTGGGTACGCTTGATGGCCACCACGTCGTTGACATCATACGAAACTTCCTCTTTCCGATTTTGGTCAAACCCCCGTCGATTGTCCTCTTGAATTTTGCAAATATTTTGCCTTGCCACTTCTCGCTCTTCGTCGCGCTCCGAATTCAAGGATTCGATTGCGTCCTTCTCTAAGATCTCGTCGAACTCTAATGCTTCTGGAAGCCTCATGTCACAACCAGTCAATATCCTGAAGGGTGACAATTTCGTGCTCCTGGGTGGCGAATTATTGATGAACTGCTGCACTTTCCCAACGTATTTGTACCAGTGAGCCGGATAATCGTGTGATAACTTCGCTAGCATTGGCACTACAATGCGGTGCATCCGCTCCACCTGTCCATTGCCTCTCGGCACCCCCGTCGTTATTAGTAAATGCTGAATTCGATTGTCTTCACAATACCCCTCGAAAGTATGTGAAGTAAACGCCGATCCTCGGTCCGTAATCATCCTTCTCGGATTCCCAAATGTTACCGCTTGCTTCGTGAGTCGATCTATGACCGCATCCGCTCCCGTATCCTTAGTGGGATATAGCCATACGAATTTGGAGAAACCATCAACCACCACCAAGATGTAGTTGTATAGCTTCCCCGTCGCTGTCATCGGACCTACGTGGTCTATGTGAAATGTTACTAAAGGTCGGTCTTCTTTGTCAATTGGGGATAAATACCCATCCTTCTTACCACTTTTAGAGTTTATTACCAGGCAGGCGACACAACTATTCACAACTTTTGCAACTTTTGATTCCAGTTGGGGTATATAAAAGGTTTTCTCGACGCAATCTTTGGTTTTCTTAATGGAAAAGTGACCTTGCCGATGCGCGATTTCGATTATTTCATTTTCCAACTGGGCTGGTACTACAATTAGGTGCTTGGCTGCGTCCTTATGTAGTATGTCGTGTTGCAGGTAAAAGTCTTCATAGTCGGCGACTTCCAAAACCTTTCGAACTGCCTTCGTCCACTCGTCCTTCAGTTGTGCTTCTCTCAACCGATGTCTCAGAGAGTCTTCCATGATCATGCACGAAAGCCGACTGAGAGCATCCACGTGTCTCATCTGTGATCCCCGACGGTGCTCGATTGTGTAGTCATACTCTTGAAGGAACATGGCCCAGCGAGCTACACGTAATGGTACATCCTTTTTCTTCATTGTCATCGCGAATGCGTTGCAATCAGTCACCAGCTTAAATTTTGATCCCAACACATAAACGCGCCACTTCTTGAGTGCTTCGACTATGGCCAACACCTCTAGCTCATAGGAATGATATTTGCTTTCGGCAGGTGAGGTTTTCCGGCTTATAAATTGCATCGGGTGGAAACACTGGTCCACGGAGTCCTTTTGAAGAAAGATAGCTCCATACCCGTGCATCGACGCGTCCGTATGTATTTCCGTTTCCGCCTTAGGGTTAAACAACGCAAGAGTTGGTGCTCGAATAAGTGGTGCTTTAAGATGTTGGAACGCGATCAACTGCTCATCTCCTATTCCGAACTCTGTATCCTTCCTCAAAATGTCCGATAAAGGTTTTGCAATGAGCGCGAAATTCTGTATGAACCTGCGAAAGTAAGACATCAGCCCGAGGAATCTCTGTAGTGCTTTCTTGTTTTGCGGCAACGGAAAATTTTGTACCGCTCGCGTTTTGCAATCACTTGGTCGGATGGTTTGGTTTTCAATTACATAACCAAGAAACTCGACCCGTCTTTTCAAAAATTGGCATTTGGACCACTTTATCCGTAGCCCCTTCTTCGCAGCCAGCTGCAGCACCTTCTTTAATTTGTGTAGCCCTTCCTCCTCGTCGCGCGATGGGATGATCAAATCATCCATGTAAGCAACTATCGTCCCGTCTCCGTTGTACTCCCTTAACACCGTGTGGATATATCGACAAAACACCGCTGGGGAATTGCATAAGCCAAAAGGTACATACTGGAACTCAAACTGGCCATTATGCGTAACGAACGCGGTATATCTCTTCGAGTCGTCTTCCAGTGGCACATGAAAGAACCCGTTCGCCAAATCCAGTGTCGTAAAGACCTTTGCCCCTTGAAGCCTTTCGAGTGCGTCATCAATCAGAGTCATTGGGAAATTGTCTCGTATAATTTTCAGGTTCAACCTGCGATAATCGCAGCAAAGTCGCTTAGTGCCATCCTTTTTTGATACTAGCACTACTGGCGACGCGTAATTTGACGTACTCGGCCGCACTATGCCCTCATCTTGCCACTGCGCTACTTGTCTATCAATGATCTGCTGCTCTTCATATGACACCCTTCTTGGTCGCTGATACACGGGCATATCGTCGACAAGAACAATTTTCATTTTCACTAATGGAAACTCATCTTTCACTGGTTCGTACCGCTCTATCATGGCTCTGACCTCCGCCGACACATCTTTAATGAGATGGGCCAGGTCATAATCCAGCCCTCCACCATCTACGTTGAAACACTGCAACATATCTTCAGATTTACCGCCACTGCTAATTGCTTCCGCGCTTTCCTCGTCCTGCTCTGGGTTAATGCCCTTCTTCCTCAGCGTGATGCTTTCCTCCTGAACTATCATATCAAAATGTTTGAGAATACAATTCCCAACAATTGCATCATAGTAAATGTCCTGTCTTTTGACAATATGGAAGGTCAGACTGCACTCCATTCCGTTTAATTTGACTGAAGTCTCGAAACTCCCCATTGTAGTAATTTTCGATGTCCCAATGCCGTATAGATCACGCCGGTCTGAGGACAGCCTATAAGCCTTATCTAGCTTGCCATAAACGTCGCTTCGCATTAGACACAAACTGCACCCAGTGTCGATCAATCCTGAAAACTCGTAACTGCCTAGTTTAACTTTTATGAATTTCAGGCTGGGACTGAGATCATCGCCAATTGAACTAACTTGATTTCGCTCCTGTTTGCCCGTCACGGCCGTGTTCCGTGGACACTCGAAAGACTTATGCCCCAGTTGCTGGCACCTAAAACACTTATACTCTGTGCTTGGGCAGTATTTTGCAATATGTGAGGCATCGCCGCATTTGTAACATTTGCTACCATTAACAGGCGTCTCTGTACTATTGTTTTCCTTTTTAACCTCAACATTTACCGCTCGCCCCCGGAAATGATCTGGTTTCGGCTTTTGACGTATTTTGTCGTAAATTTTCAGCTGATCTTTTAGCTCTGCCACTGTTTTGGCTTGGTATAACACTGCTTTGTTAACCTTTGCATCGGGAATGCCTTCTATAAAATATTGCAGCAAACTTTCCTCGTCCAAGCATATCGATTTCCCTAATTCCATCAGTGCGTACAAATATTCACGATGTGATTCGCTCTGCCTTTTCTGTCTATTCTTTAACATCTTGTGCACATCTGCTGTCGATAACTTGGCGCCAAACTCTTTAATGAGAGCTGACTTCAATAAGTTCCAATCCCGAAGACCGGTCTGACTGCGCATAAATAATTTCGCAGCACCGCGTAAAAGTTGTTTGGCGTAAATGAATTTTTGCACCTCATTCCAATTAACTGTCTCGGCATTTTCCTCCAACTGCTCTATCCATTTGTGTATGTCTGCTTCATCGGTTCCATCGAACGTAGCAAGACTTTCTTCGATATCCCTGAACGTAAACTGGACTCTTGTATCCCACCTTGCCTCACGCTGCCCGTTCTGTGCCACATCAACCTCTTCATACACCGATTGCTCTGATTCGTCTTCAGCTGCGTCCTCATCGTCATCAATTAGGCCGAAGCGCAGGAGTAGTCGTTCCCTAAGTTCCTGTTTACGTCCACCTACAGTCAACCCCAACTCCCTCAATTTGTCCTTCAAATCCGTCACTGTCATCCTCAAAATAGTGTTCGCGTCCATGCTATCACAATATTTTCAAAAATATCTTATATTTAAAAGTTACAAACGTTAAAAACACAAGCGCTACCGTCCGTAGCTCGCCAATACACACGTTTGTGCACCGCCGTCTGCAGTGCCAAACACAACCACGCTACCGTCCGTAGCTCGTCTATACACACGTTTGTGCACCGCCGTCTGCAGCAGCAAACACAACAACGCTACCGTCCGTAGCTCGTCAATACACACGTTTGTGCACCGCCGTCTGCAGCACCAAACACAACAACGCTACCGTCCGTAGCTCGTCTATACACACGTTTGTGCACCGCCGTCTGCAGCACCAAACACGACAACGCTACCGTCCGTAGCTCGTCAATACACACGTTTGTGCACCGCCGTCTGCAGCTCCAAACACAACAACGCTACCGTCCGTAGCTCGTCAATACACACGTTTGTGCGCCGCCGTCTGCAGCACCAAACACAACAACGCTACCGTCCGTAGCTCGTCAATACACACGTTTGTGCGCCGCCGTCTGCAGCACCAAACACAACAACGCTTCAGTTCTCCTTCTCCTACCTTCTTACTGCTTCTGATCGCTGCTTCTCTGCTTTCGCTCGCCTCTGTGTTTTCAACTTCGCCCGCTGCTTCGCTGCTTACTCTCGCTACGTCTGCTGTTACGCTGGCTGCGGCGCCGACTCTAGCCGCGTCTGCTGTTACGCACTTAAAGGTGCTTGCAGCCGACCGCTACTGCGCCTCGCTCCTACGCTGACTGATCGACGCTCGGATGGTGTGACCCAGTTCGTACCGTTATCGTACGGCTTTTATTTGGCACTCGGTTCCTCCTGGCGTGTACAGTTTTTTGGTTTTTCTCGAAAAGTGCACCACTCTGCGTTCACCAATTGTCACTTTTGCTAACAGCTCAAGATGATTTCGGACTTCGTAGAGTTCTTAATGCTTTTTGTTTATTACATATGTGTCTCATTTTCACTTCACAAATTTCAATTTCACAATGTTTGAATTCGCAGCGCGAGAGGCAGGCAATCCCGGTTGAGCCCCCAATTTGTAGGATCCGCAACTCGAATGGCTTGAAACTCAATTGAACTGAACGATTTAACTGAACACTTTATTTATGGATAATTTGTACACAGAGCTGCGTAGTGGCAGCACGTCCGTTCGCTTTAAGTTTTTCGTCACGAATCCTCCGTTCTCCTCCTTCCTCTCTTCGTTTGTCCGTTTCGTTGTCCCACGTCCGTCAGAGTTGTATTTAAAAGGTCTGTCCGCTTCTCGTCATCTTACGTCCGTTTGTCACTCCTACACGTATACTTCACTTACTCGATCGCGTTCGAGTATGTATACTGCTCTTACTCGCCCACGCGTAGAGAAGAGAAGAGAAGCACAGAATTTCGAAAAACAACGAGAGGGAAGCCGCGAAAAAGCGGTAGCCGGAAAATCGGAACATGAGAAAATAGGAACATGTAAAAATAGGAACATAATAGCGAAACTTCCGCGAGTATGAGGTACCTTCCTACGGAAGCTCGAGTATTTTTGCAGCTTCAAGGTCAACGGCAGACCAGATATTGCTGCTGCTAATTGCGTTGTGGTTAGACTTGGAATGTTTTTGTGATGTTTATGCAGTAAATTGATTTAAAATCTTCAAATATAGTTATATTATTTATTATAGTTATATTATCAATTTTTTAATATTTATTATAATTAAATATTTTTAAATCTATATAAATCAAAATTAAAATATTTATTTATTAGTTATTTTATTTCATGAATGTTGTTGAAATGTTGTTGAAATCAATGAATGTTGTTAATGTGGGAAGGGAAAGGTGATGGAGATGTTTTCGTTTAATTATATATCTGAACCGAATGAGTTTGCATGTATGAGACGCACTCTGTATATTGGTGAAAATTTTTTTTTAATCGGTTTAGAAACCCCGGAGTAAAGGAGAGTACTAGTTAAGAGGTTTTTGGTTGCTTTTCTATTTTTTTACACTGTTTCGATCCTTCAAAGTCAAGCTCATGATGTCACCCTACGATGGTAAAAGTAAAGAAATAATGGTACTAGCATAATTTAATCCATAACATAGTTCTTTATTCAACGAAATATTTCAATAGTTTAACAAAAAATAAACTTAAATAAATTGTATCTAATTCCTTAAATAATAAAGCACAGTATATACTTAAAACATAAAATAAAACAAAAAGTAAAACAGCCATAAGCAAACAAAAAATTAAAACTCCAAACTTACATACTTATAAAATTAATCAACTACTGCATCCAATTCACAATGAATATTAGTTTTGGCTATATTAACCCTCAAATATGTATGTATGTACATATACATATATATTTTAGTCCATCGAATAGTTTGATACATACATATATGTGTGCTGGCTCAGTTGGTTAGTGCGTTGGACCGCGAGTCGAAGGCAGCGACCCAGGTTCAAATACTGCCTGTAATAACACCTAAAAAAAATAACGGGAAAACTCGTTTTCTCTTTCGATGGCTGTCCTCTCAGCTGGAAATGGCAAACCTCTGAGAGTAAAAATTGCTTATAAAAGAGCTCCCAACCTGCCGTTCGGAACCGGCATAAAACTGTAGGTCCCTTCCACCCGCGTACAAATTCACACGCACAACACGGGTGGTTGCGGGAAGCTAGGCCTTAGTCTCGCGTAAGCGGGCTGTCGTGCCAGTCAATTATAAAAATTAAAAATTATATATGTATGTATGTTATATAAGTTTTCAGAAATAATGTTTGTTTTATATTAAACTTAATTATATCAAATGAAATCTCTATTGAATAGTTATTAAATGAAGTCATATAATAAGAAATTTATTTTATTATTGCATATATTGATCACTTTATGGGTAAAATGTTCATCAGAAATCCAAAAAATCAAAAGCAAGAGAATAATATTATCTTTATATTCTAGTTAATATTTTCTAAAACATAATTATTTCCTTAAATTTTTTAGAAATTAATATTTACAATAACATGCATATATTCGTTCATATTATTCGTTATAAATAAATAAATAAATAAATATAAAATACAAAAAATTATGCTTCGCGCAATGCGCGAGTTTTGTTCTACGTCGCGACGGACGGGTTTTTAAAAAAGTTAAAAAAGCAAGGCTTTTGGTTTATTCAGCGAACCGACGCTGAGCGAAAGTGAAATCAGACTGACTTTATTTTTCCATTCTTACTTATTACCAAGCTTACCATAATTACATGAATTGCTTAATCAACATTTATTTGCTTACATACTAACTAAACGCTTTTGATCACAATATTGTTCACCAATATTGTGATTCCTGGAAATTTGGTTCGCTTTTAATTTTGTTTTATGTTTGTTTGCTAAATTATTTCAGAAATCGGAAATGTGGTTTCGCATTACATTCGTTGCTGTTGACTTATTTGTTTTAGCAATTCTTCAATTTTATCGGGTGCAACGTCCGATGTAGCAATGCTATTACTATACGTAACTACTCCCTCCTTTAAAATTGAATTCTCCTGAATTCGTTTATTTAGTTTAATTGTAATGCGTTTATGTTTTAAAGTTACAAAGATGATTAATATAAGTATTACAGCTATTAGTCCGAAATTACAACCATAAGATATATTTTTATGAAATTTTAATTTTCTTATATTTATTACATTATTTTGGTTATTTTGTATAATTTCTTCAAAAGTAATTTTTTTTCTAAAATTTGTAAAATTTACGTTGTTTGTGTAAATATATATTTCTTCAGACATTTCAAATGAATTTGAGAAGTAGTTGTCATTTATTTGTATAGTACAGTTCGCAAAATGTATTAGATTATTTCCATTTATTATTATTTTATCTTCATTACATGTTTGGTTAAGTGATATATTGTGTGCGTTTTTTACTACAATTGTCTCTTCATCTAATTTGATTATTTCTGTTTCATTTCTATTGATTAGTTTACAATTTTGTTTTAATATACAGTGTATACTTTGTTTTGATTCCTTTAAAGATTTTAATTCTTCGAACGTATATGTTTTATTTTGATATAAAAATATTTTCTCTATATTTTCCTCAATTTCACAATTTTCTAAATTTGGTATTGGTACAACATATTTTACGCTAACTGTTATAAACGATTTTGGTATCTTAATGGCAAACACTAGTAACTTATTATTAGACATTGCTGCACCCATTTTTATATACTTAAGTTTATTAAAATTAATCTTATATTTTTCTATTTCACTATCTGTTAATATATTAGGATGTATTATTCCAAATTTCGCTGAGGCAATATTATCTTGTAAATGTTCAATTTTATTTTTTATAAATTGAATTTTAAATAGTTGGTCATAGTATACATTTTCCTGGTTTTCTTCTGTAACATATTTAGTGATAGTGTTTAGTTGTTTCTCTATTTCAGTTCTGTCATTTTGTATGATTTGTTCTAAATGTTTTATTGTGTCATTAAAGTATGTATTAATGTAGACTTGTTGATTTAGTTCTTCTGTTGTTTCGTGCAAATTGTCGTCAAATAAAGATAAATGTTTTGTTATGGTTTGTCTGTCTTCTTCGTCCATTGTTCCGAAAAGCCATTTTGCTGCATTACCTATTCCATTAATCAATCCCCTTTTTTGTCTATGTTCTGTCAATAAAATCGTTTTTAATTTATTCCTAGTTTCGATAAGTTCTAATTGTAAGATATATTTGTTTTTGATCTTCATTACGCTTATATTGTCCGTCAGGTGATTTAAAACTCTACTTATGTCTTCTAGATTTATAATATGGATTATGACGTCCGTTGCCGTTACGATTTCCTTGTTGCCTAATTTGATTTCTGCAAATCCGTTTTGGTCAGTTATTTTACTGACATTAAGTTGAGCTGTCGTCGATGTTATTCCCATTATTATCAGTGTCATCATTGTCATTAGCCATATCTGTAAATTTTTGAGGTCTTTTAATATTTGTTGGGTGTATGTTTTTCAGTTCTGCCCTCTTAAACTTTGGTTGTTCTTTATGTCTTACTGCTTTATAATTCTTTACATATCCGCTTTCTCTAACTTCTTGGTACTCTTCTCTTTTCGTATTTCGTTTCTCTATTGCTTTTTGTTTAGATTCATTTAAATTTTGCTTTATTTTATCCTTATCGACTTTACCGTTTTGAACCTCCATTGGTATGTTTTTTATGCTTGAATGGTATCTATTATTGTAGTTTCTTATTGCTCTTTGTATTATTTGTTTTATTGGTAAATTTTTGTTCGAATGGTATATAATCCTGAATTTTTCCGCGATAGTATTATGCATTCTTTCTATGTCTGCATTACCTATGTGGCTGTTAGGTTTTGTTAAATGCAGTTCAACTTCTTCTTGGTCTAGAAATTCTCTTATTCTTGTTGCTTTAAATTCGTTGTCCGCTATTATTTTTTTTGGTTTTCCTACTTTTGCGAAATGGTCTTCTAATTGTTCGATTATTGTTAAATGGTTTCTGTCGTTTAAAGAATATGCTGCTCCGAATTTTGAAAATGTATCTATTATTGTTAGGAAATGGCAGTTTTTTATGACAAATATATCTATATGAGCTATTTGATTTATCTCTGATGGTGTTTCCGTAAAATGAAATTTTGGCTTGATTGGGTTTCGATCGTATTTAATTGCCTTGCATATATCGCACTGATTAATTACAATTTGGACTAATTCCAATAGTTTTGGATAGTAAATTTTGCTTTTTATTTGATTATAGGTTTCCTGTATGCCTGAATGTAAACTTTCTTGGACATGATAAAATGAAATTTGTTTTACGGCTTCTGTTTCTGTTTGGATATCTTGTGCTCTTTTTGTACATTTTATAAACATGATAGATTTGTCATTAGAAAACATCTCAATTAGTTTCTGTTGCACTACATTATATTTGCTGTCGGTTAATTCTGAAAATATCCCTATTTTTCCTTTTCCTATGTATCGTCTGAATATGTCTCCCATTACTTCAAAATCGTGTTCTGCTATAAAGATAATTCTTTTATTATGTACTGTTTTTACTTCTTCCACCTTGTTATTTGTTATAATGATCTGCGTTTTATATTTATTAACTATCTCTTCTTTAATTGGGAAATGATCTTGTAGGTTTTCTTCTGCTGAATGAATTGTTGCCATGGTCTCATTATCTTCTAAATTGTCTACTATATACAAATCTGCTTCATTTTCTTCATTTTGTAAAAATTTTCTTTCGTTAAGGCCTTCTTCTTCTACTTCTTCCTGCATAATATCCTTGTTGTTTTCTATTCTGCTCAAAAAGTCTGCGACCTGATTTTCCTTCCCTTTTAAGTATTCTATAGTGAAATCATATTCGCCTAACTTGAGAAGCCATCTTTGGTGTCTTGGTGAGATGTCTTTTCCTTTATACTTGGAGTGCAAAAATTTTATTGGCTGGTGGTCTGTTAAGATTTTGAACTTTCTTCCGTAAAGATACGGTCGGAAATAATTTACGCTCCATAAAATGGCTAGGAATTCCTTGTCTGTAGCTGAGTAGTTTCTTTCATGGTTATTAAGCGTTCGTGATGCAAAGCAGACTGGGTGGCCTTCTTAGCTTAATATCGCTCCCAGTGCATAGTTCGATGCATCTGTTGTTAGAGTGAATTGCTTTTCAAAGTTTGGAAATCGTAATATTGGATGTGAACTTATTAAATTTTTTAATTTGTCAAATGCCTCTATGTATGTAGGGTCTTTTGTGTTAATTTTTATTCCTTGTTTTAGATATTTCGTTATTGGCTGTGCCACCTTGGCATAATCTTTAATGAACTTTCGATAGTAGCCTGTGACTCCTAGAAAGCTTTTAATCTGTTTTTCTGTCCTTGGTAGTTCTAGATTTTTTATAATTTGGATTTTTTTCGGATTTGGTTTAATCCCTTCTTCTGTTAGGACGTGCCCTGGAAACTCTGTCTCTTTCTTTAAAAAATTGCATTTGTCTATCTGGATTTTCAAATTTTTCTTTTCTAGTACGCTAAAAATTTCGTTAATAGCTTTTATATGTTCGTCTAATGAAGTACTAAATATGAGTATGTCGTCTAAATAGACAACACATGTTTTATTAATATAATCACGCAATATCTCGTTCAATTAATTTATTGGCTTTTATCCCCTTAATAAGAGACAATAACACCGCGCGAAAGTGAAGTCGGATTTTTTGTGCTCCCGAAAAAATTTTTGCAAATTTTTCGTTTTTTCCTTATCAAATCGCGCAATTTGAGTGGAAAGTACTCCACAGTGCTGTGAAGTGTTCGCGCACGATCGTTTTTCGGTGTGAAAAGTGCTTCTGTGACAGCAAAGGTGTTCTACAAGCGGAATTGGCACAAGGCACCTGTTGCCGTGGTACTTTTCGGCCATATTGCCTTTCGAGTTTTGTGGCTGCTGGTTTTTACCGCACTTCGTGCAAGTGGCGCAAGGTATTAAATTGCCGGTCCTGCTCGGTCGCAGCTTTCCCCACATCCCCACAGGTATTTGGTTTGCCTGCCGGCGTTGCGGGTGTTACTGGTGGTTTTTTGCGGGTGACTCTGGTGGCTCAGGTGTGATGTGCAGAGATCGCGCTATATTTTCTTGTTCGTTTTCAGTGCACATATGACGGAAAGTGCAGAAAAGTGTGCGGGCATGCAGCTCGGCACTAGCTCCGAGGATGAACTGTTGGCATCCAGCCAGGAGCTCGGCGTGGAGGGCGTGTCTGTGACGGCAGCCAAAAACGCGGCGATCGCAACAACAACAACAACAACAACGACAATTGGTGGAAGCAGCAGCAGTACGCCAACTCAAACTAAGACAACGGCAACTGACACTCAAGAGCTGGCTGTGAAAAAGGGTGGAAGCAGTGGCAGTACACCTTTTCAGGGCAAGGGCGCCAGCACTGGCGGCCCAAAACAACAAAAGCCCAAATCAGAGGCCCTGGTCAGGAGGAGCCGGTACCAGAAAGCTCTCTTCATTCTTAGCAAGATTGCCAGAAATGAGGCAGCCGGTACGGTACACGAGTTCGACCAGGCTGATAAAGTAACATACCAGGCAGTGGTCGACGAGTATGAGGAATACCAGGCCACTCTGGAGATCGACAAGGCGGCGAAGCGGAACCGGTCTCAGGACGAGACGGCCCTCTTGCGCAAAAACAAGGTCGCCAAGTTGTCGACATCTGCAAATATGCCCTCTACGAGCGCCAGAAGACCGTTCAATGAGGTGGTCCGGGATGACCTACAGGTTGCACTCATTGACGCAAAAACGATCAGCGGCAAGAAGGTGTTGGAGAAATGGGGGGAGATTGAGCCCAGGCTGGCGGAGATGGTGATGGAACACCTTCTCTCCAACCCGGATGCGTCCCCGCCTGGCTACGACTCTTCTGAGGTTCTTCGCGGCTGCAGGGTGTTCAG
This sequence comes from Melieria picta, assembly GCA_964056695.1. NCBI lineage: Eukaryota > Metazoa > Arthropoda > Insecta > Diptera > Ulidiidae > Melieria > Melieria picta. Next base: position 69,629,332 of record OZ057400.1, read on the forward strand.
GTGCGACGATCGGCCGTCCGTGAATTTTCTGAGCGAATGCATTGCCAAGATTAGCGATGCATGGGAGGGCCTTAGGCTTAGGCTTATCCCAGCTCGGGAGATTCCTAGGCGGCCGAGAGCCCGTATCTGGCTGCCTGTTATGAAGCTGGAGCACGGGAAAGTCCTTCAGTTTCTGCAGCGGCAGAACCCCGCTGTTCCGATGCAGGACTAGAGCGTCATGAAAGACGAAGGTCCACAAAGGAACAGCATGTCCCTTCTCCTCTCCATTGACGAGGAATCGGTTAAGATCCTGGATGGTATGGGCTGCAAGATGCGGTTTGGCGTGAGGTACGCCAAACTAAAAATTTTCCGGCCGTCAGAAAATGACTGCGAGGCAGAAGAGCCGGACGCAGCTAATCTGGACGTGGACGACAAGCGTCGGGGTGATGCTCAAAGCACACCAAAAAAATCAGATGCCCATGATGAAGATCGTGCAGATTAACCTTCAGCATTCTAAGAATGCCTCGGATAATCTGGCCGTCTTTCTCGGAGAAGAGGACGTAGACATCGTCGCTATACAGGAGCCGTGGGTCAGAGGATCTGACGTGATGGGGCTCAGGATTAAAAACTATAGGACTCTATACACTAGAAATGCCGGCAGGGTGAGATCGTGTATTCTAGCTAAAAACAAAATTAATACTTTCCTCTGTCCCCAATTTAGCACAGGCGACCTAACAGCAGTTAGGATCGAGGTGCCGAGTGGACCAGACCTGATGATAGCATCGGTATACATGGCACATGACAGGAATGCACCACCGGAAGAGGTTGCGTCACTATTGGCCAGCTTAAACGCACGGGGCACCCCTCTACTCCTCTGCTGCGACGCAAATGCGAGGCACACCATATAGGGCAGCTCTGAGGACAACGCCAGGGGTGAGTCACTCTTTGATTTTATAAGCAGTTCCAATCTCACCATCTGTAACAGGGGTAATACACCCACTTTCACTTTCCCCAGCTCGGCGAGCTGCGCTGGGTGGGAAGAAGTTCTAGATCTTACCCTTCTGTCGGAAAATTCAAATTTTCGGGTTGAAAATTGGAGGGTGTCCAACAAAAAGTCCTTCTCGGACCACAGTTGGTTAATCTTCAATATTAATATAGCGAATAAGACCCCTGATCCTTTCAGAAATCCGAAAAGGATAAATTGGCGGATCTTTTCTCTGATAGCTAAGGCTAAACTTAAGGTAGTAAGTACAGCCTATTTAGACTCTACTAAGGAACTGGACAAGCAACTTGGAAAACTTGAGGTAGCTTTTAGTACAGCTTACAAGAGATCCTGTCCAGTGAGTAGAAGTGGTAAATCTCTCCCACCATGGTGGAACGAGGAACTCTCGGCTCTTAGAGAGGAAACTCGTAGGGCTTTTAACCAGTGTTACAGGGACAAAACCTGGAGCAAATACAAGGATTGCCTCAGGACCTACAAAAGAGCGATTAGGAAAGCCAAAAGGGATGGCTGGAGAAACTTTTGTGAGTCAATTGAGTCAACGGCAGCTTCTTCAAGACTCAGCAAGGCACTTTCCAAAGAAAGGAGCAATCCGTCATACCTGAAAAGGGAAGACGGCACCTGGACGGAAACATCTGCTGAGACACTTGACCTCTTACTTAAGACACACTTCCCGGGCTGTAAGGAGAGGGCAGCGGTCACCCCCTCCTCATCAGCTTCTCGATATCCGTGTATTTATGAATCTGTCTTTACGGAAGATAAAGTCAGGTATTCCATCAACAGTTTTTCCCCTTACAAGTCACCAGGTCTGGATGGTATTCTCCCTATCATGTTACAGAAAGTACAGGATATGGTGATTCCACAGTTAGTGACGATCTATAGGGCGTGCGTTAAATTAAATTATGTACCCCTCAGCTGGAGAAGAGTCAAAGTAGTCTTCATACCTAAGGCGGGAAAAATCGGTCACAAGACGGCCAAAGACTTTAGACCGATTAGCCTCACTTCTTTTCTGCTTAAGACTATGGAAAGGGTAATGGAAATACACCTAAGATCTTTAGCTGATCATTATCAAATTTCCAAATGCCAACATGCTTATCTTAAGGGTAGATCCACAGAGACGGCATTACATGAGGTTATTCGCACTGTTGAAAAGTCAATCTACTTCAAGCAGTTTTCAATGGCAGCCTTCCTGGATATCGAAGGAGCCTTCAACAATGTGAGCACTAAGGCAATCCAAGATTCCCTTACCACGGTGGGACTAGAAGGGGATCTAAGGAACTGGATAGTTACGATGCTCAAATCAAGGACTATTTTTGCAGAGCTAGGCAACACATCTCTGGTAAAACACGTCAGTAGAGGAACACCACAAGGAGGGGTGATTTCACCACTACTGTGGTTGCTGGTCATGGACAGCATACTCAAGGCGTTAGAAAAAACGGGGGTAAAAGTGGTAGCGTATGCGGACGACGTGGTGATAATAGTATCAGGATTGTTTCCGAGCACAATCAGCGAGATTATGCAAGGGGCTCTGGACAAAATCCACACGTGGGCCACAGGTTGTGGACTCAGTGTAAATCCGGGCAAAACCGAACTGGTACTGTTCACCACTAAGACCAAAATTCCACATTTTAACCTCCCATCGCTTAACGGGCAGCAGCTGAAGCTATCAGCGAAAGCCAAATATCTCGGGGTTCTGCTGGACGCAAAGCTAAACTGGAGATCAAATATTGAGCTACGGGTCAGGAAGGCCTACGTGGCTTTTTACTCCTGCAACAGACTGTTTGGGAAAAGATGGGGCGCACACCCCCACATCACCCACTGGATGTACACGGCCATAGTGCGTCCAATCCTGACCTATGGATCACTGGTCTGGTGGCCAGCTCTAAGCAAGAGTTATTTGGTCCAGAAGCTCAGCAGGGTTCAGCGATCAGCATGTGTTGGCATCACGGGGGCACTACGCACATGCCCCACGGATGCACTGAACGTGCTCTTACACTTCCTCCCCATCGACTTACATATAATGTATATCACCCTCAACTCCGCAGCAAGGCTAAAGGCAATTGGCTGTTGGGCGGAGCGTAGTTATGGGCACAGCAAAGTGCTAAGCACACTACCAAACGTTAAGGTTAGTGGGATGACCGACTATATCGTGCCGTATCTAAGCTTTCAAACGGATTTCGGGACGAAATTCCCTACAAGGGCCGACTGGGAAAGAACCAGCCTTTTCAACGAATATTGACAGTCAGGCAGCAATAAAGGCTCTACATTCTACCACGGTCCAGTCAAGGTTGGTCGAGGAGTGTAGGACGGCTCTGGGCGCGCTAAGTCGCTGCGCTGATATCACCCTCATCTGGGTTCCCGGCCATAGGAACATTGAAGGGAATGAGAGAGCGGACGAATTGGCGCGCTCGGGGGCCTCGCTTGACGCATCACTGGCTGTCTCGGTTCCGACGCCTTTGGGAGTCGTCAGGAGGGGCTGCTATCTACACTATCTCAGCCTTGCCAATCGGAGGTGGAAGTCGCTGTCTTCCTGCCGTACCTCGCGGGAGATGTGGCCCTCCTACAACGAGCCGAGATCTCGCGAGCTTATTAACAAACCACGCACGGACGTCGCTAGGCTTACGGCGATCATCACAGGCCACTGGACTATAGGTCCACATGCGGAAAGGCTAAACATCCCCTTCAATTCCCATTGCAGGAGCTGTGGGAATTTAGAAGAGAAAGAAACACCAAATCACTTCCTCTGTCACTGCCCAGCTCTGGCAAGGGCAAGATTTCAGTTTATGGGGAAACACTTCTTCACTTGTTTGACCGACTGCTCGACAGTTAGTCTGGGGAATCTTCTTGGATACCTAAATTCTACCAGGTGGATTTAGTTATACAACTAACAAGGTTTTAGTTTTCGGTGAGCATGTGGTACCAAAACGGCGTCTATGCGCTAATTGTGACTTGCAGGGGGACTGTGAGTCAGCCACCTCAACCAACCAACCAACCATCTCGTTCATTAGGCGCTGAAATGTTGCCGGTGCATTCTTTAGCCCGAATGGCATCCGTACAAATTCATATAGCCCATGCGGTGTGACAAAAGCCGTTTTTCCCCTATCTTCTTCCTTGACTAAGATTGAATCTATGTTTGGTAATGGGTACTTATCATCAACTGTTATCTCGTTTAATTTTCTATAGTCTATAACTAATCTGTATTTCTTTTTTCCCGAGTTATCCATTTTCTTTGGTATCACGATTAAGGGGCTGGAATATTTCGATTTACTTTTTCTTATGATTCCCTGTTCTGCCATTTCATTGATTTGCCTCCTTACTTCTTCCTCATGCTGGGGTGGGTACCTATATAGTTTGGAATTAATCTGTTCATTTGTTATTGTTCTGATCTCATGTTGCACTTCTGTGGTGTTTGTTAGTTTATCCCCTTCTTTAAATAAAAGATTTTTAAAACGTTTTAGGACTTTGATAACTTTGTTATATTCTTCCGCGTTTAGATGATTCAACTGAATTCCCTCTATCCCACTATCGGTTGTTTCTATTGCACAAATTTCGTTCGCGTCATATGGGTTATTTAGAAAATTATTTACTCTCTGATTTAGTATTATTATTTTTTCTTCTATATTTATGTGCGCGTTCAGGAAGTTTAAAATATCCATGCCTATTATGAAATTATAGTTTCTCCTTTTGAATGTTGTGATCTTCCACCTGATTCTCGCATTATCCGGTAAATTGAATTCTTCCGGTGCTTCCGTATGCACTTCAAAATCTATCGTGTCCTTATTTGTTAACGTACTAAATGTGATTGGTTATTTTAATTTTACTCTCAAAAAGTCATTTATTTCTTTGTCTATTAGGCTAAACGTTGCGCCTGTGTCAATCAGTGCTATGTACTTTTTTCTTTTAATTGTTATTTTTATTTTTGGTAAACACTCCGAGGCGGCTCCGTAAAAAAAATTGTGTTATTCATCTCGTTGTCTATGTCTTCTTCTAGCTCTGCCTGGCTTTGCCTAATTTGGTTCAAGCGATCTTGGCTGATCCTATAATTAGGGTGTCCTGCCTGTTTCGGTCCGTCATAATTTCTTTCAATGTTATCGACTTCCATCGGTTCTATTCGGTCTCGCCTAGGTTGATTCAAGCGATTTTGGCTTGAAATTGGCCTAGGGTTTGCTTCCTGTGGGACTCTTTGGAATTGTCCTGAAGAATTATAATTTCTTACATCATTTTGAAATCGGTAACGCCCCGAATTGTTAAAGTGATTATTATTAACATTATAATTTTGTTGTTCTCGATATTGAAAATTAGGTTTCCCTCTGCTTTGTTCTTGATAATTTTGATACTGGCGATTATTTCTTTCATCATTGTTTTGGTTATTATAATAAGTTCGGTGTTGATTATTGTGATTTGGTTTGTTGTTATTATGGCCATTAACCTTTTCATCTTTTCTGTATTTTTTAAATTCTGGCCTTATGCAACTGTGTTCATAGCGTCTTTTTGTCATTAAGTCTATAATTATACCTAGGTCGCGTTCGTCATAAATTTTATCCAGTAATGTTCCCTGTGTCATTTCCTTTGTAATGTTAACTAATAAACTATCTATGTTTGTTAAATCAATACAGTGGTCTCCTCTGTAATATACGATTAATTCATCTGCTTTGTATTTAATTTTTTGTATCTCTACAGCTAATTCACTTACTGTGTTTACTCTTAAATTGCTAATTTTGCGGTACACCTGGTGTGGTTCCGTATCCGGTTTGTATCTTAATTTTAGGATCTTCTTAATTTGTTCCCAGTTGTCCGGTTGTTGTAAGTTGATTATGGTGTTTTTCGCTTCTCCTTGGATAGTTCTGTAAAATATGGCCTTGGTTACTTCCTTCTTTAGATCCTCGTTGTTTATTGTTGACAGTAGGTATTCAACGCTGCTCATAAAAGAGTTAATAGTTATGTCGCCGGTCCCCGTAAACGTTGGTAGATGTGAGACGTTCTTGAGTATCCTGTCCGTTTGGTTTTCACTTGATGTTCGTCTTTGCAATTCAATATACGCTTCTCGTAGCTGCTCTAGTTGTTGTTCTCGTCTTGCCAGTTGTTCCACCATGTTCACTGGCGGCATCCCAGGTTGAGCCGATTCCATTCTCCTCGCGTCGAAACACTGTTGCCTTTTACTTTTTGTGCTTTTGTTGTGGTGTTAGCTAGTATTTTCTGTAGCTTTCACTGCACTATTACACTTTGTCTTCTTTAGTGGCTTGTGTACAGTTTTTGTGCACTTGCTACAATTTTTGAGTTCCGTTTCACTTTTAATATTTTCCGTTTTATATCCTGGAGGGTCTGGTCAACTCCTGAGTTGGCTACAGATTCGCAGGATTTGTTAGGGGTATTATATTTTTTGGGTGTTCGCGGAACCGTTCGTATCACTACCCTTCAAAATTTTTCGAAGGATTACCGACTGCGCCAGTTTTGTTCTACGTCGCGACGGACGGGTTTTTAAAAAAGTTAAAAAAGCAAGGCTTTTGGTTTATTCAGCGAACCGACGCTGAGCGAAAGTGAAATCAGACTGACTTTATTTTTCCATTCTTACTTATTACCAAGCTTACCATAATTACATGAATTGCTTAATCAACATTTATTTGCTTACATACTAACTAAACGCTTTTGATCACAATATTGTTCACCAATATTGTGATTCCTGGAAATTTGGTTCGCTTTTAATTTTGTTTTATGTTTGTTTGCTAAATTATTTCAGAAATCGGAAATGTGGTTTCGCATTACATTCGTTGCTGTTGACTTATTTGTTTTAGCAATTCTTCAATTTTATCGGGTGCAACGTCCGATGTAGCAATGCTATTACTATACGTAACTCGCGCAATGCTTTGCAACATTCCTTTGAAGCACATTCAACTCAAACTTCACAAAATATCTGCGGTACCTCATGCAGTTTCAAATCTTCCGACATACTCGACACCTTCCGCGAGTATTTGCGGTACCTCATGCAGTTTCAAACCTTCCGACATACTCGACACCTTCCGCGAGTATTTGCGCAACAACGAGAAGGAAGTCTGTTAGCGACGAGTAGCAACGAGAAGCTGCTCGCTTAGCGTCGAGTAACAACCAGTGTTGCCACTAAGAATTTTTTTCCCCTACCAAAATTGGTCCAAAATCAATCTCAGCCTACCAAAATAAATGTGCTATACAAAAATTTAGTTTTACTGCATTATAATTTTATCTGGGTCACCGTCCACTAAATTTTGAAATCAAAGGAAGAAGAGTTAAATTTTCTTCAGAAAGGACTAAGCCTAGGCGTATACGGAGACGCAGGCCGCAAAAGCAGCACACCGCAACGCAGTTCAGTTTTCTGTAAATAGTGCAGCGACATAGCCGCGTGCGGCGGAGAGACGTGCCTGCGCACAGTGTCACGAGTGTGGCCAAAAATGGTAAAAATTAATGTTACAAAATGACTAAAATGAATATGACAGTTGACAGATAATATCTCAACTAAGAAAAATCCGTTTTCCGATCTTCAATATTCTACTTCGTTCCATTTTTATGTAGCTTCAAAGTTGATATTAAAAAATACGCATCCGTTCCAAGTTTTTGGATAATTCTTTATGCTGAATGAAAAATCAAATAAAAATATAATTTTTGTACTAATATAGTCATGTTATATATTAAATAAAACTTTGGAATTTTTCCTGTATGGCAGTACTATTTTTTGGTTTGTGCTTTGAAATAACTGTGAAATCCCGTTACATTGAAAAATTACGTTTTTCGGTTTGCTTCTAACAAAGAACAAAAAGTTTGGTGGAAAAAAGTTTAAAAAACACTTTTTTAGTTTCAACCGTAAATTACTCAAAAAAGTATGTATTAACATAATCCGGAGTAATTTTTTGCCTTTAAGTGCCTATTTGGTTGTTATTCGCATTTTTCTAGTAACGCCTCCACTAAAAATACGTGATTTCTTCGAAGTGTGGCGTAAAGCTGAATCCAGAAAGCGGTCAATAAAACTTGATTTTCTTATAAATTTACTTAAAGATAAGACGGGCGTTGATGTTAATCATGAACAAAAGCAAAGTTTGTGTCCCCACCTAAACATTTACTTTTTCAGTGGCACCTACAGTAAAAAATTGTGATTTTTTCGAGGTATGGCTTCCGACGTTCAATGAAAGTAGCGGCAAAGCAGCTGCTGCAATGATGAGGACAAGGTTGGCACATTGTTCGTATCATCAAAAGTAGGCAAAATGCCACGCCCACTTTAAAAATCTAAACATTTATACCAAAATATGGTATTACAAGGTGAAAAAATTAATACACGAATTCATAAAGGGAAAGTTTTGCCCACTTAATAAATATGGTCCAGCTGCCACGCCCACTTTAAGGCTTTAGAAAGCTTACCAATTAAAATTACATCGTGGAACGATTACAGTTTTAGTTGTAGTAAAATACGAATATTTTTCAAAGTGGGCGTCGTACACCGCCCATTTTTAGTGTGAGCTTTTATGTCATTATTTTAAGCTCAAATACAAAATTTCATAATTCTATCACTAATATTAAGAAAGTTATTTCAATATTACAGTTCCTTTCGTATGGGAGGTGGGCGTGGCAGTGGTCCAATTTTAATGATTTTTTGTAAATTTCTTAATTTCCACCACGAAAACAATCTCACCAAGTTTCATCGAAATAGGACAACGCTAAGTATTTTTGGCCACGGCTTATATGGGATCGCGACACTGTGCTGCGTCGCGTTGTAGTTGAAATACAGTTTCCTACGCGCAGCCGACACGTTAGCTTGCAAAAATTGAAGAACTAATTGAAAAAGTGCGTGAACAGCCGATATTACACCCATATTATATTATATAGGGTCTATTTCAAAGTCTAATTCAGACAAATAACTGGTATTGCTGGGTTTATGGAATGAATACGGAACACGTGTGCTGGTTTTACGAGATTCGTATACGCAGTTCACATATTTTCTGGGTCACACAGTTTCATTTGCGCTGCGCTGCCCTGTGCTGTGTTGCGCGGCCTGCGTCTCCATATACGCCTAGGCTAAATGTGGCGTTATAATCTCTAATAGCTTTAGATCTTCCCTGCAGAGACGTTTGAACTTTTGCATGTAAAATTTGTTCACAAGCTACAGAGTAATTTTAAAATCATAAAAAATTAATAGAAAATTTATTAATGCAGTGTGTTGCCTACCAAAATTCCTTGAAAATCACAACAAACCAACCAACCTACCAAAGCCTTAATTTATGAAACGAAGCTACCAATTTTGGTCCAATTGGACCAAAACGGCAACACTGGTAACAACGTGCAGTTACTCGACAATTTAGAGCACTGGTCGGCAAAGCTTACTCATATGAGCAGTACGCTCAGCACACGCATTCTTACGCTCTTTCAATCAGTCGTTGTTCAGACAGCAACGAAGCAACACGTGTAGTGGCTGCGTTGATTTTTGTCTTGTGTACGCTGCAAGAAATTTTATGTATGAAAAAAATAGATGCTTTTGTTGTTGTAATTTTTGTGTGTATGCTTTTTTGTGTTGGCGATTGGTTTCTTATTCGCTTTTCGGTTTAATTTTATACAGTGTAAAAAAATTACTCTGCGCTCACTAACACCATCTCATTGTCAATTTTGCCGACCCCTGATTTAGAGGTACCGAAAAATGAGTACCTTTTTTTCGGCTTCTCTTCGGATACGTGTTCCGTTTTTGAAACTGCACGTGAAGGCATCGAGTATAAATGGATTTATGCAGCTCTCTATTTGCCATTTCTTGCTAAGAGGACAGCCGCCGAAAGAAAAATTTTAGTTTTTCTTTTTTTTCGGTGTTAGCAGCAACGGAGTCTTGAACCTGGGTTCGAGCATCGCATTTGACTCGCAGCCCAACGTACTAGCCAGTTGAGCTACGGCGGCTGCCGTACCAAAGATACCAACAAATTCCGAGGCGATTGTGTGGGCAAATGTGGACGTGGACGATGGGACAGTTTGGCTGTGGGTTGTAGAAGCAGCGGAACAAGGGCACGACAACATAATCATAGGACGAACATTAGTGGAACCCATAAATGGCAAAATACCAGTCAGAATACTGAACCCGCTTAATACACCCAAATATATCGGCAAAGATGCGGTAATTGGCGAGTGTAGAGAGGCTGTAGTGGTTGTCACTTGTGCGAGTAGCCCACCCGGAGGACGTAAGAAAAGCGGTTTTAACATGGATGCCATACCGCAGGAGAACCAGTGGAGCAGCGAATTTACAGCAAAGCAGAAACACACTGTGGGTCTGTATTTGCAGCAAAGGCAGGCGGCAGAACAGTCATAGTGAAGCACAACATCGATACCGGAAGTGCGAAACCGATCCGCCAACCGCCAAGACGAATTCCGCTGGCCAAGAGGAAAGAGGTCATAAATTTGATTGAAAATATCCGAAAGGAAAAGGTCATAGAGCCCTCGTCAGGCCCGTGGTACTCGCCGGTCGTGCTAGTCAAGAAAAAGGTTGGCAGTACCCAGATTTGTGTAGATCGAAAGCTCAACTACGCACACTGGGGTAATTCATGCCGATTTTGGCGATTAATTCACCCGGACTAGTTAGACATGAAAAAAGTATTAGGTTTAGTTAGTTATACATAAAAAAGTAAAAAAGAAATTTATTTGAACATACTTTAGTGGATTTTTTTTTATTTATGACCAAAAATGCAAAATTGTTACAAAAGGGTATTATACAGAATTCCTCGCTTATTTATTAATTACTATCGGAATCATCATCGTATTCACCCACGCTTTCACCTTCGCATCCATCGTTATCATCATCATCATCATTGTTCATATCATCGCGTTCTTCTTCCGCAATTATCAACAAATCCAATGCTTCCCTTGGCATGCGCGTAACTGCTTTATGCGGCAATTTCGTTTCTGTCGATATAATGGGATCAGAACTTATAAGCAGTCTATTTAGAACGTCTTCGTTGATTTTTTCTCGGCTACTTTTTCGAGAAAAATATTCCCTGAAAGCCTTAAAATCTTTATTTCTCGCTTCCTGCGCTTCTTCAGATAATTCACCGATTGGCAACAAGGCGTGAGTTATGACCTCTGGTCCATGAATTAAATATTTATGAACAGTCGTAGGCATGTTTTACCAGGGATAGTACTTAACGAAAGATTTGGCACAATTTAAGGCAAAGAGTTGGTCATTATGTCATAAAGACTTTGACGAGTATACCAAATAACATTTGGATTCGTTTCTACATGAAAAATAATCATTTTTTTTTTTAAAGTAGTCATTTGCATTTACCCTTTACCGAATTAGTTTAATGCACATCACTGCGGTTATTTCAATCGATTACACATAAGTAATACAAACAATAACAATGCCCAATACTGCAACTTCTGACAAATAAGGTCGGTTGACCTAGTTTTGCACACACCCTACAACAAAGGCAAATGAAAGAATTCAAGATATCAAAAATTTATTTGGTTCTGCATCATTTGAGACGATTTTGTATTGTGTTTCATAAATATCTTAAACACCAAAAATATTTAGCTTACGTGTCGCGATATCCCGCCTAATATGTAACCTAATATGCTGGCTAATATAAATCTAATATGCCGGCTCCCCGTAATGTAGGGTAAAATGCAAGTTATTACAGATTCACTCGATTGGCTCTTTAGAGCAAATTATTACAAGTTGACTCGATTGGCTCTTTAGAGCAAATTAATACAAGTTGACTCGATTGGCTCTTTAGAGCATAACCATTTATTGTCACTGTTCTGCTAAGACTACTGTTCTTACAAAATATTTTACTTAACCTAAGCTCGTGTGCGGTCGCCGTCGCGCAACCGTCAGCCCTTCTTCTGCCCTCAACGCTTATTCCGATCACTGCGTAACCGCCGGCCGTTACGTAGCTGTCAGCAATTCGCGCAGCGGTCGATGCCCCTGCTGACCATTGCACGATCGATATTTTTCCGCTCAATGGTGTGCGCCGGCAACGGTCAGGCCCGCCACTAGCGCTTTCTCGGGGGGCGCTGGTTGCGGACAATTTGGTGTTAACTTTTCCCTTCCTAAGTGAGGGGCGTCCGCGATCCTCTTTGGTATTTCTCGTAAGGCGACGTCCACAGCTTTAGCGGCCGCTCGTCTCCTCCAAAGAACTACTGCCTGCCAGATGGCCAGAAGTACCACGATGCTAGATACTGCGCAAGCGAATACCGTTGTTTTTGAGACAACCTCTTGCCGTAGATCTTCGATATGGTTGATGTTTCGCAGATTCAGGTCATGCAGATAAGGTAAGCTCAGAACCTCAAGTTCATCATTCAGATTAATTTGGGGAAATGCCGGTGTTTCTGGTTTTCGTTTGGACTCGGAATTCATGTTTCGGAACACCGTACCGTTGACTTCGACTTGATTTTGGAAGGTAAGTAGGTACGTCCCTTTAACGGTTCTCACTGCCTGGTTTTCACCCTTCACGTGGGCTACTTGGTTGTTGATGAGGAGGATACCATCGTCGACCTCAATTATGGCACTCCGGTTGTTGAAGGTTGTACTGCAATTCGCCACCCCACTAGAGACAAGTTGTTGGCCACACGTTTTGACCTCGATTTTCTTGCAGAAGGTCGTTGTTACTGAGCGTTGGCAATCGACAGCGTAGACGTCATTTCCGCATTCAGCCACGTTGTTGGTTTGCCCAAAATGTAGGATCCTATTTCCATGTTGGAATCCAAAAAGACTTAATTTCTTACATGTTAACATAGGTTTTGGATATTTTATAATAAACACTAAATACTTCTTATTTTGTAATACCTTAACACTAGATATCCCCATTACTTCTGTTATTGTAAAATTCGTAGAGTGCTCGTTTACAATTTTATCAATGTCTTGACTATCTAATATGACTGGATTAATTACATTTATCTTAGCTAAAGTTACTGAAATTATGATTGTTTCCAAATTTGATATTATCATTCTATTTCTGGCTAAGAGCGTTTCATAAAGGTGGCTTGTGTCAATTTTCTCTATCTTCTTAATGCCAATGATTTTGTTAACGGTATTGGTTAATTCTAAAATTTTAAGTTGGATGCGGGTATTTATTTCATACTGTTTGTTGTTTGAATCAATTAGCCTGTCCTGTTTCGTCTGTAGTTTCTGAAAGTCATCAAAGTCGGGCGTACCAGCTACCGCCTTAAGAGCCGTACCAAGGAAGTTAATGCTCCTTGCGTGTCGATGATGGATCCCGACTGTCTGCAGCAAGGTCTCAATATGGCCCGTGTCCGAGTCCAATAATTTCCTCATATGTGATTGAGGGAAAAACTCAGAAAGTCTTATTGTCTCGTCTATTGTTGAAGCATAAAATGTTAGGTTTGTAAAGTGCATCAGGTAGTCATATTGTTCCCATATTATTGCCTCCCCGTCCATGATTGGTATGTAGTCCGAGTTGGTGTAGTCAATTAGTTTCATCGCCTCAGTCATTGTAATGGAGAATATGATTTCCAGTAACCTAATCGTAAGAAACAAATGAAATTAGCATTTTTTGTTAGTGAATCTTAAGGAGGTCTTAAATTATTTTTATGGACCCTCCTCCCCTTTATGAGAACGGTGGTGCCGAGGTCTTCTTCAACAACCTGTTCTACATATAGGGGGGTCAACTTGTTTCCCAATCTTCTGTTTGTTTTCACTAGGACCTTGTCACCAGCGTTATATGTCCGGTTTTCCCTACCCTTGTTATGGGTTTCTAGGTTGGTTCTCTGAACTTTTTCAATTTTCCGTCTTATTTCCTCGGTCAGTGGCGATGTGGAGTGAAGAACGTCAATTGGTCTCTTGTTAGTAACCGAATGTATGGACTTATTATATTCAATAGTTGCTAAAAGAATCAAATCATCTGTGTCATCCAGGTTTTTTTCGAGCTTTAGGCACCTAGCTATCTCTGTTAGAGTACTATGGAACCGCTCAACCTGGCCGTTCGACGTGCTGTGCAACGGTGGGGCATTAGCTATTTCCACGTTAAAATGATTCCAAAGGATGGTTTTTATGGTCTGCGAATTTAGTGATTTTTCGTTGTCACAGTAAACTGTTTTGGTTCCCGAGAAAAAATTCATAAGTTGTAAAATTTGTGATTTTATATCGGTAATAGTCCTAGATGCGATTTTTTGTACCACCGCGAATTTGGAAAATTTATCCAAGCAAGTTAAGAAATATTTTTTGTCAGTTGAAAATATATCAATATGGAGTATTTCCCCCGGGTGGGATGGTATTGGTGTCTCTGCGATAGCATGTTTCTTCGGGTGTCTGTCATATTTCGCTTTCGAACAAATTTTGCAATTAAGAACCACTTCTTTTGTTTTTTTTTCCATTTTCGGAAAAAAATAGTCGTTCAGTATTTGTTTAACGTTTTCTTGTACTGCCCTATGGGCTCTATTGTGTTCAGCAACTACAATCTCATTTTGGTCCGATACGTCATAAATGTCTGTTACCATTTTCTGCGTGTGGCGGAATTTTACTGCTGGGTATAACTCAACCAGTCTACCTTGGATTCGTGCTAGGACTGGTAGGCTACAGTGGAGGGTTCTCATCAAAAATTCGTCCTCGGAAAAAGAAATTACGTGTCTTGTTTTGGTACCGAATACAATAAATGATCGTTTCGATTGAAGCTCGCTTTCTTCTATTATAATTTGATTTCTAAAACAATTAACGGGTTTTACGACAGATTCAATAGTGTAGGTCCGAGATTCCTCACTATGTGTTTATTGCTGCAGGGGGCTGGTCGCTGGACGCTGAGTTCTTCGACTCTGAACTGAAACCACTTCACTTCAAACTTTGAAACTAGACTGATGCTCCGGTCGCCCGGAGCCTTTATTTATAATATTCCGTATGTCCTAAATGCTACCTACAATATTTACACTACTTCAATATTTCTTATCCTAACGTTTTGCCTGCACATGCACGTAGGTAGCATTACCCAAAGTGCATGGCAACCTAAATATACAGCACGATAAGAGCATACCAACACCACATGCTGGCCACACGCTCTTATCGTGCCTGTTGCTTGAATTCTTGCAGCGGTCACCACTTGATAAGTGCAACCAGATGTTGGTTATCTTGTGGTGCCGTTGCAAGATTCAACATATTGCCCCCGTTGAAAGGAGTAGCCTTTCAACATAAGACATGCGGTTTTCTTAACCTCCTAAACATAATTGAGCTAGGGCAGCAGCTGGCAGCGATGTTGACCTCAGCTTCCTGACCTTCCAAGCGCTGGTTACTGCTGGTGTTGCAACTGCTGGTTGTCAACTGGGATCTGCGATCTCTTCACCTTTCAATTTCGCATCTTAACTCCAGCTACTTGACTCCTGGCCGCTAAATACTGATGTTGGTTGTCCGCATCACAAACCACGTCTGCTTCCTTCATTAGAGCCATTTTCACCCGGGCAGGCTGTCTCACGCTTCTGCGCGATCTTGGATTTCCTCCATTTCTCGTTGATGAACTTCAACGATCTTCTTCATGCTGACGTATCTGTCACACAACGAATTAGCGCTGACCGGACGGGCCCAGTTGCCCTCACGCAGGCGATTGTCCACCTTGGTGGGAATCTCATCGCCCTCAATGTTGTCAAGGTTGCCGTACTCAGGATCAATTGGAAGAGAAACTTCTTCCTCCTGAGTTTGTTCGGCACCCAACCATATTCTTCTAGCTTTGCGCCTTTTGCGCTTTCAGCCTTTTTAGGAATTGGTTCCTTTTCATCTTTTGGGCCAGACGACTTCCTTCAATTTCGTGAAGCTGGTCACTTTACGCCTGCGCTTACTGAACTTGTGGCTGCATTCTTTCAATGACCGACAGCCAGTCAATGCGAGTTGACATCAGTACGCGCAGCAACCTTCTTGCTGCACGAATTACACTTCGAGTGCAGGAAGCTTCTTCAGCTGCAGATGGCCGTCGAACTTGCGATGGACTGCACATGTTGCAGTTTCCCAGATGACTCTGCTTGGTCTTGTCGATGCGTTGGTACTCCTTCATGGCTGCATTTCTCACACGGTCCCACGGTGTTCAACTTGAGCCACGCTGCCCTGCTCTTATAACTTATCCCTGACTTATCTTTTACCAAGTGAGATTATAATTAACATTCCATCTTATACTAGCCAGTTTTTTAAATCTGGCTGTTTTCCTTATTCTTAAACTCTTAGTAACATTTTGTTTCTTTATACATTTTCCTTTAATTTAACATTCGTCCTTTTAATTTAATTTCATTTAAATTAAATTTTAAATTTGCCGATTTATCTATAAATTTATATTTTATAAATCGTATAACTCCTTAACTTCATAACTTCAAATTGCCTTGTTAATTATAATTTAGTAATTATATTTTTAAAAACTTGTAGTAGGAAAAGGATAAGCCGCATTTAAGTCGCCTGATCCTTGCGTCTACTATGTCACCAAGACCATTTCCAGCGAAACTGGCCTTGGTCACCCTGCCCCCCTGCAATTTATTGCAGACCAACCATTTCTTGCGGAGGATCGCAACCTAGTTACTCTGTCGGTTAGTGGCCTGAGTAACATTTGGTTTCTTATTTGGACAACTATAGCACGCACGTACAACTTGCGCTGCTATTTGTCTTCCTCGCAGCGGCCAATATTTTTGCCGCGTGAGTTCTAGCAACTCTTTTGCTTCACTATGTCGGTTCTCTTCATGAATACCTGAAATTATAGAGTTGGTTAATAAGCTCGTGGAAGGTAATAAAATTGGAAATTGTGTGTCATCCGACATCGCCGTCTTTTGCGACCGAACTCCTATTCGAATGATCCCATCTTTACCTAAAATTGGAGATAAAGCGGTTAGTTTCGATGATCTTTTTACCGTTTTCCCTTCCTTTAACCTTCCAATTTCTTCAGAAAAGTACCTGTGCTGCTCTTTCCTTATTAAAGTTTCAGTTTGCTTATTATCTTTTGTTAACCTGTGTTTGGTGATTCCACAGTCCTTCTCCTTAGCTTTAATTGGCGTAGCTCCAATTATAACCCAACCAAATACCGTGTTCTCCATATAAAGACTCGAGCTCAAATACTTTTTCCTTTCGTTCTTCAATATGGTCCCCATCACTTCCGCCCCTAGTAGTATGTCAACTTGATTTGGGGTGTGAAATTTCGGGTCGGCTAAAGGAGTTCCTTTTGGGAGATTCGATATCTCAATCTTTTCCCCTGGTAAATTTGGAGTAATTTTTGGAAGAACCATTGACTCAACTTTGATTTTGAAATCATTGTGATATGATTTTACTTCCACCATTACTTCCTCCTTTACTTTTGTTTTTACACCTGAAACCCCTTCTATGGTTGTTTGTGCCAATTTTGTTTTGAACCCTAATTTTTTACTTAATTGTTCCGTGATAAAACTTCCCTGGCAACAATTGTCCAGCACCGCTCTTGCTGTTATATATTTGCCTTGGTGGTTTTTTATTTGCACCAAGGCCGTTGCCAGTAATATGCGCTTTTTATTACTGCCTATCGCTAATGCAACATTCGATTTACTATTACCGAAGTTGTCATTATGCAGCAGCGTGTGGTGTGACTTCCTGCATTTTTGGCAAGGTTCCACCTCACAGCTTTTAAACAAATGCCCTTTCCTTAGGCATTTGGTGCATATCCTATTTTCCAGTGCTACTTTAATTTGCTTTTCTACTGCGAGATTTTTAAACTCGTCGCAATTAAACAAATTATGCGTACTGTCACAACCTAATAAACATTTCCTTGCATTGTTTTGTGTCCTATTTGTTTCATATTTAAACTCTCCTTCCCTATTCGGCAACTCGAATCTACTAGCATTCAATCGCTCACTTCCTTCAAGTGCTTTGAATTGCTTTTCGAGAAATACTAGAAGATTTTCTATCGATGGTACTTCCGTTGAATCTGGCAAGGATTCCTCGTACCTAACTTTTGTGTGTGAGTCTAGCTTCCTCACAATTATGAAGTGAATGAGCGCTTCTTTAATTTCAGTATCTGAGAGCTTAGTAGCCTCTAACGCTCTCAGATTAGCCGACACTGTGTCGTGCAACTCCTTTATTTCCGCAGGAGTGCGAGAAAATATTTGCCTGGCGTCAAGTAGATTTCTGAACATCGTTGATGTTATTTGCCGCTTATCAGAATATCTCCTCTGAAGAATATTCCACGCCACGTTAAAGTTCGCACCACTTATACCTAAGTGATCAACCAACCTTAACGCCTCACCCCTTAAATATGATTTTAACGCAATCATTTTATGGGTGTCTCCCACATTTTTATGAAGGAATATTTCAGTGAAAATATCCCTAAAGGATATCCACTTACTATAATCCCCACTAAATATGGGAATTTGAATTTGAGGCAGGCTATATGGCAAGGAAGGAGACGCATTTTGCTCTAACAGCTTTTTCTCTTCCTCTTCTGCCACAACATGAGACCCTTTATCCATTAGGACCTCATATTCTTCGCACAACTCGTCCTCTCCAAAGAACTCATTGTACTCGAACTTAAGATCTGTCGCACGGTCCTCGAACTTGTGCAACCGTGACAGATCTTTACATCCCATCTGGATGCGTTCGTGACACCTTTTCAATTCTTTTAAGATGCCTTGAAACCTCGCCTGAACCAATGCGGCTTGGTTCCTTTGACGCTCCTCCGACACGGATTTACTTGTACAATGTGCCATTTTTCTACCATCTTTTCTTTTTCCCAACAATAATTTTAATTAATTTAAATTTCACTTACTTACTTTTTTCCTTAGCAGTAAGTGCGTGTCCTGGGGTCACCAATGTTTAATCCGCTGATCGCTGATCGCTCAGGAATTGATGAAAATTAAAACGCTTCACTTCAACTTTGAAAACTAGACTGATGCTCCGGTCGCCCGGAGCCTTTATTTATAATATTCCGTATGTCCTAAATGCTACCTACAATATTTACACTACTTCAATATTTCTTATCCTAACGTTTTGCCTGCACATGCACGTAGGTAGCATTACCCAAAGTGCATGGCAACCTAAATATACAGCACGATAAGAGCATACCAACACCACATGCTGGCCACACGCTCTTATCGTGCCTGTTGCTTGAATTCTTGCAGCGGTCACCACTTGATAAGTGCAACCAGATGTTGGTTATCTTGTGGTGCCGTTGCAAGATTCAACACTATGAATAGTAGCGCAGTCTGAACTTGCGTCCACGTTTATCATATTCATGTGCTGTCTGGACAATGCGTCCGCAACATGATTTTCTTTACCTGGCTTATAGTGAATTCTCTCGTTATAATCTTCTATAAGCGCCTTCCACCTTTTAATCTTGGCGTTAGGGTTTTTGTCCGAGACCGCAAATGTTAGTGGTTGGTGATCAGTGTAAATGTCCAACTCTTTCACACCGTAAAGGTAATTTCTGAGGCTCTTTAAAGCCCAAACAATCGCAAGCAGTTCTCTTTCATTCGTTGCAAAATGTTCCTCATTTTCCCTAAGTGTTCTCGATATCATTGTGATAGGTTTCCCACCCTGAGAGAGTACCGCACCTATACCAGGAGACGATGCGTCTGTCGTTAGACTAAACGGCTTATTAAAATCCGGGTAGGTCAGCATGACGTCTTCCGATGAGAGTACTTCTCTGAGTCTGTTGAAGGCTTTAAGGCTTTCCGAATTTAAGTCAATTTTAATTTTTTTGGACTGACTGGCGCTAACCTTGCCATTATCACCTCTTAGGATATCCGTGAGTGGTTTTGCTATGCTTGCAAAATCTCTTATAAAGCATCTGTAGTAACTCGCGAGACCCAAGAACGATCGGAGTCCGCGTAAGGTGGTAGGTTGTTCATAATTTTGTATGGCGTTGACCTTTTCAGGGCATGATTTCACCCCTCCCCTTGCTACTATAAATCCTAAATACTCGACTTCAGTTTTGAAGAATTTCGATTTTTCAACCGAGACCCTCATATTGGCTTCATAAAGGTTCCTTAAAACCCAATCCACATCTTTCACATGTTGGTCCATGGTTTTTGAGTAGATGATAACATCATCTACGTAAACGTGGCATGTTTTGCCGATTTGTTCTCTAAGAACATCGTCTATTGCCCGTTGAAAAATGCCTGGGGCATTCTTCAATCCAAATGGCAGGCGGCAGAACTCGTACTTGCCATTGTTCACTGAGAAAGCCGGCCGACTCAATTTGGTGAAACCCCGACTTGAGGTCTATCGTAGTAAAGTATTCGGCATTTTTCATATTTGCCAATATCATCATCATCAAATTCTGTAACTCCCATTGGATATGGATAGAGCTTGGAGTAGATTGGCTCTTCGTCCCTGGTTCGTATAGTGGCAAGAACGTTAGTGTTGTAGGGAAGGGATTCGTTAGGATCCGCAAATACCTTTAACCTGCTCATCATCATTTTGCAAAATTGGTCTCTTACTGCAGTCGGGATTTCTTCATTTTGTATTTTAATAAAATTAACATTTTTACATTCAAGAAATAATAGAGTTTCCTCTGTATTATTATAGTGTATTACATTTTTACTCAAGTCTATCTTCGCGTTAACCTGGTTTAGTAGGTCCAAACCTATGATACCATCAAACGTCGTAAGCCCTGGTAATATAAAGAAGTCTGCGTTTTTTCCGAACAGTTTTATTTTACATTTTTCCTTTACAATATTATTGCCATGGATGGACTTAACTACAAAAGGAGTTAATACCGGTATGATTGCTTTCAGCTCTGGTAACGGTTTTATGTAGTTTTTTGATGCACCCGTGTCCACCAGTAACATTATTTGCCTTCCTGCTTCGCCTATGGTTCGCTTGATCCACGGGAGCAGGGACTGCCCCCAAAAAATTAAGTTGTTCCTCTTCAAGATTTTCTTCAGCTGCTTCCGCTTCCCGCTCATAGTCCGATTCCAGAACTTCCCCCTGTTCGATGTTATTCACTCTCTGCCATTTGGGTCCGGTGAATCTTTCCGATCTTTCTGCCCGCCGCTTGCTTGGCTGAAAGTCCTGTTGATTATTGGGTCTGGGTTGCTGCAGTCCTGTCTGTTGCGAGGGACTGCGCCGCCAGTTTGTATTCTGGCGCAATCGCGACTCAGAGGGATCGATCTCCATCGGTGTGGGTTGATCCCGTGACACCTGCTTATTATTTCCAGTTCCCCACGATTGTCTGCCCGCAAGATGAGGATTCCTGTGCTGCTCCTGGCTCTGTGGTTTGCTTTGGTCATTGTAGCTAAATTTTTTATTCTTATTTTGTTCATCACTCCGCGCCGCGTAACTAGATGCAAAGAGGTATCGTTCGCGATTTGCTTCCACCTCTTGGGCCAGTGCCAAAGCGCTAGGAAGATCTTCAGGTCGTGCCGCGAAGAGAATGTCACAAAGTGGCTTTTTTAAGCCAGAAATAAAAATTCTCAGAGCGTCCGCTCTGTACTTGCTGCAGATTGTCGCAGCCATTTCGCCCTCAGATGTCATAATGGTTTTGTTCGTTAACAGTGTTAGCTTTTTTTCGACTTCGTCGAAGAATCGTAGCACTGTGAGGCTACCTTGTCTTAAGGTAGACAGCTCCTGCTCGACTAAATAGACCGGACGTTTATCCGCATAAGTAAAGTCCAGTCTCGCGATAATCGCGTTAAAGTTTAGGACTGTGTTAAAAGACGCTAACACTGCGTCAGCAGAGCCTTTGACCTTATTCCGGATTATGCCTACGGCTTGAAAGTGCCTAGAGCTTTTGGGGTAATTCTTAAATAACTCATAAGCTGTGTGAGCCGCTTGGCGCCACGATACGTAATTGTTGGCCTGTCCGTCGAATTCAGGCAGAGATTTTACTAGATCCCAAGGCTCGTAGCACTTTAGAGCTCTGGGATCTATCACCACTGGTTCGTACGTCACCACTGTCGTGTCAGTATTTAGTGAAGTCACCCGCGCTGTCAATGTTCGGATTTGTTCTTCAAAATCC
Source organism: Melieria picta (assembly GCA_964056695.1). Classification (NCBI taxonomy): domain Eukaryota; kingdom Metazoa; phylum Arthropoda; class Insecta; order Diptera; family Ulidiidae; genus Melieria; species Melieria picta. The sequence goes on from OZ057400.1 coordinate 69,651,205, forward strand.
TGTTTCAGTCTTGCGAGGGCGGCCGACACCGCTGCCTCCACGATAGCTGTTATCTGGTTCGCATCCATTTTATTGTCTTGAACTCTTTTATCGTCTACCGTTAACTTAGCAATCCTATCTAAAATTTGTTCTAATTCACTACCGCTCATGTGCCTTTATTCAGCTTTGGGTTTTCTTATTTTGTTTCATTTACGAGCACTCTACTTACAGCGATATTTTTATCTTCCAATACATTTTCCTGCTATGATTCTTTTTGGTTCCTTGCCGTGGTTGTCGTTCCTTGCCGTGGTTCCTTCCTGTAGTTGTGGTTCCTGCTGTAGTTCGGGCGTGAGCTTCTCTTGCCGTTGGGCGCCAGTTATTACAGATTCACTCGATTGGCTCTTTAGAGCAAATTATTACAAGTTGACTCGATTGGCTCTTTACAGCAAATTAATACAAGTTGACTCGATTGGCTCTTTAGAGCATAACCATTTATTGTCACTGTTCTGCTAAGACTACTGTTCTTACAAAATATTTTACTTAACCTAAGCTCGTGTGCGGTCGCCGTCGCGCAACCGTCAGCCCTTCTTCTGCCCTCAACGCTTATTCCGATCACTGCGTAACCGCCGGCCGTTACGTAGCTGTCAGCAATTCGCGCAGCCGTCGATGCCCCTGCTGACCATTGCACGATCGATATTTTTCCGCTCAATGGTGTGCGCCGGCAACGGCATGCGGTGTCGGGTTTCCCGCAGTTTGTCGGCCGCTGGTCAGGCCCGCCACTAGCGCTTTCTCGGGGGGCGCTGGTTGCGGACAATTTGGTGTTAACTTTTCCCTTCCTAAGTGAGGGGCGTCCGCGATCCTCTTTGGTATTTCTCGTAAGGCGACGTCCACAGCTTTAGCGGCCGCTCGTCTCCTCCAAAGAACTACTGCCTGCCAGATGGCCAGAAGTACCACGATGCTAGATACTGCGCAAGCGAATACCGTTGTTTTTGAGACAACCTCTTGCCGTAGATCTTCGATATGGTTGATGTTTCGCAGATTCAGGTCATGCAGATAAGGTAAGCTCAGAACCTCAAGTTCATCATTCAGATTAATTTGGGGAAATGCCGGTGTTTCTGGTTTTCGTTTGGACTCGGAATTCATGTTTCGGAACACCGTACCGTTGACTTCGACTTGATTTTGGAAGGTAAGTAGGTACGTCCCTTTAACGGTTCTCACTGCCTGGTTTTCACCCTTCACGTGGGCTACTTGGTTGTTGATGAGGAGGATACCATCGTCGACCTCAATTATGGCACTCCGGTTGTTGAAGGTTGTACTGCAATTCGCCACCCCACTAGAGACAAGTTGTTGGCCACACGTTTTGACCTCGATTTTCTTACAGAAGGTCGTTGTTACTGAGCGTTGGCAATCGACAGCGTAGACGTCATTTCCGCATTCAGCCACGTTGTTGGTTTGCCCAAAATGTAGGATCCTATTTCCATGTTGGACTCCAAAAAGACTTAATTTCTTACATGTTAACATAGGTTTTGGATATTTTATAATAAACACTAAATACTCCTTATTTTGTAATACCTTAACACTAGATATCCCCATTACTTCTGTTATTGTAAAATTCGTAGAGTGCTCGTTTACAATTTTATCAATGTCTTGACTATCTAATATGACTGGATTAATTACATTTATCTTAGCTAAAGTTACTGAAATTATGATTGTTTCCAAATTTGATATTATCATTCTATTTCTGGCTAAGAGCGTTTCATAAAGGTGGCTTGTGTCAATTTTCTCTATCTTCTTAATGCCAATGATTTTGTTAACGGTATTGGTTAATTCTAAAATTTTAAGTTGGATGCGGGTATTTATTTCATACTGTTTGTTGTTTGAATCAATTAGCCTGTCCTGTTTCGTCTGTAGTTTCTGAAAGTCATCAAAGTCGGGCGTACCAGCTACCGCCTTAAGAGCCGTACCAAGGAAGTTAATGCTCCTTGCGTGTCGATGATGGATCCCGACTGTTTGCAGCAAGGTCTCAATATGGCCCGTGTCCGAGTCCAATAATTTCCTCATATGTGATTGAGGGAAAAACTCAGAAAGTCTCATTGTCTCGTCTATTGTTGAAGCATAAAATGTTAGGTTTGTAAAGTGCATCAGGTAGTCATATTGTTCCCATATTATTGCCTCCCCGTCCATGATTGGTATGTAGTCCGAGTTGGTGTAGTCAATTAGTTTCATCGCCTCAGTCATTGTAATGGAGAATATGATTTCCAGTAACCTAATCGTAAGAAACAAATGAAATTAGCATTTTTTGTTAGTGAATCTTAAGGAGGTCTTAAATTATTTTTATGGACCCTCCTCCCCTTTATGAGAACGGTGGTGCCGAGGTCTTCTTCAACAACCTGTTCTACATATAGGGGGGTCAACTTGTTTCCCAATCTTCTGTTTGTTTTCACTAGGACCTTGTCACCAGCGTTATATGTCCGGTTTTCCCTACCCTTGTTATGGGTTTCTAGGTTGGTTCTCTGAACTTTTTCAATTTTCCGTCTTATTTCCTCGGTCAGTGGCGATGTGGAGTGAAGACCGTCAATTGGTCTCTTGTTAGTAACCGAATGTATGGACTTATTATATTCAATAGTTGCTAAAAGAATCAAATCATCTGTGTCATCCAGGTTTTTTTCGAGCTTTAGGCACCTAGCTATCTCTGTTAGAGTACTATGGAACCGCTCAACCTGGCCGTTCGACGTGCTGTGCAACGGTGGGGCATTAGCTATTTCCACGTTAAAATGATTCCAAAGGATGGTTTTTATAGTCTGCGAATTTAGTGATTTTTCGTTGTCACAGTAAACTGTTTTGGTTCCCGAGAAAAAATTCATAAGTTGTAAAATTTGTGATTTTATATCGGTAATAGTCCTAGATGCGATTTTTTGTACCACCGCGAATTTGGAAAATTTATCCAAGCAAGTTAAGAAATATTTTTTGTCAGTTGAAAATATATCAATATGGAGTATTTCCCCCGGGTGGGATGGTATTGGTGTCTCTGCAATAGCATGTTTCTTCGGGTGTCTGTCATATTTCGCTTTCGAACAAATTTTGCAATTAAGAACCACTTCTTTTGTTTTTTTTCCATTTTCGGAAAAAAATAGTCGTTCAGTATTTGTTTAACGTTTTCTTGTACTGCCTATGGGCTCGATTGTGTTCAGCAACTACAATCTCATTTTGGTCCGATACGTCATAAATGTCTGTTACCATTTTCTGCGTGTGGCGGAATTTTACTGCTGGGTATAACTCAACCAGTCTACCTTGGATTCGTGCTAGGACTGGTAGGCTACAGTGGAGGGTTCTCATCAAAAATTCGTCCTCGGAAAAAGAAATTACGTGTCTTGTTTTGGTACCGAATACAATAAATGATCGTTTCGATTGAAGCTCGCTTTCTTCTATTATAATTTGATTTCTAAAACAATTAACGGGTTTTACGACAGATTCAATAGTGTAGGTCCGAGATTCCTCACTATGAATAGTAGCGCAGTCTGAACTTGCGTCCACGTTTATCATATTCATGTGCTGTCTGGACAATGCGTCCGCAACATGATTTTCTTTACCTGGCTTATAGTGAATTCTCTCGTTATAATCTTCTATAAGCGCCTTCCACCTTTTAATCTTGGCGTTAGGGTTTTTGTCCGAGACCGCAAATGTTAGTGGTTGGTGATCAGTGTAAATGTCCAACTCTTTCACACCGTAAAGGTAATTTCTGAGGCTCTTTAAAGCCCAAACAATCGCAAGCAGTTCTCTTTCATTCGTTGCAAAATGTTCCTCATTTTCCCTAAGTGTTCTCGATATCATTGTGATAGGTTTCCCACCCTGAGAGAGTACCGCACCTATACCACGAGACGATGCGTCTGTCGTTAGACTAAACGGCTTATTAAAATCCGGGTAGGTCAGCATGACGTCTTCCGATGAGAGTACTTCTCTGAGTCTGTTGAAGGCTTTAAGGCTTTCCGAATTTAAGTCAATTTTAATTTTTTTGGACTGACTGGCGCTAACCTTGCCATTATCACCTCTTAGGATATCCGTGAGTGGTTTTGCTATGCTTGCAAAATCTCTTATAAAGCATCTGTAGTAACTCGCGAGACCCAAGAACGATCGGAGTCCGCGTAAGGTGGTAGGTTGTTCATAATTTTGTATGGCGTTGACCTTTTCAGGGCATGATTTCACCCCTCCCCTTGCTACTATAAATCCTAAATACTCGACTTCAGTTTTGAAGAATTTCGATTTTTCAACCGAGACCCTCATATTGGCTTCATAAAGGTTCCTTAAAACCCAATCCACATCTTTCACATGTTGGTCCATGGTTTTTGAGTAGATGATAACATCATCTACGTAAACGTGGCATGTTTTGCCGATTTGTTCTCTAAGAACATCGTCTATTGCCCGTTGAAAAATGCCTGGGGCATTCTTCAATCCAAATGGTAGGCGGCAGAACTCGTACTTGCCATTGTTCACTGAGAAAGCCGGCCGACTCAATTTGGTGAAACCCCGACTTGAGGTCTATCGTAGTAAAGTATTCGGCATTTTTCATATTTGCCAATATCATCATCATCAAATTCTGTAACTCCCATTGGATATGGATAGAGCTTGGAGTAGATTGGCTCTTCGTCCCTGGTTCGTATAGTGGCAAGAACGTTAGTGTTGTAGGGAAGGGATTCGTTAGGATCCGCAAATACCTTTAACCTGCTCTTCATCATTTTGCAAAATTGGTCTCTTACTGCAGTCGGGATTTCTTCATTTTGTATTTTAATAAAATTAACATTTTTACATTCAAGAAATAATAGAGTTTCCTCTGTATTATTATAGTGTATTACATTTTTACTCAAGTCTATCTTCGCGTTTACCTGGTTTAGTAGGTCCAAACCTATGATACCATCAAACGTCGTAAGCCCTGGTAATATAAAGAAGTCTGCGTTTTTTCCGAACAGTTTTATTTTTCATTTTTCCTTTACAATATTATTGCCATGGATGGAATTAACTACAAAAGGAGTTAATACCGGTATGATTCCTTTCAGCTCTGGTAACGGTTTTATGTAGTTTTTTGATGCACCCGTGTCCACCAGTAACATTATTTGCCTTCCTGCTTCGCCTATGGTTCGCTTGATCCACGGGAGCAGGGACTGCCCCCTAAAAAATTAAGTTGTTCCTCTTCAAGATTTTCTTCAGCTGCTTCCGCTTCCCGCTCATAGTCCGATTCCAGAACTTCCCCCTGTTCGATGTTATTCACTCTCTGACATTTGGGTCCGGTGAATCTTTCCGATCTTTCTGCCCGCCGCTTGCTTGGCTGAAAGTCCTGTTGATTATTGGGTCTGGGTTGCTGCAGTCCTGTCTGTTGCGAGGGACTGCGCCGCCAGTTTGTATTCTGGCGCAATCGCGACTCAGAGGGATCGATCTCCATCGGTGTGGGTTGATCCCGTGACACCTGCTTATTATTTCCAGTTCCCCACGATTGTCTGCCCGCAAGATGAGGATTCCTGTGCTGCTCCTGGCTCTGTGGTTTGCTTTGGTCATTGTAGCTAAATTTTTTATTCTTATTTTGTTCATCACTCCGCGCCGCGTAACTAGATGCAAAGAGGTATCGTTCGCGATTTGCTTCCACCTCTTGGGCCAGTGCCAAAGCGCTAGGAAGATCTTCAGGTCGTGCCGCGAAGAGAATGTCACAAAGTGGCTTTTTTAAGCCAGAAATAAAAATTCTCAGAGCGTCCGCTCTGTACTTGCTGCAGATTGTCGCAGCCATTTCGCCCTCAGATGTCATAATGGTTTTGTTCGTTAACAGTGTTAGCTTTTTTTCGACTTCGTCGAAGAATCGTAGCACTGTGAGGCTACCTTGTCTTAAGGTAGACAGCTCCTGCTCGACTAAATAGACCGGACGTTTATCCGCATAAGTAAAGTCCAGTCTCGCGATAATCGCGTTAAAGTTTAGGACTGTGTTAAAAGACGCTAACACTGCGTCAGCAGAGCCTTTGACCTTATTCCGGATTATGCCTACGGCTTGAAAGTGCCTAGAGCTTTTGGGGTAATTCTTAAATAACTCATAAGCTGTGTGGGCCGCTTGGCGCCACGATACGTAATTGTTGGCCTGTCCGTCGAATTCAGGCAGAGATTTTACTAGATCCAAAGGCTCGTAGCACTTTAGAGCTCTGGGATCTATCACCACTGGTTCGTACGTCACCACTGCCGTTCAGTATTTAGTGAAGTCACCCGCGCTGTCAATGTTCGGATTTGTTCTTCAAAATCCTGTTTCAGTCTTGCGAGGGCGGCGACACCGCTGCCTCCACGATAGCTGTTATCTGGTTCGCATCCATTTTATTGTCTTGAACTCTTTTATCGTCTACCGTTAACTTAGCAATCCTATCTAAAATTTGTTCTAATTCACTACCGCTCATGTGCCTTTATTCAGCTTTGGGTTTTCTTATTTTGTTTCATTTACGAGCACTCTACTTACAGCGATATTTTTATCCTCCAATACATTTTCCTGCTATGATTCTTTTTGGTTCCTTGCCGTGGTTGTCGTTCCTTGCCGTGGTTCCTTCCTGTAGTTGTGGTTCCTGCTGTAGTTCGGGCGTGAGCTTCTCTTGCCGTTGGGCGCCAGTTATTACAGATTCACTCGATTGGCTCTTTAGAGCAAATTATTACAAGTTGACTCGATTGGCTCTTTAGAGCAAATTAATACAAGTTGACTCGATTGGCTCTTTAGAGCATAACCATTTATTGTCACTGTTCTGCTAAGACTACTGTTCTTACAAAATATTTTACTTAACCTAAGCTCGTGTGCGGTCGCCGTCGCGCAACCGTCAGCCCTTCTTCTGCCCTCAACGCTTATTCCGATCACTGCGTAACCGCCGGCCGTTACGTAGCTGTCAGCAATTCGCGCAGCGGTCGATGCCCCTGCTGACCATTGCACGATCGATATTTTTCCGCTCAATGGTGTGCGCCGGCAACGGCATGCGGTGTCGGGTTTCCCGCAGTTTGTCGGCCGCTGGTCAGGCCCGCCACTAGCGCTTTCTCGGGGGGCGCTGGTTGCGGACAATTTGGTGTTAACTTGCATAAAGCAATACTAAAAACCATACATTGAACAACAACAAAACTAACATAAAATGTTTCATTTGTTGCTTATCTTATATTTTTTGCATTTACATTTATTTCTTGACTATCGTTTCACGGACCGCGTGCATATTTTGCCAAGAGTTCACATACAAAAATCGAAATGCTGCAAAAGTGCGCAACAATAGCGCAACTTTTTTTTTCATAGAAAGTTGCTAGAATATCCACAGATTACAATTATGACAATATTTTAGGTGAACATCACTGAACAAACAACTATATGTCTATGAATAGGGTCAAAATAAGGCAATTTGTAAGCTTTTTTTTTAAAAAAATAACAAAAATATTTACGAACTTTAAAAAAAAAATTAGTATTTTAATACTTAAATACCTGAACAAGAAGCCTCCATCATCACTTTTATGCTATTTTAAAAACTTGTAAAACAAATTTGATTTAAATAATTGAAAAATTCACGTTTCACGCTGTGTGCACGCCAAATGAAAAGAAATGTCAACTTTCAGAGCGCTTTGCGGGAAAACGGTAAACTATTTTGCAACAATTCTTTCACGTGGTGATGCAGAATTTTATCCACTTTGACCCGGTACCAAAAACATATTTGTATCTTTATTTTTCGTTTTTGAATTAATCGCCACTTTACTTATATATTACCCCAGTGTGCGACGTGACCAAAGAGGACACCTGCCCACTACATCGGATCGATGACACCCTGGACACACTGTCAGGCATGCAGTGGTTTTCCATGCTCGACTTGTGCAGCGGCTATTGGCAGGTAGAGCTTGCGGACGAGGACAAGTAGAAAACGGCTTTCAGTGTTGGCGATGGTATGTGGCAGTTCACCGTCATGCCGTTTGGACTTTGCAACACACCAGCAACATTCGAGCGGCTAATGGAACGTGTGTTAAAAGGGCTACATTGGCGGACGTATCTGGTGTACCTCGACGGCATAATTTTTTTTTAGTTAAAGTTATAGTTTTCCTATTAACCCTTATTCTCATACCCAAACTTACTAACGTCGTTTGGCACCCGGGGTACCCGGGTACCCATTTCATGAAATTTTGAAGTTTTCAATATTTTGTTAATTAAAAAGTGTTTATAAAATTGTTTTTCTAAAATATACATTGTTGTTGAGTATTTGAGAAAAAATAAAATAATAAAAAAATAAAAAATAAAAAAAAAATAAAAATAAAAAAAATAGAAAACAAAATTTTTTAAATATATGATTTGTTCGCTTTTCACCTAAATAACGAGGATCCGGAAGGTAAAAAAAAAATTTTCATTATTTGTCAGTTTTTTTCACGAAAATACATCGCAGTGGGCACCCGGGTACCCGGGTATGAGAATAAGGGTTAAAAGGCTGCAATAATTAAATTAATCACTTATATTAACATTGTTTAATAAAGCTACATTCTATAGTTCAAAGAACTAGTGGCGAATGCAGGCTGCATAAAAGTTGATACACAGATATCATACATGGGTCTTAGTTTCTAATATGAATAAGAAAAAAGAGGATGAAAATAACTTTGTAATGTGCGAAAACTTGAATAATGCGATATAGACAATAATTGAGAAATCCTTAATGAATTCCAGAAACATAAGAAGCAGATTTAGGTTTTTGTAGTAATTAGGGAATGTAATTCCCCATAATTAAATTTAAAAAGCCACAATTTCATATCGGCGAGGAAAGCCCTAGTCTAGGGGCTACGGAGCAGTAGGCATGCAGAAAATTTTGTGTATTATTGTGGAACCAGGGTTCTGTTAAGTTTATTAACTCTCGGGTTGTAGGGTACATTGTTCACAAAACATTTTGAGAACTTTTTAAAAGTATAAGTGTTTGGGTGGAAGAATTTTAAGACCTTTGAAAAGTTGGAAGCTATTGTGATGGGCAAAAGCTTCGACGACAAAAGCTAAAGGTGGTATTCGAGCGAATACAAGAAGCCGGGCTTAAACTCAATCCAAAGAAATACTCGCTGTTCCAAAAGGAGGTCAAGTATCTGGGTCACACGGTTTCCGCCCGCGGAGTACATACGGATGAAGGCAAAATCACGGCGGTGAAGGAGTGGCCCCGACCACGCAATCCACACGAAATCCGCAGTTTGCTGGGCCTCTGCACATATTACCGACGATTTGTTCCTGGGTTTGCGAACATAGCCGGCAGCTTGCACAAACTGACGAAAAAGAATCAAGCCTTCGAGTGGAGCGAAGAGCAGGAGCAGGCTTTTGCACGACTTAAGGAAAAACTGTGCGCGGCGCCAATTCTGGCCTTCCCCGTGCCCGGAGAGCTGTTTGTGCTGGATACAGATCACAGATAAGATCAAGAACAATATATATATATATACGGTATAGCATACTATAGCAAAATTTTGTCGAAACCTGAACGTAACTACTGTGTGACACAGAGAGTTGCAGGCAGTATTGGAATGCGTAAAACACTTCCACAAATACCTGTATGGATAAACGTTTCGCCTGCGCACAGATCATGCGGCATTGAAATGGATACTGAACTTTAAAGATCCTGAAGGTCAATTGGCGCGGTAGCAGGCATTGTTCGCGAGCCGAAAGCAAAGAGCAGATAGTGGACGTCCGATTGGTAAGCGTTATGCCAGATGAAGAGGGGTCTGCGGGGAGGCTGCAAAAGGACCAGCGCGAGGACACGGATATCGCAAAAATCGTTGAAGGCAAGGAGCAAGTCGCACGTCCAGACTGGCAGGAGATGGCCAGCGAAAGCCCGATCGCGAAGGCTTACTGGGCACAGTGGCAAGGTCTGCGGTTGAGGGATGGCTGCCTATACCGCGAGTGGGAGAGTGAGGATGGTCGCACCAGCAAGGCATCACAAAAACTGTCGCCAAAATGAAAAGACGATTCTATTGGGTAGGATGTCAGGAGTATGTAGCCAATTGGATTAAGAGCAGTACAATGTGGGAGCGCCCTTCGAGCGAATTGCGATGGACGTCGTCGGTTCATTCCCAATTAGCACTCAAGTCAACAAATATGTGCTGGTGGTAATGGATTATTTTAGGTCCGAAGTGTATCCTATTCCTAACCATGAAGCCGCTACGGTCTCGGAAATGCTGGTAAACAACTGGGTGGCCAGGTTCGGAGTTCCGTTGGAGTTGCACTCGGATCAAGGCCGGAATTTCAAATCTGCGGTATTCAGGGAAGTGTTTGAGCTACTGGTAATAAGAAAACCACCACTCCTTTGCATCCACAGTCCGACGGCATGGTGGAACGATACAATCGGACACTGGAAGAATATCTGCGGAAAGTGGTAGGCAGGAATCAAAAGGACATGTACACTATGATCAATAAGTACCGGGACTGTGTATTTTAAATTTTCCGCCGTTGCCCGATGCAGGTAAGGTCGGTAGGACCTTAACTGACATCTGTGTCAAATTTTGAGCGGGATTGCATCATTAGTTTTTGTTTGGCAGCTGTTAGCGTCAGTCAACTTTTTGTACTTCGTCGCATTTTACAATGGATAATTTTGTTGATCAACGTATTTGTTTGAAATTTTGTCTTAAGAACGAAATTTCTTGTGCCAATGCGCTTAAAATGTTGCAGAAAGCATTTGGGGAGTCTGCTCTATCAAGAACCAGAGCGTTCGAGTGTTATAAAATGTTCAAAAGTGGTCGTGAAGTGGTCGAAGACTTTCCTCGTTCTGGACGTCCTTCAACATCGAATACCGACGAAAATGTTGAAATTGTGAAGAAAATCGTGCTTGAAAATCGTCATGTGAGCCTCAGAGAGATTTCTAACGATCTTAACATCTCTTATGGAAGCGCACAACACATTGTTGTCGATATTTTGCGCATGAAACGCGTCGCCGCACGGCTTGTTCCTCAAGACTTGAATGCGCCGTCTCACAAAGCACACATTATTCGCGATTATTTGAAAAAACACAGTGTGAATATCATCGATCAGGCTACCTATTCTCCAGATATGGCACCATGTGACTTTTTCCTGTTCTCCCGACTCAAGTTACCGCTTCGTGGAAAGAGATTTGAGTCCATAGAGGTCATAAAAGAAAATGCGACGCGAGAGCTGAAGGCCATACCTGCTTCGGCTTACCAGAAGTGCATGGACGATTGGATTAAGCGTTGGCATATGTGTATTGCTTCAGATGGGGCTTATTTTGAAGGGGATAAAATAAATTTACCAGAAGAATAAAACAATTTTGTTTTTTTGACACAGTCCCGGACTTATTGATCATAGTGTATATCCCTGATGGCGTATACGTCGGCCCCGTACGACACGACTAGGCTTGCCACCTTTTTAAATTGGCTGTGGAGGACACTAAAAAATACTATAAACAATCGTACATTTTAAGTTTTCAGAGTACGAGTGTACATGTATTTAAACTTTGATATACATACATATGTATACAGAAAAAGCTTCCTAAAAACTTTAACATAAAGATAACAAAACAAGTAAGCACGATTAAGCGATTAATCGGCCGAAAAGGCGAAAATCGGCCGATGCCGATTCTATTCTAGAAAAAATAACACGAATGAATTCAATCAAAAACACAGTCTATTTTATAAAATAACAAAAGGAACTATTACATATTGTTTGTAATATTCATCACAAAATAACAAAACAACGCGAAAAGAAATATGTAATTAAAAACTAAATAACAACGAGACAAGAAATAATTAAAAATTAAATAAAATAACAAGAGAATTCAGAATTCTAATACATTAACATGTATTAAAAAAAATAATATATCACATTTATCCACTGAGAGAGAAACAAAAATAGTGACGTAAATATTGCATACAAATTCAGTTTTTTATTCAACTTAAAATTACGATTTTTATATTAAAATTTGTACTCTCAAATTGCGACCTGTTGTACAGATGCAGTGGGAAGAAGTCAGAAAACAAATTTGGAAAAAATAAAAGGCCTGTTAAAAAATTCTTCCAATTAAAAAATAAGGATAAGATTGAAAAATTAAATGCCCCTCTTCTGATATCCACATTAAGAGACGAAATGCATAGACATTTCGTGAAAATATGTGTTTTTAAGAATACCTAGTTTAAAAAAAAACATTTCTAGGAAACATTTATATTAAACATTATCTAAAAATACATTACTGAAAAGGGGTATAAGAACCCGTTGCACTATGGTCCAGAAGACCGATTTTTTGGCATAAAATCAGGGGAAGGAGCTAGACATAGGCACATATGCTTTTCATATATTCCTAAGACTTCTGTAAAAATTTGGGCGAAATCCGACCACTGCCACGCCTACTTCTCATATAAATAAAATATTGAAATTTCTTTAATACGTGAATGCTTCAATGGTTGATAAAAACGGAGTTTATTTTGTGTAAAAAATAGTAATATAAAGTAAAAAATTTCATGTTTTTAATGTTTACTTTAAGGCAAACACAAACGGATTTTCTGACAGCTGAAAATTTGTCTGAAAAAAACATTAAATATATGCATAACTGAGATTTTTGAAAGGAATTACGTTATAACCATACATTACTCCAAATCATGATCATCATCAACTTCCAGCTCAAAAGAATATTCAGAAAACATCTCCATATCGTTGTCCGAATCGCAATTTCTATCATCGAAATCGTGATGCGATGTAGACGCTATGTCTAAATAATAGGAACGGCAGGCAACTCCAAAAGTTCAATAACTGCATGCGGAATTGTTTGGATTAATCTATTTTTATTTCGACTATTTATGCAGATACTTGACAACAAGGGGTCAGAAGAATCCATAGCTCTGTTAAACACATCGATAATATTGTTACTTCGTGAATTTTTCCTCGCATGAGCAATACGATCATTTTTGTAGGACTTATTTCTTGCTTCTGATGCATTTTCGCCTAGGCAGCCAACTGGTACTAGTGATCCATTATTTGTGCAGAATGAACTATAATTTTATGTACTGTTGGTGACATTGGGTACCAATAATACTTTTTAAAATATACATCAGCTGTCTCTTTACAGAAATCATTGAACTTTTTAACGTTAATGCAAAATTCACATGAAATGGATACCAGTATTATGTGAAAACGCCTCAATACGTCAATATCAATATTAGTAATTGATGCAAATAATTCTAAGTTGCCGAACACTCTTCTTGCCGTATTCCCATCGTTTGTTGTGCCACTTCCATTTGACTTAGGTTTGTCAATATGCAATCCCATTTTCTCCCAAAAACTTTTATGTATTTCCTGTTTTCTTTGCTTAATGGTATTCTTCTCGTCCGGGTCCCTTATTTGCCATTTTCTTATGTAGATTCTATACGAAAGATGTAATATAAATTCCAGAAATCGTATCCATGCATGTAGTGGACTGACACCATATTGCAAGGTGTTTGATTTCGGCTCGAAAACAGGAGATTTTAAATCTGTCACAGACATAAATTGTTTCGGATTTGCACCACAAATAGGACAAGATAGAGTCGAATTTGTTCCAGTTAATATATTCAAAACCTTGCCATCTATCAACGTCATGTTTAGATCATAGTTAATAATAATTTTTGTACCATCTTTCAATCTCCATTCTAACGGAGTTAAGCTTGATATTTCGAGATCTAATTTCTTTTTTTCAGTCAAAATGTGTTCTTTAGTTTCTTTAACGAATTTTGCCGATTCTTTTTTTGTTGGCCGATGCCGATACTAGCCGATGCCAATTTTATTGGCCGATACTAGCCGATGCCGATTAACCGGTCGGACTCTAGTAAGCACAAAAAATATAAATACGAAAACAATTAAAAAAATAATAAATTCATTTACATAAATAAATGTGTTTTTCAAAGACTATTTGCTTTTAAATAAATATTTATCATTGCTTTTTGCGGCTTTAATCAGACTTATATTGCATTTAATGATATCATAAAATTAATAATAATGAGATCAATTAATAATGAGATCAAAACAATTTGAGTTTTTAGAAAAAAAAATGAAATTCAACTCAAATTAGTGCTAAGCGAGATGTGATTCGCTCGAAAATATCGATTTTTATCGAAATCAATATCAATTAGTTAAGACTGCTTTTTACGAAACATTGTTAATTTCAACTCAGATCATTATGATGCCTTTCGTGTTTGTTAGCAAAGGAAATAGTAAAATCGACATGTTTCGTGTTCTTGGAGGACATTTTACCCTCTTTGGAGGACGGAGGACATTTGAGTAATTTGGAGGACTGTCCTCCAGAATGGAGGACGGGTGGCAAGCCTAGACACGACACCACTCACTCCAGCCCGAGCACTGTTCGGCACATAGTTGAGGTTGTCAGCGATAAGATAAAAGCCAGATATTATCTAAGGGCTAATACAGCAGGGTTCCAAGAAGGCGATTTGGTAATGCTCTACAACCCGCAGCGGAGGAAGGTTTGTTTCCAAAACTTCAAACGTCATGGGAAGGACCGTAGAAAGTCGTGACCAGGATTAAGCCTAGGCGTATACGGAGACGCAGGCCGCACACGCAGCACAACTCAACGCAGTTTAGTTTTTTGTAAATAACGCAATACCGTATAACGGCGTATACAGCGACATAGCCGCGTGCGGCGGAGAGACGTGCTTGCGCACACCTGCGTCGCGTTGTAGTTGAAATACAGTTTCCTACGCGCAGCCGACACGTTAGCTTGCAAAAATTGAAGAACTAATTGAAAAAGTGCGTGAACAGCCGATATTACACCCATATTATATTGTATAGGTTATATTTCAAAGTCTAATTCAGACAAATAACTCGTTTTGCTGGGTTTATGGAATGAATACGGAACACGTGTTACGATATTCGTATACGCAGTTCACATATTTTCTGGGTCACACAGTTTCATTTGCGCAGCGCTGCCCTGTGCTGTGTTGCGCGGCCTGCGTCTCCGTATACGCCTAGGCTAATGACGTGGTATACAGGATTCAACATTGCAGCAATAGAGGCGCTAGGCCATTTGGAGCTCCTGGCGTCTTACTCCGGCGGAGCTTCGGTACTTGTTCGGGACGAACAAGTCTATGTGGTGGGCAGTGTAACGATGAGGTACCCTGTCGCTATGCTATGCATGAATGCTTTTACGGGCATACTTTTAGGCACACACTTTTAGAATGCGGCCGACTTGCTATAATTTCTATATGGCAAGGATGGCTCGCGATGGTAATGGGATGTGCGAGAATGAACGAGAGATAGTCCAATTGGAATTTGCGAGAACAATCGGGAGATAGTCCAATTGGAATGTGCGAGAACAATCGGCGCGATAAGCAGACAAGTATAAAAGGCAACCGGGTGCAGCGCAGAGGGACAGTCTTATTTGAACAATCAAAGGTGAAACATGGAATAGTCCAATAAGTAGTAGCAAGTGTAAAGACAAGCCAAGTGTAAATTTGTAAATAAAGTGGTTGTTAGTTTTTGACTGCGTTTTGCGTTGATTAATTGAAGTGTGTTTTATTTTTCAAGCACAATCCAGAGACGAATAAGCCTAAAGAACTAATTTTCGTAACATTTGGTGTCAGAAGTGGGATTGTGCTACTGAAAATTTAAAAAAATATAAAATAAAATTATAAAACGCAGCCATGGTTAAACTCGAGCAGCTGAAGTTGGACCAGCTGAAGAAGGAACTGGCGGCCTGGAATTTGCCTACTGCTGGCTGAAAGGTAGAGTTGCAGCTGCGCTTGCGGGAGGCGCGTGAATCACGAGGCACCGATTGGGCTGCGCACGAGTTCGGGACGCAGGAGCTAGAGGCGTCGGCCAAGGTGGAGGAATCGCCTGCTGGTGCTGCGTCGCTGCAAAGTACGGCTGGAGCGGCTGCGCCACTACAAGCATTGGACATGACCCAGCCAATGGTTGCACTTAAAGGCATGTTCGAGACTTCCAACCGTGAAATGGCAGCCAAAATGGAAAATGAAAATCGCGAAATGTCGGCGCAAATGGCAGCGAAACTGGAAACTACGAATCTGGAAATTTCGACACTGCGAACCGAGAGATGGCGGCGCAAATGGAATATGTGCTCGTCGTCGCTGCTTTCAATATGCTGTTGTGTTTCATGGATTATCACATTTTGTTGCTACATATATAGTCATGTATGGTCCACTCGCCCCAGCAAATCAGTAGAATAGCATCAAGTTACAAGCTCGGTCTCACGGTATGTCACGTACGCTTCCAAGAGACCGAGCGTAGCAGCAAAAAGATCTTCTTGTTCGCTTCGCGAATGCAAAGTGCTGACACTGCATTTAAGCAGACTAAGTGCAGCAGCAATAAGATCTTCTTGTTTACTTTAAGAATTTTATGTACATTTTGTATGTTATCTATTTTATGTACATTAGCTTAACATCTTTTGGCAAATAAAGTTCAGTCTTTGATCAGAATTCAACTACTCCACATCTTTGGCGACGAGAAAAAACTGCTACCCGCGCATAAGAAGCTGAAGATTGCTATCGCGCGATTGTGAAGAATAGCAAATGTAACAGAAAATTGCTGCACAGACGCTATTAATGACCAAAATTTGGAAAGATACCAAATTATAACTAAACGAAAGTAAACAAAGTTAACAAATCGAAATAACGGAATAAAAATTAGTGTAAGAAATTATCGGACGCGCCCCACTGTAAAATTACGCACAACCGATAACGAATAATAGTGTTTGCAAGTTGCGATTTCTTAATTAATGAACAAAAAAAGCAAAGTTGAAGAAATACCGCGAATGCGAAGTGACGCCGAAAAAAGCAACAAAAAAAAAAAAAGATAAACAGAACAGAGCATTAATCAAAAGACCAGTACCAACAAGAAAACTTCGATTACACTATATTATATCTAATAATTGAAAAGTGACTATCTGAATATCACGTTCGCGAACAGTGCGAAAGGAATTTAACGCATACAACTGTGCGCTACATTTGACTAAGCTCGGTGCAATTCGTATGAATTCTTTGCGTCTTTGGGAACTAAATTACAACAGTTACGCGCAGAAAACCAATAATAATTTGGCATAAACAAACACACCTGGAAACATCAAAAATTATCTGGTGGAACGTGTATGCGGTCATCATTTTCGAGCATCTTACGGACTTCGAAACGGAGCGCAGCGCTGACCATAATATAATTTAAGTAAGGCGTTATAGAAAAAATCTAATAAATACACAAAACCCTATGTTATACAAATAACTAGAGAAAAAAAATATATAGAATAAATAAGCATGGATCAAACAGCAATAAGTAACTTTAACCTAATGGTAAATTGCATAGGCGCAATACAAAATTTTGATGGTAGCGACCCCAATCATTTACCCGATTTCCTATCACAGATTGAAGCACTTTTACCTAGCATTAATGTATTTGATGCCACTAATCAAAAAATACTTTTCGGTTATATTAAAAACAAATGCGTTGGGCGCACAAGGGAAGCCATCCATAGGTATGGCATGGTTTCGGACTGGAATACGTTGCGGACAATTTTAATTAAACATTACGGAGAAAGGGAGACATCGTTCGAACTAATGGACAAACTTAAAACGTGCAGACTAGACGGGACGATTGAAAACTACCATCACAAAATTAACAAAATAATAAACAGACTAAATAACAGAATCTTAACACATAAGGACGACACCTATACTACCGTAGAAATGGGAAAATTGCACTTAATGTTTTTAAGTCACATTTACCGGAACCTACAAAGACAATGATCTTCGCCAGAGCACCCGAAACACTGGAGGAAGCCTTTAAAATAATATCAGAAGCACGTCATCTGCATTATACACATTTCGGACAAGTGAAACGAAACGAAGTTAACGAAACCCCGAGGGTGAACTTCAGCGACAATTTCAGAAACAACAACAGATATAATAATTATGGAATTAATAACAACAGAAATAATAATGAGAATAACAACAAAAGATATAATAATTATGGAAATAATAACAACAGAAATATCAATGAGAATAACAACGACATGTACAATTACTATGGAAATACGAGGGCGGGTCAATAAGTCCGTGACTTTTTGAATGAAACACAGGTTCTTAGATAAAAAGTTATTTTATTTTTCGACTACGTTGAGATCTATACACTTAGCCCAATGTTTCTCCAGTTTTTTTATCCCTTCCGAAAAATATGATTTGTCGAGGTCTTCAAAATAGGCATTTGTTTGTGAGATGACTTCGTCATTGGAGGCAAATCTCTTTCCGCCGAGCCATTTCTTCAAGTTTGGGAACAAGAAATAGTCACTTGGGGCTAGATCGGGTGAATAGGCGGGATGAGGGAGCAATTCGTAGCCCAATTCATGGATTTTTGCCATGGAAACTGCACATGTGTGCACCCGTGCGTTTGTGGTCGATTGTGAGCAAACGCGGCACCCATCTTGCGGAAAGCTTTCTCATACCCAAATGATCATTCAAAATTGAAACGACTGAGCCATATGAGATGCCTATGGCTTCCACAATCTCTCTCACTTTAAATAGCCGATCGGCTGAAACCATATCGTGGATTTTTTCAATTGTTTCGGATGTAGAGACCTCAACTGGGCGTCCAGAACGTTCGGCATCTTCCGTGCTTGTACGGCCACATCGGAATTCAGTAAACCACTTTTTTACCATGGAAATGGATGGTGCAGAGTCCCCATAATATTTATCAAGCTTAGCCTTGGTTTGCGTAATGGATTTTTTCCGCAAAAAATAATGCTTAATGAGCACACGAAATTCACTTTTTTCCATTTTCTTCTCAGTCAACGCGGTAGTCTGATATTAACGGCTGTCAAAAACAAACTAAATGTCGCAGCTTGTTCAATTTTTGACAAGAGTCAACTGACAGATGACTGTTGACGGGAGCAGTGTTGCCATTTCAATTAAGAGGCGGGAAATTCAAAAAGTAACAACAACAGGAACAACGATAACGCAAATAACTATAACGGGTACCGAAACCCGAACACTCACTGGCAAGGCAACCGGGAAACCAACCAGAACAATACCAGTTCAAGGCAATATGAGCAGGGCGCTTATTCAGGAATGTCTAGAATGCAAACGGACAGAACCAGAAACTCCAACCCAAACCAACACGTAACCCCTATGGAAGTGTGTAATTCAAATGTAAATTTTTGCGTGGGCGACCAAGAAACTTACCCTATATAAAGATTAACAATCATGTTAGACCTTTGTACTTTATTGTTGACAGCGGAGCAGAATTTTGTTTAATAAACACAAAAATGTGTAACCCACGATGGTAGCAAAATGTTAATGTTTCTATTAGAATTTTGGGGGAGGACGTCAAAGTTCAGAAACTTTGTAAATTCCCCATTTGTACAGAATTTAATATGGAAAACTACCATTGCGAGTTCTTAGAATGCGACCTTAACAACGGGTACGATGGTCTAATAGGTAACAACATTTTACAAGATCTTAATTGTATTATCGACTATCCCAGAAGGCAACTAATAACAGATAGGGCTGTTTTAACCCTATACTTAGACAAGACAGAAGAGATCTATGATGAATTGTCATATCGGGAGAATGCTATTGAAATCCTCACTAATGAAATAAATGAACTAGACGTGGCAAAGATAACATACGGCGACAATTTAAACACAAAAGATATAAAGGCAGTTAACCACATTCTTAAAAGTTACAAACAGATTTTTTACCGCGAAGGTGACAATTTGTCATTCACAAATGACGTGAAGCATAAAATTAACACCACAAATGACATTCCCGTTTTTTCAAAACTATACAGATACCCGGAAATCCATAAAGAAGAGGTAGATAGACAAATCAGCGAAATGCTACAACAAGGAATTATCAGAGAGTCAAATAGCCCCTATAATAGCCCAATCTGGATAGTACCCAAAAAAATGGATTCATCAAATAAACAGAAATTGCGTATTGTAATAGATTACCGCAAATTAAACAATGTTACTATCGAAGACCGATTCCCTATGCCGAATATAGACGATATATTCGATAAATTAGGCAGATGCCAATATTTTTCCACACTCGATCTGGCGAAAGGTTTTCATCAGATCGAGATGCACCCAGACGATATCCACAAAACAGCGTTTTCCACTGCAAGAGGTCATTACGAATTTCTTAGAATGCCGTTTGGCCTGCAAAACGCACCAGCTACCTTTCAAAGATTAATTAACAATGTCCTGAAAGATTACATTGGCAAAATTTGCTTGGTATATCTCGATGACATCTTGGTTTTCTCCACAAGCTTAGAGGAACACTTAGAATCACTAAACAAAATTTTAGACCGCCTAAATAAAGCTAAATTAAAACTTCAACTCAACAAATGAAAATTCTTAGCTAGAGAAACAGATTTTCTGGGACACATTGTTACCCCTGACGGAATTAAAACTAACCCAAACAAAGTAGAAGCAATCGACAACATACGGTTACCTAGAACTCAAAAAGAAATTAAATCCTTCCTTGGAATCACAGGTTACTATAGGCGATTTATAAAAGATTACGCTAAAGTCGCGTATCACCTCGTAAAATATTTAAAGAAAAACGCTAAAATAAATATGAAAGATCAAGATTACATCGACTCTTTTGAAAAATTAAAGAAATTTATCAAAGCAGACCCCATACTTATTCATCCTGATTTTACTAAAATATTTACACTTATCACTGATGCCAGTAACTACGCATTGGGAGCAGTTCTCAAGCAAGGTAACAAAGCAATATGTTACGCAAGCCGTTCACTAAACGGCCACGAAAAAAATTATAGCACAATAGAGAAAGAACTCTTGGCTATAGTTTGGGCAACAAAGTACTTCCGCCCATATCTGTTCGGCCGTAAATTTACAATAAAAACAGACCATCGTCCACTTGTATCGTTAAACAATTTAAAGGAACCCAATTCAAAGTTACAACGCTGGAAGATTAAACTTAACGAATTCGAGTTCGATATTGAATATATAAAAGGGAAAGAGAATGTCATAGCAGACGGACTGAGTAGAATTGTTTACGAAAAACCTAAAGTCGAAGACGCATTAATAAACATGAATGAATTATCGGAAGATGTTGATATCGACACTGTTCACAGTGCAGAAACTGACAGTGGTGATTTCAAAAAAATCTCAGAAAACCCAATTAATATTTTCAAAAGGCAAATAATCCTGAAAACTTCCAAGAAACAATCATGCACCACAAAAATACTATTTGTAGACCCTAACAGCAACCTATTAGAAATCATGAAAGAACAACTACCAGGAAAGGGCCTAACAGTAATATTCTGCCCCGACGATAAACTATTTATTGAATTTCAAAACATTTATATAAAATATTTCAGTAACAATTCAAATTTAAAAGTAATGAGATCCAATTTGTTACTGGAAGATATCACGGATAAAGAAAAACTACTTAGTACTATAGAAAACGAGCACAAAAGAAATAATCATAGAGGAATAAAGGAAGTTTTCGAGGAAATCAAACAAAAATATTACTACCCAAACCTACAAAAGGAAATACAAAAGTATATTAATAATTGCGAAATATGCAACAAATCTAAATTCGACAGAAACCCAATTAAACACAATCTGAACGTAACCGAAACGCCACAAAAACATAACCAGATAATCCATGCCGACATATGGTATCCCTTAAGAAACGTGATGTTCCTTACAACAATAGACAAACTGACTAAATACGCTACAGCACAGCCCCTTAAAGATCGATCTTGGGTGTCAATAACACAGTGCAACACTAAAAAAAGGGACCAGGTCAAACCTGTCTCATTCGATAGACGACCTCAGTAGATGAAAAAGTGTCAAAGGATTTTTCCCGAGATGTTCGAGTTTTTTTTAAATGCAGTTTAAAGATGGCGGCTTAGTGCCCCTTACTGAAACTTTTAAAACATCATATCTCTTGACTCAAATGTCAGAAAGGAATAATTTTTACGTCAATTGAAAGCTATGATATGAAGTCGAAGAAACAATATCCTTTTTTGAAAAATTGTATGAAAAAGGATATGAAGGACCTCAACTAAATTTTTATCCTTGAATATCCTGGAAACCGTAAGAGCTAAATTTATATAAGTGACTTCTAGTAAAAAAGCACTCAAACATCTATACTGCTTATAAATTTCATGTAAATCACTTTTACAGTTAAGACTCTACAACAATTAAAAAAATGTGCTTTCCTACATTCGATGTTTTTAGTAAGCAGCTACGAGAACTTCTGTACATAAAAACATGAAAGTAGCAGTGTATAATTTTTGAATCGCTGTAGTGGCTTAACAGTGAAAGTGATTCAAATGAAATTAATATGCAGTATAGATCTTTGAATGCTTTTTTACCAGAAGTCACTTATATAAATTTAGCTCTCACGGTTTTCAAGATATTCAAGGATAAAAATTTAGTTGAGGTCCTTCGTATCCTTTTTCATACAATTTTTCAAAAAAGGAAATTTTTTCTTCGACTTCATATCATTATCTTTAATTTGACGTAAAAATTATTCCTTTCTGACATTTGAGTCAAGAGATATGATGTTTTAAAAGTTTCAGTAAGGGGCACTAAGCCGCCATCTTTAAATTGCATTTAAAAAAAAACTCGAACATCCCGGAAAAAATCCCTTGGTACTTTTTCACCTACTGAAGTCCTCTATCGAATGAGATATGTTTGAGTTTGTCCCTCGACATTTTTTTTTAATTTGTTGCACTGTGTAATCAAAGCGTTGAAATTAATAATACAATACCTAGGAAAACCCGAGCTAGTGGTTACGGACAACGAACTCAATACCGTCACAATAAGAGAATTCTTAAAAGACAACCAAATAAATACGCACTTTACAACGCCTTATCTCAAAACTGGTAACGCAGATGTGGAAAGACTGCACTCCACACTTAACGAACATATTCGACTTTTCAACGCAGATTCAGAAAATAAAGACGATATCCTTTCCACAACAAAACATAGACCTATAGACCTACTAAATAACATAATTTCAAAGGAAGATATAATACAGCTTTCTAAAACAATACACGAGGAAAAAATAAAACAAATAAATGAAAGGAATGAAAAAGCTAGAAATAATAACGAGGAAGACTTTGCAAATGAATACGTTAATAATAATAGAGTAAGTAAATCGCAACCTAAATATAAGAAAGTCGATAACTTTGAAATAGAAGGAAATTATTTAAAATCCAAAGACAGCAAATTCCAAAACATTTATAAAACACAAGTTAAACGGAAATTAAAATTTCAGGACCAAGATGATGATCAAAATCGTAATAATACTAATGGCAGTATCGACAATCAACACACTTCTACAGATTGATCCAATAGAAAGCCAAGCGGGATACGCAGTGGCTAAATGAGTGCTGTCTTAAGTGATCTGTCGATCCCACCTCTAATCCCTTCCTTTCCTTTTCCCTTTGTACTCATGTTTCCCCCTATTTTCTGCTCCCCGGCTTCGGCCGTTTGTATCGTTTAATGTTTATTGTATTCTTTGTATTACTCTTTATTCGACACCCGACCAATAAAGATCACCCACAAACCCGATAAAACCGTGTACTTATTTCAACCGCTCCGCCGCGCATCGATTAAACATGGTCCTTCGAGCCGCTCGCGATTGTGCGGACGCGGAAAACAAACATTTTTAAAATAAATAACATTTAAAAATCAAACTTACAATAAACATAGTGAAAAGTGAAAACAGATCAACAATTACAAACAGTGACACGACAAATCAAAGTGACACACAAAAAAAAATAGTGAAAAGTGCAAGAAGACACTCACAACAAAAAACCAAATGCATAGTGAGAACATAGCTAATCACAAGAAAAGTGTACAAAAACTAAAAAGTGTACCTACAATAACTAAACAGTGCACAAATTTCAAAAATTAAAAACAAAAAAAGTGCAAGTAACAATTAAACAGAAGACAGTGCACAAATAAACTAATCACAGAAAACAAAATAGCAAATGTTAAAACAAAAACAAACTCCAACCACATTAGACACTTAAAAGAAGGGCAGCAGAACACAATCCAACAACAAACACACCCACAACACAAAGCAGAAGAAGAGGGCAGCAAACAACGGCAAACAACAACAGCCAACAACATAGCAGCACACAAACAGCGGACAGACGACACACACCACATAGAGGAGATCCCCATACTTGGGCACTGGGCCCACTAAGATAAGCCCAACAATTTTTTATTAAAAATTAACAAATATTACATACACATACACTAACACCCACATACACGTATTTTACAAATTAAAAAAAAAATTAACAAAAAATTTCCATATACACATATACCTATCCAATTATTTTGCCGTTGAATATTGTATATATATACAATATTCAACTACATACAATATACATATACAATATTCATATATACAATATTCAACTGGATCGAAAATCCCCCAAAAGTAATTCCGCTACTGCCCAGTTTATATTTTGCACATTTCCCGTGCACATAAAAATCAGCCGCTAATCCCCATTTTCGCGCTTCTCCCTGTGCGCACATATTGCACATATCCCCACCTTTTCTTTGTGCTTTACACAAAAAATCAGCAGCAAACTGCCCAGCTGCTTTCTACATTCTGCGCGCCCACTTCTGCCCATATTTCCGCATTTCCTTTTGTGCTATATCCGCACGCACTTGGCAGCACGCAATCCAGCTGCTTGGCCCAAGTGCATATACATAAATAAGAAAGCACAAAGCGGATACAGTGGGACAAACTGCCCATTTTCACTGCACATTGGAAATTTTCTTCGACTTAGAAAATTTTCAATCGTGCATACGACATTCACATACACACTATTATATACAGTGGGACAAAGACATCCCACCTGTGCACAAAATTAAAAAAAAAAAATTGTTTTCTCCCTTATACAATCAAACACAGTTTAGTAATATAATAACAACTAACAAATACATTCAAAAATATATTTTGACATACACGTATACACATACCCATACATATTTATTTTCTTCTTCACATACGCTCATATTCATACACTGCACATTTGCTGCCACCCCAAGTGCATACAGTGGGACAAAAACCCCCACTTGCACACACAAATTTTTGTACACAAAATTATTTTCACACTTTTTTACGTTCACTAACACACTAATACAAATAATCACATACACATATATATATATATATATATATATATACAAATATATATATTTATACACACATATATATACACACATACATATAGATACCGACATAAAAATACGTAATTATTCACGTAATCCCATACAAAAAAATTCACTTTTTCACAAATAAAAACACATTTAATACATATTTGACTACACATTTGTTATATTATAATAATTTAACGTACATTCTCAATTCCCACATACATACACATTTCTATTTATTACCCATTCCCATTTACAAAAAATTTGCCCGTCCCAATACACATACTTATACACAAATTTTGTTTGTTCATATACATATTTCCCTACACGTTTACACACACGGGTGTAAACTTTTTTGCTCGACAAACATACAAATTCGTTTCAACGAATTTTCCCATTCCCAACTCTTCCCATTTTCAAATAACGTTCGCGCGGACGCGGTTAGACTACACGTCTATTTTACAATACCCTACATTTATATTTATTTAAACTTTTTACCCTTTGTCGAGCTTTTCAAATTAATATGCCCGTTGAGCGATCCCCTAAACGCCAACTTATCACAATGGAGACTCCTTCCTCCAGATACCCAAAGTCAGCCAGTGCACGTTTGACAGTTCCTGTCACTCGGGAGCCACCAAACACTCGCTCCAAACTCTCTAGTCCCAAAGCAACCGATCCTAGTGTTGCAAAATTTATTTTCGAGTCCGATAGACTCGTGCAATTATGCACAAAATTTTCATCGGCTCCCATTGAGGATTGGACCAAATCCCTGGTCCAAATTAAGCAAAAAAATTTGCAAGCCCAATGGGAGAGGCTTTTGTGCGCACATGAGGCAGTCTTCATTGCTGAAGACAACAGCCAGCCCGACGGTTTCAAAGAGTCGGCTAGGCAAAAGATTGACGCCTGCACAGACCAGTACGAGTTGTGCATGGCTCAGATGTTGGACATCATTGAGATGCTCCAAACTCAGTCCCCCCAGCCCGCTGCGCATATGGAACCGGTTCGACCCCTAGAACCAGCAAATACCCCCTACATTTGCCTACAAGTTCCACCTTGTGATACCGAAACCTTTTTCGGGGGCTATGACCAGTGGCCGTCCTTCCGGGACATGTTTACGGCAGTTTACATTAACCACCCCCAGCTCACTCCAGCCCAAAAACTGTATCACCTCCGATACAAGACGCAAGGTAAAGCCGGTGCTATTGTAAAGCAATATGCATTAACCGATGAGAATTTCGGACTCGCGTGGGAAGCCCTAAGATCCCGCTTCGAAAACAAACGAATACTCGTTGATACTCAAATTCGATCTCTCCTAAATATCTCTCCTGCCCACTCCGAAAATAGTGAGGCACTTCAGCGGATCCAGAATACTATAAACAATTGTCTGTCTGTTCTCAATACTCAGGCCGTAGACACTGACAATTGGGATCCGCTATTGGTTTACATATGTTGTACCAAATTGCCCCAAGAGACACTTGCTCTATGGGAGCAATCATTGACATCCCGGAAGGATCTGCCACCCTGGTCGCAAATGGATGAGTTCCTGACCGGCAGATACGAGGTACTTGAACGGCTGCAAAGCATTCGCCCTGCTAAGCCGAAATCACAACCCTCTACTCCCAATGTCCTCCCAAATCGGCCACACAAATCCCTAAATTATCACACTCAAGTGAAAAGGGACTTCGCGTGCAAACTCTGCAACGCAAACCATCCCATACGGACTTGCCAGAGCTTCAAAAGACTCACCCCCCAGAGTCGATTAAAATACGTTAAGAAGCACAATCTCTGCGTAAATTGCCTTGCTACATCTCACCTTGTTGAGGATTGTACAAGCAATTTTACATGCGTATATTGCCAAAGGAAGCATCATTCCCTGCTTCATTTCCCCACAGGCAATGCGCAACCCTCTCAATATCCTAATCGGTCACATTCGACCCGACCACAGGTCGCAACAGCTCCAAAACGAACGCACAACAACTCCGCAACTCATTCCCCTCTTTCGGATGCGCAACCCCGCACATCTTCCAGGCAAAGTACGCCCCAAGTACAAGCCCTCCACTCCACTAATGGCACCCAATCCCTTCTGCCTACGGCACTGGTGTCTATTGAGCACTCAGAAAAGTTGTTCAAAGTTCGAGCGTTGATTGACCAAGCCTCTCAGCGAACCTTCATTTCCTCGAAGGTCCAGAAACGCCTCAAATTGCCAATCGAGAAATCACCCTTCCAAATCTCGGACATGGGCGGTCAGATTGTGCAAAATGCCAATCATACATGCTTCTTGACATTGGCAGTCCCTCAAACGAGCACGAAACTCCCCGTGCAAGCAATCGTACTCCAAGAGCTTACGAAATTGCTCCCACCTCGTCACATACACTCCCCTAATATGAAAAATTTCGCCATGCTAGATCTCGCTGATCCAAACCCCTTCGAGACAGCGCAGATCGATATAGTGATTGGCAGTGATCTCATCCCGCAGATCATGCTCGAAGGTATCCACCGAAATGTATGTGGCAGTTTACTTGCTCAGCATACAATATTCGGTTGGATATTAAGCGGTCCAGTACCCCCTTCTTCGCATTTGACATGTGCCACAGAGGTACCAAGTCGCCATATGCATACTGGAACCGCCCTTCGAAATAACCTTCCCGCCCTAAAGAAAGCCCTTTCGCAAGTGATTGCCGCCCTCAATCCCGTAGGGTTTCCACCCCAGGAAATAATGGAAAATCACTCTGCACCCACCACTCCTGCAAACTCATTCCCAAACCGGCAAATTCCCTCCGTTGTTGCCAACCCTTTCGATCCCGCAGGATGGCTTTCGCCTCTAATGAGACAGAGAAAAAGGGTACGACAAGAGCGTTGGCTTGACGCCACTCGTTCCACGGCCACAGCAACTGATGGAAATTGCATTCCCCCGCAGTTCCTCATTGCACCTCCTCCATCCCGGGTCCGAAAAGAGGACAGTTGCCACTCCAGTGCGACTTGCCCTAAGCGCTGCAAGTCGCGCAGACGTCGGACTGATCGGGTATAAACTCCAAGATCTACGAGATCTCCCTCTCGGGTGGAACGGCTCCAACAATTCGAATGCTCTCACAGTTCCACTTCCGTATCAAAGAGCGGTTGACTGCCACCACCCTCTCGAAAAGCAAACCGACATTCTCGGTCGGTTCTCCTGCTTCTACGAGCCCTACGCGCACACAATTATCCCTCGAAATTCTTTTCACTTTCCCTAAAAAAAATGGCAACTCGGCCAGATTTATATATATCCATATTCTCCGGCTGTAGCTTAAGCGAACCCCGCAGCTTAGCCGTTTTCTCATTCCCATGATGTCAGCCTCAAAACCTTTATTTCCGAGTAACTGACATCTCATCTCATTGCAGATCGGTGACGACGCGCCAACCGCTGCAGCAGCACTTCCCCGAGGACGAGGCGTTGATGGACGGCCCCCCCGCACCTGTAAAAGCTGCATCCCGGAATCCACGCCCGTCTGGCCCGCGGCATAATTTTATTGCAATATGCAATGGCGGCCGCGATGGCTAAATGAGTGCTGTCTTAAGTGATCTGTCGATCCCACCTCTAATCCCTTCCTTTCCTTTTCCCTTTGTACTCATGTTTCCCCCTATTTTCTGCTCCCCGGCTTCGGCCGTTTGTATCGTTTAATGTTTATTGTATTCTTTGTATTACTCTTTATTCGACACCCGACCAATAAAGATCACCCACAAACCCGATAAAACCGTGTACTTATTTCAACCGCTCCGCCGCGCATCGATTAAACACGCAGAAATTCAGATAAGAAAATTGGAAATAGTTGAGGACACTAATATAGTATAGGGTGTTTTTTTTAGAGGTTTGTTTTTCGAATAGAGATAAAACTGGCATTTTGTGGTCAAATCTGGCAACTCTAATGTCATTTATGTTCAGTTTGGTTTGCCATTTCATCATGAACAGGTTGACAAAAGAACAACGCTTGCAAATCGTGCAAATTTATTTCGAAAATAATGGTTCAGTTCGAGAAGTTTACCGCAAGCTCCGTCCATTTTATGGTCGACATAATCGTCCATCAGAGCAATTAATTCGGTTAACCATGGGTCGTTTTCGCACTACGTTTACTCTATGTGATAATACGCATCCGCAGAGACGTCGAACAGTGCGCACCGAAGAAACAATTGCCGCTGTAGAGCAAAATGTTGAAGAGGACCCGAATGAATCGATTCGCCACCGTGCACAGCAATTGGAGCTTTGTCCATCAACTTTATGGAAGATTTTGCGCAAAGATCTTGGCTTGCGACCTTACAAGATCCAGCTTGTGCAAGAATTAAAGCCGCGAGACCATGCAATGCGTCGTGATTTTGGTGTATGGGCCGAAAATGAGATTGATCTCGATGCTGATTTTCATCGCAAAATTTTGTTCAGTGATGAGGCTCATTTTTGGTTGAATGGCTACGTCAACAAGCAAAATTGCCGCATTTGGAGTGAAGAGAATCCACATGAGACCCTTGAGACGCCATTACATCCACAAAAACTGACTGTTTGGTGTGCTCTATGGGCTGGTGGAGTCATTGGGCCATACTTCTTCCGAAATAATGCTGGAGAGTCAGTTACCGTTAATGGAGACCGGTATAGAGCCATGATAACCGACTATTTTGTTCCCGAATTGGATGGCATGAATGTGGATGAGTTGTGGTTCCAAAAAGACGGCGCTACATGCCACACAGCGCACGTCACAATCGATTTATTGAAGGAAACATTCGATGAGCGCATAATTTCGCGGAGTGGACCTGTCAATTGGCCACCAAGATCGTGTGATTTGACACCATTGGATTATTTTCTTTGGGGATATGTGAAGTCGCTCGTCTACGCCAACAAACCAGAAACGTTAGGGGACTTGGAAGCCAACATTCGTGGCGTTATTGCCGACATACGGCCCCAAATGCTCGAAAAAGTGGTTGAAAATTGGACCTGTAGAATTGGCTTTATTCGAGCCAGCCGCGGCGGCCACATGCCCGAAATCATATTTAAACATTAATGGCATAAAATTATCCTTCGAATAAAGCCAAATTGATGGACATTAAAACGATTTTCATGTGTTTTATTTCAATTCGAAGTTCTATACCTCTAAAAAAAACACCCTATACTACATATAATAGACCCGAATAAAATTTATGATAGTGTTGACCAAATTCAGAAGAATATAGGACATATTGACGTTGACAATAGAGACATCCTAGAAACAGAAATCAAAACAATCAAATCTAAAATTATGTCAATAACTCCAACTATAAACCTGAGGAAGAAGAGGGGACTCATAAACGTTGCAGGTAGCCTTTACAAATGGCTCTTCGGTCTCATGGACGATGACGACAGACAACAAATTTTAGAACACTTAAAAATAACAGAAGAAAATAGTCACAATTCCATAGCAAACCTAAATAAACAAGTTTTTATTAACACACATTTTAATGAGACGATATATATTTTGAAGAAGGCCGTTGAACAAGATAGGATTGAGGTAAAAAACGTTTTAGGGGAGGTGAAACAAAAACGCAGTGAAATTGTAAGAAGACTTTTATACACAGACCAAATGTTAAAACTAAAATTTATTGAAGACAAAATCAGTCAGATTCAGGACAATATTGCATCTGCAAAACATGGTATGGTTCATCCAGGAATCCTCACACCTCAGGAAATTGAGAATTACGAAATAGATTATTACAAGCTAAAACTTATAAGGATGGGGATAATGACTTACAAAGACAATTCAATTATTTTAGCATTAAAAATCCCACGAAGCTACATCTCGACTGACTTAAAACTAATTACTCCATTACCTAATAAAAAACACTTAGAAATAGATGAAAAGAACGAATATATTGTCATAATAAATAATAAAATTTATGCTTATGAAGAAAATAAAATACTAAAAGAACTCAAAGAATGTTCAAATTGCGTCAGTAAACAAAATTGTAAATTGAGATGGAACAATAAAACTATTATTGAAGAATTGGATAGCGAAACATTGTTAATAAAGAACGCGAGAAATATAAATTTGAGTCAAAACTGTGACAAGAGGAAGGCTGTATTAAACAGAAATTATCTTATCACCTTTTCAAACTGCAGCATTGAAATAAACAACGAAATTTTTCAAAATAAAAGAGACATTGTACACGAAAAATTCCTAATAATGATTTGAATGTGACATTCGAAAAGCAAATAACTTTCGAAGAAATTAAAATTAATCAAATAGAAAACATCAAACTCATAAAAGTTTCAGCTCTTTTATGAGACAAGAACCTATCTTATAGGTTTAATGTAATGATGTTATTGATAATAATGATAACTATTTTTATATTATAGGTTTGCATAAAGTTTCTCTCTTTAGAAACGGAAAAGTAAAGTAAATATCGATTTAAAAGTTTTAAACCCTAATCCAACAGGTTCAACAGGGACTGTTGAATCTGGGGTTGGTGGAGTCATGTATGGCCCACTCGCCCCAGCAAATCAGTAGAATAGCATCAAGTTACAAGCTCGGTCTCACGGTGTGTCACGTACGCTTCCAAGAGACCGAGCGTAGCAGCAAAAAGATCTTCTTGTTCGCTTCGCGAATGCAAAGTGCTGACACTGCATTTAAGCAGACCAAGTGCAGCAGCAATAAGATCTTCTTGTTTACTTTAAGAATTTTATGTACATTTTGTATGTTATCTATTTTATGTGCATTAGCTGCATACATGTTGCTTAACATCTTTTGGCAAATAAAGTTCAGTCTTTGATCAGTCTTTGAGCTTATACTACGTTTACAAAGCGAGATTAACTCATCGAGATTACGATAATCTCGTTGCCCGTTTACATAGAGATTAACTTGAATACGATTAACCCAACACACAAACCTTTTCGCGCTACAATTCATTTTTTTGTTTAGTGATGATACAAAAATAATCGATTTCAGCCAAATTTGCAGAGTTGCTTTGGGGAAATACGAGATTACTTTGTGAGATTAAATTTTAACCGCGCTTTTTGCGAGGTTAACTTTGTATGGGTAATCGCGCATTTTGATACGAGATTAACGACTTAATTACGACTTAATCGCGCAAATCGGGATAATCTCGTCTGTGTAAACGTAGTATTAGTTTTGCTTTTCATTTGTTACTAGTTTGTAGTCACTGCATTCGGCTGGTAGCCTTTAAAGCGCACTTTGATTTTTTTTGCTTCGGTAGTGACAATGGATTAATTCGGCCAACACAGATTAAACATTTTGTTTGCTTTCACTCTTGCAATTTAAAGCGCACGTATTGCAATTCGGACCGTGTCACGGCCACTATGTAGAAATAAAAAGAGAGGTGTTGATTGTTTCAAGTCCGAAGACTAACTGACTTTATTTTATTCTATACTAGTAGGGCCCTGCGGCTTTGCACGCAAGCTTGAAGTCAATGGGCCCAATAAATCAAGTTTCTTCATACTACACTCTATGGGCGATGCCACGCCTCTTTTATGTAATGCCCAATCCATTCCTCCAGTCAAAGGGTGTGACCCGGTTTCATTGATATGCGACTTTCAGTTCCAAAGTTACGCGGAAAATTTCAGTCACAAAAAATATGCCGCGCCCCTTGTTCAACGTCCATAAAATTTTGCCAGTAGAATGACACATCTATGGGACGATGGTATACAAAACTTCAAAGCGTTCCAACTTATTGTTCCGAAGCTATTCCACATTCAAAATTTGGGTTCTATGGGCGTTGCCATGCCAATACCCACCCCACTCTCCCTGTCGAAGGTATAAATCGTAAGTCTGTGCCAAATATCATTGATGTGTGATTTGCAGTTCCAAAGTTATTCAAAACAATAGGGTCGTTAGAAAGTGCCACGCCCCTTGTCCAACGCTCACAAAGTTTTACCAGTGAAACGGCACATCTAAACGGTGGCCCCGCACCAAATTTTAATGCTGCCCGATTTTTCATTCCGAAGATATTCCATATTGAAAATTTAAGTTGTATGGGCGGTGCCACGTCCCCTTGTCAAAACCCCACCCCATTGCCCTATCGAAAAACACAACTAAATCGTACGTTTGTACCGAGTGCCATTGATGTGAACGCAGTTGTAGTTCCAAAGTTACACGCCACGCCCCTTGTCCAACGCCCATTAAATTTTACCAGTGAAACGGCACATCAAAACGGTGGCAATATATAGATATTTGCTGCAATGACTCACAAAATTTTTTATATCCATATTGTTTTGCACAAATATACTCGTACCACAGTTAATTTCTGTCATCATAATGGGCATTGCAGGACGGCGTAAAAGGTGGGCGTGGTCAACCTTATATAGCCTATGTTTACCGCTATGAAACACAGAATTATTTTACATCAACATTAATTTTCAGACATGTACCGTAGCTTCGTTTTGTTAGCTTAGTGGGCGCGGAAAGTGGGTGTGGCCGATTACATTATAGCCTATGTTTGCCGCAATGACACTCTGAATCGTTTGATACCCATATTGCTATGACAAATATACCATGGCTGATTTGTTATTATAGTGGGCGTGGCGAAATGGCATATCAGATGGGCGTGGTCAATCTTATATATCCTATGTTAACATCAATGAAACACGGAATCATTTGATATTAATACTGATTTACAGACATGTACCGTAGCTTCGTTTTGTTAGTTTAGTGGGCGTGGCCAATTATATTATAGCCTATGTTTGCCACAATGACACGCTAAATCGTCTGATACCCATATTGCTATGACAAATATACTACCATGGCTGATTTGTTATTATAGTGGGCGTGGCGAAATGGCATATCAGATGGGCGTGGTCAATCTTATATATCCTATGTTAACATCAATGAAACACGGAATCATTTGATATTAATACTGATTTACAGACATGTACCGTAGCTTCGTTTTGTAAGTTTAGTGGGCGCGGAAAGTGGGCGTGGCCGATTATATTATAGCCTATGTTTGCCGCAATGACACGCTGAATCGTTTGATACCCATATTGCCTTACAAAAGCATACCATAGATGAGTTTTGTTACCATAGTGGGCGTAAGAAGGGGGCGTGGTCATTCTCATATAGCCTATGTACCATTCGCCCAGCTAAAAATATGTTTGGTGCTTATTTCATCTAAATCGGTTCAGCGGTTTTTGCCTGATTGTGGCTCAAAAAAGCAACGTCACACGCTTTATATAATAGTGTTACGAATACCAGTTCTAGTGGGCTAGTACGTATCTCTGGATTGTGCAATTTAAAATAAAAACACACTTAATTTCTCAAACGCAGTCAATAACAACCAACAGTCACTTTATTTCACAACTTTCACACTTTACGGTCTTTACACTTAATTATTTTCTTAATTACTCCGTGTGGCACCTTCACTAGTCAAAATCAGACTGGCTGCTGCGCCGCACCCGGCTGTCTTTTATACCTGTCCAGCCATCGCGCAGAGCGTTCTCGCACATTCCGGAGTGGACTAAAGGTTTCCATGATGATCGCGACCATCATTGCCAGATTGGACTAAAAGTTGCCATCATTGCCAGGTTGGGCTAGAAGTTGCCATCATTGCCAGGTCGAATTATAGCACGGCGCGTAGCGACAGGGTTGCTTTGCACAGCGACAAACTGTCTTATCGTTACACTGTCCACCACTTAGATTTGTTCGTCCCGAACAAGTGCCGAGGTTCCGCTGTGATAAGGCGCCAGGCGCTGCAAATGGACTACCTTCAGCTTAGCGCCTTTATTGCTGCAACGTTGAATCCTGTATACCACGTCGTTTATCCTAGTCACGACTTCGTAAGGTCCTTCCCATGACGCTTGAAGTTTCGGAGACAAACCTTTCCTCCGCTGCGGGTTGTAGAGCATTACCAGATCGCCTTCTTGGAACCCTGCTGAGTTGGCCCGTAGATCATATCTGGCTTTCGCCTTATCGCTGACCAGTTTGGTGCGGCTCCTTATAAACTGGTGAATCTCCTCCAGTTCCGCCCGCTTATTGGACACGTAGTCCGTCTTAGCGCCTCCCGTCGTGCTGACTACCCCGAACTTCAAGTCAGCGGGTAACCGCAATTCTGTGCCGAATACTGCTCGGGCTGGAGTGAGTGATGTCGTGTCGTGCGGGGCTGACCTATACGCCGTTAGGAACAAGGGGATATGCGTGTCCCAATCCTTTTGATTCCTGCCTACCACTTTCCGCAGGTATTCCTCCAGTGTCCGGTTAAAGCGTTCCACCATGCCGTCGGACTGTGGGTGCAAAGGGGTGGTACGCGTTTTCTTTATCCCCAGCAGCTCACACACTTCCTTGAATACCGCAGACTCGAAATTCCGGCCTTGATCTGAGTGCAACTCCAACGGAACTCCGAACCTGGCTACCCAGTTGTTTACCAGCTTTTCCGAGATCGTAGTGGCCTCCTGGTTAGGAATTGGGTACACTTCGGGCCATTTGCTGAAGTAATCCATTACCACCAGCACATATTTGTTGCCTTGAGTACTAGTTGGGAATGGGCCGGCGACGTCCATAGCAATCCGCTCGAAGGGCGCTCCCACGTTGTACTGCTGCATGCGGCCTCGAGATCTTCTTGTTGGCCCTTTCGCTGCTGAACATCGGTCGCAGCTCTTAATCCGCTCGGCTACAGACTCCTGACATCCTACCCAGTAGAATCGTCTTTTTATTTTGGCGACGGTTTTGGTGATGCCTAGGTGCCCTCCACTGGAGTCGTTATGGTATGCCTGGATGACCTCGTTGATTCTGCATTTCGGCACTACCATTAGGGAGTTGCTGGTCCGTCCATCCGCGCTCTCCCATTCGCGGTACAGGCATCCTTCCTTCAGCCGCAGACTTTTCCACTGTGCCCAGTAAGCCTTGGCGATCGGGCTTTCACCGGCCATCTCCTGCCAGTCTGGACGTGCGCCTTGCTCTTTGCCTTCGACGATTTTTGCAAGATCCGCATCCTCACGCTGGTCCTTTTGTAGCCTCTCCGCAGACCACTCTTCCTCTGGCATAACGCTCACCAACCGGACGTCCACTATCTGTTCCTTGCTTTCGGCTCGCGAGCACGCCCTGCATTCGACTTTGCACGGACGGCGTGACAAGGCATCGGCATTGCCATGGCTACTGCCCTTCCGATGCTCTATCGTGTAGTCGTAGCTCTGCAGTCGCTCGATCCACCGCGCCAATTGGCCTTCAGGATCCTTAAAGTTCAGGAGCCATCTCAATGCCGCATGATCTGTGCGCAGGCGAAACCTTTGTCCATACAGATATTTGTGAAAGTGTTTTACGCAGTCCAATACCGCCAGCAGTTCTCTCCGTGTCACACAGTAGTTGCGTTCCGGTTTCGACAGAATCCTACTGTAGTATGCTATCACTTGTTCTTGGCCGTCTATTATCTGTGATAGCACACCGCCAATACTATGCCCGCTCGCATCCGTATCCAGCACAAACATCTCTCCAGGCACGGGGAAGGCCAGAATTGGAGCAGTGCATAGTTTTTCCTTCAGACGTGCAAAAGCCTGCTCCTGCTCTTCATTCCACTCGAAAGCTTGGCTCTTTTTCGTCAGTTTGTGCAAGCTGCTGGCTATGTTCGCGAATCCCGGAACAAATCGGCGGTAGTATGTGCACAGGCCCAGGAAACTGCGGAGTTCGTGTAGATTGCGTGGCCGGGGCCACTCCTTCACCGCCGTGATTTTGCCTTCATCCGTATGTACTCCGAGGGCGGAAACCGTATGACCCAGATACTTGACCTCTTTTTGGAACAGCGAGCACTTCTTTGGGTTGAGTTTAAGCCCGGCTTTTTGTATCCGCTCGAATACCTCCTTTAGCTTTCCCAGGTGGTCGTCGAAGCTTTTACCCATCACGATTATGTCGTCGAGGTACACCAGACACGTCCGCCAATGCAGCCCTTTTAGCACCCGTTCCATTAGCCGCTCGAATGTTGCTGGGGCGTTGCAGAGTCCAAACGGCATGACGGTGAACTGCCACAAACCATCGCCAACACTGAAAGCCGTTTTCTCCTTGTCTTTGTCTGCAAGCTCTACCTGCCAATAGCCGCTGCGTAAGTCGAGCGTGGAGAACCACTGCGTGCCTGACAGTGTGTCCAGGGTGTCATCGATCCGAGGTAGTGGATAACTGTCCTTCTTGGTCACATCATTGAGTTTCCGATAGTCCACACAAAACCGGGTACTGCCATCCTTTTTCTTGACCAGCACGACCGGCGAGCACCAGGGGCCCGAAGAAGGCTCTATGACCTTTTCTTTCCGCATGTTTTCGATCAAATTTGTGACCTCCTCCCTCTAGGCCAGAGGAACTCGTCTTGGTGGTTGCCGGATCGGTTTTGCGCTTCCGGTGTCGATGTTGTGCTTCACTATGGCTGTTCTTCCGCCTGCTTCTGCCGCAAATATTGACCCATAGTGCTGCAGGAGTGACCTCGCCTTCTGTTTCTGATTGGCCGTCAATTCGCTGTTCCACTGATTCTCCTGCGATATGACGTCCATGTTAAAACCGCTCTTCTTATTTCCTCCGGATGGGCTACTCTCGTAATTGACCACTGCTACGGCTTCCCTACACTCGCCAATTACCTCATCTTTCCCGACATATCTGGGTGCATTCAGGGGGTTCAGTATTCTGACTGGTATTCTGCCATTCTTAGGTTCCACTAATGTACGTCCGATGATGATGTTGTCGTGTCCTTGTTTCGGTGCTTCTACGACCCATAGCCGACTTGTCCCATCGTCCTCGTCCACCTTTGCCCACACAACCGCCTCGGAATTCGCTGGTATCCTCCGGAGTTGACACGAGACAACTTTCCTTACCGCCACGCTTCGCTCATAGCCGGTGTGCAGGGGGAATGCAACATTGGCATACCTCAGCACATTTTCTTTCAGGTCCAGCGTAAAACCGTGCCTAATCATGAAATCCACGCCGATAATCACGTCGTCCATTATATCCGCGACGATGAACTCATGCTCCAGGCTGCTGGTGCCGATAGCAATTGTTTTTGTTACTTTCCCTCTTACCAGCGCACGCTCGCCAGTCGCAGTCCTCAGCTGTATGCCATGCAGTGGTTCCCAGTTCTTCAGAAGCTTCCTTTTTATGATCGAATATGACACTCCAGTATCCAGTGTCAACACGAACAACTTTCCATCTATCTTTCCCTCAATCGTCAAGCTGCTGGGTTGTCGTTTCAACTGCGAGACAAGGACGGTGGGGCAGCAGGTTGTGGGGATCAGCTCACGCTCCTTTGGGCTGACCCTTTTTAGTTTAACGGCTCCTCGTCCTCAGCCCTGCGCTTGTTGGCTGAGCCTCGATTGTCAGCATTCCTTGCTTCAGGCGATTGCGATCGAGAACGGGAACGCCTCTTTCGTTGGCGGCAGTCTCGTGATATGTGACCCTGCTTGCCACATACCCAGCAAACAACTTTAGTGGAGACCACCCGTGGCCTGCCCGGTGTCTCAGAGCTTATGGCCTGGATCGGAATGTCGCTGTCTGGCTGGATTTGGCGTATCCTTGCAGGTGCATACCGAGTGGCCCCGATCCATGTCGCCTCATATGTCATCGCGCTGGTCACCGTCTCCTTAAATATCGGCTTGCCCATCATCAACGCACTGCGACGTGTTTCCGGATCATGAAGACCTTCAATAAACGCCTCGATCTTCATCCTCTCGAGATCCTCAGCGCCGAATTTTGGGTAGCACAACTGTGCGAGCCGCTCAATGTCTGCTGCATATGTCTGCAGCACCTCGTTGGCTCTTTGCCTGCGGTTCTTCAGCTCACAGTAGTACAGCGTTCTGTTGTGCTCGTCGCTGTACTTCGCTGCCAACGCCCTTATGACGGTCTCGTACTCACTTCTTAAACATTCTGGAACTGATTTTATTACCTCAGCCGCAGCACCTTTTAGAGCCAGCGCCAATCTCCGACCTTTCCTTACATCGGTCCACTGATTTTCCAGAGCAGCCAGGTCGAATTGTAGCTTGAATGTATCGAACGGCGTAGTCCCATCATAAGTAGGCACTTCTGCTCGGGTGGCAACACTTTCCGGAACCGGCGGCAACCATTCTCGCGGCTGTACCTCCCTAAGCCGCTCGTCCATTTTTCTGTTCATCGAGTCCTCCAGACTATCAACTCGTTTGTTCAGGGAATCATCAAGATCGTCGACTCGTTTATCCAAGTGTTCCACTCGAGTTCCCAGGTGCTCCACCTTCACATTTAGCTGGTTGGCGATTTCTTCCACTTTCTGCTCCCAGCGCGCAGAATTTTCCTGAAGCTTGTTTTCCATTCGCTCTGCCATTTCCCGATTCGTAGTTTCCAATTTCGCTGACATTTCGCAATTTTCATTTTCCATTTTGGCTGCCATTTCACGGTTGGAAGTCTCGAACATGCCTTTAAGTGCAACCATTAGCTGGCTCATGTCCAATGCTTGTGGTGGCGCAGCCGCTGCAGCCGTACTTTGCATCGACGCAGCACCCGCAGGCGATTCCTCCACTTTGGCCGACGAATCTAGCTCCTGCGTCCCGAACTCGTGCGCAGTCCAATCAACGCCTCGTGATTCACACGCCTCTCGCAAGCGCAGCTGCAACTCCACCTTTCCGCCAGCAGTCGGCAAATTCCAAGCGGCCAGCTCCTTCTTCAGCTGGTCCACCTTCAGTTGCTCCAGTCTAACCATGTCTGCGTTTTATAATTAATTTTTATTTTTTTTTACTTTCAGTAACACAATCCCACTTCTGACACCAAATGTTACGAATACTAGTTCTAGTGGGCTAGTACGTATCTCTGGATTGTGCAATTTAAAATAAAAACACACTTAATTTCTCAAACGCAGTCAATAACAACCAACAGTCACTTTATTTCACAACTTTCACACTTTACGGTCTTTACACTTAATTATTTTCTTAATTACTCCGTGTGGCACCTTCACTAGTCAAAATCAGACTGACTGCTGCGCCGCACCCGGCTGTCTTTTATACCTGTCCAGCCATCGCGCAGATCGTTCTCGCACATTCCGGAGTGGACTAAAGGTTTCCATGATGATCGCGACCATCATTGCCAGATTGGACTAAAAGTTGCCATCATTGCCAGGTTGGACTAGAAGTTGCCATCATTGCCAGGTCGAATTATAGCACGGCGCGTAGCGACAGGGTTGCTTTGCACAGCGACAAACTGTCTTATCGTTACAATAGTATAGTGTAATATAGTGGCAATTCCCATAAAATCACTTTGAGCTGAGGTATGAAAAGTCTTGTAGGAGTAGAGGAGATGATTTAAAAAACAAATAAAGGTTGTAGTTTAAATTTCCATAGTTTGCTCTACGAAACGGCAGGTGTACTGTTATGCACTAGTGTTTTCTCAGAGTTGAAATGTGGCAGTTCACATAAACTCAGCAATTAAAATTGATCAGTGAAACAAAAATATAAGTAACTAGCTGGACCCTGCGGCTTTGCACGCAAGTTCTCTTGTTTCCCCCGATACAAATGTTTAACCAATTGTTGACCCCGTCAGATTTTGATTAAAAAACAAAAAAAACATGTGTCTAATTATCTTTGATTTCAAGTGTTTCCAAAAATTTTGAAGCCAAAAGGCCAATTAAATCACGTGCTTTCACATTTACTCTAAACAAATTCTAAACACTTGATTTACCACGGTAGATTTCGATTTTCAAACAAATTAAAAGCACTTTTTATTATTTCCCGATTCCCGAAGTGAAAAAAGGGGAAACACGTGTCAAATTATTCCTAACTTAGAGTACTTCCACCAAGTTTGAAGTCAATCGGCCCATTAATTCATGTTTTTTCACAATTTATCCACACAAACTTTTAACCCATCGTTGATGCAGTTAGATTTCGATTTTGAAAATAATGAGAAACACCTGTCTAATTTTTATTTTTGAAGTTAATAGGCCCATTTCCATAAACAAACCTTAACCCATTGTTGGCCCAGTTAAATTTTGATCTTCGAAAAATTATAAAATACGTCTCGAATTATTTTTGATTTAGAGTATTTTTAGGAAGTTCGAAATGAGTATGTCTATTAAATCACGTTTCTTCATACAGCACCTTATCACATGTTTTGCCCCTTTAGACCCCCGAATTTCTAAAAATCCCGTCTTAGCGGAAGTTCATTCTTCAAGATGTACCTACAGTTCAAATTTCATGTTTGTAGTCTCAGCGGTTTGGGCTGGGCGATGATAAATCAATCAATCAATCGGTTAGTCAGTCAGGACAAACAATCGATGTATATAAAAATGGAGGCGGTACCACGCCCCCTTGTCCAATGCTCACAACTTTCTTCTAGTCGAATTGTGCTGCTAAGTGGAAAGTTCGTTAATGTTGGGTCATAAAAAATGTGCCACGCCCCTTGTCCAACGCTGATGAAATCTCACCAGTAGAATGACACATCTATGAGACGACGGTACACAAACTTTCAATGCTGTGTGGCTAACGATTCCGGAGCTGTTCCATATAAAAGATTTTAGTTGTAAATGAGGTGCCACGCCCCCTTGGTAAATACCCGCCTCATTCCCTCTGTCGAAAGATTTGAGGTAAGTTATGCCTTTATATGATTTAATCGATTTTTCTACTTTTAAAAAAGTAAAATTTTTATTTTCTTCAGACCTGTGAAAATGCCAAGAGGAAAGTAATTGCCACCTGAAGAAAAGGGAAAAGCGGATAAAAAAGGCAGGTCTGAGACACCAGTGCGTTATTATTCAAAATTACGCGGATCTTATGGGGAAAAACGTAAGATATGACCGAAACACGAAAATTATCGTAAGGCAAAAACGTGTTATAATGGCATTGGGAATGAAAGAAAACCAAATGTCGACAGAGTTTGATTGCAGAATCGATCTGTCTATAAAGCCCCGACATGTTCGACAAATTTTACAAAATTCAAACCTCGATGTTTACACTAAACGCCCTTTGACTGTTTAAGCTCAAAAGAATGGAATGGAATGGAATGGAGAAGCTATTTAGAGGCGTGAACAGTTGTAAACAGTTTTGTTTAACTAGTAACAAAAACGGTTCATTTTAGATTAAGATTAAGATTGGGTAGCGGGAGTCGAGCACCACCTGCCCGAGACACGTCATAGTGTTGAACTATTGTGTCATGTCCCTTTATCTTACTGGAGGAGTTCGTATCCTCCGATGTTATCCAGGAACTCCTTTATTTTCCATAGATCAAATTCAGACAGATCTTTTGTCTGTACCAGTTCCCTCCCCAGTGTCCGCTTTCTTGCGTGTATAAGGGCGGGACATTCCGTTATGATGTGTACAGAAGTCTCCTCGCCTTCTATACAAAATCTGCATAGTTCGTTGTCCGTGATTCCCAGTCGCGCTCTATGCATATTTAGCAGACAGTGCCCGCTTAAGATCCCCGTCATGAATCTAAGCTCTGCTCGGCTTAGCTCCAAGAGGTAATTCGATTTCCTTACACAGTAAACTGGAAAGAAAAACTTTGAACAGCGTTGTCCCACTGTGTTCGACCATTTGTGGTTTGCTCGATTTAGAAATTCCTGTTTTACACAATGTCTGTAATGAGTCTTGCTAACACTTATAATTGGTTCGGGTCCGTAGGGTCATCTTGCGCCCCCTCCTTTGCCAATCTGTCCGCCTCGTCATTACCATTGTGTCCACAGTACTCCGGTACCCAGTGTATTATCACTTGGTTGTCCTTATGTCCAAATGTCGTCGAGTTTAGAGCTTTGATTGCAGCCTGACTGTCAGACATTATGAATATCCTCTTCCTTTTAAAGTTAAGTGTTAGTATTGTCCTGGCACATTCATTTATGGCATAGACCTCAGCCTGGAAGACTGTGGCCTTGTCCCCAAGACTGACTGAAAGCTGGGAGCTAGAGCTATAGATCCCCGCTCCTGTTCCTTCTTCCGTCTTGGACCCATCAGTGTACCATACAATATCATCGCAAGTCAGACTGATTGAATTATCAGTCCAGTCCTTCCTGTGCGGTATGTACGTTTTGTACCTTCTTCTGAAGAGGTGCTTCTGAGGCATCAGATCAAGGGGCATCCAAAAGCCTCCATCTCGCCTCCTGTCCCTCAGCAGAGATAAGTGACCGATTGCCTGTGTATCCTTCGGTATAAATCTACTATGCATCAGTCTGTGTGTGCTGGCCATTGCAGCCATTTGCACTTTGAGTTCCAGCGGCCTCGCCCCCAATATAACATTTAGGGCTGCAGTTGGAGTCGTCCTGAGACACCCTGTTATGCAGTTATTCGCTAGTCGTTGTAGTTTCTCTAGCTTAGTCGCAATTGTTACTTCTGTGGTCTTCCTCCACCAGGCTATCGCCCCGTAGGTTATCGTCCTCAGAACTACCAGGGAGTACAGTTTTTGAAGCCACTTCGGCCTCATTTTAGATAGTACTGACGGCTTTTAATACTTTTAGCTCAATAAGGAAGTCTGTATGAGCCGGACATTATCAGGTGGCGATATAATGGTTTGGGCCGGTATTTCCATGTATGGTACGACTTAATTTGCGTGGGTTTCTAAAAAAATGTACTTCTACATTTACTGCGAACTTTTATACGTAATGGTAATATTATAATCAGAAAAACTTTGTGGGCCCAGATTTATTTTTCAGCAGGATAGTGCTGCAATTCACAGTTCTAGAACAACAATGGGCTTTTTCAAGGACAAATATGTTCACATTTTTGATTGGCCAGTTCGAAGTCCTGACTTAAATTACAACGAGTACATTTGGGTTCTTGCTCGAGGTGTTTACGCAAAAGAACGGCAGTTTTACTCAAAGATTGACTTTGAAAAAGCGATTAAATAGGTTCTTCAGAATCTTATTTTATGTGTGCCTAAAATATCTTAAACCGTAATGGAAAATGGACAAATTATTTAAAAAAAAAAATAAATAGAATACCTTGAGCTATGAAAACATTTTTACTTTATGCAATTTTATATTTTTTTATGTACTAAGTGAATTGCCACCTCAAATTGTGCCATTTTTATGAAAACAATAAATAAATTGGCAGAACAGTTACTTAGTTGCGATTTCTTCTTTTAGTTCTTATAGTCTATATTTTAGAGTAAATATTTCAGTAAAACTATTTTAACTGAATCAATTTTTTAAAGAAAATGTAATAAAATCCAAGCAGATTTAGATGAGTCTATGGGAATTGCCACCAATGTATTTAAAAGAAAGTAGATGTATGTGTGTAAGCGCATCACACGGACCGGCCGATTTCCATGCGTTTTTTGTTGGATAAGTTTTGAGTCAGTTCAGGTTTATGCGAAAAGAAAATTTCGGAAAATCTATTGGAAACTTCGGAAAATCCCTGCCACGTTTGACCGCGAATAATTTGAGAACGGCTGCACCTATTTGGCTGTTTTTTTTGTTGTATTCGTAGTTGTCAGAACAAGGTTTGTATGAAAGAAAATTTTAGGAAAATAGGGCATGGCAATTTTTCACCAACCCAAATTTTTAGACGATAACTTTGGAACCATATGTCACAAATCAATTAAATTCACTACGAACTTACTATTTAGTCATGTCCTTCGACAAAAGGAATGGGGCGGATATTGGACGAGGGGGCGTGGCACCACCCATACAAACAAAATCTTTATAATGGAATATCTTCGAAATCGTAACGTGCACAGCATTGAAATTTAGTATAGCGTTGTCTCATAGATGTGTCATTCTACTGGTAAGATTTGATGGGCGTTGGACAAAGGGCGTGGCACATTTGTTATGACCCAAATATTTCGCTGAACTATAAGTCGCTCAGCAATGAAAATTAGTACGAACCTACCATTTATTCATATCTTTCGACAGAGGGAATGGTGCGGGTATTGAACAAGGGGGCGTGGCACCGCC
Source organism: Melieria picta (assembly GCA_964056695.1). Lineage (NCBI taxonomy): Eukaryota > Metazoa > Arthropoda > Insecta > Diptera > Ulidiidae > Melieria > Melieria picta. The sequence goes on from OZ057400.1 coordinate 69,696,138, forward strand.
CACACAACTAAATTCTTTTATATGGAATAGCTTCGGAATCGTAAGCCGCACAGCATTGAAATTTGGTGTACCGTCGTTTTATAGATGTGTCATTCTGCTGGTGAGATTTGATGGGCGTTGGACAAGGGGCGTGGCACATTTTTTATGAACCAACATTTACGCAGTACTGTAAGTTCACATCAATGAAACTTGGTACGAACACTTAGTAGCACAATTCGACTAGAGCATTGGAACAAGGAGCATTGGACAAGGGGGCGTGGTACCGCCTCTATTTTTATATACATAGATTGTTTGTCCTTACTGACTGATCGATTGATTGATTGATTAATCGTCGCCCAGCCCAAACCGCTAAGGCTACAAACATGAAATTTGAACTGTAGATACATCTTAAAGAATTCACCTCCGCTAAGACGGGAATTTTCGAAATTCGGGGTCCAAAGGGACAAAACATGGTATGGTGTTGTGGGAAGAAAAGTAATTTAATAGACATACTCATTTCGAATTTTCTGAAAATACTCTGAATCAAAAATAATTCGACACCTTTTTTGTAATTTTTCGAACATCAAAATTTAACTGGGCCAACAATGGGTTCGGGTTTGTTTACGGAAAGATTCCGAAACAAAAAACACGAACCGATGAGCCTATTGACTTAAAAAAATTTAAAAAGAATTGAAATAAAAAAATTAGACACGTGTTTCTCATTATTTTCAAAATCGAAATCTAACTGGATCAACGACGGGCTAAAAGTATGTATGGAGAAACAATTTTTTTGAGCCTTTTGACTTCAAACTTGACGAAAGTACTTCAAAAGCAAAATAACTCGATACGTGTTTTTAAATTTTTCCGGCTCAACGACGGGTAAAAAGTTTGTATGGGAAAACTGTGAAAAAACATGAATTATTGGGCCCATTGACTTCAAACTTGGTGAGAGTACTCTTAGTGAGAAATATTTGATACGTGTTTTTCACTTTTTTGAAAATTTAAATCTAACGGGTCAACAATGGGCTAACAGTTTGTATGGGGAAACACGATTTATTGGGCCTTTTGACTTCAAACATTGTAAAAGCACTTCAATCGAAAAATAATTAAAATAATAAAAACGTGCTTTTAATTTTTTTGAAAATCGAAATCTGCCGTGGTAAACCAAGGGTTAAAAATTTGTTTAGAGTAAATGTGAAAACACATAATTTAATGGGCCTTTTAACTTCAAAATTTTTGAAAACACTTGAAAACAAAGATAATTAGGCCTATTCTTAGAACATAACGAAATAATATTAGATGAAAAAAACGAAGCCTATTACAATAACGTAATAGATAACCTAAGTAAGAATCTAATCAAGATAAAAGACAAATGTATCCACGACTTCATCACAAAGGAACAAGCTAACTGCATTTTTAAAAATGATACAAGCCAAACGGTTAAAGAAATAATACCCGGTTTATTAGTATTTAATAATTTTTAAAACAACAACATAACCACCAATTGTATTAACAAAAAAGTAAACGCTCACGATAGCTTCCTCATTAAATTCGACAATTGCATTATTCACGTAAACAAAAAGAATTACACGAATACTATATTAGAGATCACATTGTTTTACTCCAACTATTAACTAAGTTAAAATAAATCTACACAATCAATGAACTAAAAATCGAAGCCCTATATTTAATACAACTAAATTATGAAAATAAGATAGAAAATCTTATTGTAGAATCTAAATTCAAAAATGATGTAAACTATTCTCTAAACTTTATCACCCTATGCGGAGTTTTAACAATAATCATTTTCACAATTATTATGTTAAAACCAAAGGGACAAATCTTACATATTTCATCGGAGCCTCAATCTAACAATGGGGAAGTTATGGTCACCCCACTTACGGTCACCCCAACGCGGAATATGTTTTAAACAATTTGTCACAAAAACAATAATCAGCATTATTTATGATTATTGTTTTTATCAAGCACTTTCTTTGGAATCGAATTTTCAAATCAATAAAATCGCGACGCGGAATATTTCGAAATCACATCCGCACTTCGGCATTGTTCAAACGTCGAAGTGCCACTTGACCGCAAACACTTTCTTTGTAAACCAATAAAACCGCGACGCGGAATATTTCAAAATCACATCCGCACTTCGACATGGTTCAACCGCCGAAGTGCCACTTGACCCAGAATTGACCACAGAATAACTGACGGCGCGTAACCCTTTGGCCGTTGCGACGAACCGCTGACGACGCGTCTGTAATGCTTCGTCCTTTGGTTTGCTTACATTTAATTCGCTTGCATTTAATTTGTTTACATTTAATTTGTTTACATTTAGTTTATTTATATTGTAGTCTGTTTACATTTTGTTGTGCGTGGGAACAAACTTTAGTTACTAAGTACTATTCTTGCAAGAAGAAATGTATACAAGGACACAAAGAACACCAAACACACAACACTGCCTTTATCATTCCGGATCAACTCCAAAATTTTTAATCTGTGATACTATCCACACGGATTTTGCTAAAGCAAACAGAGTTTGACAGAGTCTGTCATTCAATTCTGATATCTAAATTAAATTGCATGGGCTTTCACTCATCATTTCTTGATTGGGTGAAATCATACCTTTCCAACAGACAGTGTGTTGTGGCTGTTGATAATCACCTTTCACAGCCGTTTGTTGCTACTTCCGGCGTTCCTCAAGGTAGCATACTTGGTCCTCTGTTGTTTGTTTTATTTATTAACGACATTGGCTCCTGCTTTTCGTTTGCAAAATTTTTACTATATGCGGATGATCTGAAGATTTATGCTGCGATTAATAATGTGGCAGACTCCTTGGCGCTGCAGGCTGACCTATATAGAGTACAGTCGTGGTGTACGAGAAATCACCTTTTCTTAAACATTAGTAAGTGTTTTCATGTAACTTTTTCTAGGAAACACAGCCCTTTGCACTTGTCCTACTCCCTGTCAGGTTCACTGTTGCAGTCAGTCCAAGAAATCAAAGATTTAGGTGTGTTTTTCGACACAAAACTTTGTGGAACAAGTGCAGAATACCACACCCTCTTAAAAAAATTGTGTGTTTATTTATATATATTATATCGGAAAGAGGAATATTTTTTTAGTCTAACAAACTTAAAATTTTGCTGCGGAAACATTCTCAGAGGGTGTGGTCCGCCCCCAAAGTCCCAGTTATATATCTGAATTTCTCAAGAAATTATCAACCGATTCTAACGATATAGGTGTCATATGAAAGGTATTTTCTTTTTCTTTCGAAGGATGTATAAAATTAGGTATGTATTGGGTGTATGTTTGCTTCCGCCGTTTTTTTCCAAAATTAAAAGCTTTATTGCGAAAAAGTGCTTACAGATGTATTATTCAAAGTATTGTCCGTCGCTAGCGACAACTTTCTCCCATCTTTCCGGCAATTTTCGGATCCCGGCTCGCAAAAAAGGAGTCCTCTTTTGACGCTATCCATGAAGCAATCCATTTTTCCAATTCTTCGAAGGATTGAAAATGTTGATCTGCCAGGCCGTGTGCCATCGAACGGAATAAGTGGAAGTCAGAAGGGGCGACATCTGGGGAATACGGCGGGTGGGGCAAGACTTCCCATTTCAGCGTTTCCAGGTACTTTTTGACCACTTTTGCGACGTGAGGCCGAGCATTGTCGTGTTGGAGGATGACTTTGTCATGTCGCTCTTGATATTGTGGCCGCTTTTCTTTTAGCGCGCGACTAAGGCGCATCAGTTGCGTTCGGTAGCGATCTCCTGTGATGGTTTCACCCGGTTTTAAGAGCTCGTAGTAAATCACACCGAGCTGATCCCGCAAATGGCGAGAATTGGACACATAAACGGACATTTTCGAGCGCGAATAATACGAAAACAAGAACAACTGTCACTGAAACGGCGATGACAATTCGTTAGGCACTGTCCACACTCACTTTAAAGGCATTACCATCTATGTATTTCAACCAGCCTCAGCCGGTACAGCCACCTATCGGAAAACGGCGGAAGCAAACTTGTACACCCAATAATATGTACCAATAATGAGTTATAAGCGAAATAATTTTTTTTTTAATTTTTTAAAAACGGATTTTTTTCTCGAAAACTCCTATTATGAAACTATTATAAGTTTGCTACCGTATTTCAGCCTGTGAAATTCCCTTTACAATGAAATATAAAAACGTATAATTTTATGTTTTATAAGTATGTTTTTAGTTTTTCTAACTTGACTCTTGGTCCAAAAAATTTCAAAATCACCTGCGTCACCATATTCAGACAATAAGGGATGAAGGGGGTTGTACTTAGTAGGGACATAAATATTGTTACAACATTGAACACACCCATTGTAATAGTTGAATTGAACATACCCCGTTATTTCCACATGGTTTATGAAACATAACCTGTAAAGCGTTAGTCTGCACCGGGAATTCTAAATTGTTCTAGCTAGGAGTGGTCAAATAACGGGAACCGTATCGCTGTTATAGCGCTATTTAAGTGTGAAATGAAAAAAGGTGATATTTTCAAAACGCTCCGCTCGCTCGGGATTAGTCGCATGTTCGTCTACCGGTGCATAAAACTGTTTGAGGAGACTAGAGATGTTAAAGAACGCCACCGGTCGGGCCGTCCGCGCACAGTTCGAACACCACAAGTCGTTAAAGCTGTCAAATCAAGAATTCAGCGAAATCCGCTCCGAAAACAGAAAATCATGGCCCGGAAGATGAATATCTCGCAAAAGTCCATGAGTCGATTTATTAAAAAAGACTTGGGACTTGGGGCATTCAAACGCCGTACCGGACATTTGTTGACTGCAGCTTTGAAAAAAAAAGAATGGAAAAATGCAAACGTCTTTTGGTGAAGCACGCTGAGAACTTGCACAGAAAAATCTTGTTTACTGATGAAAAAATTTTTACCGTGAAGGAAAAATTTAACAAGCAAAATGATAGGGTGTATGCACGGTCATCTAAGGAAGCATCTGAACTGATTCCACGGGTCGAAAAGGGTCATCACCCAGCTTCAGTCATGGTTTGGTGGGGTGTCTTTTACGATGGAGTCACTGACTTGCATTTCTGCGAACAAGGGGTCAAAACATCGACCACAGTTTACCAGTTTACAGATGAGTGTCAAGTGTTACGCGTGGGCAGACGTGCCGTTTTGTGCTCCGTGGTTTTTTATTGTTTCTGTCCGTCCCTCGCGTGTTTAATGTTCGTCCGCCTGATATGTCTCGTTCGATGCTACGCCGCGTGTGCCTAATAAATAACTAATAATATTAATAATAACTAATAATCCTAAATAATTACTAAATAATAACTAAACGCAAATATAAAGCAAAATAACAAATAAAAATTGCCGTTAACCCGTTCTCGCTGTCCGCCGCATTGACCTCTGCTCGCGTTGTGTTTGTTGTGGTTCACTTTCCATGTCTCCCTCCTCCGTCCGTATTCAGTGGCGCTACATGCGGTCTTGTTCGACACTGAGAAATTGACTGTTCTGTGGTAAAGGCATAACACTTACCACAGAGCATAATCAATTTCTTAGTGCGTCAGATCGCATTCCCGGCTACTTTCCTTGTTCTTTAACCCACCCGGGTCATGGTGCTGGACAAATTTCGCATAGCCTTCTGCAACGTGCGCGGGCTCAGGGCGAACTTTTTCGCTGTATACGCGTTTGTTAATCTCCACAAACCCCATGTAATGGCACTAGGTGAGACCCAGGTGTGTGAGGATGCAGATCCACTGGATTTTCACATCCCGGGGTACCACTTACTGCCATTATTCTCTCCTCACAGGGGTCTTGCCCTTTATGTGTGCAGTAATGTTTCGTACCAGTGCCAGCAACAACTATACACGACGGATGCCGAATTTAGCTCCATGTGGGTTAAATTCAATATCCAGTCGCACATTCTGCACTTTTGCTTTCTTTACAGAAGCCCGAATTCAGGGAGAGATTTTACTTATAACAAGTTTGATCTTCTCTCTGATTTTATTTCCCATATCTTGGAATCGTATCCGAATAGTGAAATTGTAGTTGCTGGTGATTTCAATATTCATAATTCCAATTGGCTACGCCGTTCCAGCCACACAACTCCTGAAGGCTTATTTGTCGAGCTCTTTGCCGAGTCTAATAACTTGACTCAAATAGTGCATGAACCAACGCATATCCCCTGCGTTGCGGGGCAAGATCTCAATACTCTAGACCTTTTTCTCACTTCACATCATGAAAAATATGATGTTGAAATGCACGCACCTCTTGGAAACTCGGACCATTGCACCATTTTGGCGTCTTTTTCATACTCTTCTATCCGCAATGCTTCGCCCTTAGCCCCGAAGCGCTTAATGTGGATGTATGATAAAGCTAACTGGAGTGGACTCAACGATTTTTTCGCCCACTTCAATTGGAAATTGTGTTTTCTTGATGGAAACATAAATGCCGCAGCCAAAATGGTTGAAGAAATTATATTATTGGGAATGCGGTCCTTCATCCCCAATAAGCAAATTTGAATTAAACCTAAGGACAATCTCTGGTTTAATGAGACATGCAGAATTGCTGTCAGGTCTAAAGAGGAAGCTTTCAGAGCATGGCAGGCAAATAAAAATGCCAAGGCGCCAAAAGTTTCTGCAAAACAGCGCCAAAGGAAAAAAGTTCTTCAATGCCAGCGTGGTAGTAAGAACTTCTGGTCATTCGTTAAGAAGGTGAAGAACCAAACATCGTCTTCAATTCCAACCCTTCTTAACAATGATCAAATCATCACTCACTCGGTTGATAAAGCTAATCAACCACCCCAGCGATCAACCACTGCCCGTAGTCGAAAACGTATCTTGCTCTATGCCAGAAATTCATTTTCGGACACGGGTAGTTAAAAGAGTGCTTGCAAATCTCGATGTAAATAAGGCTTCAGGGCCGGACGGCATTCCAGCCCTTGTTTTGAAAAAGTGCTCTTGTCCATTACGCAAACTTTTCAACATGTCATACACCACAGGTGTATTTCCGACATGTTGGAAGGTAGCAAATGTTCAACCAGTTCCCATAAAAGGCAAGACTACTGACCCTGCGAACTACCGACCTATAGCAATTTGCTCGGTGCTTTCTAAAGTAATGGAAAGCATTGTAAACTTCAACCTTGTGAAATATCTGGAGCACAATAGACTGCTAAGTGACCGCCAATACGGCTTCCGAAGACAGTGATCGACGGGAGACCTTATGGGGGTCCTCACCGAGAAATGGAACCATAGCATTTTAAACCTCGGTGAAAGCAAGGTTGTTGCATTGGATATTTCCAAGGCTTTTGACCGGGTGTGGCATAAAGCACTCGTGTCAAAATTGATTGCCTATGGTGTCGGTAGTATCTTCTCTCGTTGGATAACGAGCTTCCTCCATGATCGCTCTATTCGTGTTGCCATAGACGGCATAGCCTCGGGAAAACATTCCTTTAGCGCGGGAGTGCCGCAGGGTTCGGTCCTTTCTCCAACCCTTTTCCTGATCTTCATCAACGACCTATTGTCGTCGACGAAGAATCCCATCTACTCGTTTGCGGATGATAGCACCATTTGTCATTCATCCTCCTTCACAAAGCGTCCCAGCTCTGTGGAGATTGAAAGAGAACGGCGCCGTATGAATGACACACTTAATAGCGACCTTCAAACAATCTCCAAGTGGGGTCAAGCGAACAGGGTCGATTTTAACCCCCGCAAGACCCAATGTTGCCTGTTATCCCACAAACGAGTCTCCCCACATCCCCACACAGGCTATCTGGGCCTGCGGGCCGCTGCCTATAGAGCAGAAAAGTGTCACAAAAGGGCTTTGCTTATGCAAAAATCAAGGGCATTCATTTCTACAGCTGCTACGCGCCGCCCAGCGAACGTCTGGATGATTCCAGGATATGCTGGACCGGCTAACACAAGACGCCACTGGCAAAACTCCCGCCATTATTGCCGGCGACTTCAATGCATGGGCTGTAGAGTGGGGCAGCGCCAAAACTAACAAACGAGGCGCAGCACTGCTGGATGCTTTCGCGTGTACCGATTTCCAGCTCCTAAATGAAGGGAATAAGCCAACATTTAGTAGAGGACAAGCGAGCTCAATTATCGATCTTACACTGGCAAGAGGCCGACTTACCCGAAGTGTTAGATAGCAAGTGTCCGGCATCTACACACATAGCGATCACATGGCTATCCTATTTTCATTGCTGCCACAGCACTACCCTGGAACCCGCCAAAAAAAACAGCAGGTCCAAAAACTCGGCTGGAGCACAAAACAGCTAGACCTGGCAACGCTTAATTATATGCTAGACGAACTGGCGGTCCCAGAAGCACCAGCAGAGGTGCGCGCCAGCCTAGTCATAGAATCACTGATGGCAATATGTGACGCTTCCATGCCCCGGAAACGGCAAATCCCTGAGCGGAGGCCAGTTTTTTGGTGGAATGAAGAGGTAGCAGAACAAAGGCGTATCTGCCACACACTGAGGTACACAAGAGCTAAACACAGAGGCGAATACTTGAGCCTGCAAGCCGAGTTCAAAGAGGCGCGAAAGCAGCTCCGCAAAGCTATTAAAAAGAGCAAACGGCAAGCCTTCTCTGCTCTTATTGATGCGGTTGACGCCAACCCCTGGGGCGTCGGCTACAAGGTGGTGCTAAAGAAGCTCAAAAGTGGCAGTGGAAAATCCCCCATTTGCCCAATCACAATGGCGCACATCGTCTCAACCCTCTTCCCACGGCAGGGCGTATTCACTGCACCAAGGCAGCTGAACATTGCTGAAGTGCCAGAGGTATCCGTGGAGGAAGTCATCGAGGTGGCAAAGAGGATAAAGGCAGACAAGTCCCCAGGCCTGGACGGTATCCCCAACAGAGTCCTAAAAGCCGCAATTCAAAAGAAGCCGCAAGTCTTCTGCGAGCTCTACTCGGCGTGCCTGCGAGAGGGCATCTTCCCCAAGATCTGGAAGCGACAAAGACTTGTCCTCCTGCCGAAAGCCAACAAGCCACCAGGCGAACCCTCTTCATACAGACCACTCTGTATGTTAGACACTGCGGGCAAAGTTCTCGAAGGGCTAATACGGTCTAGGCTCGAACCATTCGTCGAATCCTCGACTGGTTTATCCCCAAACCAATACGGCTTCCGCAAGCGTCGCTCCACTGTCGACGCCATTGCGGCAGTATGCGCCATCGCCAAAAGAGCGTTAGCGGGGAAAAGATGGCTAGAAGGCAAGAAACAGTATTGCGCCGTCATAACACTCGACGTTAAAAATGCCTTCAACTCGGCGAACTGGAACAACATTCTGCAAGCCCTTGTGGACTGTAATGTGCCGGACTACCTAGTCAGGATAATAGCGAACTACTTCGCTAACAGCAGGGGCGTAGCCAGAACTTTGTCATGGGGGGGTTTTGAAAATGTATTTGCCGATTTAATATTAAAGGGTGATTTTTTAGCAACTTTTTTTTGGCAACACTGTTTTTGGCAGCTTCAGACATGTTCAGTTTGGGCTATAATTTAACCATGAATCGACTTACAAACGAAAAACGCTTGCAGATTATTGAATTTTACTATCAAAATTCATGCTCGGTTAAGAAAGTGCATTGTGAACTTCTTCCATTTTATGGTCAGTTTGGGCGACCTTCTGAGGCGGCTATTCGGAATCTTGTGCCTAAATTTCGCACCAAATTTACAATTTTGGACATTAAACCACTAACACGCATACGTAGAGTGCGGACAGAGGAAAATATCGCAGCTGTATCCGCCACACAGCACGCGAAACAATGGCCCAATTGAGAGGCGAGTTCGGTGAACAGTTTATTTCACGTTTGGGGCCCGGACAATTGGCCGCCTAGATCGTGGGATTTACGCCTTTAGACTATTTATTGTGGGGCTATGTTAAGGCTCATGTCTATAGCAACAAGCCCGCAACGGTTGACGTACTAGAAGCCAATATTGAAGAATTTATTCGTGAGAAACCGACCGATATGTTGGAGAGAGTATGCCAAAATCGGACCCAGCGTATGAACCATTTGAGGCGCAGCCGCGGTCAACATTTACATGAAATCATCTTTAAACATTGAATTATATAGATCGTTCTATCGACTCAAATAAAGATTTCATACATTTCTCTGAATTTTATGTGTTTGTTTTTTAAATTAAATCCGAAGGCTATTAGAAAATCACCCTTTACATGCTTTTTAAAGTAAACTGCACTTCGCAAAGAGGGAATTTTTTGGTGGTGCCACCCATATGTGACTTAGTGCAACTAAAATTTCATGAAATTTGGTTCGAAGTAAGAGTATTTTTTTGTCACTGGTACAAAAATTCTATGCTAATTTACAAAAAGCAAATATTAAGTTTTGCTTTAAAGTTGGTAGAACTTTAAGCGAAACATTTCAATTAATAAACCAAGTTTATGGTGATGATCGCTTATCCCGTGGCAGAGTTCATGAGTGGTACACGCGATTTAAAAACGATTGTCGGACATAAATGATGACCAACGTGTTAGCCAACTGAAACCCGCATTCAGCGCAGATTCCATCAAAACTAGACGGTAGTTCATCATAGATCAGCCAAAATCGACTTGAAATTGGATTTAACCTTCGCTTTCCTTATACCCACCCGGGTGATCTTTTTAATATTCATGTTCAATATCTGGCAGAGTGTTTATCCAATGTAGTTATGATTTCGACTTACAGAACATATTCCACAGTAGTTTTCAATAACATAAAATATATTTTTTTGGATACATTAGTCATGCTTTATTTGTTATTTTGTATACCACATACCCACACGGGTGGTCCCAGGCGCTTCCGTATCGCATTTAACTGAACTTTTGGCTATCGAAAGACGCCATCTCATCGATAGACACTTGTGACTGATTTTTGACTAAAAGTTGAATTTTAACCATCAACCACTCCTCGTTTTCACCTGATGCGGCATCGTGCGTCTTTCACCTTTTAAAAAAAAATGCATTTCACGATTAAACAAAGGCGTTTTGAGGACATAAAAGCCATCCAAAAGGCTTGCACCGACATCCTGAAGGACATTCCAGCCGACAACCTAAAACACTCATTGGACATGCTTTTAGATCATGCAAATAGCTGTACTGAGCCTGAACTATTTAAAACAATCATATCGGTTTGACCAACAAAATTGTTTGTTATTCTTTCAAATGTTTAAAGGTGAAAGACCTTCCTGCTAATGTAGGAACGTAGTGCATAGTGAGTACAAATTTTTAATAATTATAGGCCATGGGGGTTCTGACACCCTAACCCCCCCCCCCCCCCCCCCTTGGCTACGCCCCTGGCTAACAGAGTCCTACTGTATGATACGGAGGAGGGCCCCAAGCAATATGGTGTTACAGGTGGCGTACCGCAGGGCTCCGTCCTAGGACCGGTTTGGTAGAACGTCATGTACAACGGCATACTGTAAATACAACGCCCTCCCGAAGTAAGCATCATCGGCTATGCAGACGATGTAGCCGTAGTTGCTGTAGCCAAAACCCTGGCCACACTAACAGAGAATTGTAACTCTACAATATCGGCTATGAAGGCGTGGTTGCGCAACGCCGGCCTGCAGCTCGCAGAGCATAAGACAGAAGCAGTCCTGCTTACCAGCAGGAAAAAAGTAGAAGGCATAACAATTCGGGTAGGCGGCCATGAAATTAAATCTAGTTCTCACCCAAGATATCTGGGTGTGCTGCTGGACTTTCGGCTAAACTTCAAAGAGCACCTCAGGTACGCCAGTGACAAAGCCAGGCGAACCAGCGCTGCCATCGGCAGACTAATGCCTAACATCGGCGGCCCCAGGCAAATAACACGGAAATTACTAGCGAGCGTGACGTCGTCGATATGCCTCTACGCCGCGCCTATTTGGGCAGAAGCAACCATGACGAGCTCGTACGTCAGATGCCTTAAATCCGCTTACAGGCTCAGCTCGCTGAGAGTCTGCTGCGCCTTTAGATCTGTCTCGGACGAGGCAGCAGACGTGATTGCCAGCACTTGGCCAATCGATATACTGGCCAGAGAAGCAGCAATAATCTGGCGAGAGTGCAAAGACACTTCGGCCTCTCGATCTGCAGTGATGGAGGCGGTGCGGCGTAAAATCTTAGCAGAATGGCAGCAACGATGGGATGCATCGTCAAAAGGCCGGTGGACATGGCGGATGATCCCAAACATAGAAGCGTGGTGCAACAGAAAACACGGCGAGGTCAATCACTTCTTGACTCAAATGCTCTCAGGACATGGATGCTTCTAGGAGTATCTGCACAAATGTCAGCACGCAGACGACCCGTTCTGCCCAGCATGCGCCGGGAAAGCAGAAAACTCAGAGCACGTTTTGCTGGAATGCAGCCGCTTTGTCGACGAGAGACGGTCCTTAGAATCCCTTCTCAATGAGCCGATCTCTCCTTCAGCAGTTACACACTGCATGCTGAGCTCGCCCGATGCATGGGAGGCCTGCAGCCGAATCATAACACTTATGATGTTTCGAATGAGATGTGACGAGCAGAAGGCCCGGCATCGCCACAAACGACGGCAGCACTGCTTCAACACCCGAATGCAGCAACGATAGCTGCGCCGTGCACATCGCAAAATTAGCGCGGTTATTCTGCACCGCCTGCGACAACATAGTGGCGTTGAACGCATGGCAACATTTGCCATAACACGGACGAAAGACTGACAAACGAACGATAGAGCGGTAACGCCTCCTGACGTAATACCTCACGGTGGTCCCAGGAGGGCAAACCGTCCGGACGAGAGGAGGGTTTAGTGGTTTAAAGTCCCGCACTACTGGAGGCTTTCGATGCTTCCCTCCTCGTTAAAAACAAAAAACTCGCACCTCTGGGCGGGGGCTTCAAAAACCCATTTGGAGCGCCTCGATCGGGTGCAAAACCGTGCGATTAAACTTATAGGGGACAGTAGGGCATCCAGCTCTATTGACTCCTTGGAGCATCGTCGAAACGTGGCATGTGTGGTGTTATTTTACCGATACTTTTTCGGTAATTCGGTAATGCCATCACTCCGGGTATTCCCCCGGGCAACCCGTTTGAACACTGGCGCCCATGCATTCCACGTCGAAACGATGTTCCAGCGCACTACGCACTACAGAGAAAGTTCGTTTCTGGCCCGTACAGCGCGGTTGTGGAATGGTCTCCCTGCGGATATTTTCCCCAGCACTTATGATCTTGATGGGTTCAAGGCAAGAGTCCATAACCACTTCACTCATAACCCTATCTCCTAACCTTTATATCCTTCCTGAACCAACGCAATGCTTCGCATTAATAGGGGTCATCCCCTGCGCGTTTGTTCGTGTTTAAAAAAAAACCAAAACCAGCCGTGGGCTTTCCAGCAAGATTCTGCGCCGGCCCATAAAGCTAAAACGACTCAAACCTGGCTCCAAAACAATTTACCAAAAACATTCATTACTTTTAATTTTATAGCATAAAACGTGTGTAACAGTATTTATGTCCCTACTAAGTACACTGGATATACATACATATTCTTACTGATATGTTTTTATGTAAAATAATCGGTAATTTTACCCTAGGAATATTTCTTTTTTGACAATTTCACAACTATTACCCTCATTTCGAAAGCGACGTTGAAATGACGAAGCGTGCGTGTTGAAATGAGGTAGATTGCTAATAAAATTGAACTCGTAAAAACTTTCCAGTGCTGGTATACGAAGTACTTTTCATACAAATCAAAGAAAACTTACTCAAAAACAGGGCTGTTAAACGGAATAGTGCAGCTAAGTGAAATGCAGCTAAATGTGAAATTTTCAAAGATGTTGATGTTTTCATTTAAGAAAAGCCGGATCAACGATCAATGTAGAGAAAAGCATGTTTTGTATCTAAGAGGTGAAGTATCTTGGTTATATTGCAGCCATATTCGATTATCCGCCACCAATTGCGGTGAAAAGTGTGCGTAGATTGGCAACAACGCAGCCATAACAACTCCGCTCACTAACCTCTTGAAAAAAGGGAAAGGCTTCGATTAGTCAATAGAAGCTCAGGCCGCATTTGACGTTTTACAAGAAAACTAACGTCCGCGCTAGTGTTAGCCAATCCGGACTACAACAAAATTTTTATTATACAGGGTTATCAATTTTTCGGTTTCAAAAGTAAAGTTAAATAAAACACATATAAAGATATGATTTTGATGAAACTTTTACTTTACGACAATGCTTGGACCTTGCCATTACGTACGAAATACAATGTCATTTATATGACCGCCTCTAGATTGTTTGCAGCAGTGGATCTTTTGAGGTAGTTTGCGATAACTTGACGAATATTTGTTTTTAAATGCTGAATTGAATTTAAATGAATTATCCGCGTAGGCACGGTCCTTGACGTACCCCCACAAAAAAGTCTAACGGCGCCAAATCGCATGATCTTGGTGGCCAATTGACGTCGCCAAAACGTGAAATTACGTGTTCTGGAAACTTCTCATTAGAGCTGCAAAATTATCGATGGCAATATCGATAGTTTTCATTTTCACTTCACTATCGATGGTTTTCGTTACTATCAATACGATCGATTCGCTGCCATCTGTGTTTTCGATTAGGGAACACGAGTGTTGGAGCTTTGGTAGAATTCTACCAAACATGGTAGATTTATTTTGGAATTTTCATTTTATGCAGATTAATAATTGACTGGCACGACAGCCCGCTTACGCGAGACTAAGGCCTAGCTTCCCGCAACCACCCGTGTTGTGCGTGTGAATTTGTACGCGGGTGGAAGGGACCTACAGTTTTATGCCGGTTCCGAACGGCGAGTTGGGAGCTTTTTTATAAGCAATTTTTACTCTCAGAGGTTTGCCATTTCCAGCTGAGAGGACAGCCACCGAAAGAGAAAACGAGTTTTCCCGTTATTTTTTTTAAGTGTTATTACAAGCAGTATTTAAACCTGCGGTTGCTGCCTTCGACTCGCGGTCCAACGAACTTACCAACTGAGCCACGGCGGCTGCTTATGCAGATTGGTACATTTTATTTGAATTTGGTCGATTTTCGGAAAAATTTATGTGTCTTCTTCAATTCGTGAAAAAATTGTCAGATAACAAAAAAAGTCTGACAAGATTGTAAAGAAATGTTTAGCATGACCGGTACTATAAACATTTGAACCGAAACGTGAGAAACTGACATACTAGTATCTGTTATTTTGTCAAAGAGGGCGAGTGAGACGACTTATGTGCATGTTTCTTCAAGCGCGGAAACATATTCTTGAGTCTGTGGTTTTGTCGTGCTGGCTACAGCCATTGTGTTGAAAAGGTTTAATGTTTAAAAATATTGTTACGAAAATGATTTCTCTAAGTTCGTATACTGGATTGTGCTTGAAAATAAAACAACTTCATTTATTCAGCGCAAAACGCAGTCAAAAACCAACAATCGCTTTATTTACAAATTTACACTTGTTACTACTTTACACTACTACTATTGCATGTTTCCCCTTTGCTTGTTCAACACAGACTCGACTCTCTGCGCTGCACACTGCTGCTTTTATACTGGTTTTCTTATCGCGCCGAAGTTTCTTGCACATTCTAGTTGTACTCTCTATCTCGATTGTTCTAGCACAGCTCATCACCTTTCGCGAAGCATCCTCGCCATAACGGAAATATAGCAAGTTTGGCGTACTCCAAAGTGCATGCTTAAAAGTATGCTATTCATGCATAGCACAGCACAGTGCCTCATCGCTACACTGCCCACCACTTAGACTTGTTCGTCCCGAACAAGTGCCGAGGCTCCGCCGGAGTAAGACGCCAGACGCTCCAAATGGACTACTTTCAGCCTAGCGTTTCTGTTGCAGCAGCGTTGAACTCTGTACACCACGTCATTAATCTTTGTCACGACTTTGTACGGTCTTTCCATGATGTTTGAACTTCTGGAGACAAACCTTCCTTCCGCTGCGGGTTGTTGAGCATTACCAGATCGCCTTCTTGGAACCCTTCTGGGTTAGCCCGTAGACCATAGCTCGCTGTTAACCTGTTTTCGACTAGTTGAGTGCGGCCCCGCGATCTTCTCATCGGCCCTTTCGCAGCCGAACACCGATCACAGCCTCTGATCCACTCGGTGACAGACCCCTGGCATCCTACCCAATAGAACCGCCTTCTTATCTTGGCGACAGTTTTTGCGATGCCTAGGTGCCCTCCACTGGAGTCGTTATGGTTTGCCTTGATGCCATCGTCGATCCGGCCTTTTGAGACCACTATTAGGGATTTTTTGGTCCTGCCATTCCTACTCTCCCACTCGCGGTATAGGCAGCCATCCTTCAGACGTAGACTTTGCCACTGTGCCCAGTAAGCCTTCGCGATCGGGCTCTCACCAGCCATCTCCTGCCAGTCCGGCCGTACTCTCTGCGCTCTGCCTTTGATGATTTTTGTGAGATCCGTATCCTCGCGCTGGTCCTTCTGTAGCCTTACCGCAAGCCAATCTTCCTCTTGTAGAATTCTTACCGACCGAACATCCACAATCTGTCCCTTGTTTTCGACTTGCGAATCATGCCTGCGCTCGGTTTTGCAAGAATGGTATGGCAGTGCGTCAGCCCTTCTTGGCGACGTCTGTTGTCCGGAACGCGTCTCTCGCAGATGACAGTCCCGTGATATGTGGCCTTGCTTGCCACATCGCCAGCAACTGACTCTAGATGACACTGCCCGCAGCCTCGCTGATGCCTCCGAGCCCAACGTCTGGCTTTGCGTGACACGTCCAGATTGGGCTCGACGCAAGCGCGCAGAATTTTCCTGAAGCATGCTGGACAACTCTCGATTTGCATTTTCAAATTTTTCCGCATTTTCCTGGAGTTTGGTTTCCATTCGCTCTGCTACTTCTCGGTTCGCCGTTTCGACTTTTGCCGAAATTTCCTGATTCGTTGTTTCCAGTTTCGCTGCCATTTCTCGATTTGTGGTTTCCAGCTTCGCTGCCATTTCTCGATTTGCAGTTTCCATTTTCTGGTTGGAAGCCTCGAACATGCCTTTCATTGCGACCATTAGCTGGCTCATGTCCATGGCTTGTGGTGGCGCAGCCGCTGCAGCCGTATTTTGCATCGACGCAGCACCAGCAGGCGATTCCTCCACCTTGGCCGACGCACTGTGGCTCGGTTTGCCATTTTTCGTTGCAAAAACCATAACTTCTGAACCAATAAAGATATTTAAAAAATTTAAATTGCATCTGAAAGTGTAATATCCAAGCTTTAAAATGAGCATGGACAGGGTGCCACAGTAACAGGGGGCTTTAAAATTCGTTGCCAAAGTTAAGATTTACTAAAACTTCATACTACAATGAAATTACTTTTTTGTTTGCATTAAAAAATTAATTTTTTATATATTTTTTCTAATAAATTAATATAATTTCGTGATTCATACGTAACTTTTTCCCAAAAAATTTTTTTTTTTAAAGTTACTTTTTTCAAAATCGCTATCTACGCTGGAAGGAATGTCTAATAATGAAACCATTTCTAAGCTATAAGTATCTGTAAGTTCTTTTTGTGATCTTACAGATCTCATAGATGAAATAACTGGATCAGAAGAAACTGCTAACATGTTGAAAAGGTCTTCATTTTGTCTAGCTCGTGATATTTTGCAAGTGTTCATACATCTATACCTTTTGTAGTCCTTATTTTTGCATTCTTGAGCTTCTTCAGACAATTCCCCAATTGGTAAGCACTGGTATTCTATTAAATCCTTTCCATGTGCTAAAATTTTATGTACCGTAGGAGTAAGTTTCTTCTCTGATTAACTCAATCGAGGCTGCAATCGAGTCTGCTAAGTTTCAGTAAAGAAATGGACTGCGCTTGAACCAGATTTAACCCTTTCAATACGACTTTTGGACAGTGAAGATATTTCTGTATAATTGAACTAAATGTGCTGTAAATAAGTAAAAGAACATGTTTACATAATTTCAGATTTCAGATTTTTGAACATTATCTGGGACTTATATATCCCCGCAGTATTGAAAGGGTTAAGTTAAATAGGCGGTGCCACGCCTCCTTGTTTAATACCCGCACCTTTCCCTCTGTCGAAAGATATGAATAAATGGTATGTTCGTACTTAGTTTCATTGCTGTACGACATATAAGTCAGCAAAGTATTTGGGTCACAAAAAATGTGCCACGCCCCTTTTCCAACGCCCATCAAATCTTACCAGTAGATTGACTCATCTATGGGACGACACAATACTAAATTGCAATGCTGTGCACCTTACAATTTCGAAGATATTCATTTATAAAGATTTGGCTTTTATGGGCGGTGCCACACCCCACTGTCCAATACCCGCCCCATTCCCTCTGTCGAAGGACATGACTAAATAGTAAGTTCGTAGTTAATTTAATTGATGTGTGACTTATGGTTCCAACGTTATCGTATGAAAATTTTCAGAATTCACGGTCAAAAATGAGATGGATTTTCCGACTTTTCCAATCGATTTTCCGGAATTTTCTTTTCGCACAAACCTGAACTGACTCAAGACGAATCCAACAAAGAAAACTTCATTGAAATCGGCCGTTTGAGCGTGATTAGATATATAGATTTAGATAGATGCCAACAACACAAAATGGGTTGTCGACCGTACAAAATGTGCGCGATTTTTCGTATACTTGCGTGTTTTTCGACCCGAGGTTGTTTCACTTTTATTGCTCTAGAAAGTAAAGCGGCAAAAAGCGGCAGCTGAGTTTTGGAAGTTAGGTAAATAATTGAATAATAAAGAACCACCCTCAATTTCGCGGAGGTTATTTTTGGTATATTTTTTTTATTTTCGATCAAAGTTGAAAAAAGGTCGAAATATAGACTTTTCGAGCAATCGGTAGATCGAACAACTTTTAAAACAAAATAAACATTTTTTATTTTTATTATATTAAAAATTTACGTACCTTTTAGAAAAAACCAACAAGTTACCGATTGGTCGCTTCATTTACGTACAAATCAATTTTAAAGATGACAACAAAAAACCAAAAAATACACATTTTTCTCGATGTGGAAAAATTGTAAACTTTGAGCGGCTGTACCTCCCAAACTACTAATCCGAATTTAATGAAAGTTACATATTCGTAATCCCTGGAAAATTCTCAATAAGATGCGTGTATTCATTTTATCGAACGCTTTCATGAAATTTTTGATTTTTGCAACGTTTTGCCGACTGTTGGGCCATAGTGCGACGCCTCTAGCTCCTGCGTTCCGAACTCGTGCGCAGTCCAATCGACGCCTCGTGCCTCACATGCCTCAAACAAGCGCCGCTGCAACTCCAACTTTGCGCCAGCAGTCGGCAAATTCCAGGCGGCCAGCTCCTTCTTCAGCTCTTCCATGTCTGCGTTTTATAATATTTTTAGTTTACTTTCAGTAGCACAATCCCACTTCTGACACCAAATGTTACGAAAATGACTTCTCTAAGTTCGTATACTGGATTGTGTTTGAAAATAAAACAACTTCATTTATTCAGTGCAAACGCAGTCAAAAATCAACAATCACTTTATTTACAAATTTGCACTTGTTACTACTTTACACTACTACTATTGCATGTTTCCCCTTTGCTTGCTCAACACAGACTCGACTCTCTACGCTGCACACTGCTGCTTTTATACTAGTTTTCTATCTTGATTGTTCTAGCACAGCTCATCACCTTTCGCGAACCATCCTTGCCATAATTATAGCATGCCGGCCGTACTTCAAAGTGCATGCCTAAAAGTATGCTATTCATGCATAGCACAGCACAGAGTGCTTCATCGTTGCAATATTATTGAAACCACATATCGTTCAGTTCATAATCTTCAATTGAAGGCGAAAAAAGTCGGTTGTCATATGACCATAGCGCTCTGAATTGACGGTAATGTTTCTTCCAGCGTAATTTTCGAAGAAATACGGCCCAATGACAACTCCAGACCAGAATGCGCACCAGTCACTTTTTCCGGATGCAATGACTTTTCCACAATCACTTCTGGGTTATTCGAGCCCCATATGCGACAACTTTGCTTGTTGGCGTAACCACCGAATGAGAAATGAACTTCATCGCTGAAGAAAATTGTGTTCGAAAAAGCAGCATTGAAAGCCTGTTGCTGTAGGCCCCAATCAGCATATCTATGGCGTTGTGAATGGTCAGCAGGCTTTAATTGTTGCGTGAGTTGAACTTTATATGAATGGAGGTGCAAATCCAAATGCAAAATACGCCACACTTTCACTAACAAAAACGATATTTTCGACAGTGCGCACATTGCGATGCTGCACATACCTGAGCATATCTGAAACTCTTCCAGTCTCCTCAAATTGCTTATAATCTTGCCAATTCCTTGCACAGTAATGCTCGAAAAGCCACGTTCGAATCACCACTTTTGTAGTAAGTTTTAACTATTTTTACGCGTTCTTCGGTTGTTAAACGATCCATATTTGTAAATAGCAAACCTTTCACCAGCGATAAGGCGATGGGAAAGTGGGACTCTCCCACCGAGCCGATTTTTGTGTGTTTTTTGCAATTCACGTACACAGTCTGTGTGTGCTGCAGTGCTGCCGAACGTACTACTATAGTAGTATTTTACTACTATTTCTTCATCTGTACTACCGTACTACCCACAGGCCGATTGTACTACTATTTTCTGAAATGTAAGTTTTAGCAATTTAATTTTCATATTTTAAGTAAGGCTACTCGAAAAGAATATACAAATATGTTACCGAACTGAACATTGCCAAATCACGAAATTTAAACCAACGTTGCCGTTATTTATTTCTAACAAATGTGTTTTCGTATGCTTCACTTTTTGCTGAATTTTTTGCAATCAAGCAAATCAGCTCGTCGTAGAGTTACCGTTGTGCGACTAAAGTGACAATTGCACCTTTTTTATGTTGCTAAATGCTGTTTATTGTTGACGGCAGTGTTGCCAGATTAGGGGTTTATTTGTTTGGTTTGGGGGGACATTTTATGATAAATATTATAGGGGGGAAATTTAGGGGGAAATATTTTACAGACCTTTTTAATTTACGCTTTTTAAAAAGTCTATGGCCATTTAGTTTTTATGGAAATTTTAGTTTTTAAGGGGAAATAGACTTCATTTTAGGGGGATTGCTTGAAATCCATCTGGCAACACTGGTTGGCGGCGGCGGCTTCAGCGAATATTGAAGAAGTTTTATATCTAAAACAAATTATGTTACAGAAGTTATAATTTTGAATTATAATATAGAATTCAACCCTTAATGCCCGTAATTTCAACAGCCAGATACCTGACCGTGTACAAACCTAACAGATATCTGATACCGATCAGGTAAGTTTATTTGGTAATTTTCAACAATTTCTAACCTGCCGTGTATGTACCTGGAGATTTTAAATCAAATAGGAAAACTCTGGTTGTCAATTTGACACAATAAATGTAAATAAAAAAAAACAAAATCAAAATAAACAAGGAAAATTTCAAATTTTGAATATAAAAACGTTAAAAATGAGCAAAAACAAGCGAAATGCAAATTTTACGCGTTAAGTGAAATAACAACGCTTTTACAACTAGCACATCAGCATCGAAACATTTTGGAAAACAAGAGAACTGATGCAGTGAACAACGAAAAAAAAAACAAAACATGAAACAACATTGCGGCGGAGTTTAATCTCCAGAGTGGTGGGTCACGCGACACTCTAAATCTTCGTTCCAAGTACGAGGACTTAAAGAAAAATTTTCGAAAGAAGCTCGGCGAGCGGAAGAGGGAGCTGTACCGAACAGGAGGAGGACCGGGAGCCGCTAATAATAAAACATTGGATGATCAGTTGCTATATGCGCTGATAGGGGCCTCCTCCAGTGGGATGACAGATCGCGGTGGCGGATACAGCATCGAACAGCGTGACAGCGTGAGTTTTATACAAAGCGTATATATTAAAAACCAACGATTTTTCCTTTTCTCCAAAAAGGTTCGACGCGTTGAAGAAGAGCTGCAGGTGGAAATTGGTGATATTTTATATGAAGAACCAAGTGATGAACTGTCATATCGGCCGAATAACGCTGCAGAAATTCTGCATCGACCGATCAACCAAATCTTGGCAGCGGAAAAAGACGATGATGATGTACAGTTGACTGAAGAAACCGATCCGCCAAATTCTTTTTTACCCACATACGAACGACCAAAAACTAGAAAACGGAAAACAGTTGACCATAAACTGGACGATTTGATTGACGAATACGGTGAACTGAAAGAGGACAAACGACGATTTTTAAACGCACAGACGACATATTACAAAGACAAAAACGAACGCGAAAAAGAACTGCATGAAATTGAAATGAAAATAAAATCTGCAATTTTAAAAGAAAAACTTCTAGACATTGAAATAAAATTAAAATAACATATTGTTACGAAATACTAATACTGGGCTAGTACGTATCTCTGGATTGCGCAATATAAATAAAAACACACTAAATTTCTCAAACGCAGTCAATGAAAACCAACAGTCACTTTATTTCACAAATTTCACACTTTACACTTAATTTGTCTTTGCACTTAATTATTCGCTTAATTATTCCGTGCGGCACCTTCACTAGTCAAACCAAGACTGACCCGCTGCGCCGCACCCGGCTGTCTTTTATACCTGTCCGGCCATCGCGCAGATCGTTCTCGCACATTCCGGAGTGGACTAAAGGTTTCCATGATGATCGCGACCATCATTGCCAGGTTGGACTAAAAGTTCCCATTATCGCGGCCATCATTGCCAGGTTGGACTATGGCACGGCGCGTAGCGACAGGGTTGCTTTGCACAGCGACAGACTGTCTTATCGTTACACTGCCCACCACTTAGACTTGTTCGTCCCGAACAAGTGCCGAGGTTCCGCTGTGATAAGGCGCCAGACGCTCCAAATGGACTACCTTCAGCTTAGCGCCTTTATTGCTGCATCGTTGAATCCTGTATATCACGTCGTTAATCCTAGTCACGACTTCGTAAGGTCCTTCCCATGACGCTTGAGGTTTCGGAGACAAACCTTTCCTCCGCTGTGGGTTGTAGAGCATTACCAGATCGCCTTCTTGGAACCCTGCTGAGTTGGCCCGTAGATCATATCTGGCTTTCGCCTTATCGCTGACCAGTTTGGTGCGGCTCCTTATAAACTGGTGAATTTCCTCCAGTTCCGCCCGCTTATTGACCACGTAGTCCGTCTTAGCGCCTCCCGTCGTGCTGACTACCCCGAACTTCAAGTCGGCGGGTAACCGCAACTCAGTGCCGAATACTGCGAGGGCTGGAGTGAGTGATGTCGTGTCGTGCGGGGCTGACCTATACGCCATCAGGAACAGGGGGATATGCGTGTCCCAATCCTTTTGATTCCTGCCTACCACTTTCCGCAGGTATTCCTCCAGTGTCCGGTTACAGCGTTCCACCATGCCGTCGGACTGTGGGTGCAAAGGAGTGGTACGCGTTTTCTTTATTCCCAGCCGCTCACACACTTCCTTGAATACCGCAGACTCGAAATTCCGGCCTTGATCTGAGTGCAACTCCAACGGAACTCCGAACCTGGCTACCCAGTTGTTTACCAGCTTTTCCGAGATCGTAGTGGCCTCCTGGTTAGGAATTGGGTACACTTCGGGCCATTTGCTGAAGTAATCCATTACCACCAGCACATATTTGTTGCCTTGAGTACTAGTTGGGAATGGTCCGGCGACGTCCATAGCAATCCGCTCGAAGGGCGCTCCCACGTTGTACTGCTGCATGCGGCCTCGAGATCTTCTTGTTGCCCTTTCGCTGCTGAACATCGGTCGCAGCTCTTAATCCGCTCGGCTACAGACTCCTGACATCCTACCCAGTAGAATCGTCTTTTTATTTTGGCGACGGTTTTGGTGATGCCTAGGTGCCCTCCACTGGAGTCGTTATGGTATGCCTGGATGACCTCGTTGATTCTGCATTTCGGCACTACCATTAGGGAGTTGCTGGTCCGTCCATCCGCGCTCTCCCATTCGCGGTACAGGCATCCTTCCTTCAGCCGCAGACTTTTCCACTGTGCCCAGTAAGCCTTGGCGATCGGGCTTTCACCGGCCATCTCCTGCCAGTCTGGACGTGCGCCTTGCTCTTTGCCTTCGACGATTTTTGCAAGATCCGCATCCTCATGCTGGTCCTTTTGTAGCCTCTCCGCACACCACTCTTCCTCTGGCATAACGCTTATCAACCGGACGTCCACTATCTGTTCTTTGCTTTCGGCTCGCGAGCACTGCCTGCATTCGACTTTGCACGGACGGCGTGATAGCGCGTCAGCACATCTTGGTGACGCCTGTTCTCCGGAACGATTCTCTCGCAGATGGCAGTCTCGTGAAATGTGGCCTTGCTTGCCACATCGCCAGCAACTGATTCTAGATGCCATTGCCCGCAGCCTCGTTGGTACCTCTGAGCTCACTGGCTGGCTTTGCGTGGCACGTCCAGATTGGACTCGACGCCTTTCCGCAGATGAATGTCTAAAACTTCCCCTCCAGGCAGCTTCATACATCAATGCACTTGTCACCGTCTCCTGGAGCGTCGGCTTCATCATCATCAAGGTACTCACACGAATCTCCGGGTCAAGAATGCCTTCGATAAACGCCTCGATCTTCAGCCTTTCCAAAACTTCCATGCTGAATTCTGGGTAGGTCAGCGGTACCAGCCGCTCAATATCTGCCGCATACGCCTGCAGCGCCTCGTTGGCTCTTTGTCTACGGTTCTTCAGCTCGCAGTAATACACCATTTTGTTGTGCTCGTCACTGTATTTGGCTGCCAGCGCCCTTATGACGGTCTCGTAATCACCTCTCAAACTTTCCGGCACTGTTTTTATTACCTCAGCCGCAGGACCTCTTAGAGCCAGTATCAGTCTCCGACCTTTCCTTACATCAGTCCACTGATTTTCCAGAGCAGCCAGGTCGAATTGTAGCTTGAATGTATCGAACGGCGTAGTCCCATCATAAGTAGGCACTTCTGCTCGGGTGGCAACACTTTCCGGAACCGGCGGCAACCATTCTCGCGGCTGTACCTCCCTAAGCCGCTCGTCCATTTTTCTGTTCATCGAGTCTTCCAGACTATCAACTCGTTTGTTCAGGGAATCGTCAAGATCGCCAACACGTTTGTTCAGGGAATCATCCAGGTCGTCGACTCGTTTATCCAAATGTTCCACTCGAGTTCCCAGGTGCTCCACCTTCACATTCAGCTGGTTGGCGATTTCTTCCACTTTCTGCTCCCAGCGCGCAGAATTTTCCTGAAGCTTGTTTTCCATTCGCTCTGCCATTTCCCGATTCGTAGTTTCCAATTTCGACATTTCTCGATTGACATTCTCGATTTTCGCAGAAGTTTCCTGAAACATGCTTTTCATTGCAACCATAAGCTGGCTCATGTCCATTGCTTGTGGTGGCGCAGCCGTTGCAGCCGTACTTTGCATCGACGCAGCACCCGCAGGCGATTCCTCCACTTTACCCGACGCCTCTAGCTCCTGCGTTCCGAACTCGTGCGCAGCCCAATCGATGCCTCGCGATTCACACGCCTCTCGCAAGCGCAGCTGCAACTCCACCTTTCCGCCAGCAGTCGGCAAATTCCAGGCAGCCAGCTCCTTTTTCAGCTGGTCCACCTTCAGTTGCTCGAGTTTAACCATGTCTGCGTTTTTATAATTTTATTTACTATTTTATTTTTTTTTTATTTTCAGTAGCACAATCCCACTTCTGACACCAAATGTTACGAAATACTAATTCTAGTGGGCTAGTACGTATCTCTGGATTGCGCAATATAAATAAAAACACACTAAATTTCTCAAACGCAGTCAATGAAAACCAACAGTCACTTTATTTCACAAATTTCACACTTTACACTTAATTTGTCTTTGCACTTAATTATTCGCTTAATTATTCCGTGCGGCACCTTCACTAGTCAAACCAAGACTGACCCGCTGCGCCGCACCCGGCTGTCTTTTATACCTGTCCGGCCATCGCGCAGATCGTTCTCGCACATTCCGGAGTGGACTAAAGGTTTCCATGATGATCGTGACCATCATTGCCAGGTTGGACTAAAAGTTCCCATTATCGCGGCCATCATTGCCAGGTTGGACTATGGCACGGCGCGTAGCGACAGGGTTGCTTTGCACAGCGACAGACTGTCTTATCGTTACAATATATATAACTATATTTTTTATTTATAAAGAACTGAAATAATGGATTAATGCATTTCTTGTAATATTCACAGAGTCTGTATTTGAATTTAGATGTCGTGGGGAAACTTCAATACTTCTCTCAAAATTTACTTGTTGTGCAGCATTATCAAATGGTGGAAGATCATCTGAATTTTTTCTGCATATGTTATGAAGTATGGCTGTTGCAATAATCGTATCTTGAACTGTTGCCAAATTCGTTCTTATGCCCATAGAGAGAACCGGAAAGCGTCGTTTCCATACTCCAAAGCATCTTTCAACAACATTTCGAGTGCGAATTTGGGACTCATTATATAGTTTTTCAGCATGTGTTCGTGGATTTTCTAATGGAATCATTAGATAACTCGAAGAGGCATATCCAGCATATCCTCCGTCTCCTAACATCAACTGGCCAGCAAGGGACCCCGACTCGAAATTAAACTTTAATCTACTGTTATTGAAAATAGTGCTGTCATGTGTCGACCCTGGCCATCGAGCAACTATGTTGCTGAATTTGAGATCAGCGTCACACATGGCTTGTACATTGTATGAAAAGAATCCTTTCCGGTTGCGAAACAGTTCAGCAAACTCCCCTCCTAAGAAATAGCAAAATAACTTCAGATATTGGTGCCACTTGACCATATATATAAAAGTTATTACCAGGTGATTGAATTCTTATATGTGTGCAGTCTAAAGCTCCAACACACCTAGGAAACTTTGCTATTTTGAAAAAACCTTTCTGCGTTTTCAAAACATCCTCTCTTTTTTCGGGAGATTTTATGTATGTGGAATACATCGAAGCAATCGCCGCAGAGACATCTCTAATAATTTTGCTTGTCGTGGTTTGATGTATTCCACCGAAATCTCCCACAGTGATTTGGAAGCTGCCGCAGGCGTAGTACCTCAGCGCGATTAGTAATTGAAGACTGGAACTGACATTTGTCTTCCTAAAATACTTTCATATTATTAGCAAGGCGTACACCAATACTGTACAATACCAATACTGACCGTTCCACAGACCTGCGCAATTTCCCCTCAATTTTCTGCAAAATAGTTTTGGCAGTTTGCTTTGAAACGCGAAAGCGCATTAAAAATTCACTTTCGCTCCATTCTTTGAAGTGTTCCCTTCGGGTTCTAAAAATTCGCTTCTTCTGTTGTGTTCGCTTTTGTATAAGGGCTTGTAAGGTGCGCAATTCAAATAATTCCGAATTCATTTTTGCTTTTGCTTTTGATATTTTATTTTATATTTTTGAATGACGGCAAAACACGCGGCAAAAACACGATAGATATCGGTCGTGTAGAAATACACGCTACTTTACCTGCCGAATGTCGTGTATCTGAGCTTGAAATTACGAACGAAAACTTACTCGTCGAGTATCTATACACGGGCCGGTATCTGATTGTTGAAATTACGGGCATAAGTATACGTACATATTCGTTGATTCGCTGATGTTGAATGAAAAGACAAAATGTATTCTATAACGAAAATACTTATCGGTACAATTGACAAAAAGTACAAAGCAACTTTTTTATAACTATTTTCATTAAACGGTAGGTATACTATTCACAACATCCCACCCCCCGTGAATCGAAGGAGCGTTTGCGATCTAAGATTCACCACATCGAACATCCAGTACGGCTAACTTTGAAGCTGGTCGGTGCAAATTGCCCATAGTCGTTTTGATGAGCGCTGATCGTACTTGGCCATCTCGAGCAGAAAACACCTTTAGTACAATTCCGCGTCTCCATTCGCCTCGGTTCCCGTTGTCGTCGCATATGAGAACCACGTCCCCAATTTGAATTGGCTTTGCTGGCTGGTGCCACTTAGTGCGGCGAGTTAAGGTTGCTAGATATTCAAATATCCACCTGCGCCAAAACATCTGCTTCAACTGCTGCAAAATATGCCACTGTTTCCTCAAACAAACTGTATCAGAAGAAGTGGAAGTTTGTATGTAGTTAGGGCAACCTAGGATGAAATGGTCGCGAATTTATTAAATTTTCCGCCTCGATGAGTAAACTCTGCAATGTTTCAATTTGTGGGGCTGCACTCTTGAGTGTAAAAGCCAATACTCTTTTAACGCTTCGAACCATTCGTTCCCATACGCCACCAGCAGAAGGATTAGCAGGGGTATTAAACACCCATTCAATTCCACATCGTGTGCATTCTGCCCCTAAGCCCTCTTCAATATGTAACCACTCGGCTTTACTTGCTCTCACGAAATTCGTACCCCTGTCGCATCAGCTGTGTATTGCTCTTATTGTTAGACAGGTAAATAAAGCTACCCATATCTTTTCTCGTCGTCGTCCAATAGCAACAAGGGTAGGTCCAAAGTAATCGAGGCCAGTATATGAAAATGGTCTAACGTAAGGCGTGAGACGATCAATTGGAACCTGTCCCATTAGTGGTGTGGTCGGAATTGCTGATAAGTTCTTGCATTGTTGGCATTTGCGCTTCACTGTCTGCAAGAGACTACGAACGTTCGGAATCCAAAATTTACTTCAGATCGCACATATGATGGCTTCTTGGTTTTGATGGTAAAACTTATCATGGTAATGTCTAGCTATAAGCCAAGACATTGAGTGGGCTTTTGGCATAATAAGTAATTGGTCTTCTAGTATCTAGTGGCAGACACTTGGCATTGTCAATGCGGCCACCAAGCCGTAATACTCCGTATTAAGAAAAGGGGTCAAACGCGAACTACGTCTGGAAAGTGACAGTTCCTTTCTTAATGTTTTAATGTCTTCCGTAAATGCTATTTTTTGTACGAGCAATACAAGCATAATTTCAGTTTTTTAATTTGTTGTGCCGTGATTGCGAAATTAATCTCTGAAGCTTTGCTGTTTGCTTTCGTATAAACCTTAAGTTTTAAAATTGCAAACCTGACCCAAGTCATGACTCTGAGGAACTTGTAATAGTTCGAAAACCTTTTGAATGGTACAACTTCGTTATAAATTACAAGTGTATAAATTTGTTTTGCTCGTTTTTCTTCGTCATTCACGCTGACAATAATGTCTTCTGGCAATGAAGGCCAATTTTCTTTGTTGTCTTTCAGAAACGAAGGTCCATTAATCCACTGCGAGTTCACAGAGAAGAATTCCTTTTTTTGCGGCCTTGTTGCGTCATCAGCTGGGTTCAGTGACCCTGGTACCCACCTCCACTGTGCGACCTCAGAGGAATGAAGAATTTCGGATATTCGGTTGCATACAAATTGCTTGTATCGTCGAGCGTCAGATTTGATCCATTGAATCACTATTTTAGAATCAGACCAAAATACAATTTCGTTTGGCTTAACAGTATGATTAATCAAGATTTCGTCCTTTAAACGAGTTCCTAAAACAGCACACTGCAATTCTAGTCGCGGAATCGACAATGGCTTCAAAGGACTGCAGCGAGATTTGCCTGCAACAAAGGCGACGCTAATTTCGTCTCCACAGCGTATACGCCAATATGCCACAGCAGCAAATGCGAGTTCACTCGCATCGACGAATATGTGTAACTCGATATCAGTAAGCGACTCTGTAAAGTTTATGTGATAGCATCTTGGTATCCTAAACTCTCTCAGATTGTCCAGTTCTTTGTACCACTCATACCATTTCTCATAGATTTCTCCTGGTATTGTTTCATGCCAGCCAACGTTTAGTTGCCACAATCTTTGCAACAGAATTTTCGGTACTAGTGTCACATTGGCCAGAAATCCGAATGCGTCAAAGATTGGCATTGTTAACCCTAGCAGCTCTGCTTTCGTTGGCCAGCGACTGCCATCTAAAACTGCCTTTGGTACTCTTGCAAACGGCAAATTGAAAAAGAAAGTATCAGTGTGACATCCCAGTGCATGCCAAGTACATTATTACTTGCAAGTTCGTTGCTGCACATGTTTTTAGAACTACGTTCAACTGGCTCTGACGTCTCGTGTATGGATTGCAATAATTGAGTTGAGTTCGAAATGAAACCTCGAAGCTCCGAAATTCGCTCTTCTATGAATTTCAGTTACTTTCTTGGTTACCATTATGCTTTCCTCAAGCGTGGGGAAACTATATACGTAATCATCAACATAGTGGCGGTTGACAATAGCATCTACTGCTCTAGGACATTCGTCTTGGAAATTGTTCGCATTTAGATTTTTTACGTACTGCGCCGAGCATGGTGAGCAGATCGAACCGAAAATCATGGCTTGCATAGCATATATGTCAGGCGGCTTGGAGTAGTTACCTTCCCGCCATAAAAAGCGTTGAGCTCTTTGGTCTGCTTCGCGTATATTGACACGGTGAAACATTTCTCGAATGTCACCGCAAACAGCAATTCGACCTTCCCGAAATTTGAATAGAATTGCTTGCAGTGACTTGGGTTGGTAGTCGTCTGGTCCCTTCATTAGTGCCGTGTTTAACCCTGGTGTCATAACGTTATTTTTTATCCCTGAAATCATAACGATACGTCTGGGAGACGTATAAAGATTTACGATCTTAAACCGATATTTAAAGGTACAATATCAGCAAATATTTCACTTAAATCAGAAATATGTATATTTTTCTGTAAAATAAAAGTCATAGTTGCTAATTATAAGTAGTAAGTGTTTTATTTATAGAATGAGTTTTATTGCTCTATTGCGCTTTATTGCGTAAAACGTAAATAGAGCATACGTCTCGCAGACGTACGTTATGACAGTAGGGTTAAAGACATACCACCGATTTTTGCTGCGGCGTCGAAGACAAGTCTTGGCTTATTAGCTTTGTTTACTTGGTAGACCGCAAAATGTGGTAAATACCAAATACGTTCATCTGACACTTCGGCTTCAGCCGTAGTTAACTTCCTAGCATAGCCCTTTTCTATATACAGTACATTCCGTTTAGCTGCCTATTCGCTTAGGTGCATTTTCTGCTTAGCTGCATGATTTGGCCAAAATACTACTTCGCAAACCGAATTTTCTTTGAAAATTTCACATTTAGCTGCATTTCACTTAGCTGCACTATTCCGTTTAACAGCCCTGTTTTTGAGCAAGTTTTCTTTGATTTGTATGAAAAATACTTCGTTTAGCAGCACTGGAAAATTTTGAAAAGTTTTTTTTTTTGGAAAATAGTATCGAAACAAATTTCCACATTTTCGAAATGGAGGCAATAGTTGGGAACAAATGCAGTATAGCGAACCCTCATGAAAAAAACGGGAAATTGGGCCATATAGAGCGTATTTTTGTGAATCTAACAAACTACAAATTTTTCCTGGGAAACGCCCACAAAAGGCGTGGCTCGGGGTCAAAGTTCAACGTTTTTATCAAAAAAACTCAATTAATCTCCAACTGATTTACACTATATGGGTTTCAAACGAAAGGTCTTTTTCATAACTTTATATTAATGTACAACATTAGATACGTAAAATGCACTAATAAACAACAAAAATATTCGTTATATCGAATAGCAAATTTCACTTTCGTTCGTAATATAGAACCATCAATGGAAAAAATTTGGCCGTACGTTAAATCGAAACTTCGTTAAATAGGAAGTTCGTTATACTGGACGTCCACTGTATATATATTTTGATATTTTTGTATAGATGCGCTGAGGATCTACATAAAAAAAATTTTGCTGTTTCCAAAAACTTTTCTAGATATTCCGCTTAGCTGCATTTTTCGCTTAAGTGCCCCAAATCATGTGCATCGAAGGTGAATGCAGCTAAACGGAATGTACTGTACTCATTGATTTTATCGTTGTACCACTTCGCAAAACCGACGTCATGTCGCATCTTCTTTTCGACATATTCAAACCGTTTTAAAGCCATGCCATAACTTTCGGGCAAGCACACCTTATCGTCTTGCCATAAAAGGCCGGTCTCATATTTGCCCCCTACTAGCCTCGTTGTATCTTTCAAAATTTGTTCGGCTCTAACATCGGCAGCGGATCTTACAGCTGACAGCTGCTTTGGCTCAAAACCTTCGAGGGCAAAGTAATCAGCGACTTCCCTTTGCAGCTCGTTCAACACACTGCTGCCGAGGTGAACATGGCAAACTGTTGCGTTATCAGGATGATTTTCGTTCGACCCGAACAACGCCCACCCTAACTTTGTTTCGTGTACAGTAAAGCCGTCATCGAAATTGACGACTCTCAGCGGGCGCACCAAGTTTGTGTGCGGCACGCCAATTAGTATCTGCGGCGCTGCCTTTCTATAGCTTGCAATCGGGATGTCGCTTAATTCACAGTACTGTTTCTTGATTTGCTCTGCGTGCAATGATTGCGAAGGCAAGTGCAGCCTTTTTATGGTACGTACACCTTTCATGTGATATCTGACATCACCGTCCACCCCAGAAATGTCAAAATTTAAACGCATGGACATTTCTGTGGTCGTCTTGTCAATCCATTTTAAATTAAGATCAGCAGATCCTTTTAACCCCAGGAAACTAGCAAGTCTGTCCTCTATCAGAGTCACCTTGGCGCCATCGTCAATAAACGCAATTGTATCCACACTGCCCTTTGGCCCGTGCAGTTTTACTGGCAAAAATTTTAATAAAGTTCCGGTTTCCTCTGTCTCTTAAATCAATTGACTGTCGAAAGTTTGAGAGGCATTGATAGTAGCTACGGTGACTTCGTCGGACGCAGAGTTGTGTGATACACCGTTGTGTAGTAATGTATTGTGATACTTTTTGCAATTCGCCGTACCGCATTCACGGCGCCGGAGACAATTATGTCCGTTATGACCGGTTGCGAGGCAACAAAAACATAATGGATTGCCCTTCACAACTTCCCAGCGTTTATCGTAATCGGCTTTTTCGAGTTTGGGGCATTGCTACAATTTATGATTTTCACTACAAAAACTACATTTACATTTTTCCTCCGCTACGGTCAACACTGGTCTCGTAGGTTTGCTTGTATTCTGAATTGACTCGTTATTGAAATTTGGTTTTGCCTGGTTGACTTCTGTTGCCATTGACATACATACTCGTACATTGAAATTTGTTGCAACCAGACGGCGAATTCGCGAATCGTTGGATACTGATTATTTAAGGCGAATTTCTGACGTGTCCATTCCTCTCGTTTATTAAATGGTAACTTACTTACCAGTTCATCGAGCAAGGTGGGGTTAGACAGATGAGGCACGGCACCTGCGTTTTTGAGAAATCCGACGAGATTTGGCACCATCGAACTGAAGTTGATTACTTCGCTGATTTTTCCACAGGCGATAGTTGGAAAGGCTCGTGCTTTTGCTAGCTGGCTTCGAATCAAAAGTTCAGGCCTTCCAAAGTGGAACTCCAGTGTCGACATAGCGGCGTCTACGCTGGTGGATGTATTAGTAACGTTCCACTCTTGCACGGGAATTTTCTTTGAGCGCTTTCTGCAAGCGAAGCAAATTTTCAAAGTTGCTGTATGAGCACATGGTCGTCTCTTTGTAGGCGACGGCGAATATCGGCCATTCCTCTGGGGCTCCAGAGAATTCTGGAAGGTCATGTATTTTTCGTACGCAGGGCTGATTGCACGATGGAGTCCATAATTGAGGCTGCTGGTTTTGCGCCGGCGAAGATTGAGGGACGTTTATAGGCGAGGCGGTTGCAAAGGCGTGTGCGGCAAAATTCAGATTCGTTGTGCTCACATTGGGAATGATGCAAAAGGTTCGAAGGTGCGGTTAATGGGAACTGATGAGACGGCGGGTATAACGTTATCAGAACGTTGGTTGGCAGTTGTGGCGTTAGCGATGAATGAAGAGTACGTGGGAGTACAAGTTGGAGTTACGTCGGCATTTGTGACGTTGGCAAATCTCCTTGGTAGGTTGAAGGCTGGATATGCAGCGGCAGATGCTGCGTCGGCAAACATTGAGACGGCGACGTCGTTGGCAAGACTCCTAAGGGGTAGGTTGTAGGTTGGGTATGCAGCGGCAGGAGCTGCGTTGGCAAACATCGAGGCAGTGTGTGGCATGTTGTTTGTGTGACCAGCGTCGGCACGCGTGACGGCGGCCACTGTAACGTTGGCAGGCGGAGCTGCTGATGTCAGTGCGAGTGTTTCCTTCAAGGATAACCTCGCCCTTTCCGAAGCTGCAAGAGAAGCTTGCAAGTCTCTTATCCGCTCCTCTAAGTCTTGCACGACTAGAGTGCGGTCTAGCTCGTCCTCGCTGGCTTGCTTCAGGATTTCAGTCGGATTCGGTGAATCTCCTGAAGGCACGGATGGGGCTGCGGCTGCGCTCCTCAAATTGTAGCGAGGCATCGTTTAGCAAAATGGCTGGCAGATTATTCGTCGGTATGCGAATAAATATAAAAAATATTATTGGCGGCGGCGGCTTCAGCGAATGAAACGACAATATTTCAACATCCAATATGTTATTGAAGAAGTTTTATATCTAAAACAAATTATGTTACAGAAGTTACAATTTTGAATTATAATATATAATTCTCTCTTTGAGTGAGTGTGAAGCGAAGCGGACGTGTTATTTCTCGCCCTCTGTGAAAAGTGAAAAGTTGATTTTGCTAATTACTGGGATTGGTGTCAAGCCATAGACCTGAGACAGTGACTCTTATTAATACCCAGTCGTGATCATAATAATGCCTTGTTTTTGTGGCCAAAGGGTTGACCGTAGCCAACAGAAGATTCAGTGCGCTATATGCAATGAATTTTTTCACTTAGACTGTGTTGGCATATTACCAGCTGATCAAGAGTTTTTGCAAACAACAAATAAACAGTTCCACTGCAAGTCGTGTGCGGCTGCCCGCCGAAGTTCTATTCGGTCACCTCCTCCACCCGTCAGTTCTGTGGGTAAGACAATAACTCAAAACAATAACAACTCGCCTAACGCTCAACTCGGTAAAGCAATAACTCAAAACAGTAACAACTCGCCTAACGCTCAGTACTCAGAGTACTTGTCAATTGTTACGCGTGGGCAGACGTGCCGTTTTGTGCTCCGTGGTTTTTTATTGTTTCTGCCCGTCCCTCGCGTGTTTAATGTTCGTCCGCCTGATATGTGTCGTCGATGCTACGCCGCGTGTGCCTAATAAATAACTAATAATATTAATAATCACTAATAATCCTAAATAATAATAACTAAACGCAAATATAAAACAAAATTATCAAATACAAATTGCCGTTATCCCGTTCTCGCTGTCCGCCGCATTGACCTCTGCTCGCGTTGTGTTTGTTGTGGTTCACTTTCCATGTCTCCCTCCTCCGTCCGTATTCAGTGGCGCTACATGCGGTCTTGTTCGACACTGAGAAATTGACTGTTCTGTGGTAAAGGCATAACACTTACCACAGAGCATAATCAATTTCTTAGTGCGTCAGATCGCATTCCCGGCTACTTTCCTTGTTCTTTAACCCACCCGGGTCATGGTGCTGGACAAATTTCGCATAGCCTTCTGCAACGTGCGCGGGCTCAGGGCGAACTTTTTCGCTGTATACGCGTTTGTTAATCTCCACAAACCCCATGTAATGGCACTAGGTGAGACCCAGGTGTGTGAGGATGCAGATCCACTGGATTTTCACATCCCGGGGTACCACTTACTGCCATTATTCTCTCCTCACAGGGGTCTTGCCCTTTATGTGTGCAGTAATGTTTCGTACCAGTGCCAGCAACAACTATACACGACGGATGCCGAATTTAGCTCCATGTGGGTTAAATTCAATATCCAGTCGCACATTCTGCACTTTTGCTTTCTTTACAGAAGCCCGAATTCAGGGAGAGATTTTACTTATAACAAGTTTGATCTTCTCTCTGATTTTATTTCCCATATCTTGGAATCGTATCCGAATAGTGAAATTGTAGTTGCTGGTGATTTCAATATTCATAATTCCAATTGGCTACGCCGTTCCAGCCACACAACTCCTGAAGGCTTATTTGTCGAGCTCTTTGCCGAGTCTAATAACTTGACTCAAATAGTGCATGAACCAACGCATATCCCCTGCGTTGCGGGGCAAGATCTCAATACTCTAGACCTTTTTCTCACTTCACATCATGAAAAATATGATGTTGAAATGCACGCACCTCTTGGAAACTCGGACCATTGCACCATTTTGGCGTCTTTTTCATACTCTTCTATCCGCAATGCTTCGCCCTTAGCCCCGAAGCGCTTAATGTGGATGTATGATAAAGCTAACTGGAGTGGACTCAACGATTTTTTCGCCCACTTCAATTGGAAATTGTGTTTTCTTGATGGAAACATAAATGCCGCAGCCAAAATGGTTGAAGAAATTATATTATTGGGAATGCGGTCCTTCATCCCCAATAAGCAAATTTGAATTAAACCTAAGGACAATCTCTGGTTTAATGAGACATGCAGAATTGCTGTCAGGTCTAAAGAGGAAGCTTTCAGAGCATGGCAGGCAAATAAAAATGCCAAGGCGCCAAAAGTTTCTGCAAAACAGCGCCAAAGGAAAAAAGTTCTTCAATGCCAGCGTGGTAGTAAGAACTTCTGGTCATTCGTTAAGAAGGTGAAGAACCAAACATCGTCTTCAATTCCAACCCTTCTTAACAATGATCAAATCATCACTCACTCGGTTGATAAAGCTAATCAACCACCCCAGCGATCAACCACTGCCCGTAGTCGAAAACGTATCTTGCTCTATGCCAGAAATTCATTTTCGGACACGGGTAGTTAAAAGAGTGCTTGCAAATCTCGATGTAAATAAGGCTTCAGGGCCGGACGGCATTCCAGCCCTTGTTTTGAAAAAGTGCTCTTGTCCATTACGCA